>CM068367.1:62094117-62795784 GCA_034769895.1 Magicicada septendecula | reverse complement strand
AATTTTGAAGAGACTGGTTCAGCTTTGAAGAAAAAGCCTAGTGGGGGTGTACGGTCTTTACGTACCCCAGAAAACATTCATGCCGTGCGAGCTGCCATCTTAAGGAGTCCTCGTCGTTCGGTGCGAAAAATTGCCTCGTCATTGCAGCTCGGACGTCGGAGCGTTCAAAGAATACTCCATGAACTTCAATTTCATCCGTACAAACTTCAGATTGTGCAACAACTGAATCCTAATGATTGTGTATTGCGCCTGCAAATTTGTGAACAATTGTTGGCTAAAATCAATGAGGATGCTAACTTCATTCAAAATCTTTGGATGTCCGATGAAGCCCATTTTCACTTAAGTGGATACCTGAATAAACAGAACTTCCGTTACTGGGCTCAAGGAAACCCTGCTCAGCTTCACCAGCGTCCATTACACAGTACCAAAGTTACCGTATGGTGTGCAGTGTCATGTCATGGGGTGATAGGCCCTTACTTTTTTGAAGATGAACGAGGCACTGCTGTCACTGTGACGTCTGAACGTTATGTCAACATGCTAGAGACATTTTTGGCTCCAAGACTCCATACTTTTCCAAATCTTGACATTCAGGACACCTGGTTTCAACAGGATGGAGCCACCTCACACACTGCCAGACAGTCTATGGCAGCAGTAAAACTTTGTTTGGGGATCGCATAATTTCAAGGAATGCTAACATCGCTTGGCCGCCCCGATCTCCAGACCTTTCAGTCTGTGACTTCTTTTTATGGGGACATCTGAAGAGCATCGTGTACCAGACTAGACCAAGAACCCTTGCTCAGCTCAAGACAGATTGAAGAGGAAATCGCCAAAATCCCAGGTGACACATTGCGCCGCGCTATGCAAAACCTACAGAAACGACTTACTGAATGTGTACGGCAAAATGGGCAGCATTTAACTGATGTAATTTTTAAAAAGTGATTCCTAATGTATTTTCCAGTCTTGTAGAACATATTTTGAGCCTCAAATAAAGTTTTGTAACGTTCCTTTATTTTTTTATAATTATTTCAAATTTTCCCGTTTCCCTGCGCCACCCTGTATTTTAAATAATAATTCTCCAGATTTTTCTTGCCATTGCATTCCTTGTGCCTTCTATCCAAGTCTTCCGCGGGCCCCTTCTTTTTCATCTTTCAGGAGGGGTCCATTCTAGTAATTTCTTAAGGCATGTATCATTGCCAATACGGCACACATCTTAACCTTCTTGGATCAACTGAGTCAAATATACTGGATCAAACATATATATTCATTCGTTAGCAAGGGAGACATACTTAAACCTGGTACAAAAGAGATAAGACAATCAATAAATGTGGATAAAACCAAAATGATAAGTCAGACAAGGTCTACCCTATCCAGGCAAAACTTGATTATAGATAAGACCGTATAGAAGGCGTCAGAGGTTTCACATACCTAGGAGCGACGATATCTGAAGATGGGAATGAAGAGCCAAAGACAAGGAGAAGAATAAACAGAATAAAGCCAAGGCGCATTCAGAAACAAACACAGACCGAACGGCTTGTCAAACGACGCCTGTGGACCGTCATTATGTAAATATACATCTCAAGTGTTACTCCATCATCGACCGACAACTCATGAATGTTTAATGTCGCCTCTTGGTGGCAGGGAATACATTATCACCGCATTTATACCCCGGCTACGTCTTGAAAATTGTATTTAATTCTTTCTCCGGCCTATATTTGTGGCCGCATAATTGTATTCCATTGCCAGTGGTAATTACTGAAAGTGTCAAAATTGAAATGTATCACGCGGCGCGTCAGACGCCAAATTATTTAGCGGGTCGAATAACTAACTCTTCGTTAACGATTGTTTGGTCTTAATGTAGTCTTAGTCTTCCCTTGAAGCATTAGTCAGCCAAGAGCATTAACATGTTTTGTGTAGTATGTAGACACTTCACCTTCATCCTGTTTGTGTTACATTCATGGACGCAGTAGACTTTAATGTTGCAAAAGTGACATCTGCGTAATCTTAGTTTGTTAAAGGCAGTGGTGCGGAGTGGGTCTGAAACTAGGGTAAGCGCTACCCGCCTTTCTTCATGTTTCAGTTTTACACAGGTTTGTACCAAACATACTAATCCAATTATGCAATAAAAATAATTTTACTTTATTATAGCCTATGCAGATGACCAGCTCATTATGCAAGAGACAGAAGATCTTTACAGAGAGCCATTCACAAACCGATCCACTGTCAACAAGGCCTACTTCACGCTTATCACTACCTTTAAGTCAAGAGTTATTCATAGGCAGACAAAAATACGCATATACCAAATTATCATACACCCATCCTGTGATATGACAATGAAACCTGGATATTGACACAAATAGCAATTGAACGTCTCAAGATATTTGAAAGGAAGCTCCTGAGACGGGCCCTGGGCCCTATATATATAGAAATGGGGATTGGAGACAATATACGGCATAATGATGAGATATATTGTCACCAAAAGGCTGTCCAAGGAAAAGATGGGAAGATGCTGTCGCTGTGGCTGCAAGAGAGATGTTGGAAGTGCGATAATGGAAGTCCTTTGCTGCTGATAAAGAGAGGAGGAGGGTCAGAGTAAAGGAGGCCAAAGCTCGACTTTGGGCTGTAGCATCATAGGCAGAGGAGGATACTCATTCGTTCTACTATCTCTTCATTTTTAACCTATCATGCAATGTAAGTTTACAGCACTTTCTCCACTATCCCACTTTCGTGGCTCGTAATGTTTACCTCATGTGTAGTTTCCCACACTTTAGAACGATATGTTACAATACTTTCCACTACTGCCTAATATTTTTTTAATCTTTTTGTTTCGGGCCTTAGTTTTTTGCTCATACAGTGGAATGTAACTGTCTCGTCACTCGTTTCACTTCTTCTATACGATTTTTTATTTCTACTATATTTGTGCCGTCTGTTGTAACCATGAACCAAGGTGTTTGTATGAATCTATTTGGTGAAAATTGTGTATGTTTTATATTTATTAAAATAAGAGTTTTAATTGCATGAGGTATATTTTACAAACTGTCTTAAGAAGAGTTACAATTATGTTTTTATAAAACATACTAAATTACAAAAAGAAATTTATATAATGGCATAATCGAAACGTTCGTATTGAAACTACTTTTGCTTGCTCACAAGCCGTTAATGTGAGAGTCTCAATTTTTCCTGGCCTTAATTCGCTAATCTCTATTGTATTCTAAACTCTCGTGATCGTTTTGTGTTTTTTTCAAGGTTTTCGCCTTGCCTTTTGCACTTTGTTCATTTAATTCTTTTTCATGCATGTAATTCGCAAGTACGTTCCAAAAGGTTTTTGAAATTCTTATATCGATCGAAGTGCAGAGACAATATGATTTGAATTTCCGCATATAGAACTTCTTGACTGGCCACATTATTATTCCGACCAAGCTCCGGGTTCATTTAGCCTATAACACATATCGACACAATCACCGTTTTTGCATAATAGATCAAGACGTTTGGTATTGCGGTCCTGTCACTCGACGATTTACTAATTCAGAAAGTAGGCCTAATTCGGACGTATTAGGTACATAAAAAATCGTTTCGTGAACTTTAATTACAGTTTTATCTTTTTTACTTTATATTAGTGAGCTCAGTTAGCCATCCTTCTCATCAAACTATTATAAAATGCTCAACTCGCTTTCGTTTATTTATGTTGTTGCTTAGGCTTAGTGATACTTTCTTTGCGTTTATGTTAACATAGAGGTATATTGCTAGCTGGGTCAGAGATTGATAGCCTGTTTTGGCTGTTAATTTAACGATCTGTTACATTTCAACTATTTTTCTTTTTTGAATAATTATTGAATTACTTATTTTGAAATGATTTTTTTTTTAAATTCATTAATCACATTTAACTTTTTTTATTTTAATTTCTTATTTTTAATATTCCTACATTTTAATAAAGCAGAGGAGCGGTCGTGGCGTAGTGGCTACCGTGTTGCGCTTCTATGCTGTGGGCACGGGTTCGATTCCCTCCGGGGCCATCTGATTTAGACACGACCGATCCCCCTCGCAAGGCAATGGCAAACCAGCGAGACGTATCCTGCCTAGTATAAACCCTCCCCAACTATGCCGTTCGGATCCGGCGTTAAACTGTATGTACCACAGACTGTGAGTGACCCCGTAACACACACACCACGGGTATATGCAGGAAGGGTACAAACCAGTCGACATACTGAAGGACGCATATTAATAATAAAGCAGAAAATTACCGTTCGGCTTTTGCGTCACACGTCGTGTGACACTTCCGGTACACGCTTTTTCTGAACAATTATTATCAGTTCGGGTTCATGACGCACAGAGTTTTATAAAACGTTTCACTCTAAAAGCTCCATGCTACTGTAATTTCTGTGAAATTTGTATGACTTGGACAGACATATAAGCATGCCCACGTTTGTTTTGCTTTAAACTATTTAAATGTTTGTTTTGTTATTCGATTTTACAGTTTGGAATTCGTAAATGTTTATGGCGAGAAAGGTGAGATAAACACGGTGTAAAGAGAGAGACATGAAACAATGAACGCAAAGATGCAAAGGGAGACATGAAAATACAAAATAAAAAAAGGAATGAGAGATATGAAACAAGTAGACCGAAGAGAGCAAGAGAGAGATGAGAGGGAGAAGAAAGAGAAAAAGAGGAGGGACAGAGAAAATGGGAGTGGGAAGCAGATAATGAGTGAGAGATAGATAAATAGATAGATAAAGATGTGTGTGTGTGTGCGCGCGCGCGCGCGCGTGTTGAGAGAGAGAAAGACAGAATGAAGAATTATAAAAAACGAAAAACACACTTTAGGGTACAGATCAAAGGAGAAAAACCCAACAGATAGAGAAAAGGAAGCACTATTATATTATAAAAAGATTGTTTTTGAAACATTGTCAGAAACAAAATGAACATTGTTATCTGAAGGTATTTTAGAGCACTCTGTCCAAACAGAGTTTTCCAGATTGTTAAGACGGGTAGCGATCGTTGAATTGTTGGAACTTATGGACATCATAGACACGTAAACAAAGGTCGATCCGAGTCTGCTTATAGGATCGGGCAGTGTAGTTTTGCCCAGGCGTTCGAGTAAATATACCTCGGGCACTGCATTTGTTCGCATTACTATCGTTATGGATGTACTGTATCTTGGTTTACGTCGGCACGACCTCTCTCATTACCTTTAAACGATGACATACAATAATCTTTAGTTTTAATTTTTATAAACATCGTCGTCGTCGTCGTCGTCGTCACTTATAGCCTGTTCCGTCTAAAGCCGCGTCCAGACGTACGCACCGCACGGTGTGCACACCGTGCGCGTACATGAAATTCCCCCGTCTGGACAGCGCGACATACACGTTACACACGGTGCGCGCACCGTTCGCACACCGTGCCCCACGATCCAGATTTTGTCGGTTTTTCCCGCGAACACAAAGCGGTTCGTGCGTCATGTGTGGACAGGTAGTTGATGTCTGGACAGTGCGGCGCACACGTACCGTTTCCCCTCGCGAACTAATTTGTGTTTTCTTTCTATTGTTTTTCATTCTAGTTTCTTTTTAGTGTTATGGAGTGGTCAGAAGATAAAATTCTCGAGTTGATCGAAATTTATAAAAAATATCCATTATTGTGGAAACCTTCAGATCCACAACATTTTAATAAAATAAAAAAAAGTGACGCGTGGAAGGACATTGGTGATAAGATGTTGCGGCCTGCGGAGGAGTGTAAAAAGAAAATGATTTATTTACTTTCATCTTACAGAAGAGAGAAGGGGAAAGTAAAGAATTCCACAGGAACTGGAACAGGTAAATTTCTTTTTGTAAACTAGTACCTTTCATTTTATTTTCATTTATTTAAGTATCAATCTATAAATACTAGGTTCGTTTTATATTGCTTCCGATATTTTCCGGCATTTTATTTTTATTTACCTAGCTATGTGTCTACTATAAATAATACTGACAGCTACATAGGTACTTGATTTAATCTTTTCATTTTGAATTATTTTGCTTTGCATTTTTTACCTATTATTAGTGTTATAACGATAACAAAATAATAATAACAATCGTATTATTTTTCTATAGGTACTTCGCAAGTGTATACCAGCCACTGGTTTGCGTTCGAGTCGATGAAGTTCTTGGAAGACAGGGATACCCCTCGCAAAAGAATGGACACGGTACACATTTCATATATATTATTCATATATAATTATATATATATATTTATATTTATTCAACCAGAACATAAAGTATACACACATGTGCATCTTGCAGAGATAGTAGAGCTATCTATGCACAGGTCTGGTACTTATAACTAACTTAAAACTGAATTACCTATAATAAAAATAATATATAAAATACAAATATAAATATAAAATATCTATCTATATTAATTTAAAATTGTTTATACAGTCAACATACATAAAATCCATAAATTATAATTTGGCATCCTACAAGCAGTAACACAGTAACTTCGCCATATATTCTGATATTACAAATTTTATCACAAAACAACTCTACACCAATATACCTTCTTTGAGCTTCCTTTTCAAAAATTTTTCTATTATTATATTGAATATTTTTAATTTCATCTGGAAATTTATTAAATAATTGTAATGAATTTATATAACTACTTATGAATATAACAGCCTCATTTATTTTTTGCATAATAGTACTTTTATTCCTAGATATCGATGACAAATTTACAAATTACATGATAAACTTAAAACTTGCAGAGGTATTCGCAGATATAACCGATGACGGCGGCAGCACCACTGCACACGAGGAGAGCTCCTTCCTGCTCCATAGTAATTGCAAGACTGGTTCGTGGTTGGTACGCCAGAATTTCTGGATCTCGGAAACTCGCACACCGTGCGCCGAAACAAAAAATTACGGTTCGTACGTCTGGACGCGGCTTAATACTGCAGCCATCTCTGCAAGAGCCTACACACAGACTTCTGCCGACTGGTTTGTAGTCTACAGCGCGCTTTACTAGCTTCTGGTGCTCCAGCCACTGCTTCTTTCGTTCTTCTATCTTATCACTGATGGAGAATATACCCAGTTCGGGCCTTATATGTTAATACATATATTCGATCCCTTAGACGATAATCACTCACGTGCCTTAAAAAGTGCATTTCAGCGTTTTGTGGCTATTGTGGAATTGTGAGTTGTTGATTGAGACCACCGTATACGGCAACCAACCCTATGCCGGCTAGATTTCTTATAGACTTCTCTGGTCTAGATCCGTCAACCAGACGGATGTGTGTGTGTGTGTTTTTGTGTATGTAGAGGCAGAAGAAAAGTTGGTAGACCTAAGAAAAGGTGGACTGTGGAATAGGAACAGACCATTAAAAAGGTGATGATGATATTTTGTATATGCTGCTTTTCTTTCCCAGTTATCGTACATGTTTCACTAGCACATGTAAGAACAGTATCGTCATTACTTTATAGAACTTCATTTTAATATCAGTTCTTGTTTACTGTCTTAATGTTCGTTGTATTGTACCGCACATTATCTGACACTTATTTAAATTTTTATTCTCATCGTCGCCATGTTCATAACGTATGTCACAACCAAGAAATGCAAAGTGCTCTAAAATCTTATTCCCAACAACTATTTGGAACGGATTGGGAATTTCCCCTTAAAGGCCATAACCTTCGTCTTTCTTTGAGATATCTTAAAATTACATGTCCCACACACACACACGATCTTAAAATTATATGTCCCACACACACGGTTCAAGTGGTATATCGACTGCTGTAGAGCATCTTTGCTCTTCTGGAGTATCACCTGGTCATCAGCGAATAACAGAGTATTTTGCATGTGGTGGCAGTATGTAA
The DNA here is from genome assembly GCA_034769895.1 of Magicicada septendecula. Classification (NCBI taxonomy): domain Eukaryota; kingdom Metazoa; phylum Arthropoda; class Insecta; order Hemiptera; family Cicadidae; genus Magicicada; species Magicicada septendecula. The sequence goes on along the minus strand of CM068367.1, from coordinate 62,787,949 downwards.
GTTTATCCCTGGATTGACTTCAACTTTCCACTGTGTGATCATGTCATCCAAGTATGTATTAAACAATGTAGGAGAAAGACTACACCCTTGTCTGACACCTCTATTAAGCATCACTGGTCAGTCTTCTCTCTTCCAGTAGGTATCACAATAGCCGTGGCGTCTATAAGTTGTTAACCATTTTAATTAAATGTAGAGGATCGCCTCTTCTCTCTAAGATTTTCCGTAACGTATTTCTGTTAACTCGGTCGAATGGTTTTTTTATAAGCAATAAATGACAAATGTGTTTCTAGACATAATGAAAGAGATTCGGTTTGGTTACTGATCGAACACAGGAGGACAACGTATAGTTTCTATGGCAACAAGTACTTGAGTAAAAAGGTTAAGATTGGGAACAACTGTTTTCCTGTTATCCACTTCCACTTCTTTAGATTGGTTTGAAGAGGGTAGTTTGAGCTCAGGTTCAAACTAAATAATTATATATAATTATTGATAATAAAACTTATACAAGAATATATTTTATTTTTGTAAATAACATACGAGGGGGTACCCAAAAATAACCGGAATTTTTTTTTTAAAGCTATGTATTTAATTTTTTTTTACAAAACAAACTTATCACCTTCAAAGTACTCTCCATTACACTTAATACATTTGTCCAATCTGCGATCCCATTACTGGAAACATGTTTCAAACTCGTCTGTTATGATGGCCGACAGCTCCTGCCTCGTTTTTTTCTTTATCGCTTCCACGTCGTCAAAACGTTGTGCTTTCATGTCCCTCTTCATTCGGGGAAACAAGAAGAAATCGCACGGAGCGAGGTCAGGTGAGTAAGGGGCGTGGGGCAAGGGAGTCATGTTGTTTTTTGCTAAAAACTGGCGCACTGAAATGGCTGCGTGAGCAGGTGCATTGTCATGGTGGAAAAACCAGTCCCTCGTCTGCCACAAATCGGGCCTTTTTTGTCGCACATTGTTACGCAATCTTTTTAAAACCTCCAAATAGAAAGCCTGATTAACAGTCTGACCTGGTGGGATGAATTCAGAATGCACTACCCCTCTCACATCGAAAAAACAAATGAGCATCGTCTTCATGTTTGATTTCACTTGACGAGCTTTTTTGGGCGAGGCGACAACGAAGTTTTCCACTGGTTTGACTGTTGTTTAGTTTCGGGGTCGTAACCATAGCACCATGACTCGTCACCAGTAATGACCTTGGAAAAAAAATCTGGGTCGGTTCGGAGCTGGTCTTTCAATGCACGGCATGTTTCAACTCGATTCTCTTTTCGCTGTTCAGTCAGGACCCGAGGCACAAATTTTGCAGTGACCCTTCTCATCCCCAAATCTTCTGACAAAATTCGCTGAACCGAGCTCCAATTTATTCCAGATAACTTACTAATCTCTTCAGTGGTCTGTCGTCGGTCTTCAAGTACGATTGCATGAACTTTTTGAACATTTTCGTCAATTCTGGAAGTTGACGGACGTCCAGAATGAGGTTTGTCATCAATTGACATTTCACCTTCTTTGAAACGAGAAAACCATTGGTACACTTGAGTTTTTCCCATAGCACTATCCTTGTAAGTTGTTTTCAACATCACAACAGTTTCTGCGGCGTTTTTCCCAAGCAGGAAGCAAACTTTCACTGCAGCGCGCTGTTCACTTAAATCCGCCATGACAAAAAACGAGGAGCAAGCGAAACTGCTTTTACAAAACGAATTACTGTGACCGGACGCAACCTTCCCAGGCGACAACAATGACGGCACTGACCTCGGAACGAGTTGCGCTACGCTCGCCTAGCGGGAGAAATGCGGACTACGTAAGCTCCGCCAATCGCAGCGCTATTCCGGTTATTTTTGGGTACACCCTCGTACGTTGAGATAGTAATCTAACTATCATCATCAGATATAAACTACTAAATTAAAAAAAAAAATGTTGTAATCAATTGTTCAAAACAGCTGTTTTATATATAGACTAAATTTAATGTTTTTATATGTGTATATAAAATATATTATTTAATTAATACAGTAGTAAAATATAATAAGAATATTTATTATTTTAATTAATTAGTACCTAATTTTGAAAATATTATCATTTTTTGTATTAAGCTGAATTTGTTTTTCTATTAATTTATTACTTGTTTTATGTTTAAATATTTCTAATATTCCCATAAGGTTACTTTTGCATTATAGTATAAGCACAAAAGACCACAGTATTTTAAGACCAGCAAAATAGGAGAGGCGATTGACAACGAGATTGTTTCAACTTTAGATAGCCTTAACATCCACTACAAGATTGTCGCTCTTAGTTCAACGATAACAGTTACGATAATAGTGATAACGGGGTTACGATAACAGTGCAAATATTCGGAAAGCAATTAAAGGAGTACAAAATAGAATTCTTGAAAGTAACGAATCCGCAATATTTTCACAAGTGGGGCGTTTTCCTTGAACCGTGTTAACGCTGCAAAACTCAATGCAGATGTGATGACATTTTTCGGAAATATTGCGAGTCTTTACTCAGTTTTTTCAAGCAGTCCTTCACGTTGGAACGTTTTGAAAAAGCTCATTCCTTTATCAGTACAGAGCCTCTCTGACACAAGGTGGAATGAGAGGTTCAAAACTGTCAAACCGATAGTTAAGCACTACCCAGGAGCACTTAAATTGTTAGATATAGTTTTAGAAGAGGGGTTTTGAACGGCGAAGGAGGTCCCAGAAGGTGGTCTAGTATAGGGGCCCCAGGGAAGATGTGGGGGCCATGACAGTGGCCCCACACTGTTAACAACAACCCGACGACATGTATTCGGTTTCGTACTTCCGATGTTTGTCCTTGGCGACATAACACAAACCAACTACAGGCTCCACTAAAGCCTCAGGCATTCTTAAAATTAAGCTTATTCATACTTGTAGTTAAGAGTTATGTTTGATTTTCCGTTATTAAGAAATTTCGGATAATAGAAGGGTCAGCCGCTTAATTGGCTAGAGCCTCAGGCATTCTTAAAATTAAGCTTATTCATACTTGTAGTTAAGAGTTGTGTTTGATTTTCCGTTATTAAGAAATTTCGGATAATAGAAGGGTCAGCCGCTTAATTGGGCCAACTTGATATAGTCCCGACTTGTCCCGGCAAAGCGGAATCCACTGTACTCGAACAAAGTAATATAATATTTGTTTACGGATAAACTAGGCATCACTTTGTCAGCCACTGATAAGGAGAGTATACAGCGTGTAATTCTGCAAGTCTACACTTTCTATCACGCTCCTGTACGAGTGTAGTCAGCAGTTATGCTAATCAAGTTGTTGTTGATAATCAAGTGGTGACTATATCACATCCGGTGAGAACAGTCTTATGATGCAGGTGTACATTACATCCAGTTGTGTACTATGTGCATCTTGTGTAGTATGTGGGTCTTTACACCAAGTCAGCAAGACATTTCTGTCACGGCCGGATTGATATAGAGGTTGCTGCCAACGCTAGACAATGTAGATCATGGAATCGATCCCGCACATCACGTTTGTGTACCCGGTGTGACTCGTACGCTGTCGTGAAAAAGTCGTTTTACAATACCGACTAGAACCTATATACATATAGTCTAAAGTATTTAGAATTAGATATTTACGTATTCTAAAAGTTAAGTAATACTGTTAGTGCTAATTAAACACTACAGACAGTACGAAGCTGTACTTTACGTGAAGTTAAGCACACTTGTGAGACGTGTTGTCCTTTTTAGATCATCCGTACGCAAAAAAAATTCACGCATGGCGCAAAATGATGATGTGGAGGAAAGAGTTGCAAAACTATATTTAGATTTTGTAAACAAACCAACTCAATAGATAGAGATTGATATAATAATACACGAGAACTACTCGACAAGCTATTGTCAAATTCCAAAAATGTGTTTCTTGTTAAAAACAGAAAATTAAATCCAATGAAGACAAGGAATACTGGAACACAGTACAAGAAGATTAATGAAAGGACGGACACCGAGATTAGAGGAATGCACAGCTACAGTTACCAGAACATGATGTACAAAGGAAAATCTGAGGAGGATTCGGTGGAACAGCGGCCAGAAGACAGCCTCCGAAGCGATATGGGATTTCACAGTACAGTGGCGCTATGATAGTGCTGATAAGTGATAAGTGATTAAAAGTGAATGATGATTTATTATAAATGAGCTGTGAATGAGTAAAAAGTGATTAAAAGAAAGCACAGTGTAAGGGCAAATAAAAGAGTGAGAGCGAAAGAGAGAGAGTGAGAGAGAGATTCATACGGCAGAACAATTCGAGTATTGGATTGCCAAATTACGAGGTGAGTTTTTACAGTTTTATAACAATTTTATATGTTTATAATAATAGTTATGTCAGTTACAGACTTGTTAAAAATTAATTTAAATGTTTATATGTGCAAATAGTTTTATTTTCCTCAATAAATATTTAATTTTTGTTGTTGCCTATTTGAAATAGTTTCAAACGGAGGAAGTTTTAGCTGTACTTAATTTTATACTTTTAAAACATCATAACTGCATAGCTAGAAAGATATTCCTTCTAAAGGTTTTTAAAGAAAATCGTATTCATATTCTATAACCTCTTCAAAACAAACATCTAAGTTGTAGAAAATACAGTTTTTAAATTAAAAAAAAGTATATATATCGGGTCTATATATAAGTTTTTAAACATCAAGAAGTTAAAACTTCAAGGAAATACCAACATGAAAAATAAATAAAAAATTAATTTTTTAAAATAAATATAAATTATTTATTAATTTGATTAAAAAATTATGTGTGTGTGTGTTTGCGCGCGCGCACGCGTGACTCATAAATACAGTACAACATGGATAATTGAGACTAATTGTAATTCAAATGTAATTCAAATAGAAATGTATTTACAAAACGTCACTATTTTAAGCGTAATGATAGACATCATTATTTAATAGGCCTACTTTAAAATTAAATAAAAATGGCATTAACAAAGTGAAACGCAAATACCTACTACTTTGTATACGTTATTGTAGGGTCTACGTTGTTTTATTACCTAGTAGGCCTATTTGCCAATATTGAGAGAGAGAGAGTGAGACGGACGTGTAGGACCTATAAAGGTAGTTTACAGAGAAAGGGAACGCAGCTGACAAATTACAATTTCAATGCTGGGCTACATTATAATAATAATTAATACATTTTAAGTTATTTTACTGTGTATTAAAGAGGTATTTAAAATACCAATCTGTCTGATAGCACCTGCTGTCTATAACAAATGTAGGTACGTTCTCCTCGTAGTGCTGGGAACAAAAACGCACAACTGTTCGAAAAAACAAAAAAAAAAGAACGAACTGTTCTCTTTTCGAAAGAACGAACTTTTCCGCTTAGAACTGTTCTCCGTTGTAAAAACAAACGTGGCATTGACAACAGTATTGGCAACGCAAAGTTCTAGTTCAGTTCTATGTTCGGAATAAACAGTTAGTTTTCAGTGGAACTTTCGTTGAGCTGTTTGGCTTAAACTCTTTTTATTGAACTGTTTGAGTAAACTGTTCGTTTTTACTGCAACGTTCGTTGACTTGCGTTCGAATTATACTGCCCTCGTTCTGTTTAGCGCAGAATTACGCTATATTCAGTTTTATTTCAGTTACTATAAAAATATTACTCAGAAATTGCCCATGAGTTTTGATGAAACAATTTAAAACAAAAAAAATGCCTTTCAAGATACTGGTATATAAGAAAAATATTGACTTAATGCCATTGTTTAAGTTACATAACCATCCATTTAAGAAAAATACTAAAATGAACAGTTATTGAAATGTTCAAAACAAAACGTGTTAACAACATAATGGTAAAATCAGTAAATGTAAAAAGCAACAGTTCATTAGTTCAACCATTAAAAACAGTTTTTTTTTTTTAAACGAACAGTTCGTTTTCGTTTTGCAAAAACAACAAAAACGCCCACCACTACCTCCTCGTGGGGCGCTACCGCGCTACACTCTGAAGTCTCCTCTATCCTGATTCCCCACGCCTCTCTATCAGTAGCAAAGGACTTCCATCCTCGCACTCTCAACATCTCTCTTTCATCCACAGCGACAGCATCTTCCAATCTTTCCTTGTACGGCCTTTGGTCTTTTGTCATCCATAAGGACTCTTTTAGGTGTTCGTTTGCCATCCATTCTTACAACGTGGCCAGCCCATTGCAGCATTATCAGCTTTACGTACCCTTCTACCGTTGGTTCGTTGAAGTGACAATATATCTTATCATTACGCCGTATTCTCCATTCCCCATTTTTATATATGGGGCCCGGGATCCGTTTCAGGAGCTTTCTTTTAAATATCTTCAGTCGTTCAATTGCTCCTAATGTAGGTTACAAAAGTTTATAAAATCATGAGAATTATTATGCAAAAAAAAGATTAGCTTGTTACTTATCTTGTTTTTAGTGTTAAAGGTAACTTTCCTTTACTGTTAAAGGTAAAGGCCGTGCATATTAATGGACGTAAAAGATGTAGGCCTATTGAAGAAAGAAAATTTTAAATCTGAGATCTGAGAATGAGGTGTCTTAACAGTCAAAACGCTTATCGCAAATGTTTAGTGTAACAAACTGCAGTCTTTTTTTCTATTAACTGCAGTGAAATCAGCAAATTATGAATTCTTTAAAGATGTTATTTTATTACAATGTAATTTTACTGACAACGAACCAAAATAACATTAACGCATTTGTCAATATTACTCGTAACCAAAAATTATTACGCAGAGAGTAAGAGAAAGAAACAGACAGACTACAAACAAGAGAGTCAAAAGAGAGAGAGAGAGAGAGAGAGAGAGAGAGAGAGAGAGAGAGAGAGAGAGAGAGAGAGAGAGAGAGAGAGAGTGTGAGAGAGAGAGAGAGAGAGCGAGTGAGAGAAAAGAAGGAATTGAAATGAGAGAGAAAAGTAGAAGAGTGTGAAAGAGAGAAGTAGGAATAAGTGAAGTCTACGTAATCGAGTAAAAAATACAATAAGGACGATGAACAAAAATAAAAATATCTGGCTGATGAATCCATAAGCATAGTCAGCTTTGAATATGTAGAGAGAGAGAGAGAGAGAGAGAGAGAGAGAGAGAGAGAGAGAGAGAGAGAGAGATTCCACAATTTCAGTATTTCAGCTATTCTCTCCCACATGTATAGTGTAGTAAGTATATTATTGGATAATTAAACAAAAATTAATAATTGTATACTGTGGCTCAATTTTTTGTTTTGTTTTGTTTTGTTAACCTTTACTTAGTCGCTGTAGATATATTATCTTAATTTTTAAGTAATATACAGGCCTAAACTTTTTATGAAGTTGCGGTTCTGGTAATGAACAAATTTAATACATATAACAATATAATTTTTTCAAATTATAGATTATTTTCTTCCTCCAGTTTTACTATTTAGGCTTGCTAAAAATTACACACACACACACACACACACACACACACACACACACACACACAAATGGGAACGCATGCCCCTTCTCGCAAAAACGTCGCAGATTGTAATACACACAAATGTAGATATGTTGGAGTAGTTTGCAGTCCTTGATAATTGGTGACAGAATTTACTCGTTCAGACGTGCTTAAGAACTATTTTGTTCTGGAAGATCTTGTCTTCAAAGACAGTTGTTGAAAGTTCCATGTGCGTCTGATGATTACTGTAGGAGAAAAGCGTCGTCCATCAGGACAACCTGAGTCCCTGAGTATTAACAGAAAACAATGTCCAGGCAATCAAAACTGCGGCATGACAATTGACGTCACCTGGCTGCGTTTAGTTCATTCAAGCCCTATCACTGCGTCAAAGTAACAGCCACGATAGGGACCTCTTTTGGGTCTGGACGCGGTGGGAGAGGCTTGATACAGGATGGTGACAATCCCATAACAATGAAGAACCCGCTTTTTTCAGTTATTGTAAAAGGAATGTTGTAAGGTCTAGTGTAACACTTGGCTTAGTAACATTCCTGTTACAATGTATATAATTAACAACAGTTCACGCCCACACCATTAAGTTAAAATTAAAAATTAATTAACTTTCCCACTGTTTTTACATGAGAAAACCATATTTAGAAAAATCAGGAGAAACAAACAGAAAACCATTCAAAAGAGAAGTTTCTCTGCTTGTTTGTTTATTATATTAAAAAGCATAGATATATTATTTTACTACTAAGAGATGAAAACAAACGATGAACAAATATATATTATACATAACACAAAGAACACAAAATTAGCTTACTTTGTTTCCTTACGTCATTGTAGTTAAGTACTTGGTTGTTCAGTAATTGATCTTCTTTCTTCTTTCTTATATTTTCCTCCATGGCATCCAAGTCATTTAAAATTCGAAACAAATATTTACGGAAGACGTTTTTTATAAAGTCGGTATTAAGCGAATAGACGATAAAAAGGTTTGTGGTTTAAAATTTCAAAAATTCAAAAAACGTTTGGAGACTTTATCATGTACAAAACGATACAAGTACCTATACACACATAATAGTTCACAAAAAATAATACTAATAATAATATTACATTTATACATATACATATGAAAGAGCATCTGAAAAAAAAACTACACTTACAAACTACTAAGAGCCTAACCATCTTAATAAACCGCGACATATTGACGACAAAAAAATAGTTTTGCCTCAGATGCGTGTTTGAGGACTTGAAAGCCCCTCAACGCAGTGCAATGTTGAGGGGTTGTGTAAGGTGTGTTTTGTTATTGTGTGGTGTGTGATCAGCGTGGCAGTGGCAAGTGTGGCCCTCCAACCGTGAGAAGGTGAGACATTTTCATTGGCTAGATTAGTCTAAAAATGGTACCTCCAGGTTACCAGAACCTCACTAGCACAATGCCACGCTGTACAGTACAAAGATGAACCTGAAAGAGAAAAATCAAAAATTTCTGAAGACTCCCTGACGAGGACCTACCTGAAAATCCCTGTAAGACCTAACACCCACGCGAGTGTGTAGTGATGTAAACAAACCCAATGTCAATATTTAACCGTGTAAAAACAGTAAAAACACTGTTTAGGTAATTATAAGCAGTGTACTTATAAAAGAAGAAATGAGGGCAAGAATAACTGTACGTAACAGCCTCTTATTTAAAATAACAGAAATAAATAAGAATTTGAAATTAAAGGTAGACTGGTACTGAACAGTGTTGGAGCAGTTATTATGTACGGGACCGAAACATGGAACTTGTTGAAATAATTTGAGGAGTCTTTAAGTAGATGGAAATGGAATATTTTGCGCCAGATTCTGAGTGCTGTGAGAGTGGGTGAGAAACGGAAGGTAAGAACAAATGAGTAACTTGAATCTTCATGTAAAAATACCATGTAGAACATAGTATACATATGAAGAGAACAGGTGTTGAAGGAACGCCTCTAATGAGGATTTATAGGGATGGAAGTAGAAGGGCAATTGGAGAAAAATTGGTCAATGAAGTGGAGGAAGAACGGGAGTCATAAGACTAGGAGAAAGGTGGTTTACAGAAAGAAAGGAACTGTTGTTCTTCGGATGAGTATGAGCCTGCAGCCAAGGACTGCTGTCACCCTGTTATGACTGAGTAATGATACCCCCCCCCCCAAGTAGAGATCGCATCTTTGACAAACGGAAACAGGAGGAGGTGTGTTTTCTTCTTTCTTGAAGCTATTCTTAAAAACTAAAGAGTATTTGGAAATAAAATGTTTACCAAAAAAATGTGTTCCAAAATATAAACACAATTTAGACTTTCAAAACTCATGAATATTTCAAGTACTCGGCTTATACAGTACCAAATAAATTTATTGATTATGTTTTGAAGTGAAACAACATATTTATACAGACTGAAACACTCACTTCCTTACAAATACCTAATGGAGGTAAAACCTACATTAACAACTAATACACAAACTGTAAAATATTTGGAAGCTGTGTGTGAGCTAAATGTTTTATCTCCCAACGAAAAAAAAGTTAAAAGTTATTGAGCGATGATGAGATTATTGGAAACCGAACCGAACCGACGCGACGCGATCTAACCAGGGAACACTATGAGTGTGTCAGCTGTTTATAAAATTTAGTTGGCACTGTTAACGAAATGAAATTTGACTCACCAATGACGTCAGCAAACTGCGACTCCGACGTAAATTAACCTCACTTACCTTGAGGCTCTGAAATACACAACAACAAAGGTACATACATTTTTATAAATATAAAAACGACAAGATATATTTGTGTGTGTGTGTGTGTGTGTGTGTGTGTGTGTGTGTGTGTGTGTGTGTGTGTGTTATTGTTTCGTAAGTAACTCGTTCAGTTTCCTGCAGGTCTCCCATGTATTATCTTCAAATAAATACACTGCAAGTAGGTTTATTTTCATCTGACACGTTTCACAGAAATTATTCTGTATCTTCAAAGGTTTGTTTGAATTGTGTTTTGAAGATATTACGTAGGAGACCTGCAGGAAACTCAACGAGCTACTTACAAAAAAACAATTCATACAAACTTCTGAAGATACAGAATAATTTCTGTGAAACGTGCGTCAGGTGAAAATAAACCTATTTGCAGTGTATTTATTTGAAGATTATATATATATATATATATATATATATATATATATATATAGAGAGAGAGAGAGAGACAGACAGACAGACAGACAGACAGACAGACAGACAGAGACAGACAGAGTGTAAATTCGAAAAATCTTACATTTATTATATTATTTTAACATTATGTGTATTCCATTATAATGTAAAGTTATATAAGTAGAAAAATAAATATGTAATTCAGTTACTTCTGAGTAAGTAAGTAAGTACTTCTAAGTAAGTAAGCTAGCGTCTTTCCTTGCTAGTTTATTCTAATGATATTCCTATATCATTAGAATAAGCTAGCAAGGAAACAGTTCGTATCTTTTTCAAATAATAAAGATTATCCAGTATATTACATCTGACGAATTTATAAGAAAAATTATAAAGATATTCTGTGCTCAGTGTGCAGGTTGTTTTCAATAACCCTATCACCCATCACAATAAACTTTGTAAACAATATTTATTTTTCCGTAATGCACTTTATAGCAGAGATTAGCTACTCCGTGTAGCATGTAGTGTTATTTATCTTTCACAGAACTTTATTAAAGTTAATATAAAAGTTAATATAAAAGTTATTAAAAAACTAAGGAAAATACTGTGTGTGTGAGAGCTCGCAAATTCAAGTTAAATATTATATTTTGTGTACATAATTTGTGTTCTGTTTGCAGTATTAAACGTAAATGTGTATTTATTCAAAATTCAGGTCCTATCTGAAAATGCGCTGAACGATCGAAAGCGTTTATCGTCAGATAATGAAAATAGAGGAATGCAACCAATGCTTTTCTATACTTTTGAAATTAAAAATATTAATAAAAATTTTGCCATGCATGTGTGTGTGTGATTGTCACCTGTCACGTTAAAAGTCATTCCATAATAGATATTTTTGGTAGTAATTCTAGTAGTGTTTTGATTACTCAAGAAAATTGTTACCAAAAATTTTAACCATTTTTAGTATTTACCTTCTCTTAACGATCCTGTCGCAATCCGGAACCTCTTGATGACTGCAAAGCCGTCCTTCCACTGCTGTGTTGTTACCGCTTACACGCTCACATGTGGAAACTGACCTCTTGAAAATACTGTATTCTTGTGACTCTAGAAATAGAAAAAGAATATTTGTATTTTAATTTATATACACTAGACTGTGTTCTGTATATACACATATAACCTAAATAAATATAGATATGTAAATAGAAACCACGTATTGGTACAGTTTTCTTTATTTTGTGTGTGTGTGTGTGTGGGGGGGATAATAATTGGAAAAATAATTATTTTATATACAATATCAAAAATATAACATTTAAGAAGCTTGTTAAATCTTTGCTTGTTAAAGCTAACTTTAGACGCTCATCTATTTTTTAAATAAATAATTAACTTTTTATAATTTATTTGATTAAGAAATTTGAGAGTATTATTAAATGAATCTAGATTCTGTAGAAATGATATAACAATTCTATACAATAAAATAAATTAATATTTTTGTTAAAATAATAATTATTTTGTTTATATAGTGATTAATAAACATAATCCTAGTGGTTATTTTAATATATAGGTAACTAAAATATATTGTACAAATGTAACCAGTTTTTTATAACACAATTTTTGAAATTGTTTTTCAAAAACACACACACACACACACACACACACACACACACACACATTCAAGTTCTGCCATTGTTTTTATGTCTATAAGTGTTCCTGTTCTTACATTTGTTGGACATTATTACTTCCATGTTCCGTAAGGAAATGGAAGTATGGTCATGGCGAAAAAAATCGTGTTCGAGATAAGGGCTGATTCTGATTGTACTACCCTCAAAACATGAAGAAAAGTCATTTTTCGAAAAGTGTCTCTGTGTGTCTGTCTGTCTATCTGTCTATGTGTAGAATTTTTTCTATGGCAAACGATAACAGCCGCGAATGCAAACAGAATCAAATAATGTTTTGCATATAGTCCTAAATTGTAGAGTTCTCAAGGCTTACTGGTTTTGGTGAAGATCGGTTAAGGGAAAGGGGTAGTTTACCTGCAACGTTTTTTGTTTTAACAAGGGTAATTTTTTCTATGACGAACGATAACTGCCGCATATTCAAACAGAATCAAATAATTTTTTGCATGCGTCCCTGAATTCTAGAGAACTCAAGGCCTTTTGATTTTGGTGAAGCTCGGTTAAGGGGAAAGGGTAGTTTACTTGCAACCTTTTACGTTTTAACAAGAGTAAAGTACTTGAAAATTCATTTAAACTTTTTCAAACAATGGTAATTGTTAAAAATAAAATAATTTTGTTCCAGGAACTAAAAATTATAAATTTTTCATTTTAATTTAAATCATGTATGAGAGAAAATATATCGTTCGTGGCAGGCAAGCATATCTCAATTATGTAATGTTTACGTTGCCATTTTATTATTATGATTATTGCAATAAAAAGGCAGGCAACACACACACACACACACACACACACAATTCGCGTTATTTCTGGCCTCACTCATGTTTACAAGCAAATTTTACAAGCTATTAATTTTATGCATATTTTTAAGCAATGAATGTTTTAATAAATTAATATAATCTGAGTACTTATTTCTATTATGATATAAGAATTACAAACTAACATATGCAATGTGTGTATGTATTAAAAATATATAAATATTTTTCTCCTCTGGAAAATTCTTTGCCCCTCCTGGAAAATATTTTGACCTCTCTGATGGCTAGTTATTTATTAGCCTGTGATGGAATATAGCGTTATGACATGTATCATAATGGTGCGTGTTAAACAGAAGACACTGACGTATTAAGGAATAAATGTTGTGCTGAGAAATTTATAATTATACGGGCGAACAGAATCGTCGTTCAGGAAATCAGAAGACGAATGCAAAGAAAGAAAGACTCGATTTTAAAAAAGAAAAATGACTAGTATAAGTTGACAGGATAACGCTATAGACATTATTCACCCTCGGCCGATAACTCGCAGCGAGAGTCCAATTTCATTACAGGAATCAGATCGCAGCTCCCTTTGGCCAGATCTTCGTTCGACCTACAAACATTTTATCCAAAAGTACAGTCCTTCCTCACGAAGGTTGAGGATAGTCTTCACCCACCTGACATGGAGGTACCATTTTAGCTGAAACGTCATTTCTTCAGAACTCAAGGATCCACTTATTTGATGTTTTGTCACCATATCAAGCTCTGCTTCTTGTCAAATATATATTGTAGACACAAACGTAAAATTCTGCACATGTCATGTCTTGTTTTAGAAATTATCGAACCGAATTCAAGTAAATTATTTTAAATATAAATCTTAGAACATGGAATTCATGTATGGTTCTCCATACCGATTTTTTTAAGTGTTATAAGTATATTTCAAGATAAATTTAAAAAGTTATTATAACTTCTTATTTTTAATATGCCATTCTCATTATTAATTTATATAATTTCTAAATTCATTATTTAGAATGACCCCAAAAGCATTTTTTGATATCAAAATTTTACTTAATATTTTAAAATTATATTTATAGTAACAACTTACGTTCCTCCAATCTTGTGGTTCAGTCAAAAGCTGACAGTAGGATCCTGCTGCTAGACATTGAAACCTGTAAGAAAACAAAGTTGTCACAAAACAAAGGTACACTTCACTTTCACTACCACATCTGACTTCACCAAAATCACTGGAAATAAAACAATTTTTCACTCGTCGTCTAACCTACCACTGATGCACACTTAGCTAGTTGAATAAATCATCCAGATACTGCACAGTAGAGAGATCACTTCACAAACAAACATACACTACAAACAGTTACTTATTTGTTGAAATAAACATTCACGTAGACAAAGTAACAACAGTTGATTTAGATTCAAACAACACTTGAATAACTTCCATATTGTTAGTGGGCACAAATATAATGTGTCTTAAAAACAACACAAATAGGCCTATTCTTCCTTGAAGACATTGCTGCATTATAGTAGTACACCGTTAGTGTGTGGCTAGAATATAGGATCACCAATAAAAGACTGCAGCAAGATGACCAATTCTTCTGTCAAGAGAAGAGCGGGAAACAAGCACCTTCCGGTAACTGAAGACACCTTCACATTGGCCCTTGATGAGATTTCTTTCTTGACTCACGTCTTCACTGCGGCTACTGATGAAGTTGAGATATCTTCTCTCTTCTACTTACAACACAATACACTACACTCATTCATTGTGAGCATCCTTGAAGTATAGGACTCTTCTTTGTTGATTTCACTGCTCCAATATAATGTAGTGTTTCTTCTGGAAGTGGTAAGACTTCTTTCTTGAACTCAGTTCTTCACTGTGGATACTGCTGAAGTGGAGATATCTTCTCTCTACTTACAACACACAACACTAAACAATACACTACACCAATTCATTGTGATTATTCTTGAAGTGTAGGACTCTTCTTCGTTTGCCTCGCTGCTGATATATAATGCAGTGCCTCTTCTGGATGTGACAAGACTTCTTACTTGAACATACATCTTCACTGTAGCTACTGCTGAAGTGGAGACATCTTCTCTCTGCTTACAAACACACAACACTAAACACTACATTACACTGATTCATTGTGATTATGCTAGAAGTATAGGACTCTTCTTTATTCGCCTAACTGCTGGCACATAATGTAGGGCCTCTTCTGGATGTGTCAAGAGTTTTTCTTGAACTAGCATCTTCACTTTCGCTACACCTGGAATTGAGGTATCTTCCCTGTCCTTCGTAAAACACACAACACTAAACACTTCACTACACTGATTCATTGCTGTTATCCTTGGAATGTAGGACTCGTCCTTGTTCGCCTCTCCGCTGGTACATAACATAGTGTCCCTTCTGGAGGTGGCAGGACTTCTATCTTGAACTCACATCTTCACTTTCGCTACAGCTCAAGTGAAGAAATCTTCTCTCTTCTACTTAAAACACTCAACACAAAACGCAACACTACACTGATTCATTGTGATTACCTAAAAATATACGACTCTTCCTTGTTCTCCTCGCTACTGCTATCTAATGTATTGTCTGTTTTGGGATTGACAAGACTTCTTTCTTGAACTCAGATCTTCACTGCGGCTACTGCTGAAGTGGAGGCATCTTCATTCTTCTGCTTACAACACGCAACACTGCACACTACACTACACTGATTCCCTGTGATTACCTTGAACTGTAGAACTTTTCTTTGTTCGACTCCTGCTGGCAGATAATGTAGTCTCTCTTCTGGAAGTGGCATGACTTCTTTCTTGTACTGACATCTTCACTGTGGCTATTGCTGAAATGGAGGCATCTTCATTCTTCTGTCTGCTATCAACACACAACACTACACTGATTCCCTGTGATTACCTTGAACTGTAGGACTTTTCTTTGTTCGACTCCTGCTGCCAGATAATGTAGTCTCTCTTCTGAAAGAGGCAAGACTTCTTTCTTGAACTGAAATCTTCACTGTGGCTACAGCTGAAGTGGAGACATCTTCATTCTTCTGTCTGTTTACAACACACAACACAGCCCACTACACTACACTGATTCCCTGTGATTACCTTGAAATGTAGGACTCTTCTTTGTTCGACTCCTGCTGCCAGATAATGTAGCATCTCTTCAGGAAAGGGCAAGACTTCTTTCTTGAACTAACACTTCACTGCGGCTACAGCTGAAGTGGTGACATCTTCATTCTTCTGTCTGTTTACAACACACTACACTACACTGATTCCCTGAGATTACCTTGTACTGTAGGACTCTTCTTTGTTCGACTCCTGCTGCCAGATAATGTAGCATCTCTTCAGGAAGGGGCAAAATTTCTTTCTTGAACTAACACTTCACTGCGGCTACAGCTGAAGTGGAGACATCTTCATTCTTCTGTCTGTTTACAACACACAACACAACCCACTACACTACACTGATTCCCTGTGATTACCTTGAAATGTAGGACTCTTCTTTGTTCGACTCCTGCTACCAGATAATGTAGTCTTTCTTCTGGAAGTTGCAAGACTACTTTCTTGAACGCCGATCTTCAATGTGGCTCCTGCTGATGTAGAGGTATCTTCTTTCTTCTGCTTACAACACACAACACTGCACAGTACACTAGACTAATTCATTCCGATCATCATAGAAATGCAGGACTCTTTTTATTGGCCTCGCTGTTGTTATATAATGTAGTGTCTCTTCTGGAAGTGTCAAGACTTCTTTCTTGAACTCGCTACAGCTAAAGTGGAGGTATCTTCGATATCTTCTCTCTCCTACTTACACACAATACTAAAAACCACACTACACTGATTCACTGTGATTATCCTAAAAGTGTAGGACCTTTTTCTCACCTCACTTGTAGATCCTCTTCTCGATGTTGCAAAACATCGTTCTTGAATCACATCTTCACTGTGGCTACTGCTGAAGTGTTGATATCTTCTTTCTTCTACTTTCTAGACACATCACTACACACTGTGCTACACTGATACATTCTGATTATCATTGAAGTAAAGTACTCTCCTTTCTTTGCCTAACTGCTGCTATATTATGTAGTGTCTCTTCTGGAAGTGGCAGGATATCTTTGTTTAAGTCACATCTTCACTGTGGCTACTGCTGAAGTGTAGATGTCTTCTCTCTTCTGCTTACAACACACAACACTACACTCTACACTCCACTATAGGACTTTTCTTTGTTCGACTCACTGCTGCTATATAATGTAACATCTCTTCTAGAAGTAGCAAGACTACTTTCTCGATCTCACATTTTCATTTTTGCTCTTGCTGAATTTGAAAAATACTGACCACTTCAACACTATGTTTAACTTAACAACAGACAATACTAATTATACGTTTCACACTTAATTCACCACTTTTTTCACTACTGTACACTTATGGGTTCATTAAAAATTAAATTTTCCCTAATCTTGTCAGCCAAAGTTACTGATGTGTAGTTTTCCTTGCATTTGTTAGAAATGTGTATTTATTTTTGAAAAATATCCGTTTTGTAGAATACAGTTTAACCTAACTGGGATTAATTCTAAGGTTTTCTAAAAATATAAATACCTGATTTGGGTATTTCTTTTTAGTTTCTGCAGAGTGAAATAAAAAATTAAATTTATAGAAGCAGTATGGTGTATATAAATGCTTGAAAACAGTATTTAAAAGAAGAAGAAAGAAATAACAATTGCTTCTTTAATGCTAATAAGAGAATTAAGATTTTTTCTGAACCAGTAGCCTTCATAAAGACACCTGTACACCAGTGTTGACACATTGAAGTTTTATGTTATATCGTTTAACTCCAAATAAAATTTGCAATATAAATAATTGTTTTAAAAATTCAATTACTATACTACTTTAATTAAATTATGATACTGCAAAAGCAAATAATATAAGCAATTTTTTCATAATTTTATATTATACAAGAATTTTTAGGCAACATAAGATACTGTTTTTGTGTAACTTCTCACGTGTTTTTTTTCCTATGAGGAAAGTTGAATTGCATGTGATTTTTCAGCATCCAACTCCTCACTGTCATCTCCTGACTCTTAACCACTCAATTTGGTATTAAGCAGTATGCAGGTGTTAAATGGCTGAGAGCAGTCTCATACCATAATGTCAGAATCAGCTGAACCTTCTCAAAGGAGAAATACATCACACACAAGAAACTAAATAAAACTTTAGTATCTTATAATTATTGACCAATGAAGTATACACATCAATGTCAAACAGAAACTAATGAGAAATGAGAACAGATTATGTCTGCAAGATGCAGGTGTAACAATCAATCTCATTAAGTTAGGACGTATGATTGTAGGAAATAGGAAATGAACTTTATTTTTTATATATATATATAATCAGGAAGGCTGAAGATGGGAACACAAGGCTTCCCGAAACATGTTCCAAATAGGGAGAAAACATCTTGAGGTAAAGTCATTATAAAATATATTATATATATATATATATATATATAGAGAGAGAGAGAGAGAGAGAGAGAGAGAGAGAGAGAGAGAGGGAGGGAGGGAGGGAGGAAGAGAGGGGAGAGAGACTGTATTGTACAAACAAGGGGAGATCAATTATGAAGCAAAGAAATGCATAAAGAAAAATATGAAATCCATATTGGACAGATTTCTGTTTTGTAGAAACAGATAACAAATTGTAAAAGAAAATAAAGCATTCATCAAAGAAACAAGGCAAGAAAAGACATGGAAGATACAAGAATAGAATAGGTATAAGACATGGGATACACTGATAAGAAATATATAAATAAAATAATAAATATTGAAACAGATGTTTATTTAGAATGGACATATGGTTAGAAAACTAAGAAACATAGTGTAAGGAAAAAATATGTATAAACATAGTGTAGGCAATGTCCCTTACCTATAACCAAGATACGTGTTTACTCAAACAGGTACAATGGTTTACGATTCAATTATAGCTCCATTAAGTTACTAACTAGTTTTTACTTGTTAAGAATGTAATCTCCTAGTTTACCAATGCCTCAAGAAATGAAATGATCCAACATTAATCACCAATAGTATTTAACTAACAGTGACAGCAAATGGTGAGCATCAAACCCCATGTTACCAGTGCAGCACTCCAGACATACTAACGATTGAGCCACACAACCAACCATAATCTAGCCTAGTGAATAATAAACTGATCATATATAATATCACAACAGATATCATACGTTTTTTGGTTTATCACTTTGTTCATTAATATCTAAGCAACTGCATACAACTACATACAGTTCTACTACTATATAAGCTACTACAAACACCACTACTACTACAAAAGCAACATGAGATCATGCAGCACTACAGTAAACGTTCATTCATACTTACATTCAATGTAGGCCTACACGCACTTATTCTTACATAAAAGTGATAAACCAAAATTAAGTAATCATATATTCAGTTGGCCAAATTGTATGCATGATTACTATTAATACATAACTCAAAAGATTGTAGTTATATAAAAATAAATATAAGAATTATTGGTCATGATTTTTATAAATAATATGTGTTATATTTTTCATACACCACATATTTTGTTATTTTAATATTTGAATAAAACAAAAAGTAAATAAAGGATATGAGCTTACTGATCAAAATAATATAGTTTTTTAGCGGAAGCCAGAAAAAATACTTTTGAATGATTATGAATACAAATACATGTCTAATTGTATTTTATTTAAAAAATCAGGTATGGTTGTATAGTTTAGTGATCAGAATGTTGAAGTACTATGCCAGTTATATGGGTTCGATCTCTTTCACAAGCTTTGAATGTTGATCACTCACTATCATAAGGCAGTGGCATCACTGTGGATAGCATCATAACTAGTAAACTGTCTACTTAGCTACTCAGACCTAACATTAAACTGTAGTCGTTATATACCTGTTATAGGCGAAGTGAAATGTGAAATTACAAAGTTAATCATTTAGAAAACCTGTACCCTAAACAAATGTTATAAACTTTGGTGTGGTAACAACATAAAATAAATAACAATTAGTATTAATTTTGATAAAGTACATAAAACTTCATTTATGTGTGTGACTGGTTTCCAAGTGTACTTTACTTCAAAACTAGCTGAGTTCAAAATCTTGGATTTGGAAGTGCAGACATTGATCAGGAAAAACAAGACAGAGTTTGTAAGTTTTGTAAAATGACAATATATTGGAACTCATTTAAAGAAATGTTGATTTTAAGGCTGGACCTAATTAAGTTACTGGTATATGAATGATAGGAATTAGAGAAGAAGAAACTGGGATTAAATGAGTTGGGTATAAAGACAAAACTAGAATAAGTACAGAGACACGTAACTATTTATAACAATGTACAACAACAGAGGTCAATAAACGTTGGTGTTGGATTCCATCAGATCTATTATCTTTATGAGTCTTGGGAATATAAGAAACATGATAATATAAAAATAGTTGACTATGTTTTGCTGGATCATTATTTAACTATAACTAAATAGCTAAATACACGTGAGAAAACAAGGAGAAAATAAGATAAACAATTAATTTCACATTTCGACAAATCTATTTCATAAATATTTTCTAAATATTACATTTCATTAAGAAGAAATTGCACAAGTTTAAGGTACAAAAACTATGATTAGATCAGCTTATATTGTCTGTTCCTATGAAATTCTGAAGTTTTATATTTAATCTTTAGTTATTCCAAAGAGATAAAAATTTACATACTAAATATAGACAAGAACAGTAGCAAACCTCCGACTTTTCTAACTCAATAATAGAACCTGTATTCTACAGAACTATACATTTTTACTTGAGGTACATAAACAAAATTAGTGCCATATTATTAGCAAAAATTATTTTAAATTTTGAAAATAATTTTACTCAACAAACCTTATAGTTCAAAAATTTTGTTTTGTTTGAAATATTTAAATATTTAAGTTTTTCATCACAGTTGACTTCAGTAACTGTACAAAAAAAAAATGTGAAAACAAAAACTTTTACCGTTGTCTTATATAGAAAATTTGTATAAAAAACCAAGTGATACAGAAAATACAAATAATTAAAAAGAAATAACGAACCAAACGCTGAGGTTAGACCATTTTTTATCTACATCAGTAACTCTGACAGAGATCGCTTCCTCTCCTCTTTGGATTGCATACTTGTCTCTCAAAACAGAGAAATCTGGAACATAAGAAAAATGTATAAGTTATCAAAATAGATAAGTTTTGGTAAACACACATACACACACGCACACAATGACTTTATTATGTGTTTTGAGTGTGTTTTTCTTTTTTCTTCTAAACTAATAGTCAAGTTATATTGAGAACATGTACACGCTACATAAGCTCATAACTAATGTAAATTGATTACAAAAATAGTCCAAACCTATCTTAATGTTTAAAAAAACATAATAAATGTAATACTTAAATACTAGTCTGACACTTCCTAATCTGTGCGACTTCCATTGTCATCGTAAAATAATATAATATATTATACAAATAATATATTATATAAATAATATATTATATGCAAAATAATATAAAATTACATAAATAAACGTAAATTATTAAAATGTGCAAAATTCGGTACATTCAAAACAGCTGATTCTGGTATGTTGTGTGGCGTGACTATTGCCGTAATGTGATTGGCCAATGTTACGTGTGTCCATCACGGGTTCCTTGCAACGAAACGATTAAAACAAATGTATGACTGTACTAATGTACTTGTATATTTTGTTAAATATAAATTAACACTGTCTATGAGAATTATGTATTATAACCACTGTAACATCGACTTAAAGTTGGAAACCATAATTTTAATTAATATAAAAGCCGAGTGTAGTTGAAAATGAATCACAGTAAGTACAAATTAAACGACCTAGAAGCAAACAAGTTAATAGAGACCAGCCTAAGCAGTAACATTTATTATTTATTATGTAGACCTTATAAGTAAAAAATAGAAATGACTATGTTTAGAAAACTTCTTCATAAGTTTAATAAAACCCTATCATAACGTTAATAGAAATTATACTTTCGTTCTAAATAAGAAATAAGTTTATACGTACAATTTTAAGTTAAAATTAAAATTTTAGTATAATAATAAATGGAAAATATTAGTTATTACACAGTTATATTTTTATACGTAAAATTTACTTTCGAAAGATAGACCTAATTGTGAAAGTGTCATTACTTAAAAAACCAACTCAAAAGAAACACTAATCGGCATGGGGTCACTAAAACTTTTTACGTTAAACATGGCGCCATATATTGTAAAACCTTTTAGATTTAAACAAATTATTATGTTCAAATTTATTTACGAGAATACCTACCAAGCGTTTTTTTATGTATGAAATTATTGCACTGAAGGGTTTGTAAACCAAGCTAAATAAGTTTAATTGCTAATCGTTAAATTTTGCTTAAACACTAAAATTTTTTCATTCAACATGGCGCCATATTTTATAAAACTTTTTAGATTTAAACAAATTATTACATTCAAATTTATTTACGAGAGTACCTACAAAGCGTTTTTAATGTGTGAAATTATTGCACTGACGCGTTTATAAGCCAAGCTAAATAAGTTCACTGTTTAAAGTTAAATTTTGTTTAATGAAAGCGTAATACACAAAAAAACCTATTTCGGTTTGTTTTAAAATACTCGAAGACAATGACAAATAGGCTTATTTAACACAAATAAATCGCGTTATGAATTATAAAATACAACAAAGTAGTTAAATAGAACATTTTAGAGTATGTTGCCAATGTGCATGTTCATTTTAAAATTATAAATTTAAAAATACTTGAAATGATGAAGACATTGACGCTTACCTTATAAAGTTCAAGAAAGGAAAACGAAAAGGACTCTTAACTCTGCTAACATTATCCAGCACCTACTTGATTAAAACTGATTAGGTCGGTAAAAAAAACAAACGCGTTATAGCCTGCATATGAAGTAAATATCTCATATAGTGTAGGCCTATTTATTTAAGTTTTAATCCCTGTTGGCTAATTAATGACCCCATAATATTTATTGTAATAATAATTATAATAATAGTAGTGATTATTTTTATTATATAATACAATATAAGCCAAATAATTATTTATGAATTGTGAGTGTGTGAGTGTGTGTATGTGTGTGTGAGTGTGTGTGACACAAAAGTAATTATAAATATACGTATTCTAATATATTTGTGCGTTTAAACATGATTATAGATAGATCAGTAAAATTACTATTACTGTACTAGGATTATTTATATCTATATTATTATAAAACTGGGGTAAGTAGTTGGTACCACTGATGTAGCGGTATTCTATGTAGCATATACATTGTGGACACTGAAGTAGTACTTTAGTATGTATCAAACCTCAGACCTTATTTATCAAACAGATGCATATAAACAACAAATGAATAAATTAAATAAATAACAAATTTATTTTAACAAAAATAAATAAATAAATAGCAAAGGAAACAATAGATTAAAAAATGAATATTTACACACTTTTTTTAATGCTTACGACTCAGATAAACAAAGTAATTAAAATCAAAGCATATCATCTATATAGTTATTGAAAATATTATTTTTAAAACTAAGTTTACTTTTATTGTTATTGTTTATTTCTTTCTTCTTGTCTTACCATTATTATATCAAAGTAATTAATTGTATTTAAGATAAAATCATTTCCTGAAAGTGTGTTATTTCAGAACTGCATTAACACCTTCATCTTTGGAAGAAGCTGTCGTGTTTAATAATAAATGGAGAAGCAATTAAAAATGTTATCATTTTACAGAAAGTGAAACAGGATTTGTAAAACAGACACAAACTGATATCACTTCTGTAATGGTAATTGTATTTCTGGCAATAGTTTCTTGTTTGAGTAATAACTACAAAACAGATTCAGAAATAATAAAAATTTAATAGTAAATTTAGTAAGCTCTATGGTTTGTCCAATTAAGATTTTGTACTGGACAATGAATTGGTCAAACACAGAGGTACTTTGTTCTTGTGACAATTTAGCTTTTATGCATTAAAAACATAATTTTTGTTTTTAATTGAATGGATTACTTTATTTCACAACATTTATTATTATCTACCAAAGTCTTTGTCTAAATAATTAACATATGTTATGTATTATACACAATGTTGTTCTGTACAATAAATTTAAAAAGTTTATATATTCTTACTTCATCAGTGATTAGTAGCTCTACAGCCCAGTGTAGGCCTCAGATTCTCTCAGGATTTCCCTCCAGACTTCCCCATTTTAGCCAGTGTCTACAAATTTTTCACTCCAAGTACTTTCACATCTTCTAGGATTTCATTAACCCATAGTAGTCTAGGTCTTCCACGTGCTCTCTTTCCTTCTGGTGTGCATTTCGTAGTCCTCTTAAGAACATCCTCCTCATTCATTCTCTGTACATCTCCTGTACAATCTCAGCCTAGCTTACCTAATTGATGTCACAATATCAGGCGATCTATATAACTCACAGAGCTCTCTGTTGTACCTTCTTTTCTACTCTGCACCTTGCCTAATGGGTCCATAAATTTTCCCAAGTATTTTCCTTTCAAAAGATGCAATCGAAACAGATCGCTCTGTATCAGTACCCATGTTTCACTTCCGTACATCAGGACCAGTTTTATTAATGTTCTATATAGTCTAGCTTTGGTGTAGAAGTTGTGATTTAAAGTGTTTCATCAGCCCATAGTACCATCTATTAGCATTCTGAATTCTTTAACTTATCTCTTCATTTATATCATTGTTTTCATTTACCAAATATGAAAATTTTGAGACCCTTTCAAAGTTAGAATTCATAATTTTTAAATGTTGTGCTGGTGGGTTACAAGTTCTCCTATCTTTGACTATCATATATTTAGTTTACTCCTCATTTACCCTTAGCCCCATTTCCTCAGCTGAGTGGTATAATCTTACTCAGATCTTCCATTTTATGTAACCTAATATACAAGTCATATAATCAATGTCAGTATCATCAGAGACTAATGTATACTAATACATTATACATTCCATTAACTGATATATTAAGCCCCTGATAAACAGATGTTTGTTTTGAAAAATTTATGTCTGGGTACAAACAATTTGGTACTCACATTAAGAATATAATCAACCTATATTTATTTATTATATTAAACTATACAAAATTCATGTGTTACAACTTGACAACATATTACTGTCTGTTTACTATACATTTAGGAAAATTAATATTGTTTTATGTTCATATTATCTAGAAAAAATTTTAAACTTTGTTATAATAATTCTATGCTTAGAACAGAGGTTCTGAACCTGAGAGGCCCCCAGACCCCCTACAGAGGCATGTGTAAGAAGAGTTTTAAGAAAAGCATCATCAAGTTATAAAAAAATCAAAAATAATAAAACATTTTATTATACGCATACAATTTAATAAGTCATTATTAACTTCATTTTTTTCTTAACTTTCAATTTCAGTGCCTTTACTCGGAGAATGTGCAAATTATAAAAAAAATTTAATTTGTTTGAATTATAGTGTTCTGATATTAATTTGATTGAACTACTCTATATTGGAACTATTGCAATTAACATTCATAAAACACATTCATAACCAGTTTGCACAAGAGCGCGCGCGCGCACACACACACACACACACACACACACACAAATTTAACAGTATAATAGGGTCATATAACCATTTATAAAAGGGCGCAGGTCTTAAAAGATTTACCTCGAAAATCAATTGTTACATATTAATTGTTGGTAATCAACAATAGCTGGCAAGTTGTGTTAGGTATATTTCCTTCTGAATGTATAATGTGTTAAAGTTTGAGTGTAAACACAAACACACATAATTCACAAAGACTTTTTATTTTACATTATTTAAACTTAAAAACTGAATAAATCGATGAATAAATAAGATTTCTGACACATAATTAATAACATATAAAGAATGATATGTACATTTTTAACAGACACATCAATCAAATTTAAATACTAAATTTGCTGTAGTATTTTATTAAATTTAATTAATGTTATTATATACGTTGTCAAATTATGTTACTTCTGCAAGTTGTTGATATTATGAATTCATTTATAACCTCTGAAGATAACAAATCTATCAGTGAAACATATGTCAGGATAATTAAAATAATATCAACAACTTGCAGAAGGTAATATAAGTTGACAACATATATATAATGATATTAATCAAGAATACTGCAAGAAACTCGTGGAGTTATTTACAAAGAAATGATAAATTTATTTGGTGGCATCTTTTGAAATGGTGTACTTCTGTATTATCCAACAACCCATGTAGTCATTCCATTTGGATGTGTAGTCTGTCACTGCACTGTGTAGAGTCGGTTTAGTTCTTCCCTGGTTAATGTGACATTTATATCTGTTGAGTTGGCCTAGTTTGATAAGTAGGCCTACTAAAAGATATAAATTACTGTCCTGAACATCACATTCTGGCATCATCAGATTTCAAAATTTGAGACCACTATATGCTTGTCCTGGTCTCAATATATGTTTTTTTTTTAATTCTTGGTCTGTATAACAAATTTTATGTAGTCTTATAAATTAGGATTTTATTTCCTAAGAAATAGGAATGTCTACCAACAACAACTAATACATTTTGTAGACTCTAACCTTAATTACTTGTTTTTCATAATTGTTTACTACATGTTAACCTTTCATAAAGATACATTTTCAGTTTGAATGACTTTATTTAGAGAATGTACAAATGATTAAAATAAATTTAATTTGTTTGAAATGTAGTGTTCTGATATTAATTTGATTAAACTAATCCATATTTGAACTATTGCAATTAACACTTGTAAAATACAGGCATAACCAGTTTGTACAAGCACATATGGATGCGCGCGCGCGTACACACACACACACACACACACACACACCAATTTAACAGTATAATAGGGTTATATAACCATTTATAAGGGGGCTTATATGAGTGTAAGTCAATGTTTCTGTTTTAAAACATTGATCTAGAAAATCGTTTTGTACAAAAATTGTTGATAATCAACAATAGCTCTCATGTTGTTAGGTATATTTCCTTCTGAATGTATAATGTGTTAAAAAAAGTTTGAGTGTATACAGACACATGATTTATGAAGACTTTTTATTATACTTTAAACTTTAAAAACTGTATAAATCAATAAATAAATAAGATTTCTGACAAATAACATATAAAGATTGATCTGATACTTAACTGGAGATTTGTCCAAGTAAGTGATAATGACAGAGTTTTACGAAAATCATCATAAACTTATAAAAACATCAAGAACAACGAAACATTTTAATATACAGATACAATTTAATAAGTAATTTCTCCAACTTCAGTTATTTCTTAACTTTCAGTTTCAATGCCTTATTTAGAGCATGTTCAAATGTTAAAAAAGATTTAATTTGTGTACATAAGAATATAAGAACGATATATTTGTTACAAAGAATATAACATACGTACTTATTTACCCCTGATTTTAAGATTGTATTATTTTGGTATAACTTTTATTGCATTAAATTTTATTATTTTTTTAACTTGTAACTTTTGTTGTTATATATGTTCTGTCATAAACACTTAAAAATATCGAAAATTTTGTGAAGGAACCTAGATGGATGGTTATTAAGAACTGTTATAAACGTCAACATATGATTATTAATAAACAAAAACATAAATGCTTGTGTAAGCTATGAATTTTGATTTCTGACAGAAATGTAGTATTTAAGTTGATAATCGTCATCAACTTGAAGATCTAAACTATTTTAATTTGTTCCACCTTAACTATAGCTGATAACTCTGTGCTGAAAGATAGCCCATACATCTTCAGCCATGCTGTGCCTTATAAGTCTTAACAACCTTTGGAATTCAAAAATCTGCCATAGTATTAATATGGTCCCTCCATTTATTCGTATAGTATTTAAATTCTGTCATGATTTTATTAATAATGTGTTAGGGGAAATGAGTGATTAAAGAATTATGACTCTTCTACCATTCACAGTAACAAAGTGGTTGGATTTGAATCTGTGGAACCATGGAAATGCCACACTGTTCATTTAGACGATGGGCCTAAGCAGAGAGTTTTAATTAATAAGTGATTACAAATTTGTATGTTTCTGAAAAAAATTGAACAACAATTATGAAACCAAGTGGGAACTTGTTTTGAAGATTAGAGATTTTACAAATACTGGTAATTAAAAATACCATACAAATTAATTACTAATAAAAATGTGTTAACATTTTTAAATTGTTGAGCTTAATTTATTTATAATATATTTTTTTAGTATTATGTAGAGAAAATGTGTTACAACAAAAAAGTAAATACAAGTGTTATGTATATACAATATCGTATTTGTTATAACTGTCTGTTATGATTGAATGTGTTTCATTATTAAGTACAATGGGTTGTTTAAGTTGATTGTTGCTTTTGGGATT
Source organism: Magicicada septendecula (assembly GCA_034769895.1). Lineage (NCBI taxonomy): Eukaryota > Metazoa > Arthropoda > Insecta > Hemiptera > Cicadidae > Magicicada > Magicicada septendecula. The sequence goes on along the minus strand of CM068367.1, from coordinate 62,759,559 downwards.
TACATATATTTTATTTTGTTTTTGTCTCTTTTGAGGCACTGATGAGACTTTATTTATGAAGTCTTAATAGATATGCTAGTGTTAATAAAATTAAATAATAACAAATATTGTAATAATAAACACAAAATGTATTGTATGCATTATACATACATTGTTCTTATTTATAAATATTAATGTTGCAATATCAGTATACAATAATGTTATAGTGCTTTAAGATACTAACATTTTTTAGTTTTAATGACTAAAAATATTAATAATAATAATAACGACTATAAGAGTAACAATAGTTCATAATCATACTAATTCTTGAAACATAACCTATTACCTGCCAAATGCCTATCAATCTATGAATATATACAAATATCTGCTTAACACTTGGTTTATGTTTTTAAATAATAACCAAAAGAAGTATTTGTTATCAATTAAAAATGTATTACTACTACTACTACTACTACTACTACTACTCTCCAGCACTACAGCCCATGGTGAGCCCTGGCTTCCGCTACGACCCGTCTCCACTCATCTCTGTCCATTGCCCTCAGTCTCCAGTTCCTAATGCCCATCTTTCTCAGATCTTCTTCCACATCCTGCTGCCATCTTCTTCGAGGCCTGCCTCTTCTTCTTTTGCCCAATATCGTTCCACTTAATATAGTTTTGGGCATCCTCGTAACATTCATACGGGATACGTGTCCCAGCCATCTAATTCTAGCTGATTTTATGTGCCTCACCAGGTCTTGTCCACCAATCAACTCATTTATCTCACTGTTATTTCGGATCCTATACATATTCCCTTCCTTCACCGGTCCAAATATCTGTCTCAATATTCTTCTTTCAAAAATTCTTAGAGCGCTTATATCCTTATTTACGAGAGTCCATGTCTCGGATGCATAAGCAACAACAGGTCTGATCAGGGTTTTATTTAACATCAGTTTGGTTCTTGGAGTTAGAAGCTTTGATTTCAGCAAAGATTGGTTTGCATAGTAGGCTCTATTGCCGGTTATGATTCTATTTACTATTTCGCTGCTCACTCGGTTTTCATTATTCAGAATAACACCTAGGTACTTAAATTCTGTAACTCCTTGGAAACAGTAATGGCCTGTGTGAAGGTCTAGCAGTTCTCTATTTTCCTTCGCAGACACTTTCATGTATTTTGTTTTAGCCTCACTGACTTCCAAACCAATTTTGCTTACTTCCCTCTCCATTTCAATAAAGGTATCTTTTAATACATTTTTGTTCCTGGCTACCAGCACAATATCATCCGCATATGCTCCTAGTTGCCTCGTCCTTTTGAAGATGTGTCCTCTGAAGTCTATCTTGTTTATAGCATAAAGTAGTACCAAGTTGAAGAGGGTTGCAGATAGTGCATCACCCTGCTTTACTCCAGTACCAACCTTAAAATCTCGGTTTTTGTTTCTTCCCAGAACTATTTTTCCTTTGAAATCTTTCAGACTGAGCAGTACCAGTCTCACAATCTTTTGAGGTACTCCCAATTCTTCCAATGCTATTCGCAACATTTTTCGATTTACACTATCGAAGGCTTGCCTGAAATCTATAAACAGTATATGGAGGTCAATACCATATTCGAAACATCTTTCGAGTGACTGCCTCATGACGAAAATTTGATCGACTGTGCTCCGGTCGGCTCTAAATCCACTTTGATGTTCACCTAGGATTTCCTCTGCATAAACATTTAGCCTATCAAGGAGAATCATGGAAAATATCTTATAGACACAGCTTAGCAGTGTTATGCCCCTATAATTACTGCATACAGTTTTATCTCCTTTTTTAAAAACGGGGCATATTACTCCAGTCTTCCAGTCATTTGGCATTGTCTCTTCCTCCCATACACTACATACTATATCATGAATTTTTGCAGTTAGTGCTCCACCGCCTTTTTTGATCAGTTCAGGGCTAAGCTGATCTTCGCCAGGCGCTTGAGGATCCGTCTGTTGAGGATCAGCCTGTCTCTGTTGAGGCAAACCATTTATGTAAGAAGAAAAAAAGAGAATACATGAAGGAGAAGGTGCGTAAAATAGAGGAATTATCAGAACAGAAGAAAACAAAAAACCTGTATAATGAGGTAAGAAGTATAAACAGAAGTTACCAACCAAAGCTAAATTAAAAATTTATTACACAGCATAAATGTGAAGTCAGATTTTTATTACTGTTTTCATTATACCAATAAAAAATATAATACAGATGTTCATTTTCCAAACTGTGGGTTGCAGAAAATACTTTGTCAGTAATTATAAAATAACATTAAATTGAATATTGTTATGTATTGAAACTTTGTTCACAAAATAAACAATTGCTGCTGATGTTTGAATGAAAGTAGGGCCAGTAATAATGTAAAGGGTGTCCTCAGCAGTCACAAATCTATAAATATTTTATGGTATTTGAACAATTTCTCCAATTTTGTGAACACATTTTGCATGGCGGCTCAGTAGACCAGTGGGTATGGCACGTGGCTACAAATCAAGAGGTCCTGGGTTCGATTCCCGGACCCGCACCATAAAATCGAAGTGCGTTTTTCAGCCTCCAGGTCGACTCAGCCTGTTGGAAATGAGTACCTGGGATAACATCCTGGGGATAATAATGGGCGGCTGAAGCGTAGTGCTGGCCACACTGCCTTCCTTGTATGCTGTACGGATCGCATAAGGCAGCTTACCCTGCCTGCCTCCTAAGTTGTTTCGGCGGTACACATGGAAGCCATTATTATATTATTTTGCATCATGGATTTTTAAACACAAAGTTAATCTTTTGGTAGAATGTGATTTTTAATATAGAAATAGACTTAGTGTTGTAACTAAACAGTTTGATTTTGTGTCATGTGTATAAAACACCTTATGATGATGTGGGTTAATCATAGTTTACATTAATTATTGTTATTATTTCTTATGATTAACTTGAAATTCTGTCCATCAGATTTCTGGTATCTCGTTTCAGATAAATTATGTTACTTGAGATTCTGAAATTAACCTTTAAAAAATCGCAGTAGAGAGTGCATCCATTCCTGTTTTAGGTTTATGGCAAAGTTTAATCAACTCTTATGATTTGCAGGTGTCAACTTTTTGAGGTTAGCAGCCATGCAGTCACAGTTACATGGTTAAGACAAGCAAAGACAACAGTGACTTTATTGGTGTCAGGATAATGTGTTTGTATAGTAAGATCTATTACTAGTTTCACGATAAATATATCTGGAGCCAATAGTCATTTGAAGTTAACCACATGTTAACTCTTATATCTTTAACATGTTAACTGTTTATATCTTTATGATATAAACCTGCATCCAGTGTGTCACAGGGGCCTAAAAATTATTTTATGTTCCCCAGGTAATTGCTTATGCTTAAGTATCTTATGATTTAAGTTATAAAACATGTAACTTATTAGTTTTAGAAAAATACTTTTTTTTTAATTAAAAGTTATTAAAATTATGAGTAACTAGCTGTATACCCGTGCTTCGCTACGGTCTTTCAGGAAAAAAATTGGTTGGTCGTTTTTAAAGTTAAAATTTTTGTTTATCTTTGGATAATTAAGCAAATTGTATTAAGGCCCAGTGAATTTTTTGTTCAAAAAGACTTATTTTTAGTAATCGTATACGAAAGTAGTTTTTTTTCTTTTGAAACAACAGTCATATTATTGGGCAAGCGGCCCTTTTTACCCACCACCCCCCTGGCATTTTGATATACTTGGTAGCCAGGCAACTGATTTGCTTAGCCGTTGACTATTACTAATAAGAAGGGATGGGACCTTAATTAGAATTTAAATTTTAAAAAATACTTATCGGCAATAATTCTGCAAGAAAATTAGGTTTTTAATAAAAAAAACTGAGATTAGTTATAATGAAAAAGGGAATAGTGAGTGGATGCTTAACGTTAAGTAGTGAAAGTATTGTGTAAAAGAAAACACGCTGCTTTAAGGTATCTTTATAAAACTTCCTTGTAGACAACGTTCTTTGTTTGACCCTCTGGCTGAAGAATTGTTAAACTGGCAGAAGAGCTAACTCGTGAGCAAGCAACGTACAACTGGCCGTAGGAGAAACGGTCTTCTCTCAGATCTACGCCGGCCATTTTCAAAGATTGACCTTGTGCTTTTTTTACTGTCATAGCGAAGCAGAGTTTGAGAGGGAATTGAAGTCTTTTAAACTGAAAATGGTAATCCGATGGAATTAGGGGAATGCGTGGAATGAAGACTGCTTATAAATGAAAAGTATTTTTGCTTTACATTGAGAAATAGAATAATTTACAATAGTATACTTATTCATCTACACATCGTAGTGTATAGATACAATCGCATACTCAAAACATCGAAAATTTAATGCGGGTACGGATATTGGGACAGTTCCTTTTTCACTTAGTTTTTCACCTTCTTACGTGAAATGTCGGCGTCACATGCCTACAGGACTTCAAATGCCGTTCCTGCAAGTGAACATTTTCTATTTAAAGTGTAATTATTTAGTCTATCATAAAAAAAAATCTAGCCAACTACGGATGTTATTACAACGGGTACAAAACAATTTGTTGTAAGGTAATTTCTGAGTATAACAATTTCAAAAAACTGTTGTATAGGCTTATAGTAATTTATTATACTAACAAAAATTAGGTACGTCATATTACAGTACACACTTTTGATACAGCCGTATTTGGCCAACATGGCTGAAGTTTCCAAATAAAGTAAAAAGTTACAGATATTGGACTGAAAGCCTTTTGTAATAATAATACTTCACTTATTACGGTTAATATAACATTTAATTTTAAAATTATATTAAATAGTTACAGTACTTCGATACTGGAAAACAGGTATCGTTATCTTTTCCATGGTCCATACCTAATTTTGTTAGTTGGTCGTAAGCTGTATGTTGTCAGTTTGTATTTTGTTTTTTAAATTAAAGTAGATTTTGCGTTGTTATTTCCCATTTTTAATAACATCATTAAATTAATATTATTTATTTTTTTTGGTCATAACGGCAAAAAATAATTTCTAATATTATTGTAAAACATAACTTTAACGTTACCAGCATTTGCGTAGCCAGCGCCTTTTGGATTGGCACTGCTTCGGAAGAGGCAAAGGGTTCGATACGCCATCAACTAGTTAATTGTCTTTTTTTTTCATTTGATGAAGAGCTGTGTTAATGTTTGTCGAGACATGCAGAAGCCGGTTAGAATTCTCATGACTAAATAAATTGTGTCCTAGGTGGAACGTGTTTTATGGGTCTGCTAACATTTGAAAGACTAAAATTAATTGTAAGTAGTAAAATTTTCCCTTTTTCATTATACAATTCAGTATACAGTTTGTAGGTAGTAATTATAGGTTTGAGGTTTGTACAAAACTTAGCTTAGTAAAATTAATAGCTTAAATGCTCAGGCGTATCAACAATTTGAAAAACATTACAAGGAAAGAGTTTAGGAAGATAAAAATAAATTAATTTTGTAGCTAGTTATTTGCAGTATCATGGAAATTTGAAAATCAAATTTGCATAAGATTATTTTATAACACCAGCTGTTTAAAGAGAGGGATAACAAAACAACGTGTTGAAGCATTCTGACAAAAGTTAAAATAGCCCCCTATATTTATTCCCAATTTTCTATTGTAGTGTATTTATTGTTCATAGCCTAAAGGTACCATACATAAGTATGATTTGCAATCAAGTTTTAATTACTCACATTCTTAAAAACGATCGATTTCGGTCATAGACCATCGTCAGGTCACATACAGCACACTTGAGGACACACTATCGTAAAACAGTCACTATTTACAAAAACGAATTCGTAGACATTGATTAATGAATGTGATACGTACGTCGTTGTCCAAAGTTTCACGAGAACCTTTCCGAGAAGTTTCCAAATATTGGAACTCTTAACTCGTTCCATTTTTAACAACTTGCCCGAAAAACTTCTCCTTCAATAGCTTCTTCTGCGTTTATATTTTTTTTCTAAATCCTTTTTGATTTCTTTAATCCACCTTAAGGATTTATTTTTATTACTTCCATGTTCCGTAAGGAAATGGAAGTATGGTGATGGCAAAAAAAAATCGTGTTCGAGATAATTGCAGATTCTGATTGTACTACTCTCAAAACATGAAAAAATGTCATTTTTCGAAAAGTGTCTGTGTGTGTCTGTCTGTCTATCTGTGTGTAGATTTGTTTTCTATGGCAAACGATAAGAGCCGCAAATTCAAACAGAATCAAATAATTTTTTGCATCCAGACCTGAATTGTAGAGTACTTAAGACGTATTCTTTTTAGTGAAGATCGGTTAAGGGGAAGGGGTAGTTTACCAGCAACATTTTATGTGATAACAAGGGTAATTTTTTCTATGACGAACGATAACTGCCGTAAATTCAAACAGAATCTAATAATTTTTTTCATACCTCCCTACATTGCAGAGACCTCAAGGTCTGTCGATTTTGGTGAAGATCGGTTAAGAAAAAGGGGTAGTTTACCTACAACATTTTATTTTTTAACAAGGGTAATTTTTCTTATGACGAACGATACCTGCCGCACATTCAAAGAGAATCAAATAATTTTTTGCATACGTTCCTAAATTGTTAAGTACTCAAGGTTTGTTGATTTTGGTGAATATCGGTTAAGGGAAAGGGGTAGTTTACTTGCAACACTTTATGTTTTAACAAGGGTAATTTTTCTTATGACGAATGGTAACTGCCGCACATTCAAACAGAATCAAATATTTTTTTGCATACGTTCCTGAATTGTTAAGTACTCAAGGTCTGTTCATTTAGGTGAAGATCGGTTAAGGGAAAGGGGTAGTTTACTAGCAACATTTTAAGTTTTAACAAGAGTAATTGTTTCTATGACGAACGATAACTGCCGCACATTCAAACAGAATCAATTAATGTTTTGCATGCATCCCTAAATTGTAGAGAGCTCAAGGTTTGTTGATTTTGGTGAAGATCGGTTAAGGGAAAGGGGTAGTTTACCTGCAACATTTTAAGTTGTAGCAAGAGAAATTTTTTCATGACGAACGATAACTGCCGTAAATTCAAACAGAATCAAATAATTTTTTACATATATAACTGAGTTGTAGAGGACTCAAGGCCTATTGATTTTGGTGAAGATCGGTTACGGGGAAAGGGTAGTTTACCAGAAACATTTTTTGTTGTAACAAGAGTAAAGTACTTAATTTTTATAAATAAAGTATCCTGATAAGAAGATCTTAATAATCCACTGTAGAAAGTAGATGAAATATCTATAAATGAAGAGGCTAGTTGAACGGGGTAGGGGTAATTTTCTGTAAACGAAAATTATAGTTGAAGCGGGAGGGGATAATTTTTTTTATATATGTATTACGTTATCGGCAACAAAGAAGTAGTTTGTTGTTAAAATTCCTTCCCGGCCTGTTTGGCCGTAGACCAATATTTTCTGCAAAACCAGACGCTTCGGGAGTGCCATCGACTTCCATCATCAATGAAAATCGAGTGCGATAACGTGAGGTGGTATACGTTAGTGACCACAGTACTGTGGTTAAGGCTGAAGCAGTAAGTAGAAAGAAGTAGTTTCTATGGAAAAATTTCATTTCGAAAATGATTTTAAATATAAATCTTAGAACATGGAAGTCATGTATGGTTCTCCATACCGATATTATTAATCTGTTTTAAACTTAGTAGTGAACAAGAGTGATTTTTTTGTTAGAAAGAGAATAGAATTTTATGAATAACAATAAATAAGTAAAATTTTAAAAATATTAATATAATTTCTCCCTAAATCTAATTTCTACCTTAAATCAGCAGTGCCCGTTGATCAATAAATAGTTAGGAATGGAAGGTTCAGCGAGGATCGGCCAACGAGGAGACACAATTTTTACATTATTTGTGTCGACGTTTCGACAGTGTTTATTGTCATTATCAGCACAATTATTGTTGAGTTGTTACGACACTACAAACACGCAATTGTAAGCTACCCACATGAGGGCGTATTCAGGACGTATGACGCTAAACTAATTTCTACCATTAGGTCTACTTCTTTTATCACTTAACGGTAGTAGTTCCGAGTGACAACCTGAGCTATGACAGCCAAAAAACTTGCAAAAACCGCATTTTTTGTGTTTATACGTAAACTACAGGTAAAAACTAGGTGCGGTCGCGGAACATTCGCACTTATGCAAGTTACGAAAAAAATGCATAATTACTTCTAGAAATACAGCATTGAAACACAATGCTGTTTCGGGTTGGTTGCTTTTCCAGTGAGCTGCACAAAACCGAGTATTAGTGGAAAACGAGTTCTGCCACAAAAAAAGGGAAACATGTATAGTAACGGAAAAGGATTCGTTTTTTTACCAACCGCCTTACTTCGAGTTGTTTTTTTTTTTACTTGATTTCACGAAAAGCGAGAAAGGTTAGTAGTTTGGTTAGTTTGTACGTTAACCTAACAACGTCAATTTTACCGTATTTACGTCAAAAGACTATCTTATTTACGGCGTACAAAGCTAAGTTAGACGTGGATTCTACTAAGAAAGTTTAAAAAAGCGCGTCTTACATTATTTGGATCCTATAATTTTTTGCGAATTTTTCGCGTCCGCACCTAGTTTTCACTTGTAGTTTAGGTAGAAACATAAAAATCGCCGATTTTGCGGTTTTCTTGCTGCCATAGCTCAGATTGTCATTCGGAACTATTACCAATTTTAACATTTTTTGTTTTAATTTTTACGAGGCGATTATGTGATAATATCTTTGGGGGGTTCGCTTTATTTCCTAAAATTAATTTTTTGTCCATTTATTAGTATTACATTTACAATTTACTTTTTTTTATCAGTTCAGTTCAATGTTATTTTTATTTGCATCATTTTTGATTTGATGCCTCCACCACGTAAGAGAATGTTGGTTTAAGGGGAGGCGTTGGAAAATAATTTCTCTTGCCTTTTGTGAGTATTCTTATTTTTATTGTTAATCTAATTTAGACTTATTAATGAATAACGTAATTTTCTTGTTACTAGAAAGAGAATTTAGAATTTTATGAATAACAATAAAAGTCAGATTTTGAAAAGATTGATGTAAACTATTTGAACCTAATTTCTACCATTATTTCTTTTATCGCCAAACATTTTTGAAGTAACTTCTTATAGCAGAGGAGAGGGAAAAAATTTACACGCGAGTGAATCCGTAGAATGTGACGTCATCAGAAAGGAATGCGACGAGAATCCGTAACAATTTCCCCCTCTCTGTTTACATGTTCATGTTTCATATATCACTCTTTGTTTTTTAGTAATATTTTTTATTCCGTATTTATACGCACTATTAGGTATTTATTTCGCACTTTTCCGTTAATTTACGCACTTTTTAAGGTTTATTAATTTAAAGTTTGAATTTTGTGCGCGGTCAAATGTAACATCGCGTGTTCGATCCCACACGCGTTTTTGTCTTTCTCGCTCATAGATTCGATATTTATAATAGCTATTTGTACAATGTTTAACCTTATTTACTACTTACACTACTTATAGTTATTTTACATAAACGTCATTTTTTCGTCTTTTTGTCATTTACGGGATATTAGTACTGTCTTTAGTCGTTGTATTCGTATTCATCGTTCAATTAGTTAATTGTGTGTGTTGTTCTTTAGTCCAACTTCTGTTATTTTTTGTTCTGTGTATTAGTTGGCTATTATTTCGTAGTTTTGGTATCTCGTCTGTATCTTGTATGTTTTATTATTGCTCGTCTCTCTCGGAATTATTAATTTGCTTGATTTTATTTCCACTAATTTGTCATAAATACAGAGACGTTATACGTCCGGTTAGTTATGACGATGAAATTATTGGTTACCATTCCTCCTGCTACAAGGAATTCAATGTAACAAAAAAGTATTTGTTGAATGAAAGGTAAGTCTAATATGCATTGTACGTAAATGTTTAAAAATTCAGTAATTATTTTCTTAAGTTGTAACCTAATTTTTAACGGTAATTTTTTAATAAATTATCTTTTTGAAATTATGTACTTTTCATTTAATTCGAAATGGTATTTTTAAGTTAACACTTCTGTCGGCAGTCCCACGACAGCCAGATTTTTTTTTATAACTAACACGTTATTAGTTATACATAATGATTTAGTATTTAATTTTTACAAGAGAATAACCCCTATTAAACTTTAAATAGTTAAAGTATTTTTCTTACAGTTTGTTGCTGTTGCTAGTCCCTCAAGCCTTACTACGCACATCCTTTCTTTTTTTAACTCTTCCCAGGCATTCTCCTTCCATTATCCTGTAACTCTTATTTATTAACTCCTTTCCCTCATCTCTTGGCTTTTCCCACCATTGTTAATTGGTAGAGTTCCTAATGTTTTCACGGCAACTATGCGTCCACATAGTTGGAGACATTACTGATCCGACTGGTCTAGAGTCTAGAATGTAACATTTGGCACGGTGTCCGCCAATTCATCCCATTTATGAGGTAGACTAATAGTCTACAGACAGCCAATTGTTACCGACACTGATGGTGAGGCCGAAACGTCTGTCAGCATAGATAGACTCTAGACTACGGCCTAACCCGTGGCCTAGCTCGGTCGATAATATTTCCAACTATGTTAATTGCTAGTTAGGAAGGTAAGAATGGATACGTGTTTTGGCTGCAAGATTTTAATACGTGTAAACAAAAGCTGCTGGTACGTAGGTTCCCATGAGACTTTCTCTGACTATTCTCGTTTGATGGAAAATTCAAGTGTTTTTAATATATTTTTTTTTTTTTTTACTAAAGTTACTATCATTAGTTTAGCAAGTCAAATGTACTGGTGCATGTGTGTGGTTTTGAATTACCGAGATTTGACATTTTCTTTGTTCTGAAATTTTTACACAGTCTTACACTTTCACGCTCCCTACACAAAAATTTCATTTCTACAGATCGTATTTTTCTTACATCTTTTATCAAAGCAAGCCAAACAGACAGGCTCACACGTAGATAGACAGATAGACACAGTGTAGTAGAACAGAACATTTCCGAACGTTGCGCGAGCGTAAGTTAATTTAATTGTTTGCATGCCATCTGGTGGCGGTATTGGACTGCGTGCACCTGTCACGCTATAGGCTACAATCTGTCACGTGATAACATAATTGCTGCTCTACAATACGCATTCCTCTGTAATTATTAACAAATATTTTATTCCTTGCCACGCTATTAGGCCGCTGTCTAATGCTGTTCATTAGAACAGACTTTTGGGCCTCACCGTTGGAGGCCATCTACAGTGTAACACGATTGAAAATTTTACTGATAAGGTGTTCCAACAGTATTGTGGTAAAGATTGTGACACCTTACCCAGTAAAACTTTCAATCGTGTTACACTGAAGATGGCCCCCAATGTTGGGGCCGAAACGCCTCTTCTAATGAACAGCATTAGACAACGGCCTAATAGCGTGGCAAGGAATAAATTTATTCATTGACATGGGAATCACGTGTCTGGCAGTGACGGCTGGTGGTTCCAAATTTCGATGGTTGCAGAAGTTGGTTGGGTGCTGGGTAAAAAAAAAACACATTTAAACAGTAGCCAGACCTACCTATCTGTATCTACATAGTGCTGTCATATGGAAAAAATAGAAAGTTAATTTTCTCCCTAAAAAGAGAGAAGCCATTGATAACAGAATGACCTCGCTTCTATCGGTATGTCTACCTATGTCAGATTCCATGTTCCTTCGTATTCATCAATGGTTATTGGTTGCTAAAAGCATTACTAACTAACTTTCCAGTAACCATATACTAAATATGCAGCAAAAGACGCAAGTTATACAGTATCATGCTTTTTACAAACTATACGTTGTGTGAAGGCACAAACAGACTGACATAGCAGCACTAAACAAAGAAATAAAAAATAGTTGACCCTAACACATAATTAATAAATAGTTGACTGACAGTTTACTATAAAAATCACAGTTACACAAAATTATTCCTATTTTATAACCTCAAACTACGGGTAACGTTTACCTTTTTAAACACTAACCTGACTTCTTACAAATCAAGAAGGCTGTAACTGACTTCATACTATTATATCAAATGATTTCATGACAGAACTAAGGTTGCGTTAAAACGCTGCTACTGGAGGGTTGCGAAAGCTTTGCAACCACCGAACTCACGTATGGAGCATTGGGACATTACGGAGAGTAACGGACCTCCTCTTATATGTTTGTGTAGTAAGCTCTGCCATTTAGTGTTGAAGTCGCAATCGGCCTACAACCACCAGCCTGCGCGCCACATTTGAATTGTAGGCCTACGTAAACTTTGCCGCATAGAAATTAATACTTTTTTCGTTGAAAATGATGACACTTTTTAAATGTTTAATGTTTTCGCATATTATTTTAAACTTTAGTTATTCGATATTAGTGGTTGTGCAACGCTGCAACCGTAAAACCAGCCGCCACTGGTGTCCGGCACGATCATAACGTAATGAAGTGTCGTATGTTGCTTGATTGCAACACCGACAGACAGAACGATAGAGAGAGAGAGGGCGAGAGATGTAGAGTAGAGTTAAGGGGAGAGGGAGGGAGCGAAACAGATAGATAGATGTATGAATGGACAGAGAGGGAACGAGGTAATGATGTGTTATACGTAACATTTTTGGACGACACAAACCGTACGCGCGAATTCAGAGTTCATTTGTACATCCGTTTTACATCAAAAAGAAAGTTTATAACGACAGAGTATCCTGGAAGAAGAGAAGAGTAATTTTCTTGACGACCAGGCTTACCTCTATAATACGCTTAGAGAATATTAATAGAATAAGGAAAACAGATTCAGCCTTTGAATTTCCTTATTAAAAAATTGTACACACGATACTTTTGAATGGACGGTAAAATGAGGGGAAAAAGAAATATAGGAAGGAAGAAAGAAGACGGGACTCTTTAAGGTGTAACATTTGTTTAGTTACTTTAACAGAGAAGCAAATAAACAAATTTTAACAATCCAATTGAAGAAAATGGTTGTGGCAGAAATTTTTCCAGTAAAGTATGATAGAAATGCAAGGAGACAGAAAGAGAGAGGGAGTGGGAGAGAAACAGACTGGCAGATATACAGACAAACAAGGGTAGATATTAGACAAACAGGCAAACATATAAAAGGGACAGACCGCACATATAATCACATATAATTAAGTAAGTTAGCAGTTGTTCTAAACCGCTTGCAATATATTTCTCTAATCGTGAGGTGTGATCTACACACCTTTTACAAAAACAACAACTGAAAGGCTAATGTACAGAGAAATAAGGAGAAACTGAAAATAAGCCATTATTACAGGCTGGCAAATTGCAGGGAAAATTTCAAAACAGAAGGCGAAGCGTACTTTAATGAAGATAAAAAACAGAATTTAATTCTTGGATTTCGTTGTCCATGACGTGTCCTTTACTTAACTAAATACAACTATTACATTAACTTGTGTTCCGAGTCGTTAATGTAATAGTTGTATTTAGTTAAAAATTAATTATTCTAATTTCTGTAGCTGAAGCAGTAGGGTCGACGAAATACCCTCACAATAAAATCCACTCCGCCTAAAAAATGCAATAACTTTTGATTTAAGACAAGTATAATTATTATTGTTCTAAGTAAAATCCTTTGGACATTTTTATATACAACGCTGTTATTTTTGTGTGCGCTCAGAGGATTGTATAGTATTCTAAGGGCGAAAACTGCACTTAATCGTACTCAGCTTCAGGGGCGAATTTACGGGGGGAGGGACGAACGGGACCGGACCAAAGAGTCGACAGAGTTGACGAACTTCGTTAAGCTCTTAATGTTTAGGGCGTTTTATTTTATTTTTTGCACTTGTGTACGCTAATATAATAACTAACTCTTTGTTATATATACAAACATGTTTACTTATATACAAACACGTTTGAAATATGAAATATAAATCGATTCAATCAATAAGTATCATGTAAACAATGTTTCAATAAGGCGTATTTTTATTATGTTATTACCGTTTACTTTAATGGAACCTATTTCAACCACTTTGAAGTGCCAAAGCTTCGCTCTCTTGTTCCTGATTAAGCCAGGATATGTAGCCTATATCACTGTGCCGTTTTAGTTAAGTAGAAACACAATATGATTGTGTAGGTAGATCAATGAAATGAATTCTACCTGCCTGTTAATATTATCCATGTTTTTCACGTATAACACTGAAAAACGTCTTTCTTCTAAAATCGGCCCAAAACTCTTTATTCTTATGTTTACCTCTTATTCCTATACATATATGTTCCTGACGATTTGTCTGCAGCAAAGTAGAGTGCAAGGGTTTCGATTATTCGGCAAAGGAGCCTGTAGTACGCCCTAACCATTCTTCTTATTCTTCAGCACTACAGCTCAAGGTGAGCCGTGGCTCCGAACACCAATCTTCTCCAAAGTCTCCTGTCCATTGCTATCTCCGTGTAATCCCTCACGTCCATTCTTCTGAGATCTTCTGCCACATCTAACCGTCTTGAGCCATCTAACCATGTAGATGGGGCTGACCATCTTATCAAAGTTTTACCCCTTTTTCTGCTTTTATAGACTTGGGCCCTCAGGATTTTCTTTGGCATACGTTTATCGTCTATATGCTCTAGGTAACCCAACCATTGCATTCATTGAGCCTTTATGAAACTTACAATGTCCTCATGACTCAATAGCTTATCTATCTTCTGGTTATTTCTTATTCTCCATTCGTCATCTCCTTTAACTGGGGCATAAACACATCTTAAATCGTTTTTCCAAACCTTGTTTGTGTTTCTTGTTCTTTTTTATCAGTGTCCATGTCCATGCCTCGCACTCCCAAACAACTATGGAATTATAAGCCGAATGACGGAGAAGTGTAGGGCGCCCGAAGAAGCGTCGGAGTGACCAGCTCCAGTCTCTCTCCTTGGGACTTGAACAAACCGTTTATGGTTTAATCTTTGCTGAAGATGATGACGATGATTATGATTACAATGATGGCGATTCATAATTTTGTACAATGTAGACGAAAATACTCAGCAGCGTGGATAAAGTCTGGATTATACAGTTGTCACTTTATCAAGGTCTAGAGTTTGTAACTCGATAATAAACATCTTACATCGCTTTTCATACTTGGGGTCTACAAATGTACGGAAAGATGAAAACGATCCCATACGCTATATTTCAGTGCCTTAATACCAACCATGTTGTTTTAAATCACTCGACCAAAATAAATAGTACAGTTCTAAACAGTTACTGTTTTAACACCCTTTAAACGTGTTAATTGGTGTCGTTACAAATGTGCTGGAATGATTTCCTCACACTTCATTGACTGTCGCGGGCTGATTCCCCCTCACACAGATGACTCGGTAATAAAAACCAGTTGGCAGTGGCACAGTCTACTGTTTCCAGCTAACACGTTTATTTCTTTGGCACTTACTTGTCTTTTTAACGGATTGGTAAAAAAGGTAGTGTGCTCGACTGAATACATTTTAATTCTTTGTACGCTGTAACTTTAATCTTGTAAATTCTACTATATTCAACACTTTTCTCGCAAAAACGTTACTTCCTGTGTTATATAATATAAAATAAGCTCTCCCTTTGTGTGTGAAGTTACTCCTTCCCCCAGCAGGGAGAGAGTCTATCAAGACATCAAAACGATGGAAACTCATTACCAGAGACGCTGGGATCCTTCTATGATGGGTGACTATTGCTGGTTTTTTATGAGATAAGATAAAACCGAATACAAGAGAAAAAACATGAAACAATCCACCCATAGTTAGAATGGGCAGTAAGTTTGAATTTGTCTTTTCCATAAATATACGACTTCCATTAAGACATATAATTATGTATGTTTCTATTGTATTAGTTTGAGAAACGTAAGATTTTCAAATACATGTTTGATCAAAAAATTAATTAGTTTTTATTGAATTACTCCATCCCTATAACAAAAAAACTATTCGTGTTAGAGCTATATTGGCATCGTTTTTGAACTCAGGGTATAAAATAAGGTAAAACCACCCACTTTCATTTCCGCTGTGAAAAAAAGTTTTTTTTTTGTAGGGCAGTGTTATCAGTTGTTATTTATCGTAATTAATTGTTGTCTTAATTTCGCTTAGTGTAACCATGCTGTTAACATATTATTGAATATCATTAACAACGTCTATATCGACAGCAGAACAACGACGACGCTGCGATTGATGAATACTAAATGTGGCAACGCCAACGTGGACTCAAAAGAGTAATCTCATCTTACTAACGGTGCAATCTGGTGCACAGAGACAGTGTTGGGACAGTGCCGCACTTTTAAGAAGACATTAGTACCATCAGAGGCGTCCGACTGTCATACTTTTGGCCGAGGCACTATTATTTCTTTATTTCGTTTGGAATTGTTTGCGCCGACAATTGTTCCATACGTTCCATCCATCTGATCTTATGAATGTTCAAAATAAACTAGTATCTTGCTGTTACTAGTTTATTTTGAACATTCAGTTCTTCACGATTGAGCCCATTGCGTATTTTCTTAAAGTTCAGCCTCTGACTCATGGCCTTCGCTTCAAAACTTATTATTCGGTTCTTAGTAATGGCTCAAACCGTTTAGCAAGGCCAGAACAACTGTTGTTTAGTAAAGTTTAGTTTTTGTTTAACCACTGTCTTCTGTCAGTCCTAACCATTATTTCCCTAATGATAATGTGACGTATTTACAATATACACACACTTATTGCTTACTAATGGTACCTATAATCTCAATCTTCTATTGTGGTGTATTCATTGTTCATAACATAAAGATACCATACAAAATATGACCATAACCTAAAGATATCATACAAAGGTATGCGAATAAGTGTACGAACAATGAATACACCACAACAGAAGATTGACATTATTTCCCGTTAGTTGTTTCTCTCCTAGATCTTCGAGTAAGAGCTTTTCGTCTTATCTTCTTTAACTCCTGTCGATATTAATGTTTGTGGCTGGTAATCGAGCAGATCAAGTGATACAACTCACAAGTATTTGTGAAATCATAAGAAACATTGAACGTAGAGATCACAGGCATTGACGTATTTAAAATCTCACTGCCAGCATCTCAAACCATTCCACGATATCCGTGGAAAATAACTTTCGCAACCAGGTTAAGATGAAATAGAAGAAATCACTGTAGATCACGATACCTAAGAATTTGTACAGTTTCACAGTAAGCTGTTTACATAAAATTTACCTACCCTTTGATAATGAATGCTGATTTCGATCAAATTGTAAACGTAAATATCTCACATTTTGTCAGCTGCAAAAAGCTAACTTGGAGTGTAAATATACGGTATAATCGTAAAGAATTAAATATTAAGTTTGAAAAGCACTATTGGTTGCTTGTTGGTTGCGTATGGAGCATATGCATTAGGGTTAACGGAAGGAAAGAACTCATTGTTTTAACGAACCACTTTTATTATTAGATAAACTCAATTTTTAACTTCATCCCTTACAGCTACAGAAGTCAGTGCGAGAGTACAGTTTGCGGTAGACAGTTGGTAAAAAGTAAGTGTAACTACAATTTGACATTGCTTTGTCCACTGTGGGTTTTCCATCGGTCAACCAGCAATTCTTCTGCTGCTACAGGCAACAGTTACAGATGTTGAAGCAAGCTGTTTACTACAACAAGTTAAAAATCAATAAGAATTTATTCACATTGATGAAAGTATAAAATGTTTTAACAAAACGAAGAATGTGGCAATGCAATATTAGAAATGATTACACTATGCCTAAATATAGCAGACAAAACTGATGATGAAAGTAAAATGAACCAGAAATTCAGCATGTAACAACGTAGGATGTGAAAAAGCTTGTAGCTATACTTCAGCAATATTTTATGCAGAAGCAATGAAAACAGCCCTTTGCAAGAACAGGAAATCTGATAAAAATTTGTAAAACTGCAATCATTAAAAAGAATACAACAATGCAAACAGGACAATTTAAAAAACAACAAACAGATGTATGTGAATTAATTTTTAAAAAATAGGCCTACTCATGTTATTTCATTATCCTGTAATTGTGGTGTAGCATTAGATATTTATTGCCAGTTTTTTTTTTTAATCTTTGATTATTGTTCTTTGTATGTATGATTCTCTACATAATTTATAAACAGTATAAAGTTTCTGTGTAAAAAATTAAATTGCTGATTTTATTCAAACAAAAAAATTACAATGCTGTGCACACACGAAAAGAATGGCACAGGGAAGATTGCCAAGGAGAGTTATGGAATGGACCCCACCAGGAAGAAGGAAAGAGAAAGACCACCTATCACCTGGATAGAAGAAATTCAGACTATATTGAAGGAAAGGGAAATTGAAGAAGATCTTTAGATGGACAAACAGCAGTGGAAGATGAGAATTCAATAAATTCTGTAATCTTTGGTTCTGGAAAATGTGTAAATACAGCTGGAATAATTAATTAATTAAAGTTTCTGTGAAAACAAAGCTTTCTACGTTTTGAAGGAAGACAAAAATTTGCAAGGAGCCTTAATAAATGGTAACTAAGATTTGTCAAATTATTAGAGATATCGAGTTAGCATTCGAAATAAAATCAATCATAATTTAATGCCTCACGTAGACTTTTAATATGTCTTCAAAATTTTGACTTTTCTTTTTGACCCGACGTCTTTCTAAACTAAAAAGAAGTTTAAAAGTAAACATTATTATTAATAATAAACAATTTTTTGAAAAGAATATATTTTTTATTTTGTAAAATAAAAAATTTTGAATTTATGAATTACATCTGATGATAGTTGGATTTCTATCAAAACATTTGTAATTTACAAAATAAAAAAATATATTAATATTAGAAAAATATTATTATTATTATTATTATTAATATAAAATAACAAGAAAATTTTGAGCATATATGAATATAAAGTAAACATTATAGGCCTATTTAAAATTAAATATAAAATTCCCTTTAGTCTGATAACCGTCATGGATTTGCATAATTTTTACAGACTTTTAATCCATTTTTTAAAAACGGTATGGTGTTCAAAAATGTCAAAATTGGCAAAACTAAACAATATTCAGACTTTGGTTAATCTTCCATTTAAATTAATACATAAGGTAAAATTTTTCAATTTTGTTTTCATAATTTTGATGTTTAAAAAGTTTGGTTATCACACTCTATTTTTGAAGGTATCAGTCTCAAAACAATAGGATATCTATTATGTGTTAAACGTATGGGCAGGCATGCTAGTTTTACAGAAGTCTGTCGATGCAGTCAGAGCTTACCGTGACTGTCTCCCAAATAGACAGACACTGCGAATTACAATTTGCTTAGCTCGATCCGCTCGAGTTCTTGTTTCTCATAAATATTAAATGCCTTTGTTCCCTAAGTGTCAGCCACCGGTGACATGATTCCGTCGTCAGCTTGCTTCATTAGTAGTCACAGTTTGATTCCCCTCCGCCACGTGGTGAAAACTCATTGGCAGTATGTCATTAAAGTGTAATCTAAATTATAATTCAAAATGCCTTTTATGTAGGCCGCTTTACAGCGTATTGTTTGTCTACAACATTAGAATACTAATGCGTAATTAGCATCTGCCTGTCTGTCTACCCGTCTATCTATCTGTCTGTATATCTGTTTGTCTTTCTCTCTCTCCTCCTCTATCTCCCTCCCCCTCTCAGTCATTCTCTCGGTGTGGATCTACACACACACACACACACACACACATGACAGAAATATTTTACTCGGTCGCAGCAGCTACAGCATATAATTTAATGGACCTAATGTAAAGTTTATTAGTGAAATATTAAAATCAAATCTTTTTCTTATTATATAATTAAAAGTGTAAGTGAATACTTTTTCCGTAAAAAAGGTGAGTGATCGATTAATTTGCTTGGCACTATATAAAACTTCTACAAGGAGGATCGTGGTCAGCCTTTTTTTGGTAGTTGTCTGCGCGCGCACGAGAGTGCGCATGTCCATTTCAGAAGATTAGAAGTCTCGGACAAAAGCTTGTGTCAATCGGAAAAGCAAAGGGCACCGTAAAACGTAATCTACCAAATAGTCGAGGCTCGAAGGTCTGTGCCCTCCCCCGCGAAGGATTGACTGTTTCTTGATGGGGACACGGAGTCGTTTTATAGTAAAAACATACAACATACTTGAACATATTTGTTATGTCCAAACGAGTTCTGAACCCTGTGTGGACTTATGGAATTCAGCTGTGGGGCTGTACAAAGAAAACAAACGTAGAAAAGACAAACCTTTCAGATCAAAGTACTCAAAAGCACAGTGAATGCCCTTTGGTATATAAGGATCGACAACCTACATAGAGACCTCAGTGTAGAATATGTTAGCAAAATAATAACACAGTATGCAGACAAACATTATCAGAGGATTCAGATCCACGATAACCCAAAAATGCGACACGCGGTGGAAGAAGCTCCACACGTCCTGAGGCGACTCAAAAGACAGAAGCCACATGATCTGGTATCGCAATAGAAAGCAATTAATATGTATAGATCCACAAAACTCTACGTCAGACAAAGATAGAATATTCTTGGGATTAGCCACTGGGCTTTACCCCTTCACCCGTGAAGGAAACATGAAGGAGAAGAGAAGCTGCTGGATGAGCTAGCTCAGTTGTAGCATTAAGGGAGGTGTTTTCAATGGGTTACAGTCCCCACACTACTAGGAACTACGGGGTTCCCTAGTGTCTACAGAGATTTTCACCTACTCTCGTAAAAAAAAAAAAGAAAAAATATTTGTTATATTTCACGTGTCTGAAATGCTTCAATATCTAACCGGAAAACTTCACTGTGTAGTTTCATTTGTTAATTTGACATCATTCTTTTTTTCTTACCACAGTCAAACAGGCTCCTAAGACCGGTTGACCTTTATGGCAGCTTCCAACATGAGGATAAATTTCGGCGTTACTAAAATTTTGACGTTTTGGGCACCATAAAATAAATATTATAATTCTAATCAATGTACACGAACTAATAATGGTTACACCATTGCAACAAACAAGCATACTGGCACACAATCACTTTCTTTCTTAGCACTTCGCGCCCATCACTTCACATCGCAGAGACAAAGAGATGACTCAAATGTAGTAACTGCTCCGGTATTGATAACAAATATATAGACGGCGGTACTACCTCTCTTAATAAGCCT
Organism: Magicicada septendecula; assembly: GCA_034769895.1. Classification (NCBI taxonomy): domain Eukaryota; kingdom Metazoa; phylum Arthropoda; class Insecta; order Hemiptera; family Cicadidae; genus Magicicada; species Magicicada septendecula. The sequence goes on along the minus strand of CM068367.1, from coordinate 62,738,519 downwards.
AATTAAAGTTTGGAGCGCCCCAAAACCGGAACCCTGGCGCGGCGTGAAAGCCATATCGCCGCTTCTGCTACCAAATACTTGAATTGTAGAAGAATCGGAAGCAAAATAAGTAGAAGAGGGAGACAGAAAAGAAGAAGAAGAAGAAGAAGAACAACAACAACAACAACAACAAAACAACAACAACAACAACAACAAAAACAAAAACAACAACAACAAGAAACGTGTAAATATCCTACTGTGAAAACAGATAGCAAAGTAATGAAGTAAACATAAATTAATGCCAGGCGGAAACGTTTGATCGTGAGATCTTGCAAACCTCAAAAGTCTCGGGGGAAACGGAATAATTTTCTTTAATAAAAATACCTAATATCGTTATGTTCAGCGTATCCACTTTAGAGTGCTTGTCAATGACAAAAGAAAAACATTTTCTGTAAATAACAAAACGAGCGCGCGCAACAGCACCGAAGTGGATTATACGTAGCAGTGGCAGACAGCGAACTCTGAGCGTATTATCAACTTTGCTAGTATTACAAATTGGCTGCATCACAGCGGAAAGGGCCAGACACAACAAGCAAGTTGAACCTGTACTCTGTAAATTTAAATTTTTATATTCAATGCTCAGTACATCACTTATTTGTACTGTCGCAATATATATATATATATATATATATATATATATATATATATATATATATTGTTGTCAGTAATAGTATTAAGTTCTATTTACAAATCATATACCATAAACATTTTGTAGGTGATACACAGCAGTTTTATTTAAGATAGTATGTCTGAGAAATTGGGTCATTACTCAGGGAGGGGAACCAAAGGTTGGTAAATGGTTTCTGAGGTTGTATAGATTGCTGGTGCCTATATAATAATAAAGAAAAGAAAGAGAAAAGTCCACTGATTTCTGATACATGAATCAGAAGTTTGAGAAATCGAACTCAGCTCTGCCAACAAATCCTACTCTCACGTCCTCGGAGAATTTAGTCGCGTGGCTCCTGGGTACACGGCATGCATTGGGTGTATGTTATGTAGCTGGAACAGACCAGCTAAGGTATGATAACCCTAAAGGAAGAGTTCGCGGGTCTCCTGGTTGGTTGTTGAGGATAGGGCCAGCTCCTCTATCCTCAGAAAACAAGCCAAATTGCTAAAAATCCTAGAAAAATACAGCCGGAAAAATCAAATAGTCGAAAGTATAGGCTTATATGGAGCATAACTGTGGGAAATTAATAAAAGAAATAAATCCATAATAAGAGCTATGAAAATGGATTACTGGGGGAGGTTCTGTAGATTAACAAGACTAGATAGAGTGAGAAATGTAGAGATAAGACAAGCGATGGGAATCGACCTTGCCATTATAGAAACAATAGAAGCAAGAAGACTGAATTCGTTTAAACACCTAAAAAGAATGTCGGATGAGAGATGGGCAAGGAAGGTATGGGAATGGACTCCACCCTCTAGAAGGAAAAAACGAAGACCTAAACATTCATGGAAAATGGACGTCGAAGGTGCAATGAATGCAAGAAGACTTACGGAACAGGATTGTTTAGACCGACGCCAGTGGAAGCGAGAGGCGGCACCAGTCATAATTAAATCGCCTAAAAAAACTCTGAGAATAATTCACCATCCTTTACTTTCAGATTTATCAGCAGTTGATCTAAACAGTGTCCTTGACCAACAATGAAGGGCAATTCAGACAATCTTCTAACAACTCCAACAGTCAAGTGATCTTTGTAACAACTTTTGATTCCAGACTTGAAACACATACAGAACTCCCTCTCCACCTTGCGAATTACCACCAGAAGGTGGCTACGGTCTGGTGGTTACTAGAAGGCTGATTTCTTTTTGGCGGTATTAGAACATGAGTTGAACCACGGCCGGGGGGCGCAGGCCTAATGCTTTAAAGGAGGAGAAGAAATTTTGGATTTTATGCTGCCTCCAATCTTCTATCATCTCTTCAGAAGATTACGTATCTGCGTACAGTAGTCTTGTTATGTAAATATCAAACAAATCTAGTATGATAAATTATCTTCAGACAGTTGCCTTTGTTTGACGTTAACTAAAATAAAAGCACCGTCATCATCATCATCATCTTAAAGAATTAAACCAAGGATAGTTTGTTCCGGTCTCAAATAGGAAAAGATTAGAGCTGGTCACTCCAGCGCTTCCTCGGACTTCCCACACCTCTCCTTCCCCTCGGCTTATATTTCCAGAGTTGTTTGGGGATGCGGCAGTCATCCATTCGGCAAAGATGTTCCCACCCATTCAGCCAATACTGGGCGATCCTGTCGAGTATACTCATAATATTCAATTCCTGTCGTATATCTGTATTTCTTCTATGATCACGGAGAGTATACCCTGCCATGTGACTGAGAAATCTCATTTCAGCTGCCTGGATGCGACTGGCCTGGCCTTTCGTTAAATTCCAATTCTCAGACCCATAAAGAAGTGTAGGAAGAACCATAACATTGTAGAATTTTAGGCGTGTTCCATTACTTGCTGACCTAAAGGTTCGCCTTATGGTCCCGCACATAAGGTTGAACTTATGCAACTTATTCACAACGTCGTTGCGTGATTTTAAAAATGTTAGAAATAAAATTGTTTAGAGTCATGACGCATTGTATTCTTAATCGCATTGAATAAAAAAGTACTGTCGATTTCCCAATAATTTTACATATACACTAATGTTTTTTTAAAAATTTGAGTGTAAATAACGCTAAACACAAGCCCCTAGAAAAATGTTTAAAAGAAATGGTTTCGGTTTGTGACGGTGTCGTACAGAATCGTTAACGTCATCATCTTCAGTTATGTAAAGAACGTCTCGCGATGAAGTGGTACTGAGAAAGAAATCTTCAGTGGAAAACGGATGGGAAAATAAGAGGATGGGGGTCATCGAACCGATTACCTTGACAAATTTTTAGAAACCACGAGTGACGTTGAGAGATAGATATGTAATGAAGCTGAACACTATAAACTCCAAACAATCGGTATCACAAGGCACGTGTGTGTCACAACTCCGCGACGACGTCTAGTACAAACACCGAGAGATAAGAAAAAGAAGAAGAAGAAGAAGAAGAAGAAGAAGAAGAAGAAGAAGAAGAAGAAGAAGAAAACGAATAGTGCAATTAACATTCACGGCTACAAAACGTGCGCAAGATTCAAACTTTCGCAATCGTAACTGTAACCTCAATCACAAATATTTAGTTAAAAAAAAAAACCGTCATGTTCTTATTACCATTGCCGTTCACGTATATACGTATTAAGTCCGCAAAAATGTGACGATAATTATGAAAAATGGACGACGCGCTTCTTATTTGCATACGCTAACGACTTTCTCGACCTCACCGGAAACTGCTTTTTAAAACAAACCAGCTTTTAATGAAGAAAAAGAGAAGAGAAGAACGTCATATTGTATTAACGTTTTCACTTCAGCCGTAATGTGATATAATTCATACTTTGCAGCAACGTTTTCTTGTCTCAACAACCGCTCATTTCCTTGTCAGGTAAAAATTAAAATGACAGCAGTTCGCCGTTCGCTGACTAACGCGTTCCTTACAGATTCATCACTGTGTTTACTTTCGTAATTATATAGCCTTTACTTCTGATGGTTCACGTTAAATCGTTTTCTTTTTGTTTTAACGAGAGGAAAAGTTTAAAAGGAAAAACTATGTACACTAGGCGTTCAGAACTTTTGCCCGAAAAACTTCTCTTTCAATTGCTTCTCCTGCCTGTATATTATTAATTTACTCAATTATTTATTATAATTTTGCCTACATGTCTGCACTGCTTTACTGTAAAACAACAAGTTTATTTTATTGTTTTAACAGTTTTACTAATTTTCAGTTTCATGATTTCAAATATATGTGTAGGAACTGAAAATAGTTCAGCCAACAGAATAAATCAAACGTACAACGCTTTTGGTGCATACACGACCTACAAAAACAATTAATAAATAAAAACCATTGAATAGGGGAGTGAAATATTGAAAATCTGAAACAGAAAAAATTGAAACAGTAAGCAGAGTACAGTAGTTTTTCTGCTTAACGGATGATTATAAAATTTGCAGAAATGTATTTCGGATAGCTACAAATAAATGGTAACATAATAAACTGAACCCTACGAAAATACGAATTTTTAAATTGATTATTAAAAAGTATTGTGATCACTGTACTATGAAATATTTTTTTAGAAATGTATTTTTTTCCTACTTCAAGGTGATTACTACAAAACAAAAAATTACAAAAAGTTTTATTTGAAACTTCATCTTTTTTTGTAATTGTGCATTTGGGTCTCATTTGAGAGAAACAGTGTATATGTACTTGCATTTCTTTATAAAGTTAAGCAACTTCTTAGCTGTGCATTTATCTGCTTTCATCCCGATATGTTTAAGTCTACTGGTAAACGGAACTTACCTGTTAAGCATGTTTCCCACTTTTATTGATTCAATTACAAGAAGGATAAAGTTAAATAACCAATGATAAATGAGTTCATTTTGTCTATGTTTTATTATTTAAGTAATACAAAAATTTTAAATATGTGTTAAAATGTGTCATTTAACTATGAATTATTTAACGTGTTATTTGATATGATTTATTTAACTTATTTATGTACAGATAGAGTCAATGTAGTGGTTGCAGATTTGTGGCCAGCATAGCCTATCGGGATCAGCAATCGTTGTTACGAACTACATCTAACAATCGAACGGAAAGAAAGTACAATCGACCCGGCTGCTGAAAAAAGTGCTTTAGTTAACATTTAACGGCGGTTTGAGATTTATTGACGATTTACGTTTAAAAAAAATATAAATACTGAGCTCAAGATCTCTGATACTACTATCGAACTCGTGACTTAATTAAAATCGCATTCGATTCTTAACCAAAACGTAATTTACTGTGGTTGCAGTTAGTTTCATAAAAACTAAGTAGAGCTATCGCGACTGAATTAAATCACAGGTTATAGAGTAAAATGTTATTGAATTAGATCGTTGCAGATAGACACGATTCATTAGCCACGGTGCTTGTTTCTCTGTATCTCGTCCTGCATGTTTCAGTAACCTATGTAATAATAATAGACAAAATTTTGTTTTACCGTCTAAATGGCTAGTAAGATTGTCAGTTTGTGTCGTGCGACACAGGAGGGCCAACGTTGCCAGCATTACTCTTCATTGCCTCGTGTTACCCATGATATGTTACGTTGACAGAGTGATTTCGCCTGAGGTTTGTAAAGTGCATCTTTCGATGTTACGGACACGTTTGGGAATCGAAGCCTTAACCTCTTGATTAGTGTCATTCTAACTTGTCTATAAACTTCTCTTCCTTGCTTCCTTCAATTCTTATAATCTTCTACAATCTAATAAAATGAAACCACCTCAAAAACGATTGTACATAACCCACTCGGTTTTGTAAATCGTACATTGGACTCTTATGGTGCTGCGCTGTTTGGGAATTGAAGCCTTGACCACTAGTTTACCTAAGCTCCATACTAATTTGTCTACTAACCTCTTTTCTGTACTATTTGATTCTGTTATTAATATACAAACGCTTCTTTCTACGTTGAATTTCTTGATACGTAAATGATTTAATATTTGTTACTATTTTACAATCAAGATATAGGCTATTATCTCCTTACTTGGAACATTTTTCGGGAATTACATATTTTCGCTTACTCAGCCATCTTAGGGTAGTTTTTGAACTTGTGGAATATTTGTGTCCAGACTGGTTGTTGCTATGGCTTCCTGTTTAAATTGGTGTTATTGTGTGTTGGTGTAGTATATATATATATATATATATATATATATGTTGTTTATTGTGTACATATAGTATGTATATGTTGTGTGTTGTATTTGAGTATTTCCAGTGTTAAGTATTTTGAAAATTGTGTCGTGTTTTGTATTGATTTATATTTGTTCAGGTATTAGTTTATGTTTATATATGTTTGTATTTGTATATATTTGTAAATTTTCCCATATATTCATTATTTTGTCTTTTTGTAGTATATGTTTTATCAGTCTCGTGTTGGTTATTCGTGTATGTATTTATTGCATGTGTAGCCACATTGGATTTATATATTTCTTAATAATATAATTGATTTATATATTTTAATTAATATATTCATAAATTCTCAAAATTTTCTAGTTATATATTTTATATTATTATTATTAATAATAAAACTTTTTAGAAGAATATATTTTATTTTGTAAATTACGTATGTTTTGATAGTAACCTAACTATTATCATCATATATAAATAATTAAATTTATTTATATTAATTTATATCTGATGATATATTTAGATTAGGCTTACTATCGAAACATTTGTAATTTTCAAAATAAAATATATTCTTGTAAAACATTTTATTAGTAATAATAATATCAAATTATATTAATATATAATATATTGAACAATTTAATAAGAATGTGTTTAAGAGAGTGCATTTATTATAATATCTTGTTGTAGCACATAAAGTTATAATAAAAAATTGTTGTAAATATAAACTGAGCAAAGAGACATTCAAACAGATACGCCAAGAGTAGTAGGAACACTGACAGAGTTGGTAAAAGTCAAGTCTGTGGAATATTAGAGTAAATTTCAAATTCGGGGCAGAAGTTTTAAGTAACGTTTAATTCTATCACAAAGTTATCGCGTTTCTTTTTGTATAATGTAAAAGTCGTTTTATTAAATTCCAGTCTCCACTTAGCTGAGGCTGAGCCTTGATAAACGCTTATCTGAAATTCGACGACCAAGAGGAAAATTTGCTGAAGTAATTATAAAGTCAACAAAACGAATCGGTAGAGAGTGGGAAAGGATTAGAGAGATAGACGCAGAGAGAGAGAGAGAGAGAGAGAGAGAGAGAGAGAGAGAGAGCGAAAGAGAAAGCTAGAGAGAAGGGACAGGTTTGTTATGCACTTTGTGCTCTCTTTTGTCTTTTTGTAGAACGTCATCCTCTGACAATTGTAAATATTTGTCTTTAATTTTCTTATTAATTCCTAAATTTCTTAATTTCTTAAGGGTACATTACGAGGAAAGCTACACTATATAATTTATAGCAACCATATTGGAATACTATGTAAAATTAGTTGCACATAAATGGCCAGAAATCATCACCACAATTACGATGTATAGTTTTCAATAGTTTTGTTTGTAATCAAAGTTTAATGTTAAAATCAGCTGATGTATTTTCCAATTCATGTGTGATATATTACATGTGAACGATATAAAAATTATTATAGTTAAAGAAAAATAACTACAACAATTTTTATTTCGTTCACATTTTTATAGATACAAATAGAATTCAACTTTCAATTTGAAATTTTTTATTTTTAGCTCAGAATTAATGATTTCAGATGAGTACAGATTGTAAAGTTATAAACATTTAACAACATTAATGTTTTGATTTGATTTGAAATATTATAATGTAATGACCATACCTCAACTACTGTTGAGGTAGTGAGACTTGGATTAGAAAGGCCAAAGATATATTTAGAATACAAGGAGCGGAAATGAGGTTCTTGAGGGCTGTTAAGGGTTGTACCGTCAGAGATATTATCAGAAATGATCATATTAGAATGGAGCTAGGCATAGGTGAAAGCTAAAATGAGAAAATCTCCCGTTACAAAATGGAGTGGCTGTTGAACGTAGCGCGAATGATTCCTACTAGATTTTCAAGAAGAACCCTTGACTATCATCCAAGAGGGAAGAGAAGTGTGGGAAGACCCCGTAAGCTATGTTTGGATGATTTACATTGAGACTGGAACAGGCTACTAGCCTAAGCCGTGAAGGATGACGACGACGACGATTGACTTGAAGAAAATTCTTTGATGAAGAAAGTTGTGTTAGTGGTTAAAATCACAAGCAGAATTATCACTGTTGCACACCACTATATAAAAATTATTCCGATTAGCGCTTTCAAGCTTCACAGCTCATCGTCAGATCGGATATCCGATCTGACGATGAGCTGTGAAGCTTGAAAGCGCTAATCGGAATAATTTTTATATAGTGGTGTGCAACAGTGATAATTCTGCTTGAAAATTCTTTGGTCAACTTTAAAGAGTAGATTAAACATAACTGTATTTCAGAGAATCAAGTTTCAACATTTGTTAAAAGACCAAACAAGAATCAATCGTGTTTGTCAAAGTACTTGACAGAGTGCAAATGTATTCGAGGAGGTTTATCATTCTACCTGGTTAATTTTGGTATGCTGGACTATAAACAAATATTAGGTAATACAATGTTATAAGCTAGACGAGAATGGATCCATTAAAGAATTAAAACGAAAATATTACAACAGAATAACAATCAGATGACCCAGAGAGCACGATTCATAATAAAAAATAATGAATTGTTATTTATAAAGCCCTGGTTTCACATATTATGTGGTCCGGTGCAATTACAGTTAATTAAAAATAGGCCAGGTAGACTGAACTATTCGCGTACATATTTAAGGTAAACCTGAGATGCGAGCAGGTATGACCAAAATGGAGGACAGTCTACATCAACAACGTGTATAAAATAAAGGAATTCGGAAGAAATGCACAAATTACAGAAGACTTAGTGTAACAAAATCAATCAGCAGATGATAGAGGAAAATAATAAGAAACATGATACGTAGCTGGAAAACAGAGCGGATTACGTGCACAGCCGTAACTGATTATGGTGATGACACTTTGATTATTAGGAAGATACTTTTTGAAGCAGACAAATATCGCCTTACATTTTGGTATTATTCCATATTTAATGCGAAAAGATCAACTGGACTCCAGTAAGGAATACAGTGCTCTTTCTCCAACAAAACCTCACTTGAACGTGAAAATCACTGTAGCTAAAAATAGTTAAAACTGTAATATACTATTACGACAATTACGTGAATCTCTCGAAAAATCGACAGCGTCCTACTACACGCTTCTCGACTAGCCCAGCGTGCGGAGTCTATGTCAAGGCCGTCCACTCGCGTAGCACTCCGGACTGTTCGAGAGTACATTTAACTACGCAAATTATGCCGGCACGCCGCCAAAAGAATGGAAAATTATCCTGGAACTTCTGCAGCTTAATATAAGCAACAGTTAGTTACACCTTGCGATATTGTAGAGTGCGGATCAAGTGATTGTTGCGGATTAGTGGAAAGTGATTATTGTGTTGAGTAGTGCCGTATTTTAAAAGGTGACTTTATTATTGCGTGCGGATAAATTTAACTTGAATTATTGTATGAGAGTACCTTGTTGATTACAAATTGTTATTTGTGACTACATAAAGCTGGTAATTAATGACTTCATTGGTGACCGTCGGGGCGTCGTAACAATGCAGTACTTACAAATCAAAATACATGGAGATTAAAAATACGTAACAAGCTAATATTTTTTTTGTATAAAGTTCTATACAGTAATGGCAGCGCCTGTTTTAACTTATGGAAATGAAACTTGGACGATGGCGAGAAATGATGAATGAATAATGCAAACAAGTGAAATGAAGTTCCTGAGAAATTTACCAAATGTTGCACCCTTAGACATCAAATACGAAATAAAGATATAAGGACCGAGTTAAATGTATATTCTATTGGCTGCCTAATAAGGGAAGGACAAATAAACTGGAGACAGCATATCAAGAGAATGAAAGATATGAGACTACCTAAACAAGTAATAAGATACAGACCTCAATGAAGACGAGACCAAGGAAGAGATTGCTTAAGTGAAGGCGGATCAGGCTGTAAGCCTATACCTTGACGTTGAGAAGAAGAGAAGAAGAAGAAAAAGAAGAAGAAGAAGAAGAAGAAGAAGAAGAAGAAGAAGAAGAAGAAGAAGAAGAAGAAGAAGAAGAAGGTGAAGAAGAAGAAGAAGAAGAAGAAGAAGAAGAAGAAGAAGAAGAAGAAGAAGAAGAAGAAGAAGAAGAAGAAGAAGAAGAAGCTAATATTTTTAAAACTTCGTTATAACTATAACAAATTATAATTGAACGAAGTAAGAAACAGGAGTAATAGAATCTGACGTTTTGAAAGCTTTTAATAATCCAAGCAAGTATGCGACTGGAGTGGGACTCGTTAGGGGATGCAAATGAGAAATACATTTATTCCCTCCTTATTTATAATTATTGCGGCTATTAGAACGGCTTTGATAGCTGCGTGAAATAATCGCTGTTAACAGTTAAAGTAGAGAAATGAAAACATTTATATTCCTACAACACGATACTGCTTACGTAGAGAAATAAATTAAATACTCCTGCTTTTCAGGTAGTAATCTGTATTCCGCTCAGTTGTTAATGAGCAGGGAGAAGGCTTTTACTGCCTCTTGCCTCTCCCTTCCGAAATTGGCTCTCTGCGTGTTGACTAAATCCTTCAGTTTTTTTTTTCTGATTGCAACCTCAATTCTGAGATTAGTAAATGAGTATAAAGTCATTAGTTCATTCAGTTGGTCATTTGATGTTTTAAAATCACTCAGTGCTTTCATACCCGTTTAGGCAATTATTCGATCCAAAACCTCTTGCTTCGCTTTCCTTAGCGCTTTTTCCACTAACCGTTCCTACTAATAGCATAGTGACGAAGCTATTAACCCTAATCGAGTACAGCAGTCACTGATATTGGTTTTTGATAAGGCTTGTCCTTGATCTTGTCTCTTTATGGACAGGAGCTCCTCAGAATAGCGAAACCTAGAGGTGTATGAGGGAGGTGTTTGCTCAATACTGGACGCAATGCGGGATAGAGTTATTATTATTTGTTATTTTTATCAAGTGTTCTGACTGACGGCAGATCCCCTGATCTGATCTAAAGGTTTTGTCTTTCCGTCTTACCATATCGTTGGCTACCTCTTTTAGTTCACAGGCCATGGAGTTCCTTCGAACTTTCCTATGCAGCAGGCAATTTCTTGTCAGAATGTGTTCAACCCAGTTTGCCTTCCAGTTACGAGCTGTATTCAGCATTTATCTTTTTCAGTCCACTCTTTATTTGTCACATTGCCTGACCATTTTATTTTCACTAGTCTTTTTCATCAATACATTTCAAAGGTTTTAAGGTATTTTTTCTTAATGTCCATGTTTCCGTCTATTCAGATCAGTGACCCAAATGTAATAATTTATCGGTACATCCAAGCTCAAATTGCTGGGCAATAGTAATCTCTTCTTAGTGAATGGAGTCTTGGCCATCAGTGCCGGATTTATCACTAGGCCGCGGACTCCGAGGGGGTTCCAAGCTACAGATATTTTTTTTTTTAACTAACAAAAGTATTTTTATAAAAGTAGGAGGCACTTTGATTTATTTAAGTATGATTTTTGAAATTAAATGATCAATTTTTTTTAATAATACAAATGGAAGACAGTTCTTATTTAAATATTGCGCGCTTATTTTTAAGACGTTGGCATCCTTGAAAACTAATCTGCGCATGCCAATTTTGAATGTCCGCTATATTGCCCCCTAATTTTCTCGACCGTGGATATACCACCCTTGTTTGTTATCATTGTTTACCTGCGTTGTGACTGAACGGTTTGTAATTTGAGGTTATGTTTTATTTTGTTTTGAATGTAAAGAAGGTTTTTAGCTTTGTGTGGTGGGTAGCGTGTTGTTTCGTTGATAATATTTATTAATGTGAAAACTTTATGAACATAGAATTGAATCCGTACACTAAACGTATACGGACATGAACATAAACATTCACATTAATAAATTAATATCTTATACCTAGACAATAAAAAAGAATTTATGTTAAATTTCTGAATAAGCTTAGTTAAGTTACTCTACTTAAAAAATAAATTAATTTGTTCAATTCTTTTGGATGGTTCTTAACATTTTGAAAAAGTCTGATAAATGAAAGCACACTTTTTATAGTAGCCTACCCGTTTTAAATTTTATAGTATTAATCTAAAATCAAATTACTTCTGCAGTACACATATTACTTCAAAGTCACAGCAGGGGAAGCGCTCAGAAAACTTGGCCTAGGGCCTCAAAAATCTTAAATCCGGCACTGTTGGCCATGATAACTTGTGATCTGATTTCCTTGGTGCAGTTAGCAGACTTCCTAAGTACTCAAGTACTCTACTTGAATTAAACAACACATACTTTGTAATCTTTACTTTTTACTTTTTAATTTCTTTTCGCAGCAACTCTTTCTTTCTTGATGTTCTCATCACTTTTAACCTCAATATGTTGGTTTCCATTCCACAGTCCATCTTGTTTCCAACAGTTTAGCCAACATGTCTTGAAAGGTTTTTTTTTAGTTCTTTAGTAGCAGCATCGTGTCATATACACATTTGATGGTGCTAATTACTGCCTCTCCTATCTTAAAGTCACAAAGTCCTTCTTAATTTCCTGGCTAACAATTCTCTGTAGAGTTAAACACAACGGGTGATATACACACCACAACGAGTAAACACAGTATTCTCGATGCACACCTCTTCCTATGCTGTTGTCTCCTCACAAAAGTCCAGGAGCAATTTCACTATGTGTCTTAGATGACGCTGAGGATTAATATTCTGTCCTTGCAACCAATGGCAATTTTCTTGAATTTTCTTTAGTTTTTCAGTGATAGAAATGATGGAAGGAGGAGTTTGAGAAATGATGGAAGGAGGAATTATTCCTCAGGCTTTCACGGCCGGTGTCAGATGAATTGTTCATGATATCCGGACTGTTTGGCCGTGGTCCATGGTTTATAACAAAACCAAACGTTTCGGCAGCTCCACTGGCTGCCATCATCAGTGGTATAAAAATCCTGCACGCCGGGTGTGCTGTGGGCCTGTACGTAAACACCCGGCGTGCAGGATTTTTATACCACTGATGACGGCAGCCAGTGAAGCTGCCGAAACGTTTGGTTTTGTTATAAACCACGGACCACGGCCAAACAGCCCGGATATCATGAACAATTCGATGGAAGGAGGAGTTTGTAAGAAATAATTTAATTCAACATTATAAAATACTTATAGGTTATAGGCTTATTATAGGTTTTCAAAAATTCGATTTCGAAATATCATTGCCTTTGAGTCAGAACTCAGTACTTGTCAGAACTGGTAGAATAAAGGCTGAATATGACGCTGTGTTGCTTACTGGGCTGTTTCTTCACTACTACCATAGAACACTGTACACGTGTTGTATTGTAACGGACTGTACCAGCTGTAATGTATGTATGTGTGGCAGGTAACAGATGCGCCTAATTGCTGCCGTTGCTGCAGACCGCATCTAGACACATAGGTAAATAAAGGTGTAATAAATACATGCAGGCTGCATTAAATTGTTATACTGTATGTACAGTAGAATATATTGCGCTAGCACTACCGTATCGTCTTGTTTATATAATACACACAGGCGCGCGCGGCTAGCTTGCAATGAATACAGCGAGAAATTCTAAATAAATTGATTTATCAAACTTTGTCATTATAGCAGAAAGTGGAATCATCCCATACGCTGTAATATCAGATTTATTTTTTCCTTTTGTTCAGCATTTCATGTTTCACGCAACTTACTTTCCTTACGGTTTTTCGTGTAATCGTCGGTTATCTTTAACATAATTTTTTTTCGAGCTGTTGGGCCGTGATCCTCTTTGTGCAGATCCAACCGTTTCGACTGCAGCTGCGGCAGTGGATCCTCAGTGGTCTTCTGTTCTGCTCCTCTGGCGACTATCCAAACCGTCGCACTTATATTGCCGTCCGATGTGGGCTGATATCTGATTGGCCGAGAGCTTGGCCAATTCTGTTGCTCGCGTGTGTCAACAACAGAGTTAGACGTTATGTCTCTATTACACTACGCAACTGATTGCATGCAACTGATTTCACGGCTACATGAAACCGGTTGCAGGGTAGTAAAAACAGGCTGCAACTGTTCTGCAATCAGTTGCAGAGTAAACGTGGCGTCTATCAGTGGCGAAGCTAGTAGTTAATGAATGGGTAGGCAAAATCTTTCCTTAAATTTTTTTAAGGAATCACTAAAAGGACGGTGGTTCGAATCGGACGCTGAAGTAGAGTTTGTTGTTAGCGAATGGTTCCGCAAACAGCCGTAAAGAATTTTACTAGCAGGGAATCTACAGATTAGTGCAAGAGTGGGACTCATTTCTTAATGTTAATTGAGACTTCTTTTAAAATCGTTGAATAAAAAATGCTTTACAGCTCTAAACGTGTTTCTATTGAACAATCCTTGTATAAGTCATACACAATAATACATCTGATTGAACTTCAAATTTTTAAACTTGATTAGTTTCTATATATTATATGTTTAATGTTACAAACAATTCAAAAAACAATCTTGATCATCTGTTAGTTCAGCGGAATAACCGGCACACTTTTAATAACCGCATAAAATAAGCACACTTATAAACAACACAGCGCGCTTTAACTTAACTGTTTGCACCATGCCTCAACGCTCTATGTGTACAGCACGGGTGCCCCCTCCCCCGCACTTCACATCACGTACGAACATTGCTTACATACGATGTATACAAAAAACGCTGAGGCAAGTTCACGTTGCCTCATTCGCTTTATGCCGAATCTCACCTGTCACCATCTAGCGGTCGCTCGGTAAAGCACATTTCGGCTTAATAAATTCGACAGTCACAGTAACAGTGTATAATCTTTACGTTACGTAGTTCATACGTATTTATAATTTTTATTCTGCAGAATTTTTAGGGTAGGCATTGCCTCCATGTATCTTCGCCACTGGCGTCTATACTACTAGTCTACTATAATAAAGACGTAAAACTTGTTTACATCGTTGTCTAACATAACCTCAGAAACTACCGGTCCGATGAAAAATTTCTTTCACCACCGTGTTCCTTGAAGTTTGAAGATGGTTTTAAACATAAATTTGAACCAATAACTTTAATAATTTTTAGAACGGAGATTTAAAACGGTTCAATGCCATGACATTTTTGTTATTTTGCATGTAATGAAATTTTTCACACGCGATAAACTTTTGTTCCATGGTGTCAACGAGCAAAATTTAGAAAAAACTACAAATTTTGTTTTGGTTTTTGTTTCAATAAAAAACCCCTTTTTGTTTTTGAGATATTAGCGGTTTGTAAAAAACTGTATATGTTTTTTCGGTCCAATGCTGAAATTTCTTCGTTGTCTACAGAATACGTGCGCAGGCAAATTGCATGCAATCGGTTGCTTAGTGTGATAGGCTACATTTGAATCAATGCTCCGCAACGAGTGCGTGAAATAAAAGTTGCACGAGCAGTTGCAAGGCTTACAACCGTCTTGCAATCGATTGCAGGCCGTGCAACCAATTGCAGTTAGTGTAATACTCAGGGGCGGATTTACGCACAGACAGACTAGGCACTTGCCTGGGGCGGCAAAATTTGAGTTAAGAAATGATATTTTTAGATTCAAACAAATTTATAAGTAGGTCTATAAAATCCAGTTCAATTAAGCACACACGAATATAAAAATTATCTCCACTTAATTTTTAACTATAACGCACTTATCGTTTTTCACCCAAAGGTAATACGGGCGAATGTTTATGTTTTCAACCGTTGAAATATTTGGCGTTGATCAGCCGAGAGATTTTAAATGTTGGCAATCCAGATCAAATTGAGAAATGTAGATCTGTCAATGTAATACCGAATTGTAGGTTGGTTCCAGAAACCGAGGCAAGCTAATATTTAAAGAATCGAGACATTCTAGTGATACCGACACCAAGTGTGATAGCAGTGAAGGTGAAGATACTGTTCACACAGTTCAGCCAGAGAGGTCCGTTGTGGAGGAACCTTCATTTTTGAAGAACGAAGAGCCAGTTCACGACGTCAAAAATCATGATGAAATCAGGTAGGGAAGGTCTTAGATTCTGATCCTATTAATTGGCAAATGAACGAGAGCACAAGCGATTATGTAGCAAAGTTTGGATTTAAACAGAACACTAGTGCGGACTGTAAAACCAAAGAGGGAATATAATGATGCCCCCCCCCCAACAGAGATTTGTGGGAGGGGGCAAATTTATACTGCCTACGGGCGGCAAAATGTTAAATCCGCCCATGGTAATCCTCTAAATTTAAACCAATCCCCCACAACATTTTTTGCAATCAGTTGCGTAGTGTAATAAAGGCCTTATTTCCAGTATCCAATCCAACATACAACGGAATCTTATCCTGACGGCGGATGAGACCAGCTTAAAGATTGGACTCCTCATTTTCCTCAGAACAAATTAGATATTCAAGATTCTTTCCATATAATTATTTATACATTTAAGTATTTATAAGACTTATTTTAACTCACGCAACTAGATTAGAAATAAGCCTACGTTAAGTAATTACGGAATTTCCCTGAAATATTTAAGAGATCTAAGGGGGGACTGATCCCATGACCCCCTGCTCCATTGGTCTCCCGGTTAGCGAATGACTTTATCGTTATTAGTATAATGACATTGCCGCAATTCATCAACCGCAGTTTATTACCTTCGATGAAGCCGGCCGTCGTGTCGTCGTCACTCATCTGTTACTGTAGGCTTGGTTAAACAGAAAACATGTGATCAACGTCACTAAAATGATGCGAGATGAAAAGTTAATAATGACCGATTACCGTTGCTTTGACTCCCTACGTTGACGGTTCGAGTGACGGAGTAAGAACCACCAGTAATAACATCAAGCCGGCTTAATTGAGAACATAAGTAATTATTACGTTGTCTCTATGGTTAATTACAAAAAGCCATCAGCAACATTAAAGGTTATATAGGTCTACATCTCTTGAGCAGATTAACGGCGATCGTGGCGGCATCTGGCGGCACTCGGCGCTTAATCAATTAACAGATTCGTCTTTACGCTAACGAACCGCCATTAGATAAAACCGTAAAAAAGTAATTTTAAACTTTGCGGCCTTGGAATAATTAAACTCTAACTAATAATTATTACTGCCGCTAGCTAGGAGGCTGAAACGAATCGTTGTGAAATGAAATCAAAGTGAGGTCGATCCCTGGCTTTAATAACATCATGTGAGAGTACTGTAAGTCTTTATTGCGCCGATCCCTGGCTTTGATAACTTTGTAAGAGGATTGCGAATCGTTATTGCAAATAAAATCGAATGCCGTGTGTTAAAGTATGGAATGAAAAGATTGCTGACGTAAAGAATCGATGAAATTTGTACCCGAAGGTTCATCTGTCCTACAACTAAGTAACATCATCAATAAGCAAGCATCAGTAAGCAAGTAACGTCATCAATGAAGAAATTTTCAACTTCAGCGTAGTGTTTAAAAAGTCCAGCGGAATTGGCTGGTTAGGATCGCCTGCAGGCCCTCGCCAACACACCAACAACTTGAACATCACAGATGTCTACTAGTCTACTACGCTAACTAATCCGGAAATACTTCGCAATCCTACCCGACTTTCACGCCCCTCCGTACCATTGACGCTATTTTGTAACTTAGATGCTCCCCACCATCTTTAGCGTCACGAGCTGGACGTCCTGACCGTTGCACGCTCTGGTTTGGCACATGCTCATTACACTCACCCCCATACATAATCTGGCTGTCCTACACTACAGTCACACCTGTTCTCACTCCACTTGGTGCTTCCACCTTCTAGGCGGCCGGCCTGAACTGGCCTTCGTCACAAAGAATCATTTTCCAATCCGGCTGAAGGGGGCGTGCCACCAAAACAACCCGAATCTTGTCTATCCCGACAAGCCTCAAACATCGCAAAAAAAAAAAAGAGAGATAAGTATGGTTATTATGGTCAGAAGGAGCGCCAGGAGTTACTCTGCACAGGTGATTGACAAATTGTTCAAGAAGGAAGCAGATAAAAATATCACACTATCAGCAGAATGTGGTGAGGAATTCGAGGATTTAAATAGAAGAATGGAGGACGTTGGCGAAGATTAGAGGTAGTTTGTGGAGAATGTCAAGGTCCACGCTAGACTATTATATGAGGAGGAACAAGATGAAACAGAATTCTTGATTATAATGAAGACGATTTAAAAAAATCTATATCCGTAATGACTTCTTGTCTTCATTTATTCACAAATGTTATCCATCCAATAAACAATTGCATGCGGGTGAGGTGTTTATTATTTTATACTGTGATCAGTTTTTATCAATTTTGAATACCTGGGCTACAGTGTGTCTTATAATGCAAGCAACGACGTTGTGAATAGGTTGCATAAGTTCAAACTTATTTGCAGGCCCTTTAGGCGAACCCTTAAGACAGCAAGTAAAGGAACACGCCTAATATTCTGCAAGGTGATGGCTCTTCCCACACTTCTTTATGAGTCTGAGAATTGGACTTTAACGAAAGCCCAGGCCAGTCTTATCCAAGCGGCTGAAATGAGATTTCTCAGGCACGTGGCAGGATATATTCTCCATGATCATAGAAGAAACACAGATATATAGCAGGAACTGAATATTATGAATATACTCGACAGGATCGCCCAGTATCGGCTGAATTGGTGGGAACATCTTTGCCGAATGGATGACTGCCCCATCCCCAAACAACTATGGAAATATAAGCCGAGGGGACGGAGAGGTGTGGGACGTCCGAGGAAGCGCTGGAGTGACCAGCTCTAATCTTTGCCTATTTCAGACCGGAACAAACCATCCTTGGTTTAATCCTTGAAGATGATGATGATCAGTTTTTATTAACCATATTTATAAATCTTGAAGTACGAGGGTCATTCAATAATTAAAGAAACAAATAGCTGTAGAGGAAAAACGGTTTGTTTAATCAGTATGACAATTCTTTCTTACTTTTCATCACAACCCCCAGCAACATTAATTCAGTTGTTACAAAAAATACAAAACATTTGACAAATAAATATAATTAATTTGTAGTAGAAATGAAAGTAAATCGATGTTGTGTAGGACATGGCTGAATAATACAGTTATATGTCAAGAGTTAGCTGGCAAATAAGTGAACATTATTTTTAATCTGTATAAAGTAAATAAACAAAATTGCTTTTAATAAAGTTTATTAAATACTTTATATTTGCAAACTCTTAAGCTTATTAATCTCAGTTGCGTTTTTGTTTACTAAAACATAAATTTAACGTATTGAACAAAGAAAAGGAAAATTACGGGTCTTTGAATAATTCATTTAGAAAACTTGTGTGTTTCAAAAGCTTAGAAATGGAGTTTTTAAGCAAAGAGATGTAATTTGTTTATATAAACAGTAATAGCAATTCGGTGTTTTGTTAAGAAAGGCAAAGAGATCACGTCTAAATAAAATATGTAGTCTGCCAGGCGAATCGGACAAATGACCAAGCAGTCAACACTGACTCTCCAGAAAGAAATCGTTTTATATCAAACGAGTGGACATTTGTTTTGTTGCGGTTAGCAAGACAAAAAATAACTGCAAGCAAAAAATGTTTAAATGCCAAAAGACAAACGTGTCTGGTGTTGGATAACTAACATTAATCAAAATAAATATTCTGAAACACAACAGACATTGGCGTATCTACTGTATAAAATATATTTAAAACGAAAAAAGTAAACTTTCCTTGGCTTATTACCTTGTACTTTCGTACTGCATTGTTAGGCTGTTTATACACTCACTCAGTAAATAGGTAGATTACAAAATTCAGTTCTACATTATCTATTAAACAGAAACAGACAAATGAAACGGAAGACAAAATCCATATTCACGTTTTTCGTATATTTATCCGTTCTCATAACTTACAAGCATCGTTTCATATAACCTAATCTCACAGTTCGGATATTGTCCCATTTTTATTTGTTAGAGACTATATTTTTCCTAACCTTTGTTCTAGGGAAAATATTTAGAGCAACCTTTGTCCTAACTGGTGCACTTTTTAAGCAGAATCGTTCCAGACATTGTCTATTGCAATTTTGTTTTATAATTGACTTTTTGTGTTCAAAACAAAATCTGGTCTTTAATTCAGTAATCTCAGTGTTTCGATACCTTGAATACGTAAAATTTGATAGTTTTAATTTGGAAAAATATCTGCTTATAATGATTTTACTATTCTAACGTATGTAGAACCTTACCAAAGTTTCTCTACTGAAACCCATTTAGTGGCATCTGTTTGGTCTCCTTGTTTCAAATCCGTTTGTTGTTACACTACTTTCTATTAAAACAATGGCGGTCTCTGATGTTAAGTAGGTGAGCTCTAATCTGACTTTATTTTTGTCACACAGAACCAAGATAACGGTTAGACCTATGGTCAGTTGGACAGTTTTGTGGGTCCGAAACGTTGTTGTTGTTTTTTTTAATAATAAATGTTTAAAATTAATTTTAAAGATCCTAACTGCATGTTACAGACTTATAAATACATTTAAGGAAATCCGGAAATAATTTCTAGGAAAAAATATTCGTTACAGAAAATAGTTTGTACTGCCCCCCCCCCCCACACACACAGTGCGGTGATAAAATAGTTCAAACCGTCCAGAAGATTTGAAGATAAGTTTCCACCAAGACCAGAAGTCAAAACTTTGGAATCGTTTTAGCTTCCTCAGGTTAAACACAATAGTAACCATAGCCAAAGAATATATTTGATATGCCTCGTGTAACAGAGACGATATTGGACAGTTTTATTTTGGCTGTAGGTTATTGTTATGATCGACAAGAAAGCTCTGCGCATCATCTATTGAGATCTACTGTCTTACAGCTAAATTCGTTCAAATAAAAAAATGCTCCGAAAACGTAGTAAAAAAATGTAGTAGTTTTTTTTTGTGAAGCTCTGGACAAAAATAATTGACGGCGACTTCTTCTTCTTCTTCTTCTTCTTCTTCTTCTTCTTCTTCTTCTTCTTCTTCTTCTTCTTCTTCTTCTTCTTCTTCTTCTTCTTCTTCTTCAGCACTACACCCCAATGTGAGGTCTGGCTACCAACACTAATCTTCTCCAAAGGCTCCTATCCTTTGCCATCTCAATGTAACCCCTCACATTCTGAGATCTTCTAGCACACCATCCATCTTATTCTAGGCCGGCCTCTCTGCTTTTATATACTTGTGCCTTCAGGATTTTCTTTGACATACGCTGGTCATCCATTAGCATACGATCTAGGTGACCTAGCCATTGTATTCGTTGAGCCTTTATGAATGTTGTGTCCTCATGATTCAATAGCTCATCTATCTCCTGGTTATTTTTTATTCTCCATTCATCTTCTTTAACCGGGCCTTAAACACGTCACTTATGATCCTTCTTTCCAACCTTCTTAGTGTTTTTTGTTCCTTTTTTATCTGTGTCCATATCAATTGACTGCGTGAAATTTATGTAGCCAACAGTTGCTTGGCGCCGTATCGTATCAACTGTTTTACGAAAACGTTTATGAATAATTCACAACTTTCCAAAATAAGAGTTTGGACAATATGTATACTGTGCCTCAGAGAAACAAATTTTGCAAAACTTACGAGAAAGTATGGTAAGATTTTACAGTTTGGTACAATTCATTTGTGTGTGCGTTTTAACTGCACACAACGATTTCAAATGCGTTCAACTACGCGAACTGTGTTACCAAACATTTTTGGGAGGTTTAACATAATGCTATTAGTTCTATATCTGATGGTGACGACCTCTCATGGCGTCAAAACGTCAGGCAGTATCGGAGATGTAGTTTTTAACAACACTGGACTACGGCCAAACACCTCGGGAGGACTATCACCCAATAGTAAAGAGGACTTGATTAAATTACTGTTAGACGCAACACATTCCTGGGACTCTGTGAAGCACAGAACATTTACTTTGTATTTATATAACACATTAGTTAATTACGGAGGATTCTGTGTACCAGAACAAACTAACTCATTTGTGTGTGTGCGCGCGCGCGTGTGTTTGTGTGTGTGCGTGTGTGGTTTTAACCGCACACGACGATTTCAAATGTCTCCAGCTACTTTATAATGGAGACAGGAATTTTCCATCGACGACACACTCGCCCGCTCACGTGCGCATTTCCTTTATAAGTAACTTTATGAGTTTCTTGCAGTGTTCTTGAATGATATTATACATTATCAAATTACGGTATAATTAGGCTACTTCTGCAAGTCGTTAATATTATCTTTTTTAACTGACCTGACGTACGTTTCGCTGATAAAATCTTCAGTGATTTATAATAAATTAATAAATAATCGAAGTTATTCGATTTAAATACAAAAATTATTTATTAATTATTATTTATAACCTCTGAGGATAATGAATTCTATCAGTGAAACGTACATCAGGTTAGTTAAAAAAATAATATCAACGACTTCCAGGAGTAGCTTAATTATAATTTGATAGTATATAATGGTATATATATTTTATATTTTGAATATTAAATTCGTTTCTGAAGGTGATAGCAATTTAAAACTATCGAAATGTTGTAAAAACGATAAAAAGTATATTCTTTTCTTTAAAAACATAAAATATTCTTTATTATTAATTAAATAACAAGAATATGTGAGTGATTATAAATATTATGCGTACACGCGCGCGCGCGCGTATGTATTCATTCATTCATTTATTCATTTAAATTTACTTATATGTAATGATTGTGTAATAACTGCTTTTTATTTTCGCGCTTGTTTTGAGTCAAAATGAGAAAGTAGAAAAATAGGATGCACACAGTGGCTTAGCGAAGGGATTTACGGGGTAACAACTTAATAATATTGTAACTCTTTATCTTTGTAGATAATAATAACAAAGAGGAATTAAACAAAATTGATCAAAATTGGAGTTTTTCAAGGAAATACATAACACAAAAAGAACATTTAACTGTAATGTGCTAGGATCCGACCGATAGTGTCCAGAAACCGGAGCAGAATCTAGGCACGGCGCGGTAGGAGGAAGGAGATAATAAAGGAGACGAAGACGAAAAAAGGTGACAAAAAAGAAGGACGAGAAGAAGAAGATGATGGTGATGATGATGAAGGAGGAAGAGGAGGAGAAGAAGGAAAAGAAGAAGAAAACAGCCAACAACAACATATCACATAGTTGGTGATGACAACTGGATGGTATCAAAACGAAAGAATCAGGGACGGAAGAAGCTGTTAGCTGCAGTGGTTTTGCATTTAGCCTTTGGTTGTAGCAAAATATTTTTGGTTATAAGCTTATGCTTTTAGCTTTTTATTTTACGTTTTACGTATGAAATGCAATAAACTTTTCCTTTCTGATAATATAATATTACGTTTGGTGTGTTAATAAGAAAGATGTATGTATACAAGAATTGACAGAGTGTCAGTCATTCTACGCTCAAACAAGTTACAGTAAAAAAAAAAAACTGTGCGTTGGCAAATGTAATATCTCTGCAGGGAAACTTGTTATTTTGCCCACATCTCTACCGTTGCACCAGATTACACAAAATTGAATCGAGTGTTACAGCCTGTTTCTGAGTAAATTTAATTACAGTTTTTTTTTTCTGAACAAACACTTCACTTGACAGTGGAGGCTGTAGCTCCTAATTCCAGAAACAACATCCGCCCACAAGTAGTACCTTTTGTCGAAAATAACCGTATTTTGTAAATTTAACATTTACTCCTTAACTTCACGGAAGAGACTTCTTCCTTCTCTTCTTCTTCTTCAGGCTGTGGAGCTTACGATCCGTTGCGCGCTCCTTGGTCCGACTATCTTTTCTTTGGTCTTCCAGTATTTTGCCGTCCTTCCGAATTATAAAAATTTGGTTTGGTATCCTGTTCTTATGGATCCTTCCAACATGGTCTGTCCAAACCTATCTGTATTGATTTATCCTTTCGTTTGGGTTGTATATTCCAAGGATATTCCTTATACCATCATTTCATAGCCAGTCCCTCCGGGATACTCCTAGTACTGATCGTAAAAATCGCATTTCACTAGCCTTTATCCGGCTTTGGGTTTTTGCGTTCAGTGTTCGAGTCTCATTGCTATAAAGGCCGCGAGCTACTGCCATCACTTTATAAAATTTCAAAAGAGTATCTCTTCTGACCTTTCCATTCAGTGTTCTTCTTACCGTTCCACACATAAACTTCTCTATTTTTTGTCCATGTCTAAGTCGCATCCAAGAAACCTGAATGAATGAACTTGCTCAATTCGTTGACCATTCAGTACTAGTTTACACCTTACAGGAAAGCAACCTTTAAAAGCCATGGACTTAGTCTTGATAACAGAATTTTCCAGACCATACATCCTGATTATCTGCTGCAATTCATAGGGGGCCTTCTGCAGGCTATTTTAATTGTCTTCTATTATGACCTGATCGTCAGCAAATATCAGAGTTGTAACGAAATTACGGTCACTGAAACTGTCACTGAAGTTCAGTATTTCTAGCCTCTTCTTCCACTCTCTTACGAAAGAGAAAGTTTATTTTTAATGTTTTTCGCATCCGATAGAAAGCTCTTGTACTGCCTTTGACATCCTCCTTACATCTTCCACTGAGTATTACTTGACTTTCTATGTAAAATAAAAAATGACAAGGTTACAGTCAAATTTCGTGCTAATCTAATATGCATTTTATTATATTTGTTGAAAGTGGGCCGTGGGTCGTTTGGAAAAAATGTTTTTTTCTTTTTCTTTAAATCTCTACTGATGAAAGGTCTTGTGTGGGTTGGTCATTGGCTATTTTTAAAATATTTGTGTTGACGTTTTAATAATTATAATAAATTATAACATTGTGGCCTTTAAAGATAAATATCCAGTAAGGACTAAAATAGTTATAAACAACAGCACGTTAGAACAAGTGAGCCGTTTCAAATATCTCGGCTGTGCAGTAAGCCATGAATCTGAATATAAGAGAGAAGATAAATAAATTTACGAATATTTGTGGTACGATTCATAGAAATCTTATAAATAAAACAAGACACAGCACAAGGATTCAATTTTTTAAGACAATTGCAGTACCCACATTGACATATGCAAGTAAGGTGTGGGTCATGACAAAAAAATAATGCGGCAAGGTTCAAAGTGATGAAATGCAGTTTCTTCGAAATACTTTAAATTATACATTGCAAGTTAGAATAAGGAATGAAGATATCAGAACAGAACTCGAAGTAAATGACATATATGAAATTATTTCAATTTACAGAAGACAATGGTGGGATCATCTGCAAAGGATGACAGAGGATCGATTGCCGAAAGCGGCGCTGAACTATAAAGCCATTGGTAGAAGAGACGTGGGTCGCCCGAGGATGAGATTGGTGCCGGAACACGTTTATATAACCTAATTCTTGAAGACAAGAAGAAGAAGAAGAAGATATAATAATTATGATCATCAGAACCTGTCTAAGCACAATACGTAAATAATTAATAACAATAAATACACCTATTACGACAATTAATATATAGGTATGGATTGGTAATTATGTGTTATTGACATAAGAATAGAAATTTATCTGCGATCGTTATTATTATCCTTTAAGCAACATATGGAGATGAGACATGGATATTAGCTAAGTAGTAGGAACAGAAAACACTGAAAGGTCTCCTATCTGAAATGTCGTTTACGACAACGTTTCACCCATTTTACAGTGACTATCCTCAGGTCTATGTGATCTAAGTCCTGAGGATAGAATACATGGACCTGAGGATACTATTAACACTTTTCAACGTGTGAAACGTTGTCGTACAAGACAATTTTGACGCGGTCCAGGGCACAAAAAGAGATTTAAAATTTGAAAAAATTCTGAAAACTAACTGGCTATCAGACTACAGACAACGAATGAAAATGACAATGACTACAAACAGAGAATGCGTCTCCAAAGTTCATTGTTTCATCGTACTAACATTTTAACAGATTGCAATCAAATTATTTCCTTATCCAAAACAAAAGTTATGGCTTTTTCTGGGGCAAATCATATTACAACAAAGATTGTCATACAGGACTCGCCAATAGAACAGGTGCCAGATTTCAAGTATCTAGAATGCAGCATCACATACCAAGATGATAAGGAGGTTGAAAGCAAATTTAGTCTCTTCCAGTCGCTTTGTGGCTGTATCATCAAACACTTAAAAGGAAAGAGACGCAATTGAAATATTATAATTTACTGTATGGTAGTGAGACTTGGATTAGAAAAACCAAAGTTATATCTAGAATACAAGTAGAGGAATAGAGGTTCTTGAGGGATGTAAAGGGTTGTGCCTGGAGAGATCTTATCAGAAATGATCATATTAGAATAGACCTAGGAATAGCTGAAAGCTTAAATGAGAAAATCTCCCTGTACGAAACGGAGTGGCGGTTACACGTAGAGAGAATGGATTCAACTAGATTTTCAAGAAGAGCCTTCGACTATCATCCAAAGGGAAATAGAAGTGTGGGAAGACAGTTATGATTGGATGAATTCCATTGAGACTGATTATTCAGCAAAGATTAAACGAAAAATGAGTTTTCCTGTTTCACGCAGACAGACTAGAGCTGGTCACTCCAACGCTTTTTCGGACGTTCTTTAGGCTTATAATTCAATAGTCGTTTGGAGGTGCGTCAGTCATCCATTCGGTTAATATGTTCCAACCATTTTAGCCAATATTGGGCAATCCTATCGAGTATACGCCTACACGTAATATTCAGTTATGTCGTACATTAACATGTATTTTGCGATCATAAACTATATATCCTGCCACGTGGCAAAGAATTCTCATTTCGTCCGCTTGAATACGACTGACTGGGATTTCTTTATGTCAACTTCTCGGACCTATATAGAAGTGTGGGGAGAGCCATCGTCTTGCAGAACTTTAGGCTTGTTTCTTTACTCGTTGATTTTAGAGTTCTCCTGGTGGTTGCACACATGGCTTCTTCAGCACGTCATTGTTTGTAATGTAAGACACATTACGTGCCAGATAATTAAGATTGCTGCTCCGCTTCAGAACAGTACCATATACTACGTTTGATCGTATGGGATCAGTTCCATGAATAGCCGTCACCTAGAGATTTGCAATCAGAAATTGTTGCAGATTCTATTTAGTCAGTGTACAGCCATCTGGCAGCCGCTTTCCGAAACCGATAGGAGAGCCTTGTTATCATCAAACAACAACGTGTCACCTATAGAGTTACGGATAAAAAATGTTCTGGAAGGTTCTTTCCAATTTTATATGGCACTGCTATACATATAAATTAAATAAAGAAAGTAATAACGGCCATCCTTGTCGTACTTTACAATTTTCTGACAGTTCAAACTGTCCGTATTCTCCTTTCATTTCATCTTAATGTCAAATTTTAGAAGAGCGAGTGTCTGATATTTAATTTCTTACAGTTTATATTTTTTTTACTGAATTTTGTACGCGCCTTAACATGGTTAAAGTTAATTTCTCAAGTGTTCTGCACGTTTTTATAAATATAAAAAATTCAGTTTTTTTTTCTTAGTCATGTGGATGCAAACATGTCGTGTGAAGCTATGTCAAAAGTAATTACGATTAGCAAGTCGGAATCACACCGCGGAGTCGAGACTCCGCGAACAAAGAGGCGACGAAGTGGAAATAATTAACACACCTGTTGAGAGTGGCCCATTTGCTGGACACTTGATCTCCTGTCTGGCGCGAGCTTGTTATATGTAATGTGTGAAATGCATACTTGTTTTCTTTTTCTTCTTCTTCTTCTTCTTCTTATTGTTATTATTATTAAACTTCTGCTTCTTTTATTCTTATTCTTCATATCATGGATTGAACTTGATCCTGTCCGTACTTCACACAGACCGTTTCCGTAGTCTGCGTCGATCCTCCTAACAGCTGATTTCTCAAAAAGTACTTAGTATTCTGTGCGTCAGTAATTTTCTCCAAATGCTCCATCTCTATACGGATCTTAAGGAATTAATTTCAAATGCACGATTTTCAAATTTTCAAATGAACGGAGTATGATTTTTGTGGAGAATCCATGTTTTGCTTTCTACGTGAAACTGGGGCGATCGTGACTTTATAAATTTTCAATTGCGTCTCTCTTCGAGTTTTATTATAAACATATTTTAGCTTAAAAAATTAATAAGAAATAAATACTATTCCTTCAGATTTCTGTATTTCTATCATAAAAGTATGTACAAACGTTGTAACACAGGAGACAGGACTTTTAGATGGAAGGTCTAAATATTAATTTCGACTCAGGAACTTTAATGTCTATGATCGAGGTCATTCATTCATTCATTCCTCTGGGGCTAGAGCTCGCGATGGCCTTGGCCTCTTCGACTAGTCGCCTTAAAACACCACGGATGATCGAGAACATGGAAAGCATATTTTTTACAAGGAAATTATTTATATCGCTTTAGCTTAATAATTTTAAGTCGTTATAATATTTGATAATCTTTGCAAGCAAAGGAGGGCTGTAAAAAATAATGATACAATTAGACAATTGCCGAAGACATTAATTAATCTAAGACCAGGGTCATGATATTGGATTATCTCATCAACAATTCGTCCAGAATCAAGAAGTGTAAAATTATATAGTAATAATAAAATTTACAATTTTTACGTTTGTAAACATCTGATTACCGTAAAGCGCACTGAGGAATTTGAAAAAGAATAGTTATACTTACGGTCGAGACAACAAAATTGAGGAAAGTTGAGATCAATTTGAAGTCAGTAAACCAACAAGCTGTCAGCTGACATACGTAGTTTGATATTTCCAGCAGCCACCTATGAATCGAAGTCTTCAATTTGGGTCTACAGACACCTAATTTGACCTCAAGAAAGTGGTGCTCCCAGATTTCTAAGAGGACTTGAGGACTGTGAGAACTCGTAACTGAAAGAAGTTTTGTCTATAGTACAGAAGGCCAATATCCACGCAGGATTGTCGCGACACAGGAGGAAGGAGGAGACGTGTTCTCACAGTGTTATGGGAAGGACACGTAGTTCTTATATTACAAGAACTGTGAATAAAAGACAGGTTCTTCTTGTTCTTCCTCTGGCTTTACATCTCGCTATGAGATTTGGCCTCCTCAACAATTCTACACCATTCCCTTCTGTTCTTAGCAACAATCTTCCATCTTCTGATCCCCATGGTTCGCAGGTCCCCCTCTACACACTCCTTTTACCTCTTTCTCGGTCTTCCTCTGGGCCTACACTCCAAAGGTTTCCATTCTCTGATAGCTCTCGTATTTCTGGGCTTCTCCATTCTATTAGTATGTCCTAGCCATCCAATTCTCTGTGCCTTAACAAATTTTACTATGTTTTCCTTGTCTATTAATGTATAGTGTTCAAGATTCGTGCGGTTCCGCCAAGTGCCATCTTGTTGCACTACTGACCTAAACGTTTTCCTAGTATATTCCTCTCAAATCGTTTATGATCTTCTTCATCTTTCTTCCGCATGGTCCCTGTCTCATAGCCCTAACTCACTACTGGTCTTACAAGGCATTTATAAATTTTCAGTTTATAATTATGACTTAGAATCCTAGAGCACAATAGTTCAAGTTGTCCTCATTTATCAGTGATCCCAGATAGGTAAAATAATCCACTTAAAGGACAAGTTACTAAAACATATTTATAGGTACAGTAGCAATGTTCCTACATGTATTATTTTAAGAGACATGTAGGCATAAGAACAGACGAAATGGAAAGCGGGTTAGTAGGTTCGTAAATAATCTCGAAGTAAATTTCCAATTAGACGAAAGAGTGAGGCAAAACATATTTCGCATTCTGTGGACGTGGATGGCGCTTCAATGTAAAAGTGACAAAATAAGCGAAAAAACGTGACCCAAGAGTTTGTTGAATTCATGCAAAATTAATTCCTCTTCAAAAACAACCCAACGTGAGCCCTGGCTTCCAACACCAATCTTCTCCAAAGTCTCCTGTCCACTGCCATCTCGTTGTAACCCATCACATTCATTCTTCTGAGGTCTTCTAACACATCATCCAACCATCTTATCCTAGGTCGGCCTCTCTTTCTGCTTTTATAGACTTTCACCCTCAGGATTTTCTTTGGCATACGCTGATCATCCATCCGCTTTAGGTGACCTAGCCATTGTATTCGTTGAGCATTCATGAATCTTACAATGTCCTCATGATTCAATAGCTCATCTATGTCTTGATTATTTCTTATTCTCCATTCGTCACCTTCTTTAACACATAAACACGTCTTACGATCTTTCTTTTAAACCTTCTTAGTGTTACTTGTTCCTTTTTTGTCAATATCTATGCCTCACCTCCATACGTAACAACTGGTCTGATAAGTGTCTCATATATTTTTCTCTTTGTGTTGCGACTAATGAGTTTGCTTCTCAATAGTGTGCTATTGGCATAATATGCCCTATAGTGACACTTCCACCAATTAATTTGGATGGGGGGAGCAAGGCTTAGTGTACTAGTTGATAAGACGTTTAGTCTTTAGCTAGTAACTTATAAGTCAACTGTCGGGCAAATAACAGAATCAGGGTAGTATTTGCCCCCCAAATTAAACCGGCTTGCAAAAAAATATTACCTGGAAAAAATATTTTTAATTTGTTTTATTGTGATGAAACGCATTTTGATCATCTTAAATCCTTCATATGGAACTATGTAGAAACCACTTCTGCTCAAGTGTGTACATGTAAGAGATGGATGAAAAACGAAATAGGAAAACAGTGAGAGGGGGACGGAGACAGACGGACAGACAGAGAGACAGAACACGAAAAAGTGTAAGCAAAAGAGAGAAAAAAGAAGAAGAATGAGAAAGACACTGCATGGCCTTGTTACTCTCACTGCCATACTGCAGTTTCAGTGATTTACAGCGCAAAGTCGCGCAACGTTGTGGCTTGTGGTTCGTTGCACTCCGCCACGGGCCCGATCTCTGTTGTTAATTAACTAGACTGTGGGCGCTAATTGGCTGACCAATTTGTCACCTACTTGCCTCGTGTGTCCAGTTCCAAGGGATTAACGAATAACCAGTTTTGTATGTGAAATACAACAAAATATTAACCCGCGGTGTTTCCGGCCAACGATCCGTCATAGTACTAACAAAAAACCTGTTTCATTTATTAAAATACTAAAAATGTGTTTACACAAAAAATTCATTATTGAATTTCAGTCGTATTACAATCTACCGGCGAGGGTAATAAATAATTGAACGAGCGAAGCCAGTTCGTAGTTTAACTCGACCTTCTGGCATTTATGTGTCTGCCTGTCTGTCTATCTATTTGGGGTATGTCTCACGATAACTTTTGAATACATCAACCGATTTTTGTAAAACGTGACAAGTGTGTTCATACACTTACGAGACACACCCCTATTGAATTTGAGATCGATAACCTCTAAATTAGAAATGCGGAAAGCAAATATGTGATGGGATAATTTAATTTATAAAAAATTGCAAAATCGTGTAGGGTATCAAATTAAAGAGAATTTGTACAAAAATCTTAATATATTTTTTAGTTTTTGAATTAAAAAAACTTGGGGCACCGGGGGCGCAAAATCGCTGGAATCCAAGTGGGGTATGAAACTGAAAAGAATTTCAACCGAGATCTAAATGTACTTTACAATTTTGAAAATTTCAAAACTTTAGGACACCAGCTTCGAAAAAATAAATCAAAATTTGAAAAAATTTTAAGGAACGGCTGGCAGACAAAAGGCAATTACAACTCAAATTGGAATGTAGCGCTTATTATGATTTTTTTTTTTTAATTTAGGAGCATTGCGTGCCAAAAATTTAAAAAAGTTATAAAAGTCTATGTGGACGATCAGGTTGTAAGGAATTTCTATAAAAAATACGAGCAATTATCTTTCATAATTTGTCAGAACACTCAACACTCATTGGAGATTTTCCGGTCGCTTTCAGAAAGTTTTTGGCTGTGTTTACAAAAGAATTTTATTATCAGTTACGTAGATATGTATTTGTAAAACACTAGATATAGGTCTATAGATATCTACAAACATAACATGTAAACATACATAAACATAAAACTAGTACTAAATTATATGTCATTTAGACATTCAATCTCTTAATCACCACGTACTTTGTTTCTTCTTTTATCTTATCCATGCACTCCTGCCTGGGCCCACCTCTTCCACTACACCACTCGATCAGGGTGATGAACCAGTTTGAATGGCGTAGGCGTGAAACAGTAAGGCGTTTTGGTTATAAATTTAACTAAAAAACCAATGGTGTAATTTAAAATATTTATAATGTACTGCATAATTTTTTGCTTTAGAATGGTTAATTTACTAACAATACAGTAAAAAATTGCAGTTTTCATAATTTTTCTTATAACTGAAAAATTATCTAATATTGAAATTTAACTAGTAATAATGTGTTTTCTTTAAAATAGTGAGTGAGCTCTGTAGCTCCGGGAGCTTACTAACAAAAAACAAAACTAGTGTATTTACTAAACTAAACAAACCAATACAGTGTTTGGGGTTTTTAGTGTTTATTATATTTATAATAATAAAAAGTAGTATCATAGTAAAAAATAAAAATGAAAAATAACAATATAAATAATAATATTTATAGTATTAACAAAGCAGATCTTCAAATATCTGCGGGGGAAGAAGTCAACATCAAGTTGGATCAAAGAAGTCCAGAAGGATTTAGAAAAAAATAATATACACGCAGAAGAAGCAATTGAAAGAAAAGTTTTTCCGGCAAAAGTGTCAAAGATGGAAGAAGTCCAGGGTAGGAGAGAGAAAAACGAAGGTTCAAAGTGGACTGAGGACAGGAAGAAGAGACACAGTGAAAATATAAAAGAAAATTGGAGAAAAAGAAAAGAACAAAGAATAAAGAATTGAAATTAGCATGTGGTCCCTAGATGGCCAATAAAAAAAAATATTTATAGTAGTAAAAAAGTAGTAATGATTGGCTCTTTTACACTTGTTCATCATCATCATCTGTAAGGATTAAACCAAGGGTGGTTTGTTCCGGTCTCAAACAGGCAAAGTCTAGAGATGGTCACTCCAGCATTTCCTCAGACGTACCACACCTCTCCATCCCCTCGGCTTATAGTTCCACAGTTGTTTGGGGATGCGGCAGTCATCCATTCGGCAAAGATGTTCCCACCAATTCAGCCGATACTGGGCAATCCTGTCGAGTATACTCATAATATTCAGTTCCTGCCGTAAATCCCTTAAATTTGTTATTTTACTTAAAAAAGTTAGTAGAGCAGTAGGGATGTCATAATATTTTGTTTATTTTTCTTTAACTTTTTA
The DNA here is from genome assembly GCA_034769895.1 of Magicicada septendecula. Lineage (NCBI taxonomy): Eukaryota > Metazoa > Arthropoda > Insecta > Hemiptera > Cicadidae > Magicicada > Magicicada septendecula. The sequence goes on along the minus strand of CM068367.1, from coordinate 62,705,641 downwards.
AACTGCAGAAAAATCTTGTTGACCATGATAAAGACATATGGGCACCCCCTTGTAGAGTTTCACGGTTAACGATAAAAATCATATACACGACGAACATTACTCTCAGCTTTAAAAAAGTAGAACTTATCAATTTGGTTTTATCTACAAATTAATATATTCCGGAGAAATTTCTGTAGGTCAGTCTGTTTCTTAGTATTTATTTGACTGTGTAGAATTTGCTACAAGAGTTTACGTGAAAATTTTTAACAAAAAAAAACACTTTACTCTCTTTTCGAATTTCGTACACAAAGTGGCATATATTATTAATTCTAAAAAGACGTAGTATTATAACAGCACAGTAGTGTAGGAAAGCTTGGAAGCGGAATGGTCAGAATAACCGAATCGATTTATACTTGCAGGTATGCCGCTGTCTCGCAGCAGACACCATGTGTTCGCGTCCCACCTAACAGAAGCAAACGCAGCTGGAGCATAATTAAAGCCGGGTTCACTTCCCACGGCCTCCTGTATACGTATATGAACTAGGTAATGTTTGATGTGGTTCAGGAGTGTTGTTGATGTAATTTGTTTGTGTAGTTGTGAAACGTTCATATGGTAATGTGACCTTTGGACACGAAGTATTCATGAAGCCGCATTAAGTATTCTCAACGTCTCAATTCTGTGCACATGTTATGTTCTAAAAGGAATTTACTTTCTTGTATTCCTAATATTTACGTCCGAGTATTATATCAGTTTGTTTCCCTAACCTGCAGTGTAGGTTTGTTGTATGTTTTACTGCAATTCCAAGCCTCAATAATATCTTTCCATTCATATCTGTCCTTATCAGCCGCAAACAAAAACACATTTAGCCGCAGGGGTTTGAAACCAAACAACAGCCTCCACAACCCCTTTTCACATTAGACTTAGCACCGTATTGAAGGTGTAGAAAAGCTTTTACACAAATGTTATTACCAAATTTAATGCACATTCACCAAGTTAAGTAGTGATTATTATCTGGTAAGCTCGTCTTCTCAACATTCTGAAATGTAGTGTAAAAACTTTCACAGTGATGTGAAAAGTAGAGTGCACAAGCAAGAGGGTCATTTTTCAAGGGAAGATCTCTTCTGGCGTCCAGAAACGTGTCCCTGGAAACCATGATGAAGTTTATAAAAAGTTTCATTTGTGTCTTATGCACATATAGCTCAAAAAACTAGATTCTGAGGAAAGTGGACAGGAGCTACCTTTAATTTTCTGACATGTGGTGCTGAAGGAATGCCTTAAGAATACCATGGACGGAAAGAGCAATTAATGATGAGGTCTTGAGGAGAATGGGTAAAAAAAAAAACTGTTGATTGGATCACCCACTGTGAAAACGAAAAGTAATATATTGGTCACTTGCTACGCAATTTAAACTATTTCACCTCTCTGATCGAGGGGGAGCGGAAGGTCTAGGTACAGGAGTGCATGGATGGTATTAATGAAGGAAGAATCCTGGTCATGATCATGATAACGGAGAGGAAAAACTCGCAAGCCCACCAACCTCTGTGTTGAGGAGAAGGAGGAGGAGGAGGAAGAGAAGAAGAAAGAGAAGAAGAAGAAGCCCGACTTCTGGTAAAGCCAGAAGCATAAGGGTGCAGACTTTTTCCACCTTTATTTTTCATTTTTCTGAAATCCAGGCTCGTATTTATAAAACTCTATATGTAGTAATTGCTAACATACAGATGTAGGCCTACTATAACTATAAAAACTGTTCGTAACGTTTTGTGGGGTTTTCAAGCTTTAGTGATTAGACATAAAAATGTCAGAGTAGGCCACGCTCTCTCTTCGGAGAGGCGTATACCCGCTGGCGCCCCTCGGGGCAGCGTCCTTGGGCCTCTCCAGTTCTCAGCGTTTATCAGTGACACGCCCCAGGTGGCTGGAGTAAGACTGTCTCTATTTGCGGACGATGCCGTAGCTTTTGCTGCGGAGACGAACGCAAACTTTGCGGCAATCAAGCTACAGCGCCAATGCATCGCGTATGTCGGGTGGGCCGAGAACTAGAAAGTTGTCGTTACCGCTACTAAGAGCGCAGCGGTAATATTCATTCTCGCGACGCAGCGAGCGGCCTCGGCCGCTTACCTTTGGTCCTGTCGATTTGCCCTGGACCGATAGCGTGAAGTGCCTCGGGCTTCAACTAGACTCCCGACGCACCTGGCGAACCTACACACAGAAAATCACATAACGCGCCACGCCGCAATTCAATAGACTCTGCCCCGTGATTTTGAGTCCAGCTAGATAAGCTCATGGTCAACACATACATGTTGCTGGTGACTACCTATGCCTGTCCCGTTTGGGGATACCTTGCACGCTGTCACAGATCGTCGCTCCAGAGCGTTTTCAACCGGGGACTTAAAGCCATAAAGCTTGCCTGTAAAGTCCCCCGTAGGTTCTCTTCTCAAAATTTGAAAAGAGGCCTAGGTGTCCGCTCCCTGGATCACATATTAAGACGCGTAGCGCTTAGATTCTGTGGTCGAACGGCTCGTTTGATCTACACTCCCCTAATCTCCGGACTCGGCAAATACACTCCAAGGCTAGATGAGTCTTGGAAGCGACCGCGTTCGTTAGTCCCGGTGGAATAATCGAGGGTCCCTTCACACCCTCCCACAGTTAGAAATTAAATACATATAACTATATACTATATAACTCTGACCCAGTGCCAGGAGTCCATCTGGAGATTCGGGACACTGCACATTGCAACTCCCAGTCGTGACTGCTCACAATATTTTTGCTGTAGATCTTAATCTCACAATCTTTTGTCGCGACGTGGATGCAAAGTCCATTCAGTATTCTCTTTTCGATTCAAAACTGGAGTCGCCGGTATTATTAATGTTGATAGTATAAATATCATTTCGGTTGTCTGTAATGTAATTAAGTCTAAACACTTTATTATTATTCCGGCTGTACAATGTTTATACATTTTCCGGAACCACAGCTTACAGAATTGATTGAATTCTCATCTTTCACTGCTGCTTGTCCATCCAACGATCTTCAATTTCTCTTTCCCTCAATATAGTCTAAATTCCTTGTATCTAGGTGATAGGTGGTCTTCTTCTTTTCCTTCTTCCTGGTGGTGTCCGTTCCATGGGGACCATTTGTTCCACCGCCTCGCATTGCCGCCTACCCTAATTGTTTAATCTACTAGTCTTGACACTTCTACAAGTCTATGTTCAAGATGCTTCAATACTAATGTTTTGCAAATAACAAGATTGTAAAATTTCTGCCAGTATTTGAGCAAATGTGTATTAAGCAACCGATACAAAAACTAACTCAACAAGACCCTGTTAAAAAAGTAAAATTAAACTAATTGAAAATATGCAATTCGTACCCGCTATTTGTTTCATATTGTTACTGTCTCTGTCTGAGTGTGTCTGGTTCTCTCTCTCTCTCTCTCTCTCTCTCTCTCTCTCTCTCTCTCTCTCTCTCTTTCCGACACACACATACGCATTTCGATAAAAGCTGGCCGTCGTTCTACCAACAGCCTAACGCAAGTGACATAAAATACCTAACAACAGGTTTCACTGTTACAGACAGGTGTTCTACAATACAGAAAACGGTTTGAATGTAGTGCGGGAAATAAAAAAATTTACTACCATTTTAACCAAACCCTCTATATATGTACTTACAAACTATAGACATATAAGTAGGCACAAAAAGTATTTATTCAAAAGAATTGTTAAAAATGTACGTTCAAAACAACAATAAATTTTCATCGGGCATGATGTAAGACGATTGCCCTAACGTATGTACTATAAAGTATATACTATATTATACAGTATAAAGTTTATAGTTTATACTTTATTTTAGTATAGAACCAATCTGAAATTAATTTTAAAAATGAGTTCCCGTTTTGTAAATTTTATGTATTATATGTAAATAATTATACATAACTGGGAATAATAAGATATACTATTCCTCTTATATCAAGACTTTTATTGAGAAAACCCCAGTAACCTTTCTTTAAGCTCCGGAGGTAATCGAAATGAACGCGGAAGACCAAGGTGGTACTTCCAAGGTGGAAGACCGGAAAGATTGGGAGCCACTGGCCTAGAGTATGCAACTTTAATAAGAAGAACTCTTGCCGAATTATCTGGCCGTTGACTCTGGATCATGGCGTGACAGCTTATGTTATTTTACTGAAGGGTTTTATTTTTTTGTAAGAAATAAAGATAATAATATATTGATGCAGTTTTTGAAAGTCAGCACGGACAAAAATGTGACAGCGTAAATGTGAAAAGTATTGAGTAAACATATAAGTCTGTTGCTATTTAGTCATAAACCCAAAAGTTTGCAATCTCAGTAATGCAATGTGTACTCTGTATAGTGAATAATGCTTTACATCTCCAGTAGATCTTCCTGATTTTGTAGGGTATACGGTTGCATATACAATACGAAAGCTCTAAAAGAAAAAAAACATGGTGATATAAACAGTTTGCAATTTCCGTGATGGAATCAAACTATCTGCGTTCAGGGATACACTTATATGTTTTCCTAAGCGAAGCTCATTTTTCAGTGTTTTTCTTTTCACACTTACAAGTAGTAAGGGAATGCTTGGTACGTACAAAAACTTTTACTTGTTGGACATTGTTGATAAAGATTGTTGCCATTATTTGTCAGCAAGGCTTGTTGGTGGTCAGTCACATGCCGTGGCATAACAACGGAGGAAAATCAGGGGCATCAATGCCCCCCCCCACACAGCTACTAAAAATTTCATCGAAATTGCAATCACTTAACGTAAGCTTAAGCTAGTCTTGTGTGTTAACAAATTTTATAAATAATTGTACAAAATGTAAGGAATTACAATGTTTGTATAAAAAAGTTTGAGTTTTCTTAATAATGACACTCACTCAACATTTAACAAAGCCCCCCCGCAGCTTTTAGTTACACTGATCACATGTATGGGTAAATCTAAGTTTCCTGCTGTTAAAAAGTTCTTAATTCCCGTATCCTTTGAGCTACACAAAATTACCGACAATAAGTACTTGGACTTTTTAGACCTAAATTGTAATCAGTCATTTTAAAAATAGCACAACATTAGAAAAAATATCGGTATGGAGAACCATACATGACTTCCATGTTCTAAGATTTATATTTAAAATCATATTCGAAATGAAATATTTCCATAGAAACTACTTCTTTTTACTTATTGCTTCGGCCTTAACCACAGTACTGTGGTCATTAACGTATACCACCTCACGTTTTCGAACTCGATTTTCACTGATGATGGCAGTCGATGGACTGCCGAAAAGTCTGGTTTTGCAGAAAACATTGGACTACGGCTAAACAGCCCGGGAAGGAATTTTAACAAGGAACTACTTCTTTGTTGCCGATAACGTAGTACACATATACAAAATTCTCTCCTCCCCCTTCAACTATAATTTTCATTAATAGAAAATTACCCCCACCCCGTTCACCTAACCTCTTCATTTATAGATATTTCATCTACGTTTCTACAGTGGATTATTATGGGCTTCTTATCAGGATACTTTATTTATCAAAATTAAGTACTTTACTCTTGTTAAAACATAAAACATTGCAGGTAAACTACCGCTTTCTCTTAAACGATCTTAACCAAAATCAATAGACTTTCAGTCCTCTACAATTCAGGGATGCATGCAAAAAATGTTTGATTCTGTTTGAATGTGCGGCAGTTATCGGTCGTCATGGAAACATTTCTCTTGTTAGAACATAAAATGTTGCAGGTAAACTACCCCTTTCCCTTAACCGATCTTCACCACAATCAACAGGCCTTGAGTTCTGTGGAACGTATGCAAAAAATTATTTGATTCTCTTTGAATTTACGGCAGTTATCTTTCGTCATAAAAAAAATTACCCTTGTTAAAACATAAAATGTTGCTGGTAAACTACCCCTTTCCCTTAACTGATCTTCAACAAAATCAACAGACCTTGAGTTCCCTATAATTCAAAAAGGTATGCAAAAACGTAGTTGATTCTGTTTGAATTTACGGCAGTTATCGTTCGTCATATAAAAAATTACCCTTGTTAAAACATAAATGTTGCAGGTAAACTACCCCTTTCCCTTAACCGATCTTTACCAATACCAATAGGTCTTGAGAACTCTACAATACAGGGCTGTATGCAAAAAATTGTTTGATTCTGTTTGAATTTGCGGCTCTTATCGTTTGCCATAGAAAATACCCTTGTTAAAATATAAAACGTTGCAGATAAACTACCCCTTTCCCTTAACCGATCTTCAACAAAATCAACAGACCTTGAGTTCTGTATAATTCAAAAAGGTATCCAAAAGAGTAGTTGATTCTGTTTGAATTTACGGCAGTTATCGTTCGTCATATAAAAAATTACCCTTGTTAAAACATAAATGTTGCGGGTAAACTACCCCTTTTCCTTAACCGATCTTCACCAATACCAATAGGCCTTGAGAACTCTACAATACAGGGCTGTATGCAAAAAATTGTTTGATTCTGTTTGAATTTGCGGCTCTTATCGTTTGCCATAGAAAATACCTTTGTTAAAATATAAAACGTTGCAGGTAAACTACCCCTTCCCCTTAACCGATCTTCAACAAAATCAACACACCTTGAGTTCTGTATAATTCAAAAAGGTATCCAAAAGAGTAATTGATTCTGTTTGAATTTACGGCAGTTATCGTTCGTCATATAAAAAATTACCCTTGTTAAAACATAAAATGTTGCAGGTAAACTACCCCTTTCCCTTAACCGATCTTCACCAAAAACAACAGGTCTTGAGGACCCTACAATTCAGGGCTGTATGCAAAACATTATTTGATTCTGTTTGAATTTGCGGCTGTTATCGTTTGCCATAGAAAATACCCTTGTTAAAACATAAAACGTTGCTCGTAAACTACCCCTTTCCCTTAACCGATCTTCACCAAAAACAACAGTCTTGAGTACTCTACAAATCAGGGCTGTATGCAAAAAATTATTTGATTCTGTTTGAATTTGCGGCTGTTATCGTTTGCCATAGAAAATTACCCTTGTTAAAACATCAAACGTTGCTGGTAAACTACCCCTTTCCCTTAACCGATCTTCACCAAAACAATAGGTCTTGAGAACTCTAAAATTCTGGGCTGTATGCTAAACATTATTTGATTCTGTTTGAATTTGCGGCTGTTATAGTTTGCCATAGAAAAAAATTACACTTGATTAAAAAAAACCGTTGCTGGTAAACTACCCCTTACTACCCCTTTCCCTTAACCGATCGTTACCAAAAACAATAGGTCTTGAGTACTCTACAAATAAGGGCTGTTTGCAAAAAATTATTTGATTCTGTTTGAATTTGCGACTGTTATCGTTTGCCATAGAAAAAAATCTACACACACACACATACTTCGAAAAATGACTTTTTTCATGTTTTGAATGTAGTACAATCAGAATCTGCAATAATCTCGAACACGATTTTCTTTGCCATCACCATACTTCCTTTCCTTAAGGAACATGGAAGTAACAAGTTTTCAGGAAAAGTAAAAATCTGATTACAGTAGAATCCTTCTTAACCAAACTAACGATGGCGGAGCCATTTAAGATAACTCATTTTTTCGGATAATCTATGGAGTTGATGTCCGCTTATTAAGACATAAAAAAACAAAATTATCAGTAACAACATATTTAATTATAAAAGTTTAAATTATACACTTGCAATACACTGTAATCTATGTTCACAGTTACATGGTTTTACTTTAAAAATCCGTAATTTTTTTCTGAACAGTTTCTTCACAGCGTTTGCGTGCGGCAACGTCACGTCATCTCTTTAAAAGTAAAATTTCTCTGGTAGTGTTGCTTGCTCAGTCTGTTCCACGAAACGTAAAACTACCTATAAAAATAAAGCTGCTACGTTGAATCTGCCATGTATTAATAAGACAGTAAAATTAATGGATTAATAAAAATAAGAACATATTCTTACCTCCAAGGCTTTAAATCTATCATCTGCTGTCACACGTTTTGTGTTTGCGTCATGAACATCCTGATCTGTGTCGCGTCTGCTTCACAGGCTCTGGCCTTCTCACAGCTTCCACAATTTCTTCGTCAGTCAATTCTAGTTCCGCATTTAGCCGTTCATTAATTTCACATTCTTCTATTTCTTCACACCCTGGAATTCCTTCAGCCATTTCTACCAAGTTTTCGTAATTTTCCTCTTTCTCTTCATTCTCAAGCCCATCATACCATATGTCCCATGCAGTATTTATAGTGGAATCTGCAATCCCCCCCCCCCACTGTACGCACCAATAAATTACGTTTCCATGTTGATTGATTTCAATGAGTCTGACATCGTTTCGTCGGTTAACTCGGATTTCGGATAAGCCGAGTTCGGTTTAACAGTGTTTTACTGTATTTTATAAAGAACGAATCTAACTAACTTGTTTTAAATATGTATGCACTGTACTACTTTGAATTCTTAATTATTACACATTATTTTATTAAATATACTTATGGGCTCTGATTTTGTTTTAATTGTGAAATTATTCCATCTTTGATCAATTTTGCGATTTTATTAGTAGGTTATCTTCACTAAGAAACGAAATATGAACACTTTAATCAAATAATATTATTTACAATGATTAAAAGTTACATTTAAATTTAATTTAACATTGCATTAAACATTAAACTGAAAATAATTTATTAAAGTAAAGTTTAGTAAATTGTTGCACATGTTCAACGTTTCGTTCTGGTCTTTGTTTGGCCCCAATAATATCTCTTCAAATAATTCTTTATAAGACTCTGGTATACAACTTGTTAAACTTTCCAGTTCTTCGTATCTCGTAGTTTATTTAACATTTGGACCTTTATATGGTTTTTCACTAGTAGTGTCACTGAACTCACCAACTGCAAATTGAAACTGTGTTCTTATTGAAGAAAAAATTTCTTGTTATTACTTCATCTTCATCATCTTCACAACATGGCATAGACAAGGTGCTGTCTGTTCCGCCTTCAAAAATCGTCCAGCCGTCTCTTCCTGGGTCTACCCACACACCTGTGTCCTATAGGTTTGTATTTCCAGACTTGTTTGGCCAGTCTGGAATCAAACATTCTTTCTAAGTGTTCTTTCCACCGTTGTTTGTAATCTTTTAATTTGTCATTTAAGTTAAAAACTTGTATCTCTTCTCTTATGGCCTCAATCCTTATACGGTCAAGTTTAGAAAACCTTTTAAACTCCTCTTAATAACGCCATTTCCAAGGCCTATATTGACTGTCTCGTTTCTCGGTTGTTTCCACATTACTCGCAACGTTCAAAGAACACAGCCGGACGGAGATAATGGTAAACGACTGCAACCCAAAAAGGACAAGCGTTTTTGTATTACTTTTTGACGGTTTTTTATTCAAGTATTCAAGTTACACGAATGATGCAGATCGGAACAGTATTTTTTCTTTCAACAACATGTTTCTTTCTGTATATATTCCTCTGAAAGGTCACATCATTTATAAAATTTTACCCACCACTCGGTGTAGTCAACTATGTAATCGGCATTCCTTTAATTTTGTTTTTGTTTTGAGCAATACTTTATCACTATTTGTGGAATCCATACCTTACAAAAAAATAACAAACAACACAATCAACATTGTTTTGTTCTGATATTATTCGGAACCGTTTATTGTTTGTACATCAGAATCATTGTACTTCGTAGGGCAACATACAGTTTTGCGTTTGATGTCGTAACAACTCAACAAAAATTGTCCTGATGCCGTCAATAAATATTGTCGAATTATATAAATATTGTGTCTATACTTACTAACCATATAGACACAATCGGATGACACAAGGCTAGTGACAAAGGCAAGAGATAGCCAATCAAACACGAAGAGGAGCATTGGTCGGCCAAGGAAGAGGTGGAGTGACAGCATGTAGGACTGTTGTTATAGAACAGGACAGAGTCCTAAATAGGAAAGAAGAAGAAGACTTTTTATTAATCGATCCTTGCTAAACCTTTCATCAATTATTGATTGACAGTCAAACGAAGAAGGCTCTCTCTCCTAGACTATATGTAGGCGATACTCCACTGCCTTGGGTTTCCGGTGTGAAGTACCTAAGGCTTCACCTTGATCGACGTCTCACCTGGCGGACACATTCCGAAAAAGTAGCCCGAAAAACAGCCCATCGTCTGTATCAACTCCGATCCCTGCTCTGCAGCAAATAAATGATCCGCAGCCAGGGGCGTATTTTCGGGGCGGGGGAGGGGCGAACAGGAGCGGACTACTCCCTGAGGGTCCAAAAAGTTGACGAATTATGTTAATCTCTTAATTGTTAGGCTGTTTCATGTTTTTTCCAGCTGTATACGCTAATATAGTAGTAACTCTTTCTTAAATATAAATACAAATATAAAAATATTATAACACAGCATTAGGTTATATGTTTGAGTTACGAAATATAGGAAAATCAATTCAGTCGATTTGTTGTAAACAATGTTTCAATCACGCGTGTTTGAATCGTGTTATTACCGTTTACTTTAATGGGGCTAATTTGAGAATATTATCACGCGTCTCTCAGCAACTTTAAACATAGTAATGTTGATTAGTCTTGTTTTATCGTTTGTATGTGGACAGTAATGTGGTAATTTTCGGATTCATAGGTTGGCTAATCTGTACGCTTTCAAATTGTGCTTATCAAGTTTTTACAACGATACAGTTCTACGAGCCTTGGCTGGCAGCGGACGTCATTACGTTTGCTGCCTGTTCTGTCTTTTTCATTTTCTTGTTATCGCGACAATTATTTATGCCTTAGGCCTCAACGTTTTTTCAATGTAAGCTGAGTGGCACACGTTTGCGCCTCATCTAAAATGTAGCTTCATTTACGAGTCGGTTTCTTCAAAATTAAAATCTTTCAGACTTAGCCAATCTCAACACTATGATTTAAGTGTAAAAAGGAAACCTAATAAATGTATTAATACAGTCCGCTATCGTTATCATTCTGCATCCTGGCAATAGCACCCCAAACATCATTCTTCCTGATAGAAAATTCTTAGTACACACGTGCCGACATCAACACATTTTGGTCCACTCGGATCGGAACTCAACAGTATGAACCCGACTCGATTGCGGATCCTCTCCCCCAAGGTCAAATTCCAGGTACGCCTCTGTCCGCCGCCTAGGAAAGCTTATCGTCACCACGTTTGTGGCGCCGATGGTTACATACGGGTCCCAGTGTCCGTTCCCTGAACGTCACTATACGGACACTTTCTAGAAAGTTTTACCGCCGCTGTTCCCACTTCCGAGGCAATGACCTCGTTTCTGCCTGACTCATCTGTGCCAGGTGAATCCGCCCTTCTATATCGAAATGCAACCTTAGGTAGTCGTCCATCCTCCATTCTGTCCAGATAGGGTAACCATTCCCTGCGATATGTCTTGTTTTTATCATTTATGGAGAACACCTGGAGCTTTTCTCTAATATCCTCATTGCGTAAACGACCCTGTCTCGTGTAGGTCTTTGTTCTTCTCAGAAACTTCATTCCCAAACTTTGGGTCTGGTTTTTAATCTTTTTTGTAGGAACTCACGTTTCTCAACCATCTAGTAAAACAGGTACTACCCTTGTTTTTTTTTCTATTTAAGCCTTGTCTTTTTCCTCATCGTTCTATGTGTGACGCCATACATCATCTGAAACATCGATATTTTTGTAGTGATATCTCGGCCTATGTCCAATACTAATAGTGTAACACAGGTAATTGAAGTCAGAGAGTTTTTCCAAAACTTTTCCCTCGAGAACAATTTTTGATCTGACTGAAAACCTCGCCCCAAATGCCGTGATTTTTGTTTTCTGCTTAGATATTTAAAAATCATATTGTTTACATATATGATTTAAACGATGTAAAGATTACTGCAACTCATCCTCTGTTTTCTGTATTTAAACTGTAGCCTATCGTTAGCATACAATGAAATATCCAAACTCGTGTTATGGTTAAGCCGAATTCGTGAAGCAATGTCTTGTCTCCATGATTGGATAGTGTCGTCAATATTATATATTAAAAAGCGTAGGCGAAATACTACATCCCTGCCGTACTGCTGTACTTACTAAAATCTCTTCAGCCCTTTATATAAAATTTTTTCAGTATTAAATAAAATACTTTTGTATATATTTTTATGTTTATTACTTTCTGTACTTTCTGGTAGTATATGTAAAGTGTATCCTGAAATTACAGAGTGGTGTGTCTACTAACAACTTTTATTATTCACAGTGTCTCAAGTATCCATAAAGTGACACTGATAAACACGGCGTTAACAGGCGTTATTAACTATACTCCATCCGACTGTAGTGAGTGACTTGTCTGTGCTGTACACTTTATAGCTGTGACTGTTACATCAGTAACACACTTTTAATCGTAAAACTGTTTTTTACAACATTCACTTGCACACCAAGTGTCACCGTTGTTTTGTCTCATTATGAGCGTAGTTACTGGGTCGTAACTCAAAGTGGTAGCTTTTAGTTTGTTGATAATGTAGAGAGCGCTTGCTTGATAGTAAAAGTTTATTGCCACTGACTGACTGCAATAACTGGGATGACTGTAATAAAACGACACCTGTTTCTCCAGTTGAATAGTAAAGTGTTTGAATGTTTAAACTGGATTGCAGTTGAGAATACTTTACTACTTTCTTCTTCTTCTTCTTCTTCTTCTTCTTCTTCTTCTTCTTCTTCTTCTTCTTCTTCTTCTTCTTCTTCTTCTTCTTCCTACTCCTCCTCCTCCTCCTCCTCCTCCTCCTCTTCTTCTTCTTCTTCTTCTTCCTCTTCTTCTTCTTCCTTTTCTTCCTCCTCTTCCTCCTCCTTCTCCTCCTCTTCTTCTTCTTCTTCTGCTTCTTCTTAATCACTGCAGCCCATCCATTTATCCATTCTTCAGAAATCTTCCAGCACGCCAGCCAACCATCTTATCTCTCTTTCTGCTTTTACACGCTTTTATACACTTGAGCCCTCGGTATTTTCTTTGGCATAAACGGTGATCATCCATCCGCCCTAGGTGACCTAACCATTGTATTCGGTGAGCCTTTTGTGAATCTCACAATGTCCTCATGCTTCAATAGCTCATCTATCTCCTGGTTATTTCTTATTCTGCATTCATCATTTTCCTTAAACAAGTCATAAAGACGTCGTACAATCTTTCTTTCAAACCTTCTCAGTGTTTCCGTTTGTTTTTTCCTAACGTACGCGTCTCAGCTCCATAAGCGACAACCGGTCTGATAAGTGTTATATAAATTTTAATTATTGTGTTGTGTCTATTGAGCTTGCTTCTCAATAGTCTGACGTTGGCATAATATGCACTATTCCCTATTTGTATCCTGTTATGTATTGACTTGTTTATGCACCCTTCATTATCTACCATGTTACCCAGGTATCTGAACTTATCCACCGTATCAAATGAATTATCCTCTATGCATAGATTATACAGCTTTCTTATCCTTTCTGATATAGAAATCTGAAATCTGATCAGCGTGTGTTTAGTTTTGATATAATTTACATTCAATCGCATTCCACCCACATTTTTGATTCAGTTCGCGGTAAACTTTCACCAGCCGTTGAAATGAACTGGCTGTAATCACACCATCGTCAGCGTAAGCACACGTTTAGTTTGTCTTACTTAATATCGTCCCCTTTAATCTATGTCCTTATTTGATAGTTTAGTGCAACAATAAAGAGGGTAACCTTTCACCTTGCTTAATTTTGTTCTTCAATATAAATGATTCACTCAGCATATTCTCACACTTAACTTTGGCTTTCGTGAATCTCGTGGCCATCTTCGTTAACTTTGTAAATTTTAAAGGAGTTCCCGTATCCCGCATGGCTTCATGAAGTTTTTACACTTCGCACACTATCAAATGACTGCCTGAAGTCCACAAACAGCATGTACAGATCTATTTCGTGCTCATAGTACTTTTCTATAATCTGCCTGATAACAAACAAGTGATTGTGGTATGCAAAGCTGATTCTTCATCTCAGAAGGATCTCTTTTTTGTCAATAAACCACATTGGTATTGCCCTAGACTATTTTCGGCAAATGTTTTAAGCCTTTCGTTAATTATCAAGTATTCAAGTAGTCTGTATGCAGTGCTAAGTATCGTTATGACCCCTATATTGTTACAAGGGAATACTTTATGGCTCTGTTTAAGTAATCTACTTAAAAAATGCTTCTACCAAGAAACTGAGGTCACCTAAAAATATCATCGCAGGAAACATATAAACACTTCAAAACCAAGCGGAATAAAATTTCCACGTATGCGACAAAGATATTTCTGGTTCCAGAAACTTAAAAATTTGGATTGTTTAAGCCTATTTCAAGCGTTTGGCATGGAGTTTTATATGTTTCATCGATTATATAATTCTTTGATTACTTATCAATAGGCTCCAAATACGTCTACTCTAAACAGAAAAATATAGTTTAAATTCCTATAGTCTAAACAGAAAAATATACGTATCTTTTTGCTATACTTAGGTGTTCATCTCATTAGCAAATAATTATTTTTCATTTTAAACGAGACATATTTTGTGTGTAATAAACTCAGATGTTCTACCATCAGATATTACTTTAGATTGATTAATTACACTCCAATAATTTAAAATAATTAATGTATTATATACTTGGATTTCGTCGTCCATGACGTGTCCGTTGATTAACTAAATATAATTATACCACTACCGACTCGGAAAACAAAGTTTACCATAAAAAACTTTGTGTTCCGAGTCGGTAGTAGTATAGGCTAATTATATTTAGTATTATATACCTTTTAAACATATTAGTTTTGTAACAAATATTGTTAAAAACAATGAAAAAATGCAAATAAAAAAAGGATAACTGAAACATGAAAATCAAAAGTTGTGGACTTTCATAAATAAAGGAGAAATTGTTTTTTACATTTAGCAAACTTAGAAATTCGAAAAAATAAAGTATGTCTTTTTTCAAAATCATTTTTAATAACAGCGGACAGATGTAGACATATATATTATTAGGCAGAAATTATTTGTTTAGATTAGAAAAATTGTTTATAATAATGCATTAGATCAAAACACGAAAATTTCCTAGAAACTTTGTGTCTCCTACGAGACATCGAATACAAGTCTGAGTAGATGTGGTGAAAACAGGCGAGGACATTAAGTTATCAGTGGCTGTAGTAAAAAGACAGTGTTCAGTCTATATACTGCTATCACATCATTAACATTATCTTCACAGCACGGCACAGGCATAGGTGCTGCCTGTTCCGCTTTCAAAGATCCCCCTCCCATCTCTTCCTGGGTCTACCCACACACTCCCATCTCTTCCTGGGTCTACCCACACATCAGTGTCCTATAGGTTTGTATTTCCAGACTTGTTTGTGCAGTTGGAATCTGAAATTCTTTCTAAGTGTTCTTTCCACCGTTGTTTGTAATCTTTAACTTTTTATTTTAGTTAAAAATTTGTAACTCTTGTCTTATGTCATCATCTTTTATACGCTCAAGTTCAGAACATCGTTTAACTCCTCTTAAGAATGCCATTTATGAGGTCTGTATTTTACTATCTTGTTTTTTGGTTGTTGCCCGTAATTCACACTCATAGGAGAGTGCAGGGACCGCCATAACTTACTAAACCTTTAATTTTGTATCTCGACGTACTGTAGCTTGTTTCTAAAAATACGGTCGATTGCCCCATAGATCTTGTGGAACTTACCTAACTTAACGTTAATATCATAATTCCTATTATACCTAACATCATTTCCCAAATAGATAAAATAGCTTACCTGTTCTGCAATTTGATCATTAGAACACAACACTGAATAAAACTTACCGGAGATCATGGTCCGAAAAGGGGCAACCCCTCCACATGAGTTATCCATATATAGGCTGGTACCCTATAATGGATAAAATAATTTAGTCAGAACTTCTAAAGAACACAGCCGGACGGAGATAATGGTAAACAACTGCAACCCAAAAAAAAAGACGAGCGATTTGTTAGCACATGTCTCTGGTAATCGAGCTGATTCTCGATCACCGTATACATCTGCGTGTCATATTGATCCACATAAAATATGTAGTGTATGTAAAGACAGTAAAAGTGGATACGTTTCTATTTCACTAGAAAAGCTCAAAGATATCCTGAACTAACTGCACGCAAAGCTAATGGCAAGCTGAGTGAATAACTGCAAACAAACGGAATGTAATTACAGAGTCATGAGACCGTCTCCCACGTCACGTTATATTTAGACACGCAGCGCACTCTGAATGCAGGTTAAATTATTCATAAAACTGAGTTTTCCATAGAATCACGATCAACTGCAGCAGTTCGTTTATATGATACTAAGGATTGTACAGTAATGTTCATTCGTAAATAGGCTATACATATTGGAAATGCTACTTGTGCCGTTTAAATCAATTCTGTTTGAAATGTTACATTTGTTAATGGTGTACTTTACCTGTATCTTATGAATTTTGAGTGTCATTTCTTTTGAACTATAAAAATACTGATCCAGAGTTGTTTTCACGCCGATGCTGCAAGTGTAATAGGTCTATATTAAATATATAGGATGAATGTCCATAGTGTATCAGGGAAATAAAAAAAATTGATAAGATGATCGTAGACCAAAAATAAGAAACAAAGTAAACACAGGTCCCGAAATGCATTGTTCTTCAAAGGCCAGGTAAACGTTTATCCCATATCGTATTTTGTTTCGAAGATAAAATAATGGAATACGAAAATTCCTGGAACAAAATTACGAGTTAAATCAATATTCCCACATGTTATTTGACTTAGCACATATTTTAAAAAAAATTCCAGACCAATGTCACTATCGATTTTCTGTTTTTGGAGAAACTAATTAAAAGTAGAAACTACTAAGGTTGAAATACTTGATATTAGCGTACAATTTATTTGCTAATAAACAAAGATAATTCCAGCTTTGTCGTGTTTACTTGCTGAACTGCTACTTTTGATGTTCCGGACGAGTCCTTTCAGTGTTTCCACACAGGTTGTGGTTAGGACTTGAAAATTGTAAAAACACTGAAAGACCTCGCCCGGAACATGACAAGAATCAGTTCAGCAAGTAAACACGACAATCTTGGAATTACAGAGACTGTTAATTCAGATAACAAGATGAAAAACAAAGATAAAATTTGAACTAAATGTCTAAAGAATACAATTTTGACAAAAAACTGTTGTATGTAACGTTACTTACATCTGAATCTGACTTCAGTTAAAACCAAAACGTGGCAGAAAACCAAGTTACAGTAGTGAAACACAAAACTCTCAAGTGTTGTGCAATCGCGCAGACAGTGCCCAATGATCACACATCCCCATCCACGACGTCTCCTGGAATTCTGAACTACGTCATCCAGTCGTCCAGCTGGGCCCTGATCTTTTCACGATTCCTGCTAAATTCTTGGCCTTGCTCCATCTCTCCCTGGTTCCACGCAAAGCCAAGACATGGTCAGCGGCGGTCTACAGTCTTCCACTTGATGACCAACATCTCCCTCGCAATGTCACGGGAACACAGTTTGTTTCAGTAATAAAATTCGTTACAGGGTTATTAACGCAGTAGTACAGTTGGATTTTTTTAATGTTTCATTTCTTACGCTACGTATAACGGCATCAGTGTACTGGTTTTTTTTTTTTTTTTTTTTTTTTTTTTTTTTTTTTTTTTTTTTTTTTTTTTTTAGTAATGTAAGAATTGTAGAGCAATCATACAATAACTGAAATGCTAAAAATTCTAAACAGATTTCTGTTAGATCTTGTGTTGATCTAAAAATTTTTTCTCTACATCTTGTTGGAGCAAGATCAATTTTAGGAACGGCAAATTTTATTAGAATTGTTTTTAATATACCGTACTGTTACATAATGTAGAACTCGTGCGTTCGATGGTGTCTTCCTACAAGCTTCTTCTTGACTAGCCCTGCCGGTGTATGTTTGTGCCAAGGCCGAAACATAGTATCCTCTAGAATTTTCGAGTGCTTGTTAAGGACGCATATTATGGAACCCTGCATACTATAAATAGCCTACACCTGCCGCTTAGTTTTTGGTTTACTTCGGGCGATTACTCAGTGCGTTTCAAGTGGCTATTAGTGAAAAATGATTGTTGTGCGGGACTCTATTAGTACACATTATTATTGCGTGCGGACAAATTTAATTTAAATTATCGTACGAGTATGATCTTGTTGATTACAAACTGTTAATTGTGATCATTATAGCTGGTTTTTAGTGACGTAATTGGTGTCTTGTATTTTGTTTTCCACTATGCCATACGACGATTAGAGTTAGACCATAGTAACAATACGTTCAATTGTAATTTACATCGTCCGTTTACCGTTATTTGTATGAGCAGTTTGAAGTACTGCTTTTTTAGTAACGTTTATTACCAGTTCTTGCTGGAGAAATTATTATATTATTAACGGATAGAAATTTAAATACATACTTTTTTTATCGTTTTGCTGGTGGATATCCAATTTTATATCAACACTTGTTTTGATTCTTTGGACAACCTGAAGTATACATTTTAATCTTCCCTGGATTTGGATTAATTTCTCAAATTATTACTCAAGACTGAGGTAAAATTGAATAGTTTTGATCACTACGAATAATTTATGCTATATTGTCCGTTGGAATTTTAAAATTTGTGCTTTGAGCACATTATATATTTACAGTTGGAATTGACGTTGATACACGAGAATACTTTACTTCTGCCACAATAATTGTTTGCGGTTCCCCTTGAAATTAAGGTCGTTAGCTGATTAGCAACTTTAAGAGGAACAAAAATTAACGTTTCTCCTTAAATTTTATGAGCATTAGGTTTTTGTATTTTTATCAACTATTGGTAGTTTAACTGGCGTAATTTTGGCAAATTCATCAATTGATATTATTTTACATGACACATATTTTGTTGTCGTTAATTTTCTTTATGTTTTATCAACACAGGGCAGTATTTGCAATATCAGGTAGATTAAATCGGCAGCTAAAGCTTATTTGGGAAGCATTATTTCAGAAGACGGAACAACAAAGAATGACATCAAAAATAGGATACAACAGGGAAAAAAGGCTATTCGTTTGCTGAACTCGTAACTTTGGTCGAACAAAATGAAACTTGAAACTAAACTGACAATTTACACAACTATTGTGGAGGCCATTTTAACTTATGGCTGCGAATGCTGGCAACTTTCATATAAAGAGAAGAAGATGATAGAAACTGTGGAAATGGACTTCTTAAGAAAAGCGTGTAATATTTCTAGAATGCAACGTGTTAGAAACGAAGATATAAGAAGGAAAACAGGGTGAATATTTACAACAGAGGAAAGAATAGAATCCAGACAGTTGCTATGGTATGGTCACGTAATGAGGATGGAGGAGAAGTGATGGCCAAAGAAAGCATTGACTTACACACCACAAAACAGGAGAAGAAAAGGAAGACTGACAACACAGTGGAGAACAGAAATTAGGAAAAGCATGAGAGATCGAGCTATTGAAGATGATGACTGGAAAAATAAGGAGAAGTGGCGATCGAAATGCGGGATGCGGCATAGACTGTAGGACCCCCACTAATTGTAATAATAAATAGATTAAATCATTGGTATCCTTTATTTACGAGGTTGTCCTTAAATTCTAATTGATTTAAAATTCATTTTTTTAGTTATTGGTGTAAATTTAACTTTCTTTCCTCAACATTTTTTAGGATCAAGAGGAATACCTCGTTATTATTCTGATTATAGTCGTTTAGGTTGTTTGAGATTTGTATTTGGAGCTAGTTTAGGTCACTTCCCCCTCCCCTAAAGGCCTCTACTCAGCCTAAAAAACCGTAATATTGTCCATTAAGGCAGATATATAGATTATTTTTACTAAGAAATAACAGTAGATGATATAAGAAATACAAAAATTTTCTTAGGTAAATTGGTTAAATAATATTTATCTCCTATAATTTTTGTTAAACCCCCTTCGAAATAATATCTTCATACACTCATGTCAAAAATGCATGCATGAAACACGACTTAAAAGCTTCAGGAAGCATCTGTTATTCGTCGTCGTCAACACAATTCACTTCTGTGGAATGAACAAAAGTCGTAAAGAAGCGAGAACCGTCATAAATAAAGTTAATAAAGATAGATTACTGGGACGGATCAGCTGGATTTTCAAGGACACAACATCAAGTAAATAAGGTATTCAGAGATATGAGAATGCAGGTACATGACAACCCGAAAACAACTTTTTTGGTACGGCTACCTACACAGAAACAAATATTTAATTCAAAAAGTTGTGTTAGTGGTTATAATCACAAACAGAATTAACACTGTTGCACACCACTATAGAAAAAGTATTCCGATTAGCGCTTTCAAGCTTCACAGCTCATCATCAGATCTGAAATAACAATAATGGTATTATTGTTATAATGGTATTTTAATATAATAATTGCATTATTGCTATTTCCGATCTGATGACGAGCTGTGAAGCTTGAAAGCGCTAATCGAAATAATTTTTCTATAGTGGTGTTCAAACAGTGTTAATTCTGTTTGAGAATCAAAGATGTTGAAAGATAGTCTCAGAGTGAATACCAGGTGAAAAAAAAAGAAAAAGGAACTAATGGGTACTGTAATACTTAAGTATTGAAGAAGAAAAAGAACAACTTATTCAGGGTAATTATTACTATTACGCGTTCAGCAGACCATTATTTGAAAATGGAACCTACCTGTGGAAAGCAAACTTATTGATAAAAGGAAGTGGAGAGCATCTTTTGCAATAAAATTTAGCTTTAATTTAATACGGGAATACATTGAAAGCGAATGCATATTTAAAGAGGAAAACAGACCAGTACTCTTCACTAAACTTCAGACCCTCACAAGGCAGGTTAAATAATGCACAAAACCTCTCGGGGAAACTAGCGGAGCATTACTAACAAGGGGTCGGCCTCACTGAAGTAAACCTGGTTTCCAGTTGTGGAGCCCTCTCAACGGGCTATTTACAAACTACAAGTAAAGTAAACTAAACAACACTAAACTTTAATTAAGGTGACGACTAGGCAACTCTTGCAGTTTATTTACGTAAGAAGAAATTACGTCTGTGTTCTTCAACGCTGCTGCGTGATGTTTTTTTCCGTTAGCTAATTTGAATTTTATTTTCCTTCTTAAACATAATTTTAAACCCTATTGGGAATTATTTATTCAATATATTTTAGCAACTTTGTTTAAAAATAAATTACTATTTATGATGGTTATACGTATACTTTAGTAATTAAAAAAAAAAAAAAATATATATATATATATATATATACGCTTTTTATCGTAAAGCCAGACTGGTCCTTTATTATAAACTATTTAAAACTTTGTTGCTTGATTTTTAGAACGTTACTAATTTTAGCTATCTTTTGCAAGAAGACAATTAATATTAATATTAATAGTTCCATTATTATTAACAATTATATAAATAATTAATTTTGTTTTTTATGCAGTTTAAAAAGTACGATAAAAAAAGATTCATTTTAAAATTAAAATAAACGTAAACGATAGATTTAAAATAATACGGTCGCAGGTGAGACTATGGAGAGTTTGCACAGACGTTACAAAATTCCAGAGAGACAGAAAAACTGTGCAGCGATCTCATAATGTCGCAGTGAGGAAGACCGGTGTGTGTTAGAAATGAGTATTTCCCTACAAGTGCAGAAATGAAGACAGGTTGATAACTCGCGTACTGTTTGCAAAAACGGTTATCTCTAAATAATACTTTTAAAATTAAATTTTACGCTTACATTCACTAAATTTAACGTTCGTTTAATTTGCCTTAATAGTATTGTAACGACGGTCTCATCGATCGTCCTATGGTACAGTGGAAAGAAAATACAGACACCAATGAAGTCACTAATTACCGACTTTAATTAGCCAAAAATAACAATTTGAAATGAGCAATGCACTCTCATACAATAATTCAAGTTAAATTTTTCCACACGCAATAATTATGGTCAACTATTAGAGTTCCACACACACATTTTAACACAATAATCGCTTTCCACTAATCCGCACCGTACAATACCGCCAGGTGTAACTAAATCCTAAGCTGGCCGTAAACCTTTATATATACCCCGCCGCAGAAGTTACAGAATAATTTTCCATGCTTTTGGCAGCGTACCGGCATAATTTGCATAGTTATAAGTGCTTGAACACTCTGCAAGCTGTGCACGGCCTTGACCGAAACGCTGCACCTGCTTAGACTAGTCGAGAAACGTGTAGAATGACGCTTTCGACTTTTCGAGAGCGTTATATAATTGTCCTAACAGTATATTTATATTTTAACATGATAATGTTTTTAGGCTGGGGTTCATTCCACAAAATGCGTGTTGCAAAATGTGTAACTTCATCGAAAAATGTAACGCTTCCACACTTTCGATTCCCCACAGTCTAGAAATCTTCGGTCTCGTCGTTTTTAACATGATAATGTTTGTTATATAGTAAATATATTTGTTATATAGTAAATATTTGTTATATAGTTATATAGAAAACATGATAATGTTTTCCACAAAATGCGTGATGCAAAGTATGTAACGTCATCGAAAAATGTAACGCAGCAGTATAATTGTCCCAGCAGTATATTTCTATTTTTTAAAAGAAAATTGACATATAGCTGTATCTTTAAAAATTATCGTCTAAAATTCAGAACTAAAAACTGAAATAAAAATCAAATAAAAACGCCTACGTTTTAGTTTATTTACAAATTTTGTTGATTGTTCAAAATGTACATATTTTTAAATAAAAATAATTTACAATCATTTCTATGCTATTTAAAAGGCCTACCATATATATATATATAATTAAAAAACTAACAACAATAATAATAATAATAATCTCTGTTATCCATCAAAACAGGCTAGAATGAGCGGTAAAGATCTCTGGTCGTCAGCCAAAAAAAGTGTGAACGTCGATACGCTGAGCCACCACCGCTGTTACTCTGTCTCCTCCCTAAAACAATTAATTATCTTCTTATCAATTCAGAAAGTAATAAATAATACAGTTGAATCCCTAGCTAGCATTGTCTTCGTCATTATCTTCTACACAAATTAATCTAAAAATAAATTATATAGATTGGTAATTACCTTTATCTATTCCTTCCTTGCAACTTAATTATTTGCGTAACAACGCGTTTCAGGATCACAGTCCCGTCATCAGGTTATAAAATTAAATCATGCACTAGTCGCTCGTCGTCAAGTTTTTAAAAATATAAAACCACTGCACAACGTTCGTATTCGCGCAAACACATAGCTATTGCGTGTGCTTCACTCACGTGCGCGTCGTCGTAAAGTTAAAAGTCTACTGATTTGTTACCACAAACTTACACAGGCAGTCATCTGCGTTCTTCCTGTTGTGTGCGTATTACTGTGTCAAAGAAGACGTTGGATTTAAATGACAACATATCATTCGATAACTCATCACGCTGGAATTTACTTGCTTTGTAGATAATAAATTCTTTAATTGCATCCATGAAACGTCCTTTCTTAATTAATTAAGTTGCAAGGAAGAAATTAGATAAAGGTAATTACCAATCTATATAATTTATTAAATTACGCAACTTGGAGACCGTACCAAAAAAATAATCTAAAAATGGTTTGTTCCGGTTAGACGAGGTACACAAACACGTTTGTAAACACGAACGACAGACGACGGCCTAACAACTCGGCAAACAATGTTTCCAGGTTAGTTGATGCCGACCGTAAAAACCTTAGAAACTCTATTTCACCCGATATTAGGCAATCCCATCGAATATACTCATAATATTCAATTCCTGCCGTAAACCTACATTTCTCTACGATCTAGAATATTATTCCCTGCTACGTGCCTGAGAAGTCTCATTTCGGCCGCTCGAATACAACTGGCCTAGGATTTTGTTAAAGTCCAGTTCTCGTCGATTCCATGGGGCCGATACTACATTTCACATTTGTGAAACTGCATGCAGTTATTACTGTCCGCCAATGATAACTAACATTTTAGAATAATGACAATACTGTCATTAATTTTCTTCTATTAACTAATATGGCAGTTAATAATTTTGCAATGTCCTTCCGTTGGCAAGTCAGAAAGCGACAGAGAAAGAAATAAGCTTATGTCTATGAAAAATCCATAGATCCTTCTATTCAGTTGCTAAACTGGAGAAATAATCTAATCTGTGGGGGGGTCCGGAGTCCCGGTAGAGTCGGCTTCATACAAAAGAAAAAATCGGCGGGGGCTGTGTCGGAGCCACGGCCGCAAATCTTCAGAGCGTTGAATACGTCTGTGTGCTTTAGGGTTGCTAATGTGTTATGAATAAAAATGTACTGCAGGAGTGGATAAATGTACAGTTCCGATGCCGCTAAATAGCTTTTGTTTATTTACTTGTTACTATGGTAATTAATTCTGGTCTTGTTGACATCTTTAGTAGTATCTAGTATTTAATATATTTCATTACTTGTTCATTGCATCATCAGAAATACGTATAAACATACATTTTATAATCGCTTAAGACAATTACAAAATATATAGACGTATCTCTATAAAATAGTAACCAAGCTTTTACCACTGACTTTTTGACCACGCCGCTCAGATACGTAGATTTATGTATCATGTTCTTCTTGATGTTGACATTGAACGCCTGATCATCGTCCAATTGACGAGGTAGCTGTTGCACCATTGTGTCCACATCGACGGGTAGGCCTACATTAATGACTTGTCCGATGATGCCGTAGCTGCCGTCGTAACGCAACCGACGTATCTGCATGAATGGCAGACGCGGTGATACTAGACGTGCACTGATCGGATCTAATGCGGGCAACCCATGTTGCTTAGGTGGATACACAAATCCGTTCGAACGTGACAACGTGGACACTTTGTCCGAGTCCAGTGATTTCCTACACGTACCGCACAGTTTAAAGTCAGCCACTGCCTCTTCTGGGAAAGTATTACTAAGCAGCGGTAAGTGTTTTTCCTTTGGTGGCTTCAACGAGCGCAGAAACCATAGACGGTCACACACATCACACTTATGTCCGAATGGATTGTTGACAAACGTAGTAGTGAAACGTGCACTAGCTGCTGCCCAATGTGTCTTCATAATCGGCGATCGCACACAATCGATGTCTGTACAGTCCGGCGTTGATATAGAAGCGATTACATCATCCACTTGCATAGGCTCGGGCGCCCCAGCTGCAGATGTACTGGCGCCGTCGTTGATCCGCTCGGACGCTTTCATTCTTTTACGTTCCCGGCACCGCTTCACTCTGTCATATGGTGTTTTACGGGTATCACTGGATTGCTCTTGAGAAGCCCTTTCCAACCGTATACGATCTCTATATTTTGATTTGGATTTTTGACGAGTATAGGCCGACATTGCATTATTTATTTTAATTTTTTACTTTAACACCATATATATTCACTATAACTATTTCACACTAATGTTTTATATACGCAATCGATAGATCTTGACGAAAGCTGACGATTGAAACTCAAACGAACGTCCTAGCTTCTCCGAGTCAAAATTTATACTAAACGGACATTATGTGACGCAGCGAAACGACCTCAAAATGGCGGCGCTTCCCCCTCCGCCGCGCGCGATGCGTCACAGTCCTCACTCAACGTAACGAATTCTTTGATCCTTTAGCTATCGAGTGGTGTAATTAAATTTTGGATGTAGATGATAGATATGTAGCTGCAATACCAAACTGTATCCCCCGATTTTGTTATCATCAGTTTTCTGAATTGCCTCCCACTATGGAAGCAAATTTAAAGACGTATCACGCCAAAACCAAGACTAATCGACAGTACTACCTTTAAAGTGGCTGAAAACGTGTGATAACATCCTGAAATCAATCCCATTAAAGTAAACGGTAATAACACGATAAAAATACGCGTTATTGAAACACTGTTTAGAAGATACTGACTGAAATGATTTTCCTATATTTCATATTTCAAACATTATATGCAAATGCTGTGTAATAAGTCAGTCTGTATATTTGAAAAAGCGTTACTAGCTGAAAAACACAGCTGAACAAAATAACAAAAGAGGTTAAAAATTAAAAGATTAACAAAATTCGTTAATTTTTTCGACTCTCTGGGGTCTTGTAAAATTAACATTTAATCATGATAGGATATTTTGTAATCAGCGCCTTTCCATATTTTTTTTCGACCCGTATACTTAAGGTAGGTTTACTCAAAAACTGTGAAACGCATTTATAAAATAAAATGTATTTACAAAGTTATATGTGAAGAATCCTGAATTTCTCAGTAGTCCTGAGAAAAAGGGCGAGTCCAACCTTCTTCAAGATGGTCGCCCACCTCCAAAAGTTAATCCCGTCTCCTCACCAGGAGCAGCTCCTAGTTATACAACTGGATGTGCGTCTTTATAAGTTGCAGGTCCGGTACGTGAGGACCGGAAGAACGCACCGGCGTTACCATAAAATTATTATTTATCAACTGCAGCTTATCACCTTCAATGAAACCGATCTGTTGTCATTCTGCTGTCGGTGTGATCTTTGTTTAGTGATGTGTAGAAGCATGCCAACAACAACGCAGCTACATGGGGGAGGATAAAAACTTTATTACGACTGAAAAATGCCACTTTGACAGTAGATGTCAGCAATTAAAATGAAACTGTATTACTTTGAGCACGCAAACCGAAAATGATTAATCAGCTCCAGGAAGGGCCCCTCATTCGGACCTGGCTACAAGTCGGTCATAAATATGTAGTTTTTAGATTGAATGTTCAGCATTGTGTTTGTTATTTGAAAAAATGTGATCAAGAAAGCCAAATATAAGAAATTGCAAAAATATCTTTTAAGTATTTAAAAAATTGTAATTTTTTACAATTAAAAACAACTAATCATAACAAACAGAAACTATAAAAAGGAAACAAAAATAAAACTACAAAATACATGTTACGAATATATCAAAAATCATTTTATACTGTTTCCGTTCTCAATTAAATCCTTATGTAAACAAATAGACGTGGAAAATTTGAAAGGATATTTGCTACTTGAATTAGAGGCGTGTCACTCTGACAGAAGTACAGACAGGGTACATAATAATAATGATATTGTATAAACTTATGTAAATTGTAATAATTTGTCCTGACCAAACTAAAATTTGTGTGACTGTGTCAAACCGACAGTGAAATATTTATTTGGTATATAGCTGTGTCGTGTGTGTGTGTGTGTGTGTGTGTGTTCGTGGGCGCGTGTTTTATCATCTCGTTGATAACACACGTACATTCTGTGCAAAGGTTCCAGCCTCATATGCGAATTGCATAGGAGCTTCGGTCAGCAGCAGTGCCTCCTTGATAACACTAGTGATAGTAAGTTGGTGAGTTGATTACGCGAGCGGGTTACGCTTACATCTATCAGTAAACTCACACGCGCTCAGAGACTGCACATACAAATTGTAGGCTATTGATAAATTAACATACCTCTGGATGTTAACTAATATCAGTTATTGTATTTATATATATATATATATATATATATAAAGTAATATTAACTATATTAGCAAATGATACTTCCGCGTAAACGAGAAGAATATTTACCGTAAAGTAACTATGTACTATGTTACATAGTCACAAATATATGGCTATAGTTGACCTTCATCAAGATTTGATATTGGAGGAAGACATGGGGAAGATTTCATAGGCTATTCAGAGGAATACAAGTATTTAGCTGTAAAAATTACGGTCAGTGGGAAGCAAGACAAAGACATACAATCTAGAATTGATTTGGGAAAGATATCTATATCTACATTAAATGGAATCCTGTGGGATAGCAAATTACAGTAGAAACTAAAATCAAAATGGATCTTTCCGGTTAAGTGGCAGCATGCAGTGAGCAATTACTCTACGTAGCAATCGCCAGTACACAACGCATTTCCCCCTCCAACGCATCTTGCAAACATTCCAATTCCATCGTGAGTGCCCAGTCACTCTGTATGCCGCAGTCGCAAGTGTAGTAGTATCGTAGCTAGCGTATCATGAATTTCCTTCAATTAACAGCACTGATTCCCGATAAAGATTCAGCGATACAGTTTCTAAGAGACAAAAATATTTTACATAACCCAAGAATTTGTACGAACGGCCATGAAATGAAACTGTATACGACAGGTAAAGACCGTTGGGTATGTTCTAAAATGGACTGCCGGGAATCCAAACAAGTGCGACAGGATACATTCCTAATTAATTCTCGGTTAGATTTCCGCACAATCATATACTTTATTTACTGTTGGAGTAAGGAGTACACAACCGTGCAATACTGTGACGAGGTGGAGTTTGTCGTGAAACAAGAGACTGTTTCCTTGTGAGCGTTCCAGACAGATCCGCAGGAACTTTAGTGCCTATAATAAACAAGTATGTTGCCCCAGGCACAACCATTTTGTCCGATGAGTGGAGGGGATATCACAATTTGCACCAAAATTATCAACATTTAACAGTGAACCATTCGATACAATTTGTAAATCAAGTAACCCAAAGCCCACACCCAAAATGTAGAAAGCATGAGGGCTAAGGCCAAAATGAGGAACAAAAGGCAATGGGGTACTTCGCGACTGATGTTGGATTCCTACCTAGCTGAATGTATGTGGCGGCAAAGGTATCGAAATTAAAATAAATTTTAAATATGATTGAAAACATTGCACAATTTATGCCTCCTCAGTAATTTATCTGTAAATATTGTAAATTTATTGTAAATAAAGTTTAAATATAAAAAAATTAAATATAAAAAACATGTCAAAATGAAAATAAAAATACAAACTGTCGATGGTTATCGCTACTCCTCGTATGGAGGAGGAAATGCGTTGTTACTGGCGATTGCTACGTGGAGTAATTGCTCACTGCATGCTGCCACTTAACCGAAAAGATCCATCAAAATATTTAAAACCATTGTTAGAAGAATCGTGACTTACGGCTCAGAAGTTTAGACTACTAATAAACACACAAGAACAAAATTAATGACAGCAGAAATGGACTTTTGGAGACGTTCTGCAAGAGTATCCAGACGTGTCACAATTAGAAATGAAGTCACTAAGGATAAAATGAATGTGGAAAATTAAATTGTTGATTTTTATCAAAAAAAAAAAAAATACAATGGTATGGACACACGAAAAGAATGGCACAGGAAAGATTGCCAAGGAGAGTTTATGGAATGAACCCCACCAGGAAAAAGGAAAAGAGGAAGCACACCTGGATAGAAGAAATTCAGATTATATTGAGGGAACGAGAAACTGAAAAAGATCTTTGGGTGGACAAGCAGCAGTGGAAGACGAATTCAATCACTTCTGTAATCTTTGGTTCTGGAAAATGTGTAAACATTGTGCAGCCGGAATAAATAAATAAAATAACTATGTATTTTGTACAGGGTATTGTTGTCTGCGACGAGATAAAATGAAGTCTTTATATAAAGAAGCAAACTAATGGTGTGTGAATGATATGATCGTTAGTCGGAATACATAACTTGATCGCGGTTACGCCTCATTGCGCCGTAAACCATTGTTTAACGTAGATATTGTTTTAGAGAAATCGTGACTAGAAATATCATATAATCTTTGTGCAAAAATTTTGGGTTGGCGTTTCAGTTATTCTGTTATTTAAATCTAAGGAAAGTTCTTGTACAAAGAAGTAGTTGTTGTGTAATGTAGGGTCTGAAGTAGAGGTGTGTTCAACTACAGTAGTATTTAAAAATAACAGGTACAAACGAAACGCTTCCCAAAAAATAACACCTACAATTACCTGTTATTATGTACACAGTAGAGCGTCAATAATTCGGACTAATTGATGTTCGACCCAGTCCGGATTATCGATTTGTCCGGATTTTCGAACATATACGTAAAATTACTACTTAAAGTATAAGGATAGACGGGGTACTTACGAAAACTCAGCGTTAGGTTAGAAACATCATTTTCGCTATATTTATTCCAAACACACAAATATTGTATAAAACATTTTTTTAATCACAAATTCTGAATAAATTTAATTACGCATATCAGAACTACGAAAAAAGACGCCAATTTTTTTTTAACAAGGCTTGAGGTGTGTTTATTGGACGCCAGGTCTCTGAGTCTAAAGCGATCAAAAAATTTTCAAATTTGTAAATTTTCTGATCGAGCAGTGCATTCTCACACAGTCAGGTCACCAACCCAAACCAGAGCTATAAATAAAGGCAATTAAGAACACGTCAACCCGACGCCAGCTACGAGACAATAAGACAACGTTTGACTTAACGCAACAAGGAAATTGGGATCGACCTTGACAGACCAAACTCAACTCAAATTTACGACATCATAACAAACCGAACAAAGAGCAGAGTCCAGTGACACAAGTACGCAGAAATTGTAACGAGGGGACGCTGTAGGGTTAAGCCAACACGTGTGAACGTAAGAAAAGGGATACTCACTGACAAAGGATTTAGAAAGTCTCGACAGTACACAGACAATACAGCGAATACCCAGTGAATACATACGACCATGTCGCACAGCATGAAAACAACGCCAGAGTGACAACTTATATTTACGACGAGAAATCGTGGAGGCAACTCAGAGTGACAGCGAGCGAGAAGTTATTAATTGGTAGAAAAAAACGGGATGGAAGTTGAAAAATGAACAGGACGCAACGGATTATTAGCGAGGGTGTAACAACAAACCTTGGGAAACTCACGAAACAAAGGTGTGACAGACAGGCGAACAATTACTTTCTATTCTTAGAAAGAGTGCGATGTCCTTAGCTGTGTATTTCAGGGGATGTTCAACAGCCAACTAGAGGTTAGCATCTTCCGGTGAAGTAAGTGGAGAAGACTGTTGTCATGGTGACAACCAGGGCAGCAAATCAGAGAGTCGAAAACCAAAGATCATCAAAGTGGAAGGAACATGTGACCCAGGAGAGGGTAAGTCTGGAACCTATCGGGATCAACCGAAGGCGTGGAAGGCAGAAGATTGCATTGTGGTAGAAAACGTTTGATAAAAACCGTTTGCAGAGTACGCGAGGACCTCAGTCTCATAAAATTTTGTGCTCAGTTTTATTAACTCAGTTCTACACAATTTTACCTCAGTCTTATAAAATTTTATCTCAGTATTGCGCAGTTTATTTACTTAATTAATTTAACTTTTGAACGTGCGAAGTTATCTAAGTATCGTTATACTTTCGAGTTCAGTACTATAAACTTTAAAGTATTATTCATTATTCGACATTATGGAACTTAGGAACTTTTAACAAGTGAAGTGACATCTCAATAATAGAACTTTTGTGTATCAACTTCGGACATTGTGATTCGTATCATAAACTTAACATGATTCAGACTTAATTATTCTAGTTGTGCAGACTCATGAACGATAAGAGAACTCAATATTCATAAACACAAGCGTATAACATAACGCACATTCACGACCAAGCTAAGTAGAACGTGAACAGTTAGATGAAGCATCTTTGTAATAGACATTTTATTTGAACACAACCCACTAATGATGGTTGTATCTACACTACACAGAACTCTATAAACTGTTAGTAAAGACGGGTTACGCCACGTACGCCGCGAGTGAATTCTCATTGCAAGTTTCAAAGTGATAGTGAAAACATCCAGTCAACGGAGCGACCACACATGGAGTCACCAGTAAGCAGGAAATTTCACCGATGGATTATTGGATATTCTAAAATGTCAAGTTAAGTCTTCATGATTTTAATATTATAATAATACTGCTGCTCTGTCTCTTTTCCAAGAACCAACACCTTTGAGAAATTGTATAATTATTTAGTAAAGATAATGTTAAAATATATTATGAATATAAAAGCTACTCATCTGAGACACATAATGAACGCATTAGTTTAGGGTGAATAATATTTGATTTGTCTATGTTTTGTGTATGTTTATCTATGTCATGTTGTATGTTATGTTTTCAGCCATCAACGAAGACAGATTTATATTGTGATTTATGTTTTATATGTTTCTGAATGTATTTTCAGGTAATGATTTATATATGTGTTTCGGAAGTTAACTTGAATAATGTGTAATAAACAAGCATTCTATTTGATATATTACTATAATACTTATAACTATTTTACCTCAAGATGTATTTTTTCTTTAGGGACATGTTTCGGGAGATCCTGTTCTCCCATCTTCAACCTTCGCCATCTTGCTTCTGGTGCAGTATTTGTGTGTTGGCTTCTGGATGTTATTATGGTGGTTTGTTGGTCTTTGGTCCTTCAATGTTGCATTATTGTGTGTGGTTGTGGTATCTGTTTTTGTATTTTGTGTATTTTCAATGTTGAGTGCTTTGAATATTGTGTCATGTTTTGTATTGATTTGTATTTGTTCTGGTATTAATTTGTTTTGTGTTTTATGTTTGTAAATCTGTAAATTTTCCCAAATGTTCATTATGGTGCCTTTGTGTGGTATATGTTTTATTAGTGTTACATTGGTTATGTCTGGGAATTCATGTCCTGTGTTTATTGCATGTGTGGCTAAATTGGATTTATATATGTTTGGTTTTTTGTATGCATTTAGGTGTTCAAAATAACGTTTTTTCAGCTGTTTTTTTGTTTGTCCTATATAACATTTATTGCAATCTTGGCATTCAATTTTGTATATACCGTTGGTTGTTGTATTATCTTTGTTGTGTGAGTTATTTAGATTTTGTAATTTATTTTTATTAGTTTTGTATGCTATTTTTATATCTGTGTTTTTAAATAGTTTTGTTAGTTTTGACATTTTATTATTTATATATGTGAATGTGGCCCATTTTTTGTTGTTGTTATTATTTATGTGTTGTTCAGTTTGATTAATTCTTAATTGTTCAGTTTTTATTTTGTATTTGATTTTATTTTCTATTTTGATCATAGTATTTTTGTTGTATCCATTTGCATAACCAATTTGGTGTATTATATTTCTTTCTTTGTCAGTTTCTTGTTTGTTTAGGGGTATTTTGTACATTCTGTTAAATAACGAATAAAATGCTGCCATTTTATGTTGTGGTGGGTGGTCAGAATGGTTAGGTATAATGATGTTAGTGGAAGTTGGTTTTCTATATATTGCATATTGTATGTGTTTGTTGTATCTTGTAATGGTTATGTCTAAATAGTTGATTTTGTTATGTTTTTCTTTTTCTTCTGTGAATTGTATTCACAAGATGGCGAAGGTTGAAGATGGGAGAACAGGATCTCCCGAAACATGTCCCTAAAGAAAAAATACATCTTGAGGTAAAATAGTTATAAGTATTATAGTATTATATACATCAAGAAACGGACTGTAGCAGAAAGTGATTGAAATATTTGATATATATATATTTTATGCGTTCATTATTGTTCCAAACCTTAACATCAAAAGACATTAACGTCAATTGATTTGTTTGATAAATTTGTTTATATTGTTTTAATAACAACGAAGTATAGAGTCTCATTATTTATGCTAATTAGTAATGGATACATTCAGTGATTAGATTGATTAATAATATTTGCATAATCAGATTAACTAGTCACATTTTATAATGTAATTGAATAATTAAATTTTGCATAAATTAGCACAATTATCGTTAAAAGTCTCTTTAGTAACAAAAGTTGGGGTAGTAGAGCATTCGGGCTGCTTTTCCAGCCAAGACATTGCAGTTTCCAATGCGTTGAGTGCATCAGCATGCACGGATGATGCCTCATCAGCGATGTCTTCGTTTTCGATACATTCTGGGGGTTCGACCTCAGCTATAGTGTTAGTTATTTCTTCATAATTTAAAATTTGATATCCATGGTAATTTTTATCACTCTCCAATCACTCGCTTAATCGTTTTCGTTGCAGTCTTCGAAACCTGGAATTAATTTTAATAATGACGTATCTTCATCTAAAACATTTTCTTCCACCAGTTCGTCTACTATAACACTGCATAGAGGCAAGGCTCAAAGACATTCAGTAATTTGAACACGCTTGCGCAAAACGTTCCCGATTTATTGGAATCTCGATTTTGATACCGCTGCCGATGAATCGAATTTTCTATGGAAAAGGCCCAGATTTTTGAAGCCCCGGATTTTTGACGTCCGGATTATCTACGCTCTATTGCACCTATTATACATACATCTGTTTGTTATAAGAAATAAATTCAAACTAAAAGTATTAACACTGTGACTTTATTAAACTGTTAGTGTTTAAAATAAAATAAGAAACAAGAGAATTTATAGGCATATCTCCCTTTGGGAATACTAATTTTACCTTTCACTACGATTAAACAAACTGACATAGGTTTAATATTAAATATATTGATTCCATTTTGGTTAGACAAATAAGTTGCAAAATTCAGGCAATGAAATTTAAAGTGCACGTAATAGCACCACAAATAATATAAACAAATTTACAGGCATTGGACAAATGCAATGCACAGAGAAGGGCATTGAAAATGCTTCAATAAATCTAAAAAATATATATATATATATTTATGTTCATTCACCAATCAATGAATTCATTCTTCATTCACCAATCAATGAATTCATTCTTTATTTACCAATGTACAGATTATAAGTTAAATGTAGTCGCATTCATAAGCGAAGTTTTGTATGTGTACTACGTTATTGACAACAAAGAAGTAGTTTCTATGGAAACTCACCGGTTCCCATTTTCGATCACGCACCAGCGGTCGTTTTCAAATGTGCGACACGTCCTTATAAACATTTTCAATGTTAAAAACATCAGAAACATATAATAAAAACATAACAGTAAGTCACAAGAGTTTATAACAATCTTATCATTTACGTGAGATGTGCAGTGAAGTTAAAATCATCTCCGAATCACATTAACAAAAAGTACTATATGGCCTATCAACTATCAGTCACTCTGTAGGTTATAACACAATATAACCCGCTTTACAAAATTTACCAAGTTGGTGACTAGTAGACCTATAATATACAATTTGTTATTATAATCTGTATTATATATTTGCATAACACACGAGAATAAATGTAACATCAATCTGAACTTTTTCATTTATTAAAAAAGGCTTCGTCTTTTTGGCATAGAGATATTCTGAACCTCGCTGTTTGGCTTCGTTTTGTGCTTGTATGCCAATCGGCACATGAGCAGAATGAAGTATTCAGTACAAAAAAATTACTTTGTACTCGTGTACTCGTTTATTCGTTAGTTGCATAGGGGGCTCCCGCGACTCGGAACCGCGAGGTCGCGAGTAATCGGAACGGGTATTTTGACTATTCAGCTGTCGTTGAATCGGAACAGGTATTTCAACTTTACAGTCACTGTTATATCCGTTCCACAAAAATAATCGTTTAAAAACACCTGTTATATCGGTCCACCTCCAGTCAGAAGTGCTTTCATTAAATGGAAATGAATCCGTTACATTTCATTGTGTTTCACAATAGCCAGTGTTTATGATTGCAAAGAAAGGTTACGGATATAAAAAAAGCGAAATAAAATTAATACCAAAAGATTACGTCCAGTACGATGCGACGGTTAGGGACAATGACAACTGACCTATTTTTTCCACTTCGTTGATTTTCAGTGCCCTTTTCTAACCCAGTTCGTAGCACAATTTGTCTCAAATGAAACCAAAACATTTTTAAAGCGTTCAGAATAAAATGCATGTAAACGTTTCGCTGATTTAAATGTATACTTACACGCGTGTACGTGTACTACATAATTGTAAACAATGCTATCTCCGACTCGAATGCGATAAGTCGCGCCCTCTGCACATAAATTACAAAACTAATTACACACTTGTACCCAGTCACCGCCAGTTACATTCGTTTTGCACCAAAAT
Source organism: Magicicada septendecula (assembly GCA_034769895.1). Lineage (NCBI taxonomy): Eukaryota > Metazoa > Arthropoda > Insecta > Hemiptera > Cicadidae > Magicicada > Magicicada septendecula. The sequence goes on along the minus strand of CM068367.1, from coordinate 62,669,982 downwards.
AACGTGCAGTGGAGCTGACTTCCGTGTACGAGAATTACTACGCACACACTTGCATATATATTACATGCTAATTTAAACATGATACGATTAACTAATTTATTATGTGTTGTGCCAATTGAGGTTTGGCGGTTTGTATATACTTAAAGGGGTCGTATGTTAAAATGCCATTAATTATGTTAAAAAAGTAATTAATTATGTAATATAGAGACATTCTGGAGTATTGTTTTGTGATTTGGGGATATACAATGGACGACACCGATCAGAAGATTGAGGCGGTCCAAAAACGATATTTTTCGTGTATAAACAGTATCACTCAGCAATTTTTTCGTCATATGAGGCCAAGTGTAAACGTTGAAGAATTGCGACCATCAAAAACAGAAGGGCATTACTAGATGTGTTATTTATGTATAAGAGTATTCAAGGATTTGTTTAGATGTTTTGGGGACTGGTTACAGAGTTTCTTACGTAAGACAAAGCCTTGTTCAGGTACATGCGACAGAGTGTGTTGGCTGTATTGGTAAGAGCGATCAAAAACGACTAATTGCTGGGGACATTCGCTCTCTAGTGGCAACCCATCGTTACGATGAAATGCCTTCGAGCCTTTCGTCCACACCAGCGCGCTCCTACGCTCCTGCGGGTGATACCTTAAGGGGGCCACGGAGGCGAGCCGCATGCCTGGCTACTGGCTGGAGAAAATCACTCCTAGATGCCCTCCCGATATACACGCTCATCATGTATTCGTAGGCCGCACCCACTCTAAGAACTTGTGCCGAGCGAACGACCGTGCAGCACTGTTAAAACGTGGGGTTCTTCGGGCTCCGTCCTGGACAACGCAAACAAATCAGGGCGCGACATGCCCCGTGTACCTTCTGTCTGTCTGTTTGATCGATCAGAATGACAAATAGAATTTGTGACGGTGAAGGCTTTGACCGTTTCAATCAGGATAATAATGCCTTCAGGAAGATACTGGTGTGAGACTTTGAATAGAACATCTAATCATTTTATAAATAGGTGTTGTGTAATAAATTTTAAGTTGCTTGTTCGTTTTATATATGTATACATTGTTGGTTTCTCTTTCTTCTATGGTATATCAAAGTTTCCCATGCAATACGTCCCAGTTAGGTAGAATGCATACACCAAAGTATTCATACTTTAAATTTCAGTACACATAATTTGTAGGCCTATTAGCACCCCAATAAAACAATCACAGTCGTGCAATGTTTGTTAAAGACCTCGCGTTTGCCGACGACAGCGTTCTGATTGGTAGCACAGAACAGAATCTGCAGCACAATATAAATGTGTGAGAAAAAACTATGAGGAGTAAGAATATGATTATTAGCCCCCACCAAGACAATGACAATGATAATTAGTAGGCGAGCAAGATAACACAGAATATAATCAACAATAAGAAAATTGAACAATTGGCGACATTCAAATATTTAGATGCCGTTTTGAGTGAGGATGGCAGAATTGAGTCAGAGTTAGACATGACGGGACCTGCTATCAACAGGACCTTTCTGGGAAGAAGCGAAGTGTCACAGAAAACCAAACTGGCTGCATACAAATTTGATTATGCTCCAACGTTGACGTACAGTTGCAAGTCATGGACACTGAATGACAGACATAAAAAAAAAATACAAGCAATGGAGATGAAATTCCTGAGAAAAGTTGAGAAGAAAACTCGTAGAGATCGGGTGAGAAACGTTAACGTCCGGAAGAATTTGAAGATATTCTCTTTAAATGATAAAATTTAAAGGTCGCAACTGCGTTGGTTTGGTCACGTCTGTAGGGTGAATGAGAAAAAGTACACGAGATGAGCATGGGAGGCTAACTAGAAAGCAGAAAAGGAAGAGAAAAGAGGACGGTCCAGAACGAAATGAGAGGATGACATCAAGAAGAGTGTAGATGTCAGTTTGGGCTCGTGTCAGTGTTTTGGCACTGGACAAATATTTGTCTATGAGATGGAGAGCTCTTTAGAAAACCTCGGCATCTGACGCGTAGAAGAAGGCGACTAAGAAGAAGAAGACGACGTTTGTTTAAAAAGCAATACCTCTTAACTTGTTTTCACGAATTGGCATCACTGTGACAACACAACGTAACAGCCGTTAGCAGTTGCAACGTTTTTCTGGATTAATGAAAATTTTTGATTTAATTTTATCAGATTTACAATTAAAAGTGTAGATGATTTTTCTAAGTGTCCGGTTTGTCTTACGCCACTAGGACTGTGCGGAATAAGTGCACGGTTACACAAGCGTTTTTTTTCAACCGTGCACGCGCGTGGAGTTTGAAAAAATTTACAGGCATTTCACAAATGCAATGCACAGAGAAGGGCATTGAAAATGCTTCAATAAATCTAAAAAATATATATATTTATTTTTCTTCATTTACCAATGTACAGATTATAAGTTAAATGTAGTCGCATTCATAAGCGCGCACGGAGACAAGCTTGCTGTTCTTCTTGAGATTCATCGATTTCACTTGGAAGTATAATCATCGGACGATGCGTAGTGAAATGTGAAGCGTATGGGACCACTTCGGTTGGTCGCAACTTATAAAATACACCATCAATCGTAGTACCATTACGAGTGGTTATGAGATTTCGATCAGATGCTAAACGTACCGAATAAAATTCTTCCAAATATGCGAGCAGTCGTCCAGCTTCGGGCAGTTTCAAGTTGTAGTTAAATCACCACATATAATTAACGGGCTCCAGTATAAGTCATCGGTACGTGACGTATAGCTGCGCATGCTATAAACGTTAAACCTCAAAAGAGCGGCGTCGAATAAACGAAATAACTCGTCTTCAATGATGTTTGGTCGTCCGTAGATCAGAATGATGTGGAGTTTATCATTTAGTCCTTGAGTATTCTTAAACTCGACACGAACACAACACACATCACCGTACGGCGCGCTCGTAGTATCCAACTGGAAATGCGTACAACGCTTCAAATAAGGCCTTGATAGACTCATAAATCGCGACACCACCGGCTCTAGTAGACGAGCTGTTATGTCTGGCGACTATCGTATAACCAGGGATCTCCATACTCGGTTCTCAACTTCTGCATGAACAATCGAAGGTGTATCCAGAAACGTTTTTCGAGTAGGCTTACTGCAGAATATCTATTGACTATTTTACTAATCTTCACATGATGATAAAACAACTAATCATCGTTCTTTTGAAGAAAACAACTAATAAAGGTAAAAGGCGCTGAAAGGTAAAACGCTACTGCACAGAAACGCCCGTGTGACCACCCTCGTGCGTGTTAAAAACGGACTAAGAACGCAGCAGGTTGCGTTTCAATGCGGGAGACGTTGAAAACGCAGCAGAGTTGACGACCCGTGCGAATTTTCCACGTCCGTGTGATCACTTGCCGCCTGTGTGTTTAATTCAAACCGTTTCCCAACCGCAGGCAAAAGCCGGGGAAAGAAACCCTCATGTAACCGTACCCTAATAATGAACATAGTTTTTAATCAAATTTTGTGTAAAAACTTTAAGGCAGTTCAACAGAAATATTTAACCAAACATGCTATTACATAGCATTTGAGTATAAGTTTGAAAATATGAAATAGAGGAAAATCAATTCAGTGACACCGGAGGAAGTTATCGATGAAAGGCCAAAAAATCTAGACGAGTAAAGATTAAATTCTAAAATATTTTCAAAAAGCGTATCTTTTTTTTATGTATAAAATTTTTCTCGTTACCTTTTTTTTTATTAAAACTGTATTTATCATTTTTAAATATAAAATGTCAATAAATTAATGTCTTCTAAACATCGTTTAAATAGCTCTCGCTCTCTCCTATGTAGGCCCTTGTTGGGCCCTGAGCTCCTTAAATTTTCCCCGCCATTCTCTTCTGTCGGTAGTCATCCTCATCCAGGAACGCACTTTCGATATTTCTTTCGCATTCTCATCCACCGCGTCCTCCCATATTCTCCTCGGTCTTCCCACTGGTCTTTTTCCGTGGATTCTGGTATTCAATAGTTTTCGTGGTATTCTATCTTCCCCCATCCTGGCTACGTGACCAGCCCAACTTAGACGCTGTAGTTTTATGTATTGTGTTAGCGGTAGTTCTTTATACATTTGATACAATTCAAAGTTATATCTTATTCTCCAGCCGTGTACGTCATTAACTGGTCCCAGGATTCTTTGTAATATTTTTATTTCAAAGATATGCAGAGTGTTTGCTGCTTTGGAGTTTAGGATACACGTTTCGCAGCCGTAGGTTAGGATGGGTCTTATTATTGATTTGTATATCCTTAGTTTAGTGTTTCTGTTGATGTCTTTAGATCTGAAGATACTTGATGTGGCGAAATACGCTTTATTGACTTGGACTATCCTGTTCCGGATTTCGGCTTCTTCTGTGCCGTTTTTTCTAATATGGTTCCCAAGTATTTAAAGTTGTCCACCTTTTCGATATTGTCGATTGTTCTGTAGTTTATTTGTCTTCTAGTCTGGACTAATACTTTTGTTTAAATAGCATGTATTTTAATTATGTTATTACGTTCACTTTAATGGCGTTGATTTCAGGATGTTACCACACGTTATTCAGCCACTTTAAGATTGTCTTATTGACTACATTTAATTTGTCTTTTCTCTTGTATAAAGCCGATACGGCCCCCCCCCAAAGGCCACATACTAGACACGTTACTGCATCAAAGAGGAGTATTCACTGTCTTTCCAATATCTTATATCCTCTTGCCAAGAGCAGTAGCAATCGCCAATGTCAGCCCAGAAGCCTACAGAATGTTTCTAGACCCATTCGACTTTTGGCCTTAGATAACCTTAACTGTAGCTTACTGTAGACACTGTTATGTATTATTATTTGCTGTTCTGCCCTAAGGCAGGTATTCAAATGGTAAAAGGTCTTAAGCTGTCCTGTCGCATGCCAGTCTTTTCATTTCTTCGTAACACCCTCTGATTTTAATGATATCTATTAACTTCATTCTTCTACGCATTCTTCTTTTTTCTCCTTCTATGACACCCTCCATGGCAGTTGTAAGCAAGCAGTCTCTTCTTAAACAATGACTTAGCCAATTCCTCTTCCTATTCTCTATTGCCTTCAGGATTCTTCTCTCTTCCCCAATTCTTCTTAAAACTTCACCATTCCTTAATTTATCAACCCACCTCACTTTTTCCATTGCTCGCCAAACCCACATCTCAAATGCTTCTAATCTTTTCTCATCCTCCTTCCTCAGTGTTCATGTCTCTGCACCATATAAAGCAACGCTCCATACATAACATTTAACCAACCTTTTTCTTAAATTCTTATTAGTTTTGCCACACAGCAGTCTTATCTTCCCATTAAATGCCTCTTTCGCTATAGCAATTTTTGCTCTAATTTCACGAGTGCAGGACATATCTTCACTTATCAATCTTTCAAGATATTTAAACAACTCCACCTGTTGTATTTTGTCTTGCTCTATCTTTATGTTTGCCCTTTTTCTTCCTCTGCTAATGTCCATACACTTAGTTTTCCTTATTAATCCTCATTCCATATCCCTTGCATACTAAATTCAAATCTCTTATCATTTCATTCATTGTCTCTTCGTTTCCTGCTAAAACAGCCATGTCATCAGCAAACCTTATGCATCCAATTCTTCGTCCACCGACATTCACACCTCTTGTTTTGCCAAAGCACTTCCCAATCAAGTCATCAAGATATATGGTAAATAAATTTGGTGACATAGAGCCTTGCCTTACTCTTCTTCCAATTTTAATTCCTTCTGAACCCTCATTTCCGATTTGCACACTCACTTTCTGTCACTGTTATGTAAAAGACCACGAACTACACAGATTCTACATGGAACTAAAGACTGTAAATTAGGATTAAAAATTGCATTTACTGGTAAATATCCAGTGAGGGCTACGATAGTTATAAACAACACCGCATTAGAACAAGTGAGCCATTTCAAATATATCGGCTGTGCAATAAGCTATGAATCTGAGTATGATATAAGAGAGAAGATAAATACATGTAGGAATATCTGTAGTACGATTCATAGAAATCTTAGAAATAAAACAAGACACAGAACAAGCATTAAATTTTATAAGACAATTGTAATACCCACGTTGTTTTATGCGAGTGAGCCGTGGGTCATGACAAAAAAGGAAAGTGGCAGGATTCAGAGTGCTGAAATGAAGTTTTTAGAAATACTTTAAATTATACATTGCAAGATAAAATAAGGAATGAAGATATCAGAGCAGACCTCGAAGTGAAGGACGTAAATAAAATTATGTCCTGTCATAACGTAAATTCTTTCAAAGGCGAAATGAAGCAATGCTATTGTTTATGTCCTGGTGACAAATGCATATGTCGGCGCTTAGAGACAGTTACAGTACATTAAATACAGATTTTGTGCCCCCCACACACACACACATACATATACGAGGGCGTGTTTAGTTCATAACGAATCGTTGTCGATTAATTTAAATGTAGCGTTGCCGAGGAAACGATACCCACCACGTTCATTTAGTTACAATATTAAAGTCTACCTATTTGTCAACCGCATAGATCGCTGTCATGAACTTACACACGCACACAAATTATGATCCACTCAGGCACACAATTCGTAATTTGTAAAACAGAATAATAGACTTGGTGACATACACATAGCATTATTTTGTAAATGTTATAACCGGTTTTGCTCGCCTGTGAAACAAGAATATAATTCTCTGACAGTTGTCAAATAAGTAACCGATTTATCTTTCAATACAGATTTAATTTTAGGGTGCTAATATGTACCAAAATATATACAAGATAATCAAAATATACGGGCTAAGGTGGGTTGGACACATAGAAAGAATAGTGGAAGGGCAGCCTACGAAACATATTTCTACCAGAAACCAATGGGTAGTAGAAAAAGGGGAAGGTCCCGAAGTAGATTCAACGACCAAATAGAGGAGGACTTCGGAAAGCTGATTGTAAGAAACTGGAAAGCCAGGGCACCCAATAGGGAGAATAGAATCGACTTTTGGAGCAGGCCAAGGCCCACCAAGGGTTGTAGTGCCACGGCCGATGTTGATGAATACGTATCAAAACAATAGTAGGCTATTCGTTTAAATGTAAAATTGTTTAAAGAATTTTTGTATCGGAGAACTGTAATTAATTTAAATATTTTAAATATTTGTATGTACAATGTGAGTCTTCTCAATTAAATAAGTAGTATAGCTATACGGTTATTATGATTTGTGTAATCTACAGTACTATGTGGAGCCGTAACGGGGTTTGGCGCCTGATCCTTGGCGGAGATGATGATGATGATGATGATTATGCTGATGCAGATGATAGTCTGTGGTCGGCAAACGTTTTTGTAAATGGACCATGTATTAAACATATTTAGGCTTATAGAGCGATCAGACAAAACAGAAACTTAACCTGTTGGTAGGTATTCAAGGCCGACTTAAATACGCGTGTTGCCCTATGCTCCCATCAGACTGGTGCTCGGTGCTCTCCTCTCGATTCAAAATTTAACCTTTTATCCATTACTCTCACTGACAAATGGCATACACAATTTCGAAAGTCAGCAATTATTATATTAGACTCTCAAGTTACAACAAATATTTAGCTAAATATTGATTACAATGAGCATAGTTGTACTGAAGCTTAAAAAATACTAATCGATCCATTTTTTCTTGATTTTAACTTAACAAAGTCTTGTACAATTTCTTCTAAATCGAGAGATTCGCTTTCAATATTCAACCTTGCTAACGAAGGTAATCTCTCATCACCCATACTTGAACTGAACATATCTTCAATACGTTTTAATACAGAAAATGATGTTTCAGATTCGCAGTTAGCTATCGGAATCGTTTTTACAATCAATAGTGCAGTTTAATACTTTGAGCGGACAAACTGTAGTTGAGGACATTTGTTTTTTTTTCACATATATTATCTTCAAAAAGTTTTATGGCTTAGGGCTGGACGGTGGCCCCTCTGACAGATGAAGGCCTGGTGCCCGGTGCTGCAGCATACCCTAGCGTTCTGGATAATCCGCCACTGTAGGTATTTAACAGAAAAACAAACATTTTCCACGTGTTATATTAAGAAAATTTAAGATGCGGTTACAATGGTGTAAGTAAGTGGGTATAAGTAGATTTATTAGCAAAATTAAATGTGTTAAATGATTATCCAAATGTAATGAATATGATTCGGTTCATTATTGTTGTGTTATTAACATTATTATTTTTCCTACGTTGAGATCATAAAAGTGCGTACGTGACTCTTAACGCTCGACAATGCTCGTTCAAGACGTTTCTCGATCGTTCTGCCGGGCATTGTACAAGGTCGGACAATGACACAGTTTCTACCGAGTTACAGAGCGGCCGTAACTACGCAATATTTCTCGACGCATCGTCTGGAAAGTGACAGACCTTTCTGGAATCTCATGAGCGTATAAATGAGCATCCAGCTGGCGGCCAAGTTCGGTTTGTGACCAACGACATTACGGTGCGTTTGGGATTACAGTGTGAACCGATTGTTGAGTTAGCGCGAAACTGCAATAAGATGATATTTATTATTTGCGTATAGCGACTAGGTGAATCACTTGTTTCGCTCTCAAAGGAATATATCTACTTCATCAACGTTTCCTTTGCTTCGCTGTCCAATAGGCTTGTATCGTCAAACTTCTTTAGCCAACCTGCCATCTGGCATCCTAATCAGATGAGCAGTCTATCTCTCTTTGATCTCTGCAATAAGATCTGGGATATTAAAAATCTGCAAATCTTTACGAATGTCTTCATTGTAGAGCCTATCTCTTCGTGTGTAGCCTTTAACAGATCGCAAGAATCTCACCTCCGACGTCTGTATTCTACTCAGATGGTTTCTCGCCAGAACCCAAGTTCCAGAACCATACAATAACACTGTAACAGCCATCATCTTACAAAAGTTTAGTTGCGTCTTTTTCCTAGTTTTCTTGATAGCAATCGACTTTTTTTATGGGGGGGGGGGAACGTTTGGAAACAATTTTTCAGTACTTTGAAAAGATTTTTGGAGGTTGGAAGATTTGTTTCCAATCATTAAAGTCGATTGCATCCTAATCGACTATCAATCAAAATTATCAATTATCGTAAACATTAAACTGTCAATCGTAATCCGTATTGATGTTTTACTTATTTCCTGTTTTAAAATGTCTTTTCACATGACAGTAATATTTCTACACCACAGGTCGTAAGTTCACAGTTGTATGCTGACAACTTTACACAAGGCATACTATGCAGGTGTACATGAGTGTAATCTACATTCAGATCTAGTGCAACATTTTAAGAAGATGAATGAAATCATTAATTTACAAAAACCTTTTGAATATTTCTAATTTTCCTAATAAATCATACAGTTTATTTCCAAACAATGGAAAAATCAGTTATTCCTAAAATATGTTTCTCTTGTAGAACGATGACGACTTCTAAATTAGTTTTCCGGAACACAATTATACGAAGCGGTATCAACTCAATGCAGCAACACTTTAAATCCGACAGAATCTAAAGTCGACGTTTGTTTTAGGTTGGAGAAATAAGTAAATACTATTTCTCTGGTTGCCGCCGCAGGGTAAACCCCCGTGGGAGTGACGGAAACAAAAAATAAAACAACGGCGTCGAACGCATGGCGTGTAGGCCCTACTAGTGTCAGTCACATAAGTAAATATCTATTTTTATTACTCGAGAGACGACGAGAATCTCTTTGTGGAATAATAAAAATGGTTTTTAGATGTAGTGGCAAAAATCATTTCGCCCACAGGCATTTTGCCAAAAGGAAAATATTTTCTTCAACAATAACGTAAAGTATATACATATAGGCCTATATACGATTGAGCATAATCTATAATTATGTTTCATTTTATCAACGTACTTAGACTACTGTATAGTATCGACAATTTCAGTCTCGATAATTTAGATTAATAGAATCAGCACATAAACAAGATCAAAACATACGAATTCCTAAATTTATCTTCGTTTAAACTGAGTTTTGGTCTAATTGAAGAAGAATCGTCAGTTTACAAAGAGCCCATGCACACAAAATCGCGTGAGATGTAACTATGTTAATCGCAACATAGTTACAGTAAACAAAATATTATACCAATTGATTTTCTTTGTAATTGTAATAGAAAATGTTATAATTTGCCATAGTTTAATATTTTTGTGTACAAGTAGTTTTTCTGTACACAAAGCAAATAGTAACAGTCCACTCTGTTAAACTTATTATTACTTTTATAAATATCTATCGACTACCCATTATGGAGAAATCGACCGCTGCACAGCAAAATAAAACACAAATTCTGTTTCTTTCAAAACACAGCTGGCACAATGCATCTTCAAAAGTATTATCCTGCCGTTATTAGAGATACATTTCTTGATCCTACAGAGTGATATTATTAAAAAATTTTTCAAATACGTTATGAAGTTTACTCTAAACCCATACCGGTACTTTCAAGTTAGTAAAGTTGAGGGTGCCACTTTTGCATTCACAATCTTTGCCACTTTAGCAAGGAATTAACTTTAAAACGCCATATGTTTAGTGACTCGGTTTTCACCCGTTGTGCCAACATTAGCACGATTAACGACTCGCAGTTAAACTTACAGGTGTGTGCGGTAGCTCATTTACATTCAGCCGCTTCAATACTTTCAATAAGTTTCGACATTGTTTACTGAGAGCGAAAATTCTTTTACATCAATTAACGTTGATGTAATATTAAGCTAACAGAACTCGCTCACTATTTTTAATTAAATACATTTATTCTAAGATATATTTCAATATAAATTAATTTGGAAACCTTATTAGCCGGGCTGTCAGGCTGTAGTCTAAAGTTAATGCTGACGTACGTTTCGGCCTTACCATCGGTGGCCATCTTCAGTGTCGGTAACAATTGGTACGGTGTCCGCCAATTCGCCTCACTGATGAGGCAGAGACAGTCTCTACCTAATTACTGGTTTGAATTGTGTCTCTACCTGATCACTGGGGTGAATTGGCGGACACCGTGCCAATTGTTACCGACACTGAAGATGGCCACCGATGATGAGTCCGAAACGTCGGTCAGTGTGGACTTTAGACCACGGCCTAACAGCCCGGCGAATAATCTTTCCATGCGGACGTCGGCCGTACAAGCCTTAGGAACTCCGTTAATTAGTTTTTTAATTAGCAGAAAAATTAAGAAACTCCCATTTTTCTCCTAATTTCTTCACAAAGATGGCAATAGTAAAACAGATAATGATATCCTTGTAATAAACATTAAAATATACGAACTATTGCGTAGGTTTTTTTTAATTAAATTTATAACCACAGTTTCTAAATGACAAAGAGTTTTAGCTTTTAAGTTTCATGTTCCCGTGGATATTACTATGCCTGCATTCAAATCTTTCTTAATATACGTAAATCATAACATCTTCTTCATCTTATTTTTCATCATCATCATCATCATCATCATCATCATCGTCATCATCATCATCATCATCATCATCATCATCATCATCATCATCTTCTTCTTCTTCTTCTTCTTCTTCTTCTTCTTCTTCTTCTTCTTCTTCTTCTTCTTCTTCTTCTTCTTTAGCGCTACAGCCCAACGTGAGCCCTAGCTTCCAACACCAATCTTCTCCAAAGTCTTCTGTCCGTTCCCATCACCGTGTAACCCCTCACATCCATTCTTCTAAGATCTTCTAGCACATCATCTAACCATCGTCCTAGGTTTCCATCTCTTTCTGCTTTCGTAGACCTGCGCCCTCAGAATTTCCTTCGGCATACTCTGATCATCCATCCGTTCTAGACGACCTAGCCATTGTATTCGTTTAGCCTTTATGATTCTTACATTGTCTTCCTGATTTAATAGTTCATCTGTTTCCTGGTTATTTCTTATTCTCCATTCATCATCTTCTTTAACCGGGCCATAAACATGTCTTATGATCTTTGTTTCAAACCTTCTTAGTGTTTTGTTCGTTTTTTATCAGTGTCCATGTCTTGCCTCCATAAGTCTGATAAATGTCTATTACCGGTCTGATAAATAAATTATAACATATGTAAAGTTTTTTTTTTTTTTTGCAAACGTAGCTTAGAAACATTTCTAAAAAGATTCTAAACTTGCAAATAGATATAGAGAGGTATTAAATTTTTAAAACTATTAAAGCTACTTTTTAAGATCTTATATTTTGAATAAAATTCCTCGTAATTCAACTGTTACAAACTTATCAAAATTCTAACTTACATTTTTCTCGTGTGATGTCCATAAAAATAAGAAATTTCACGGTAACACCACGTTCGATTTCGGTTGAAATTTTTCCTCGCTTGTGCCTTATAGCCATAACCAAAAATATTATAGAGAAGGTCGTGAGCAGCGTTGAAGAATATATTAAAAGAGAGAATAAATAAAACAAGTGGAATTCATGAATAATAAATAACCCCACAAAAACAAGCACACCGCTAGAATAATTCTAAACGTATTCTGAATTCAATACGGTCCTGTGTGGTGGATTATCCGTTCTGCAACAGGGTATCAGACAAACGTACACTATAAACACAGGATTACGAATACATATAGACTACTTTCAGTTGTTTTATACAGCCATTGGATTCATAACGAGTGGATTGTATAGATTGTCTATTGAGCTTTCGTATAGTGCTTGCGAAACAAACAATAATCCATGCTGGTTGGTGATCAACTGGGAGAGATTAGAATTTAATCTTGCCCATCAGCCAACGCTACAATGTTCAGCACCTGTTTCTTCTGTTTGAAACTCAGAACAAAATATAATTTAAATTTGAACGCTTCTCGTATATTACATTCTATAAGTCACGAGTTAAATAGACACGTAGATCTCCTTCCGGAGCTCTACAGGTCGGGACGACCATTGGCTTCCTCCACCACTCGCCTCCAGTTCTCCATCTCTGTTGCAACGTCCTCCAGTTTTGTACGCCCATTATTTTTCAGTCTTCCAACTCCACCCCTCTCTTGTGGCATTCTTTCCACATGTCCCAGTCATCTTATCCGCCTTGTCTTTATGAAGCAAACTATGTCTTCCCGCTGCAATATTTCATCAATTTCAGTATTTTGAAGGCATCTCCATTTCCTGCTTCCATTATTGGGCCGTATATCTTTCTCACTACTTTCCTTTCAAATAGTCTGAACGAATTTATTGATACAGCCGTGAGTGGCCACGCTTCAGCTCCGTAAGACAAGACTGGTCTGAACAAGCTTTTGTAGATTTTAATTTTGGTATTACGAGAGAGAACCTTGTTGTAGAGAAGATTAAGATTCGCATAATATACTGTATTGCCACCGATGAGTCTTCTATTTATTTCGTGTGTGATTTTGTTCTCCTCATTGAGTTCTGTTGCAAGATATACAAACCTATGTACACTACTAAAAGTGTAATTATCCAGCTCTAAGTTCTGGGGCTCCCTTCTTGCCTGTGCTGCTGTCATTTTCATATAGTGCGTTTTCTTTTCATTAATAGTCCCAAAGAACGTGCTTTTCCCACATGTAGATGAAATCGACAAAGAAAAATCACAAAACAAATAGTACTGTAAAAATCTTAAAGACAAAGAATATTTATTACAGAAACCCGTACTTTAGAAGCAAACATAATGAGAAGCTACACTGATATAACAGATGCAATACAATCGTCTTTACGCGGAAGAAGACGAAAGGTTTCAATTGGTAACGAAAGCAACAAATTGAAAGTAGTTCTTCGGGAAAGACAATAACCCTCAATAGTACAGTGTACAATCGATCTGCTTTGAAACCAGTGAATGTATAAAGGAGCAGATTGCACGCGCGTGCACACACACACACAAACATTTAAATATATATACACACACATACATATAGATAGATAGACAGATAGAGGGGGGTAATACGCTGTTTGTAGAGTATATTTGTTTGATACGTTGTTCAGAATGGATAATCCCCACAGCGTATTGCATTCAGAATACGTTTAGAGGTCTAGCGGTGTGCTTGGCTCGTTTTGTGGCTTTATTGATTATTCATATATTCCACTTGTTTTACTTATTTTCCCCTCTGACATATTCTCCATGTGTTGTTGCGTTACAACACAATACAGTACACTTCGTATTCTGAAACATAATGTTTGTGTACCTTGCAAGTATACTTAGCCTTAGGGCTATAAGGCATGTATGAGGTTAAATTCTCTCTGGTCCCTATTCTCCATACTTTTCTCAATTTATTCCTGACCCGATCTCCCCATTTTTCTTCTCTGAAACTCCTACCTCCCTTCACTATATTTTCAGTTTTTGTTCTATGTTGTACCTTCCCTATTGCTTTATCCTGGTTAGATTAATTCTCAGCCCTATTTATGTCCCCGTTTCGTCTCAATTGGCGTTAAATTAAGTAATAGAATGGGATAAGTGTATTAATGTTAAAGGAGATTATAATGGGAAATTAAATTTTCTTTGGAATTCGAAAACTGGTTTGTGAGGTCAGTAACTTATTGGACAACCCTCGTAGACCCAAATGTAATGCCATGATATGAATAAAGACTACTGCTGACGGGAGTTTGTGAGTGGGTAAACTTTGCACGTTTTTATTTACTTTTATTAATTATTGGTATTTATTCGTTTTTTATTTTTATTCAGTTTGTATTTCTTTTTGTTGATTTTTTACTCTTTTACTTTTTTTTTTTAATTTCTACAAAAAGTCTGTTCGTCCGAGTCTGTCGATTCTAAGCATGAACCATTCAAAACGATTTGAACGATTCAAAAGACGTTCCATAAAATCGTCTTTTGCTTTCATTTATATTATTATTTTTTTCATCATCGTCATCATCTGCAAAGGAATACCAATGGTTTGTTCTGGTCTCAAACAGTCAACACGAGTCTAGAGCTGGTCACTCCAGCTCTTCCTCGGACGTCCCACACCTCTCCGTTCCTTTGGCTTATAGTTCCCTAGTTGTTTGGGGATGCGGAAGTCATCCAATCGGCAAAGATGTTACCATCAATTTAGTCGATACTGGGAAATCCTGTCGAGTATACTCAGAATAAATATTTTTTGGTATAGATATTCACTCCAATCATAGTTGTGGATGCTTGGTCCACACCGATCACTGCTTCGGAGTCTCATGGTATATTTATTGTCGTACAGGTCTTATTGGTACATATTCATTTCTAGCAGTCTTATGATGTCTTTGTCGTTTTTAGAAACATGAACTTTGATAACACTTGAGAACATTACCGAATATTACCTAGTTCACTCAACGCTCTTTCCATGTTGCTACATTCACTTACGAACGAATATATGATGGGGGGAGAGAGAGAGAGGGAGAGAGAGAGAGAGAGAGAGAGAGAGAGAGAGAGAGAGAGTTGTACGACACCAATCTGCGTTTGTGTAAAACTGACTAAACCGGGCGCATTACCATGGGCGTCCTTTCCACTATCATTTATGTTTTTTTCCGTTGAAAGAATGACGAGAGGTGTAAGGAATAGATCTAGGATGGAGGTGTAATATTGTGGATTGGAAGAGTACTCCTATATGAAGACACAGAGAGGATCGCGCAGAACAGGGAGGTATGAAAGGACCGCGATGTACTTCTCCGTGTTAACAATATTTTAATTCCAGTACATTTGTCTGTTCATTATCCTATTGTTTACAGATTCAATATTTAGTTTTATGGAAGGTTTAATAAAATAAAAGCGACACTTGATGTAAATACAGGCGCTGATTTATTTAGTATACAAATACACAGAAACTGATACACTTAGTCTGACACACAATTGTTAACTGAACTGAACTGCACTAAAGATCGACACTTTATATACCTTTTCTAAGACAACCAGAAAGATCCAGAAATCTCTATAGGTATACATACATCAATGACAAAAATGTTCCCCACTACAAAACTCTAGACACTTCCACACTACAAAGAAAAACGCCGGCCCAATCAGAGCCTCACGGCACGCCCACGCGCCATGCAAGCAATACAATAACCCTGTTTTACAACTTTGTTTACTAGATGGATGGAGAGTTTTCGAGATCTTTCTCTTAACACCCTCCCTAAAACTCTGCATCCTTATAATAAATATCATCTTTATTAGTAAGTCCTAATTTTTCTTTCAAAAAATCGAATTTCGGTTTTGGCAATGCTTTCGTAAAGATATCTGCAATTTGCTCTTCACTTTTTACATATGTTACATTAATTTCACCCTTTTGGTAATTGTCTCGCACAAAATGATATTTAACATCGATATGCTTACTTCTTTGATGAAATTCCGGATTTTTAATTAGTTTAATTGCGCTCATATTGTCTATATATAAATTATAAGTTGTTATATTAATTTTACATTCATTGAAGATTTTCTTTAACCAAATTATTTCTTTTGTTACTGTTGCAGCACTAATATACTCAGCTTCAGTTGTCGATACAGCTACGCATTGCTGCTTCTTACTTTGCCATGTTATTGGACCATTCGCAAATTTACATACAAAACCAGAAGTAGATTTTCTTGCAATTTTGTCACCTGCGAAGTCTGCATCGCTATAAGCTTCGAACATACCATTTTTACTATATAGAATTCCAACATTAATTGTACCTTTCAAATATCTCATAATTCGTTTGACTAAGAGCCAATGTTTTTCGCTAGGATTTTCTAATTCACGTGATACAATATTAACAGCAAAACTAATATCAGGTCTACTTACAATTTGCAAAAACATTAAACTTTCTACTGCTTCTCGATAAGGCAGTTTATACATTACTTTTTCAGATATAATATCATAAAAACTACAATCAATTGGAGTGGAAACTGGATTTGCTGAGGACATATTAAACTTTTCTAAAATTTTTGCAATATAACTGCTCTGATGTATGAAAACGGAACCATCTTTTAATCTCGAGATTTCTATCCCCAAGAAATGTTTAACGTCTTTAATACTCTTTATAGTAAACTCTTTGCTCAAATCATTTAATATTTTATCAATTAATTCAATTTTCGACGCAGCTAATAAACCATCATCTACATAAATTGTAAGTAAAATTAAATCATTCTCTTTTCTGTAAATATAGAAGCACGGATCAGCAGTACTTTGATAAAAACCCAAGTTTAAAATTAAATTTTTAAAATGATCTGTCCAACATCTAGGAGCTTGCTTTAAACAGTACAAACTTTTCTTTAATTTGCAAACGCGATTTGTATCTATCAGTACCATCCGCATTGACTTTTCTCGTATAAACACATCGATTATCAATAATTTTACGATTTTCTGGTTTATCAACTAGTACCCAGGTTCCATTTTCATACAACGAGTTTATCTCATCCTGCATTGCAGCTAACCAATTACCTTTTTCATCATTCATTATTGCTTCATTATAATTATTTGGTATATTTTTCGCGAGATGCGAAAAATGCGCAACAGGGAACCCATAAAATTCAGTTTGTTTTCTCTGAGATCTATTGCGCAATTCTCGCCCTCCCTGATTGTTATCTTTCACTTGAACAGATTGTACGGGTTCTTGCAAAGTTTCTTCAAGTTTGTAATCATTATCTTCGCAATTGTTATTAGTGTTTTCTACAATATTACCATTCTCATTTTCATTTACAATATCTTTTATTTTTTCATTATTCAAAGGAACATTAACCGAACTATTGGATACTTTTTCAGGCTTAAATAAAACATCTCTACTTACAACTACATCTCTTAAACTTGGAACATACACTCGATAACCTTTAAAATTTTCGTGATAGCCAACAAGATAGCCTTTAATTGCTTTTTTGTCTAACTTTTACGTTTCTCGACAGGTATATGTACAAAGCATTCGGTTCCAAAAATCTTTAACTTATCAACATTTGGTTCTTTAAGGCGATTTTTTATTATCATGTCTTGTTGGTGCTGTTCGATTAATTACAAATACGGCCATGTTTATTGCTTCTGCCCATAAATATTTTGGCAAATTCGCGTTCGCATGCAACATGGAACGAGCAGCTTCTACGATAATTCGATTCTCGCGTTCCGCAACACCATTTTGTTCGGGTGTATAAGGAGTATTGACTGTCACTTTAATGCCTCTTTCGTTCAAAAAACGTTTTACCTATTGATTATCATATTCTTTTCCGCCATCCCGATGAATTTCTTTTATATTTCTTCCGAATTGATTTTCAACTTCCAAACAAAAAATCTTTAATTTATCAACTACTTCCGATTTATGTTTGATAAAATAAATATATCTAAATCCGGAAAAATCATCTTTAAATGTAACAAAATATGACTTCTTGCCAAGAGATTCATCTTCCATTGGACCGCAATCATCTGTGTAAATTAACTCTCGAACTTCTGTCGCACGATCAGTTTTCGCGTGAAAAGGTAAACGGTGTTGCTTGCCGTATGCACAGGCATCACAAAAGAAGTCATCATTTATAAATTTAATATTCGCATTTTTCAGAAAATTTCGTACATATTTAATGTTTTGGTGACAAAGCCGCTCGTGCCATAATTGCAAGGAATAACAATCATCCGATTTTTCGATTTTTCTGTTTGATTTTACAATTTGTTCAACCGGTTCTATTTGTTTACTAAAATTACATGCTTTTGGAAGTTTTACACGCACATCTAATTTTAATAAGTTTCCAAATTCATGGCCTACTGCAATGATTTGTTTATTTTTCATTAAAAAGCATTGCTTACTGAAATTTGTTATCAAACAATCTATACCTTTCTTACCCGCACATTTAGTAGAAAACAAGTTATTAATTAAATCAGGAGTATATAATACATCCTGAAGAGTACATTCTAATCTATTACCATCTACATAAGATTCTAAGTCTATGTTACCTATTCCATATGCTGCCATGTAATCACCGTTGCTTATCTTCACATTTACTGGATGTGCGAATTCTTCATACGATGAGAACCAATCCCTTCGATGTGTCATGTGATCCGTTGCTCCTGAGTCCAATGCCCACATATCTGTTTTTTGGTTTTCTCCTTTGACTCCTAGCAGTGCTATTCTGGGAGATGATCCCGGATGCGATGAAGATACTTCATTTTCAACTTGTAGCGTTATATTGCTACTCTTCTTCTGGCGACAGTTGTAGCCCCTGTGACCATTCCTTTTGCATTCGAAACACCAGAAGCAATCCCTTTTCAAATGATTGGTCCTACCGCAGTTGGTGCAGAATAATCCTTCCTTTTTCTTCTCCGGATAATTTTTAATATGTCGATGATACTCATTTTTCTGTTTTTCGTTGCCAACTTTTAATTTTGACATCAAAGCCGTTGATGACTCACATGTATCGTCCTTTTCTTGAAGTCTAGCTTCTTCAGCCATTAATCGGTCAGTTACATTTTCTAGATTTTTCTTACTCTCTTCGATTGAATCCCAGGCACTGTGAAAGTGGTTATACTTTTTGGGCAAACAAGACAAAATTCGAGTGAGAAGCATGCCTTTTGGTAGTGAACTTCCAAGAGTGTGCATTTTCTTCGATAGAATTTCAAGCTTTGAAATATTTTGGGCAACACTTTCACTCTCAACCCACTTAAAATCGAAGAACTGTTTTTGCACAATAGACAGAGTTTCATCGGATTTATTTTCTATCGTATACCGAGCTTAATTTTGTCCACATTTCTCTGGCGCTTGTGCAACCCATAATCAGCTCCAATGGCTTGTCTTCGATCGTAGTCACAATCAATTTCCTGGCAGTTTTGTCAGCCTTCAAAAACTTTTGCAATTTTTCTTCATATTCATCTTCTTTTGGGTCTTCATGTGGTCTTTGTAATTTTCCTTCACAAACAGCTAGCACATCGTCGTCATCTTCTAGAATTGTTTTTATAACGAAGTGCCACTTGTGCCAATTTTCTTTATTTCGCAACCTCTCAATTTTTAGATTCGAGATATCCATTTTGCTTCTTCAACTAGTTAGCACTTTCTTCTTTTTTTTATATATATATTTGTACACACACTTGATTTCACACTGCACTACACTCAACCAAAGCCTGGGCCCATAACCTATGGAAGGTTTAATAAAATAAAAGCGACACTTGATGTAAATACAGGCGCTGATTTATTTAGTATACAAATACACAGAAACTGATACACTTAGTCTGACACACAATTGTTAACTGAACTGAACTGCACTAAAGATCGACACTTTATATACCTTTTCTAAGACAACCAGAAAGATCCAGAAATCTCTATAGGTATACATACATCAATGACAAAAATGTTCCCCACTACAAAACTCTAGACACTTCCACACTACAAAGAAAAACGCCGGCCCAATCAGAGCCTCACGGCACGCCCACGCGCCTTGCAAGCAATACAATAACCCTGTTTTACAACTTTGTTTACTAGATGGATGGAGAGTTTTCGAGATCTTTCTCTTAACAAGTTTATACTTAATTACAGCATTTATGCCTTTATCTTTTAATTATTTAATAGGTTAGTGTGTTAATTGACCATTTATTATGTTTTTATTATTAATCTTAATGCCTAAATATTTTAATACCATTTCCAATTAAATTATACTGCCATATTTTGTTTAAATATTCTACTACATTACAATTTTTGTACCCACACTATAAAATTATCTCCGTACGTCAGAATATTAAACATTCAATTAAACCACTTCTCATTAGCCGACTAACTCCTCTGCATTTGCTAGCAGCACTGTAAAGACCTCTAATCGTTACTCCCTACGGTCCAAGATTCATAGCAATGAAGGTTCTACGATTTCCCTATGAAATATACACATTTTTATTCGTCATAAGAATGTGTGTAAATATATATGTATTCGAGATTCATTCCTATCTCTTATTTCCTACTTTGCATTCTTCCTACTTTGTTTATACATTTCAGTAATTAAAACATCACACGTCCTAAATAGAGTCAATAATTTAACACCATGTATAACTATCTCTTCAGACACGACAATCTGGCATATCAGTATATATTCTATCCTAACCATCATCAGTAATCACAAGCACAACAAATAGCGTCTGAACGGATCAAGTCAGAATATGTTTTGGAATAGCCTACGTCACCAGATTCCTTGCTTGGTAGCAAAGGTGCTGCTGCGACAGTATATATGTTCAGAACAATGTACGTCCATTTCTTTTTGTTCTTCCTCCAATAGAACTACAGCCCATACTGAGCCATAGCCTCCTCGATTGTCCAGGTTCAATCCCTTGCAATTCAACAACCAAGTTGTAATATTCTTCTACCATCATTTGTTACCCTGTCCGTCCACAGCATTATCCCTCTATAAATCTTGTCTGAAGATATGACCTCCAATACACGCAGTAAATACCCCACCCATTTTACACACTTCAGTTTGGTTGTTTTTTGTATGGCGTGTAAAGCTCGTCTCTGTACCTACCCTCCAAGTTCTTCCTTCATTTACTGGTCGTTTTGAATGCGTTCTCACAATATTAAGAATACTGTATTCATTGTATCAGTCCTAAAGCACAAACACATATTTTCACCGAATACTTCAACGTGCGTCTACTTTATACTACGCATGCGCACTAAAGGAAGCCAAACACATTTAGCCACTTTAGAAAGACGTTATGGGAATTAAGGTTGAGTGTAATGGTATTTGCGTAACTGCAGACGGTACCGTCTCTGCGGACCGACAAACAGCTGTTTACAAACGGAAAGGGCGGGCAGGTAAAGTTTACATTTCGGTCACGGCCATGATGCTGACGCAATTAAGTTTGGGGAGAGAACGTTGACCGTGCAGACGGGTGATTTGTTTGTTTTCTGTACATACTAAACCAGTAAACTCCCTGAGTTGCACAACTCGCTCACTACTTTGAACGAAGTAGATAGGTTATTATTATAGGCCTACTAAATTAGTAGAATACTTACAATATTAGATAAATTTCGATGTTAAATGTTTTGGAATTGTTAGAAAAACTGCAAAAATCCGGATTGGATAACTACGTATTTATTTATTTTTTTTTTAGGAAAATAATAATAATTGTAGACCAGTCAATCATAGAATAAACATTAGAAATTCTAAACATTCGGATCTGTGATAAAATTAACTTTGTCTGACACCTGGATTGATTTAAAACTGTTTCTGAAACTTTTGACCACTTTTTGTGCCCTGTGGTTCAAAAATTTTTAAAGCGTACACTATATTCAGATTTCAGTTAAAAGTTTTTTTAATTTGATACTCCATATGGAATTTACGATGTTATTAAAATTTTGACCAATTTTTTCTTGGTTTCCGAGGCTACTGTTGGAACTGGGAGTTGTTGATTGAGACCACCGTATAGGACAACCAACCGTATGCCGGCTAGATTTTCTATCGAACTTCTCTCATCTCGATCCGTCGTAAGTAGAATACCGAAGATGACGAAAGATTAAAACCCTGTGGTAGACGAAAAGGTAGACTGTGGAATAGAAACAGGCCGCTAAAGCCTAAAACCGTTAAGAAGATGATGATGACCAATTTTTATAGCCCTGGCGTCCCAAAATTTTTAAAATTTCAAAAATAAACACTAAATTTAGAATGTGGATAACATTTCCTTTAATTTTATATCTCATTTTTTCATTTGACTTACCTCATTTTTTTACAATTTTTATCCTACAAATTTACTTCCTGGTCCCCTATTTTTGGAGGGATCAAGCTTAAAAATAATATATTTGTGTAGGGTAAAAGTGTGAACCCGTATGGCAAGATTTATAAAAATCGATTGATGCGTCAAAAGTTATCATGCGACATCATCCAAATAGACAGATAGATAGCCAGACAAATGCCAAATGGTCAAGTTAAAACTGAGAACTTGCTTCGCTCCTTCGATCATGTTTCCACCTGGATTGATTTAAAACTGTTTCTCAAACTTTTGACCACTTTTTAACTCTTTCAAAAACTTTGAAAGTGTACACCATAAAAGTTAAAATTTAATTTTTAATTTTATACCTCACATGGATACGATTTTATTAAAATTTTGACCAATTTTGTATAGCCCAGACGACCTAAAAGTTTTAAATTTTCAAAAATAAACACTAAATTCAGATTGTGGATAAAATTTCCTTTTCAAGTTGATACTCCAGTTTTTCATTTGACTATTCCAATTTCTTCACTAATTTTATCCCACACTTTTACCTCCTGGGCCCCTATTTTTAGGGGGATCAATCTCAAAAACAATATGTTTCTGTAGGGTAAAACTATGGACACGCGTGCAAAGTTTTATGAAAATCGATTGATGTAATTAAAAGTTATAGTGAGACATCTTCTATAAAGACAGATAGATAGACAAACAAATGCCTAATGGTCAGATTAAAACTGAGAACTTGCTTTGCTCGTTCAACAATGTTGCCAACGATTCTAAATAAATTTATACTGCGATCCCATACTAGAAGTACGTCAAGGGCTTAAAAGTTAATGTTTTAGCATTTATTTTTAATTTAAAATGTTTACGTAAGAAAAATGGTGTACCGGTTGTATTGACTTTTCTGGTGTTTAATAATTTATTTTACTGTTATAAGAACACGATCCCTGGGACCGCTGTAAAATATACAAAGTTGATCATTATTTTCCGTTTGTTATTAGAGGCACTGTGATTGCCCATTTCATTTCGTGCTTATAAACCACAAAGCGACTACAGTATGTAACAGTTCTATTGCAGGAGGAAAGGGCATTAATTTATTGCTTGAATGGCGTATCTCCAGAGTTCGTCTGGTGCAGCCCTGTGCTGTAAGTGTTTGTTAGTTACGTTGTTATTTATGTACGTAGACGTTTGGGAAATGAAATCTCCCGAGGGCACAAAGTTCAATTAATTTCTACCGCACTGCTGTAGAAACAAAAGCAATTATACACGCGTGCGTTACTGATAAGGAAAGGTACGGCCTCAGAGTGAGTTCCGGAACAAACACAGCTATGAGATAAATTATGTCTTGTGCATATAAACCAATTTATCTCTCTCTAACGTTCTGATGCGCCTAAATTGAACTACTGGTAAACTTTCTTAATTAGTAAGCCTTATGCAGCTTCCATTTGCATTTTACCATATCGCTGGCACTACTTGGATTTATTTCAGATTTAATGACACTAAAAGAATAATCCTTAAAACAGGAAAGACTATTTCAGAAGCCAGATCGTCAAAGGCGTCAAGGGTGTGGTTATTGCTGACATTAATTTCTTCTTCTTCTTCTTCTTCTTCTTCTTCTTCTTCTTCTTCTTCTTCTTCTTCTTCTTCTTCTTCTTCTTCTTCTCCTCCTCCTCCTCCTCCTCCTCCTCCTCCTCCTCCTCCTCCTCCTCCTCCTCCTCCTCCTCCTCCTCCTCCTCCTCCTTCTTCTTCTTCTTCTTCTTCTTCTTCTTCTTCTTCTTCTTCTTCTTCTTCTATGTCTTCTACCATAGAGGTTAGTCATATTTTCCTTTCAAAAAACTTGGCCCATGGAGCTGGAGCTGGACCTCGTAAGCTGGAGAGAAAGTAATCTGTCTAGGCGAGAAACCTCACAGAAATCCTGCTGGTTTGGAAGCAATCAGGTCCTACCATCAAACTAACCCTACGTAGCTCCCTACCTCAAGGGAGATATAGTCACTAGCAGAACCAATGAAATAATTCGGATTCCTTTTGATATGATATAGATTGATTCGTCCAAGAATTGTTGCAACTATCTGCCATGAAGGGAGTCATTAGAATTCATTATTTTCATTTTGTACCCTAATTGAAAATTTTGTGTTCGCTTTTGACCCCGAGATTGGGTTAATTGTAACAATGAAATCATTCCGAATTTGCTCTCAAAACACATTATTGGTTCGTAGATGGATGTTTCAATGTCTAAATCGGTTAATCCAAGATATGTTGCAAAAGTCCTATTGCCATGGAGGAGATGTCTAAAACATTTAGTATTACACAATCAAAATTCATAATAGAGCGCTTGATAATGATTTAAAATCGACTGGAGAAAAGTTTGACTTTCTATTTGGTGACTTTGATAAAAAAAAAAACACTGGTGCTAAAAGTAAAAAGGTTTCAACGACTCGTACGCGCTACTAATGCTACCACAGAAGCAGCATTCACGCGAACAGCCGAGGAAGTTCTTCAGCTTACTGTCAAATGGAAATTCACTGATTCCAATCCTCACCTCACCCTACAGTATTTCTTAACAATTTGCTTATCTGTTGCCTTTTCAAAATGAGGCTAAAAAATTAAATTTTCTTTGGATTTTTTGACGTAATAGACAAATTCAGTAAAATAAAAACTAGAAGGCAATTAAAATTCTACGTAACTTAATTGTAAGGAAATAAAACTTTTATTTTTCTCCGTTTATGCGTTTTCATTTTTATGTTTCGTAAAAATCTATAAATAATGAGTAAATCTCATCATTTGGGTCAGAGACACAAAAACGTTATCTGACGACTCAAATGAAAGACCGCCAAGGGTCTGATTGTACTCAGACCGTCACTGACATGAAGTGACATGAAGATACCTAGAGGCTGGTGCAGACCTAGCAGGCATAGACTCCTGGCATGAGAGGACTTGTCAGGGAAAGGCACGACCCGATTTATTGACAGTTTCATATAGCATACTTTTTTCTGTAGCCTATTCATTCTTTTCCCATATATCAATATACTGCAATAATTATGCGTAAGGTTTTATTAAATAGCGATTCTATTAGCCTAAGGGACGGTTATACGAGGGTTTTTCTCCTGCCGTGCAGGCGCGTGGAGATTGGAAAAACGCACAATGGTCACACGTGCGTTTTGTTCTCGTACGTGTACGGACGGAAGTGTAGTCACACAGGCATCGGACGACAGAGTTGGGAGTCTTGGACGCGCATCCCTACAGCTCTGGCTGAAAAGGTTAAAACGCAACTACACAGAAACGTCCATGTTTAGATCAAAGAAAACATTGGTTTTCAGTACCTAAATCTTTATTAAGAAAATTTTGTACATCGCAGCATATTCTTTTTATAAAGGTGTCAACAACACCATGGAGATCCAAAATTGATTACCATAGTAACAAGTAAATAAACACATGCTATTTTAGCGGAATCTTTGATCAGTCGTGTGACCACCCCTCGTGCGTGTTAAAAACGCACTTAAAACGCAGCAGGTTGCATTTCGATGCGCGAGACCTTGAAAACGCAGCAGAGTTGACGACCCGTGCGTTTTTTTAAAGTCCGTATGACCAATTTCATTGCCGCCTGTGTGTTAAATTCAACGCGTTTTTCCAACCGCACGCAGACGGACGGGAAAAAACGCTCGTGTAACCGTATGCTTAAAGTCTCGGAATCAAACGCGTCTCTGATAAACATGGATTCATTAGTCCTTATCGTACTCATGACTTTTGTATTGGCTGCAGTGCGTCTCTATTTGTGGGCCGTCTTTTATCGGCATTCGTATTTTTTAAACACATTCTATTGTTTCACTTTCAGTTTGTTTACTTCTAGACTGGATCCTGATGTAAACAGAACCATGTGCTTGTACTTGAACCGGATTGGTTGGACGAGGGGTCGCGTCACTAAATCATCCGCTGTAAATAAAGTAGCTCGCAAATGATTAGCGTGTACAATTGGGATTATTACAGCTAAAAATAAGGTAACCGACTTTGTTTTTTTTTTTTTAATTTCTGTAAAATCGGCCTCCAATTTTACTACCTAGTCATAGCAACCGATTTAAGCTTTCTTGTTTCTTGTATAGCTATTTTGTTGAAAGCAACTAATTTTTTGAAAATCGAATCAGTAGTTTTCATATTGTTACAACGGTCTACTGACCGTCGTATGGTACAGTTGAAAACAAAATACAAGACAACAATTAAGTCACTAATCAACAGCTCTTTAATTATCACAATTAAACAGTGTGTAATCAACAAGATAGTCTCTTACAACAAATCAAATAAAAAATAAAATTGTTCACACGCAATAATAATGTCAACGAGTCTCACACAGTTATAAAACATGTAACACCTAGCCACAATACTTCGAACCGCGCTGGAATACATCGCAACTCAAACTGAACTAAGCGCCGGTGAATGCCTATATTTATACCCTGCTGAAATGCCTGAATCGTCCATACTACGCATCAGGGCTACACTAAATCCTAATTGATTGCGACCTTGAGACAGTGCGCGCGGACGGCAAAGTCTAGAAAAGTCTCGCTAACGCATGTTGAGAGCACGTACGCACGCAACATTACAGCCGGATTCCACTGGAACATCCGGGAAACACGTAGAACGTTCTGTAATGGTGTACCATTTTTCCGCATTACGTAACACTGCCTCGCATGTCAAGCGTCACGTACGCATTACAGCTGCGGGAATAGCCGAGAAAGAGTAGAACAACGTTCTCCAGTGTACCAGAACGTTCCGTAATGGCGTCACACTTTTTCCGCAGAGTACGTAACAATGTTTAACGTTTTAAGTTTAAGCGAGCACTGTGTTTTAGAGTCGTAGCCCAAGAAAAAGTCAAAAATGTCATTAGGAACTTATGGTGTGACATTGAAATGTCAATGTACATCTGTTTTGAATAATTTACTGTATTATTTAACATAGGTTTCTATAATTTAATGAAAGCCCTACAGTCACATTTTAGTTAAAATTATCTTTTCTAATTCGATACTCTGTATGGATTTTACAATTTATTTCAAGGTTTTAACTGCTCACATTTTTGTCTCCCGTCGCCCTACATTTGTGGGATGAATAAAAAAAAAACGATAGGATTCTGTGTGTTATAAGTGTAGACATGTATACCAAGTTTGACGAAAATGGGTTGGTGCGTTCAAATGTTATCGTGAGACATAAACCAAAGTGACAGACAAATACACAGGTAGATATTTTGACAGAGATAACCACACGATGGAGTTAAATCCGAGAATTCACTTTGCTACTTCAATAAGAATCCTAAATTGTTAGGTTTTTATTTGTTAGTTTTTTTTTCACAAACAGGCCAGCCGTGGACCACGCGAATATAATTTCCTTTTCTTCTCCTGCCAGAAGGCCCTCATTCGCGCACTACGCGCCGCCTTCTTTTCCACTGTCCACCCTTTTCTCGTTTCTTCTCACAGCAGGGAACCTCAAGCTTATGAATTTTGTTTATTTCTATCCACACAGTCGTTCAAAGAGATACCCAGTTTCCATCATTCCCTCCTTGAGTTGTGTGATGTTGACTGGAAAGTTGCCAAAAATATTTGAAAATTTGTTTATTTAATCTGGACCGATCCATCCGAACTATATGTCCAAGGAATCTCAGTCTTTTCCTTCGGAAAGCCGTTTCCAGATCTTCCAGAACCCTGTACAGCTCTTCTTTAGGTTTATGCCTGTCCCCATCTTCGGTTTTCTTGGGGCCATAAATTTTTCTAAGAATTCTTCGTTCAATTTTAGGAAGAGGTTCCAAATTTTGAAAGCACATTGTTTCCACTCCATACATGATCACCGGCCTGATCACAGTGCTATAATGGCGGATTTTCGCACTTCTGGAAAGGTTTTTCTTTCCGTACAGTTACCGGGTTAGAGTATAGGCCTTTGCTAATTTGAGTTTCCATATCTTAAAGGATTCTTTATTTGTTAGAATGTATAAGTTATTTTTATTATTATTTGACATAATTATTGTTATTAGAAGCCCCATATAAATTTTTCAAGTATTTGAGTAAAGTTCTTTGAGTTTAAATAGCACTACTAACCAAACAATTCTTGTGAAATTACTATTAACAAGTGGACGTCGCTGATAACAGATGGTGGTAGACAGGCAGTTTGTAGTGCAGTCTTAGCAGAGCGGCGAGCGAAGGTCACGAATGAGTTGTACAAATTACACTGAGTGTTTCAATCTTTATTGCCCAGACTCTGCGTGCGCGCAGCTTTATTGAGTCATTAAACGTTTTTGTCGGCTACGAAAATGAATTCCTTACGTTGCTCCAAACCATTTGCAGCCATAAATTTTTTGCAAACCGATTTATTTATTACTCAGATCGTTCGCTAACGATTTTCATGAAAAGAAATGTTCCGCGCCGATCCTCCAGCAGCCTGTAGTAGGCAGGCGTTGTATTGTAGGCTTTATTATACAGGCTGTATACAGCTTGTTATTGCCTATGTGCTTAATTAAGTCAATTGTTGACGATTCTGTCATTTTTATAGTTCAAAGTCCAGATATCGGCAGTGAAATACCCGACAGCGTCAGAAAATTTCTATTAATCTGAGGGCGTGAGTGACGTATCTAGATTTTGATCTGAGGGGGTGGGTCCGGTCGAGTCGGATTCATACAAAAAGGAGAAACATATTAAGACTAAACAACATTACTATCTTTAAAGTGGTTGAGAAACCTGTGATAACATTCTGAAATCAATCCCAGTAAAGAGAACGGCAATAGGCCTAACTCATTAAAAATATTCGTTCTTCTTCTTCTTCCTCTGGCGCTACAGCCCATGATGAGCTTCCACCGACTGGTCGCCTCCGCCTCGGTCCTCCAGCCTCAGCCTCCAATCTCCGATACCCATCCTCCTCAGGTCATCTTCTACTCTGTAGCCACCTTCTTCTATACGCGTTATTGAAACATTTTTTAGCCTACACATTTTTACTTCCATGTTCCATAAGGAATTTTCTATGGTGATGGCAAAAAAAAATCGTGTTCGAGATTATTGCAGATTCTGATTGTACTACCCTCAAAACATGAAAAAAGTCATTTTCCGAAAAGTGTCTGTGTGTCTATAGATTTTTTTTCTATGGCAAACGATAACAGCCGCAAATTCAAACAGAATCAAATAATTTTTTGCATACAGCTCTGATTTGCAGAGTACTCAAGACCTATTGTTTTCGGTGAAGATCGGTTAAGGGAAAGGTGTATTTTACCTGCAACGTTTTTTTTTTTAATCAAGGGTAATTTTTTCTATGGCAAACGATAACAGCCGCAAATTCAAACGGAATCAAATAATGTTTTGCATACAGCCCTAAATTGTTGGGTTCTCAAGACCTACTGTTTTTGGTGAAGATCGGTTAAGGGAAAGGGGTAGTTTACCGGAAACGTTTTATATTTTAACAAGGGTATTTTTTTATATGACTAATGATAACTACCGTAAATTCAATCAGAATCAAATAATGTCTTGCATAACTTCGTGAGATATAGAGAACTCAACGTGTGTTGATTTTGGTGAAGATCGGTTAAAGGAAAGGGGTAGTTTACCTGCAACATTTTATGTTTTAACAACGGTAATTTTTTCTATGACGAACGATAACTGCCGCACATTCAAACAGAATAAAATATTTTTTTGCATAAGTTCATCAATTGTAAAATACTGAAGGCTTGTTGATTTTGGTGAAGATCGGTTAAGGGAAAGGGGTGGTTTACCAGCAACGCTTTATGTTTTAACAAGGGTAATTTTTTCTATGACAAACGATAACTGCCGTAAATTCAAACAGAATCAAATACGTTTTTGCAGACCTTCCGTTATTATAGAGTACACAAGGAGTCTTGATTTTGGTGAAGATCAGTTATGGGAAAAGGGTAGTTTACCTGCAACGTTTTATGTTTTAAAAGGGTAATTTTAATTTTATGACGAATGATAACTGCCGCATATTCAAAGAGAATCAAATACTTTTTTGCATACATTCCTGAAGTTTTAAGTACTCAAGCTCTGTTGATTGTGGTGAAGATCATTTAAGGGAAAGGGGCAATTTACCTGCAACGTTTTATGTTTTAACAATGGTAATTTTTTCTATGACGAACGATAACTGCCGTAAGTTCAAAGAGAATCAAATAATTATTTCCATACTTTCTGAATTGTAAGGAACTGAAGGCCTATTGATTTTGGTGAAAATCGATTAAGGAAAAGGGTAGTTTACTGCCACCTTTAATGTTATAACAAGAGAAATTGTTCTTATGACGAACGATATCTGCCGCACATTGAAACAGAATCAAATAATGTTTTGCATGTATCCCTAAATAGTAGAGGACTCAAGACCTATTGATTTTGGTGAAGATCAGTTAAGAGAAAGGGATAGTTTACCAGCCACATTTTATGTGATAACAAGGTTAATTTTTTATATGACGAACGATAACTGCCGTAAATTCAAACATAATCAAATACGTTTTTGCATTCGTCCCTAAATTGTAGAGAACTCAAGGCCTGTTGATTTTGGTGAAGATCGGTTAAGGGAAAGGGGTAGTTTACCGGCAACATTTTATGTTGTAACAAGAGAAATGTTTCCATGACGAAGGATAACTGCCGTAAATTCAAACAGAATCAAATAATTTTTTACATATGTGACTGAGTTGTAGAAGACTCAAGGCCTGTTGATTTTGGTGAAGATCGGTTACGGGGAAAGGGCAGTTTACCTGAAACATTTTTTGTTGTAACAAGAGTAAAGTACTTAATTTTGATAAATAAAGTATCCTGATAAGAAGATCTTAATAATCCACTGTAGAAACGTAGATGAAATATCTATAAATGAAGAGTCTAGTTGAACGGGGTGGGGGTAATTTTCTATAAATGAAAATTATAGTTGAAGGGGGAGGGGATAATTTTTATATGTGTACTACGTTATCGGCAACAAAGTAGTAGTTTGTTGTTAAAATTCCTTCCCGGCCTGTTTGGCCGTAGTCCAATGTTTTCTGCAAAATCAGACGTTTCGGCAGTGCCGCCGACTGCCATCATCAGTGAAAATCGAGTGCGATAACGTGTTGTGGTATACGTTAGTGACCACAGTACTGTGGTTAAGGCTGAAGCAATAAGTGGAAAGAAGCAATATGGACGTCATGTATAGTTCTCCATACCGATATTTTTTACTTACTATCTGAATTGATTTTGCTATAGACCTACAGTATTTCATATTTCAAACGTATACGCAAATACACACGTGAACCGATGTAGTGTGGTTTCCTTTAATGTGTAATAGTTTAATTTTAATGTGATAACGACGTCCACACGGGACTGAAATCTGAAGATGAGGCCTTGTGCTTCGAAACGCGTAATTTAAATAAAAAACAATAAGAAGTCACACGACGGATAAAAGGTAATATATTTTAATCTGTACTGAAACGTGACTTGGATACCAGAGAACATGAGTAGATACGCAAATGCTGTGTAATAAACCTGTTTGTATATTTAAAAAATAATTACTACTATATTAGCGTACACAACTGAAAAAATAATAAAATAGCCTAAAAATTAAGAGAGTAACAAAACTCATCAACCGACCCTTGGGGGGGGGACTGGTTCTGGTTGCCCCCCCCCCGAAATACGCCGTCGTCGTCATCGTTTACGGCTTAGCGTTTTCCAGTCTCAGTGGAATTATTATTCTCTCGAGACATATGAGTGAGTAAGTTTTGACGTGAACGTGTAATCAGCCCATTGCACAACCCCAACCTGGAGGCGCAGGTAATTTTTAGTCAAGGCTTTATTACTATAGCCGTTTGTTGATGCAAAACCTAAGTGCAAAGCAGTAACTTTGGCATACCCTGGCAGGAGTAACTTAAGAACTGGGGCTGGACCACCGTCGGATCCGCCGTACGGAAGCTCCCCTTCTCCCGTCTTCATCACCGTTGTGGTTTTCAACCGTAACCCTGAACAAGGAGGTAGCGTTATATCCCGCTGTACGGTGGGCCCTCAGCAGAGCTCAGCCACCGACTCCTCTTGAGTCCGCCCTCCACCCCCTGAGCATTGGACGTGCCTGCTGAGACTTACCCTATTGGGTTCAGAGAAGATGTCTCTGGTTCCCCTTAGGTTAGGTTAATTCTCGCGTTTGAAGCCAGCAACAAAGGCTAATGAGAGGGCTTCTTGGTAAAATTTAAACATGTTTACAGGATCTATACGAGCATGCCATGTACCATATTTAGATATTTTTTATCGTATAGAATAATAAAAATATTCATTATCATCATCATCATCATCTGCAAGGATTAAACCACGGATCCTTTGTTCCGGTCTCAAACAGGCAAAGTCTAAAGCTGGTCACTCCAGCGCTTCCTCAGACGTCCCACACCTCTCCGTCCCCCTCTGCTTACAGTTCCATAGTTGTTTGGGGATGCGGCAGTCATCCATTCGGCAAAGATGTTCCCACCAATTCAGCCGATACTGGGCGATCCTGTCGACTATACTCATAATATTCAGTTCCTGCCATATATTTGTGTTTCTTCTATGATCATGGAGAGTATACCCTGCCACGTGCCTGAGAAATTTCATTTCGGCAGCTTGGATGCGACTGCCCTGGCCTTTCGTTAAAGTCCAATTCTCAGACCCATAAAGAAGTGCGGGAAGGGCCACAGTGAATATAGAAATATTCAATTATGTAAATAGCACATTGACAAAATTAGGAAATCTCTACAAAATGCCTGTTTTACAATTTATAAGTGGGAGCATGAGGGAAACGTATAAAGCCGGACTGCAAGCGAGTGAGGTGAAAGTTTTAAGACTAGTAGCATGAAGGAATATGAATGAGAAAAGAAACACAGATAACCAAAGGGAATTTAAAAGTGTATTTGAAATACCTGCAGGGCTGTTTGGCCGTGGTCTAAGGTTTACATTCAAACCAAACGTTTCAGCAGCACCACTGGCTGCCATCTTCAGTGGATATTCGAGTCTACCTAACGCGGGGTGTCGTACGTCAGGCCCACCACTTTAGTACAGAATTTAAAATGTTTAACTCAAATATTAAAATACAGAAAATAGAACCAAAGGAAATAGATATCTCATGGACCAATCAGCATGACTGCCATACAGATTTATTACAGATCATTTGGGAGAAAATGTGTCAGGCGTATGTAGACTCTCTGGACTGACCAACTGTAGAGCAAATGTAAACTGTTACATATCAAGCATGAGTGATATGGCTCATGATAACGTACCTATTGAAAGCATCAACCGTTTTTCGTAAAACTCGGAACGTGTCCGTACATTTGCCCTACAGAACCCTTCTGTTGTGAGACTGATCCCCCAAAAATAGGAGGGGGATGGGACACAAAAATGTGAAGCGGTCCAAATTATACAAAATCTCAAACCTCCGTGTTGGGTACTAAAGGAAAGGAAATTTTAAACAAAATGTGAACTTAGTGTTCAGTTTAAAAAATTTAAACATTTTTTTGAACACCGAGTGCCAAAGAGTTTGCAAACATTTTCATAAAATTACAAAAATTTATTTGGCATATCAGATTTAAATGAATTTAACAAAACTCTGAATGTAGTGTTAATTGTTAGAATTTTAAAATTTTGGGACGCCAGAATCCAAAAAATGGGGGCAAAATTTAATAAAATTGCAAATTCCACGTGGGATATCAAATTAAATAGAATTTTAAACAAAATCTGAATATAATGTACACTTGAAAAATTTTAAAAAATTTTACTCCAGGGGTTAAAAATTGGATCAAAAATTTGAATAATTGTGAAAATCACGCTGGGTGTGAGACTAAAAGAAAATTTAACACCAATACAGTTTGTTGGATTGCGTAGCGTTCATTATATGATTGCTCTACAATCGTTACAATTGTTACTTTAGTAAACAAGAAATAGGAAAATCGTGAAATTCATAATTTTTCCAAAAATCGAAAAAATAAGTAATTATCAAAATTTGTCCAGTAATAAATGTCCTTCGTTCAAAATAGTGAGCTAGTTCAGCAGCTCAGGAGCAAACTAGTTATTTATTGAATTTGTTCAGAAAATATCTTTGTACATTATTTCGCAACAAAAGAAATGCCGTTTACGTGAAAACAAAAGATAGATTCAATAATCTGGTAAAACTGCTCAGCGTTTGGCTGCTCAGAACAAATAATAACAGTTGTACAGCGATATATTGGCGAATAATTTCATGCCCATGTTTGTGGTAGCTTTGCATCTTTATTCGATGTTGTAATCAAAATCTCATTTGTGGCCGCACGTCTGTTGCCACCGCGGTTGTTGCTCAATTTAAAACACATTTTGTACGTTGTCGTCAGCTGGCTCATCATGTGTTAGCAACACTGGACCCAAAACAAACAGATGATATCTTACACGCAATTCATTAGCTTGACCACGCCTCAGACAGCACCCTCGTCCCGGTAACGTGGTCCAATAATTGGAAAACAATAGAAACAGAATGTGTTGTTTTGTCTGAGTAAGAGATAGTAGAAAGTTTTCCAATAATTCCACTATACTAGTTTCCTGAT
This sequence comes from Magicicada septendecula, assembly GCA_034769895.1. Classification (NCBI taxonomy): domain Eukaryota; kingdom Metazoa; phylum Arthropoda; class Insecta; order Hemiptera; family Cicadidae; genus Magicicada; species Magicicada septendecula. Next base: position 62,634,975 of record CM068367.1, on the reverse strand, counting down.
TGTCTTTGCCGTACAATTAGACCACAATTGTTGTAAAGCAAGATGGCTCACTTACGAGTAAAGCACTGTCATTTATTGCTATCCTAGTCCTCACTGGATGTTTACCTTTAAAAGCCATGTTTTTAATCTTCATGTCTGAAATTGTCAGCGAGTACTCTCTTGCGACACTTTTCGTAACTGGAGCATTACTCTTTATAAATCATCCTCACTATCTTCAATAATAACTACGTAGTTTACACATAGCAGGTAACCACTATACAGATTTGTTAAGCTGTATTCTCGACGTCACTCTGGATTTCTATGCTCTCAACATGTCGCCAATACTTAGCAAATTTTATCTTGCAATGCTTTTTTATATAAGCGTACTTTTGAAATTACTTATAGTGTTCAAAATGTACTATAAATTCAGTAAGAATTTTACAAGAAGTAACAACACTATTTTCTGTGTTACGGGGTGCCTCGGATTGTCTACAAGTACACAATTAATAGATTAATACGGGCCTCAATAATGTAACTAGGAGCTGCTCCTTATGGAATGAGACTTGCCTGTGGGGAGGGAGGTGAGAATAGCTAGAAGGTTGGACTCCTTGTTTTTTCTCAGGACAAATGAAAAATTCAGGATTCTTTCTGAAGGACCAAGAGGACAACGAGGAGCAGCGTTCTTCAAAGACATGGGAAAGGAGATGAACTTTCTACCGTACTGAGATTTAAAGAGGACAATGATGGAGAGAGAGACGTGGCTAACTCGACACGGCATGGCCTTTAGATGATGATGATAGGGTGGAGAATTGATCCTCCCTCCGTTACACCACTAATTGGCCTACTGGAAAAATTATGACTACTTCTCAGTTGTTGACATTTTGTTATGTGACTACTGTCAGCTGTCAGCAAATGAGGAATGTAACGAGGTATCAAAAGGAGAATGGAACTGAACATAAATATTTAGACGGAAAGAATTGTGATTAGGAAGGTTAGCTCAAAGGGTGGTAACGGGTCTTTGAGGTTACGCAGATACCGAAAATCTGCGTAGCATGAAAACTGTGACAAATCCCCACTGTTATTATCAGCGTGCCATCATCGACTCCACGAAGACATCAGTCGCGTAATGCATGGCGTTCGATGGTGTGCGTCACTTAGCGGACAGGAGCGAGTGGAGGGCGAGTTCCTGGCGCAGCAGAATCAGATCACTTTGGCTAACAGAGTCATGCCCCCCCCCCCCCAGAAAAACATGCAGGACAAGATGTCTAATAATGGTAGCTCCATTACCTGCCTACTCTGCTACAAGATTAGTAACCTGTACAGAAGAGAATATGTCACTTACTTTCAGTTGTCATAGAAGCTTCGGAAATAGGACGGACACATGGTTTATGAACTATGGGAATGGGAAAGGACAAGAGAAATGGGAAAGAAGAAGCGGAACGTCGACCGATAAAAACATGGGAAATGTAACGTGAAGTGGAGATAATAATGATAGGAATATATTGACGTGATCTTAGAAGGGTAAATAGAATTAGACGTCTCTCTCTCTCTCTCTCTCTCTCTCTCTCTCTCTCTCTCTCTCTCTTCCTTTTCTGTGTTAAATATATGTATACACACATCGGATAAGCAGAAAGGCAGATAGATAGAGATAGAGTGAGAGAGAGAGAGAAAGAGAGAGAGAAAAAGAGAGAGACAGACAGACAGACACATTAAACAGAAAACGAACATTATTCAACAACGCGGAAACCCGATTTATTTTCTGTAAATTGAAAAATAAATACGTCCAATCGCCGGAGTTCGGTATTTGCGTGTGGTCTCGGTAATGATGACCTTCGGGTGTGGATTACGTCGTGTCAGGACACCGTGTGATGATAAGTAACAGCTTTACACATGTATCGTTGTGTGTGTGTGTGTGTGTGTGTGTGTGTGTGTGTGTGTGTGTGTGTGTGTGTGTGTGTGTGTGTGTGTGTGTGTGTGTGTGTGTGTGTGTGTGTGTGTGTGTGTGTGTGTGTGTGTGTGTGATATTGTGAATTCCATATTAATTTTTATAAAATTATTTTTCTCGAGGCGAATAATTTTCTATGTGTCAAATGTAAAATACATACAGTACAACACAACTGTCAATTAAAATTTTGTAAATGATCTGAGAGATATTTGCTTGTTTGGTGTATGCTGACAGAGACCAGATGTTTATCACCACGCCGAGATCGGTCATGAGTTTGAAACCCGTCAGTTCGTTTTAGCGCACAGCTGGTAGCCAACAAACAGGCTGTCAGCACTTTTCAAACATTGCATACATTAAAATCACTGGCGGACACACTCTGCACAAGCAGCCCGAAAGACCGCCAATCGTCTCTATCAACTCAGATCCGTCTTGTGCAGCAACGCCATGACCCGCCGCCTAGGGAAGCTTATCGTCTCCACTTATGTGGCGCCGATGGTTACATACGCGACACCCGTTTGGGGCTACTTGGCCAAGACCCACAAGCGAAAGCTTCAGTCTCTCCTTGACCGAGGATTGCGCTGGGCATGCAAAACCCATTACCTGACACCAAACAAAACGATCCGAGAATCCCTGCGTGTCCGTTCCCTGGACGCCACTAGACGGACACTGTCCCGCAAATTTTATCGCCGCACCGCCCGATTCCAGGGCAACAACCTGATTAGCGCCCTCGGTCGCTACCAATCAGTGCCAGGAGAATCTTGGACCCGGCCTCGGCGCACACTCACCCTCAATTAAGTAATTAATTGAAAACCCACGGCCGGTAGCAGGCCACACCCTAAATCCAGCCCCTATCTATAGTCCCTGCGGCAGGAGCTCTATCTGAAGCTCGGAACGCAGTATACGAGCGCGCGACGGGCAAGCCCTTCGTCCCGCACAGCCATTGGTCTTTCATTTAAATCAGACGTTGTGTGCTCGTTAAACATACCTTTTGCATTTCCTTGCTTTGTTGAACAATCATTTTCGTGTTAACTGGACTTATTGAAAGCAGTACTTAGACATTTCTAACCACAAATTGTCGTTCATTAGAATTTTTCTGTTTTCTGCCTCTTTTTGTTCTGTTACTGCTGATGTTGCTGCTTGTTCTCTCCCACCTGCTCTCCTCTTCACGTCCGCCGCAGACGTCGTGGCTCATGACTAAGGATGATGATACGGAGTTTTCGGTCACTGTTTCTCCCTCATAATTTCACTTGTAAAGTTTGACACTGGTCGGACCTCCTCCTGTTAGTTACTCAATTCTTCTTAACTTTTCGTTCTTCCTCGTTTCTATGAATAGTCATGGTTACTAGAATGACACATTTTGCAACGGCATTATTCTTAGTTGAATTTTTCTCAGCAAACGATACTTTAAAATCAAGAATGAGTTCTTGTGAATCAGAACATTCCCCCTGTAATTAAAAAAAAGGATTGTAACACGTAAATTTTGAAAATCTGCTATTGGTAATTCACTATCGAAATACACATACATAATATACGATGATAATAATAATAATAGTCATCATCATAATTTTCAAACAGGATTAAACAAAAAATGGTTTGTTCCGGTCCTAAGCAGACAGACTACAGCTGGTCACTCCAAAGCTTCTTCGACACCCCACATATCACCGTCCCTTAGGCTAATAACTCAATAGTTGTTTGTGGATACGGCAGTCATCCATTCGGTTAATTAGACCATTGAATAAAGATGTAATGATCGAAATTTAAAAAAATTTTTAATTCCTCGATCAAGTGGTACGTTCCCACACTCAAGTCGACGGACACAAGCCCAGGTCGTAAATAATGACGAATCAGGGGCACGTCAAACCCAACGACAGTGCGAAGACAAATAAAAAACGTCTAAGTACAGCACACAATAAGAATTTCAGGGCGTCGCTGACAGCTCGCAGTTTGTCACAATTTACAGCACCCAACAATATGAAACAAAGACTTCGTCCAGCTGCCGAGTTACGTGGAATCGAGATGGAACGCCTGCTGTGGAGGTGAAGCGTAACTGCACGATTATGAAAGGCTTTACTATGTTACAAAGGAATACAGAGCAATTTTAACGAAGAAATAGACAATAGACACAACCCAGTGAATACTGCCAGTGCATCCTGCACAGCATGAAAACAAACCTTTGACAGTTTACTGAGATTTACGACTGGAAAGTGGAGTTCGACCAGAACGACGCCAACGAAGGGTTGATAATCGGCGGAACGAACAACGAGTAACTTAAACAATTAACCAGGACTCTGGAGTATGTTAACAAAAGATCGGTCAGAACCTTAGGGAAAGTCTAAACAAAGGATGACAGACGGCCAAGAAATTGCCCTACTTTCTTAGAATCCGTACCACGCTCGTCACATGAAACACTCCGGGGATGACGACGACCAACCAGCGTCAAGCATCCTCTAAGAGAGCTCGTGGAGAGAGTAAGAAGGGTTCGGACGACGAATCGTGAAACAGAGGATGAGATCTGCAGAAGAGTAGGAGTTTGTACGACCAATCAAGAATCCGAGAAGGCGTAGAAATCCAAAACTTAGACTTATGGGTAAGATGTTCCAATAAAACTGTTTTGCGAAGACGCGGAGCGGCAGTCAGTCAAGCAGTTAGTTAGGCAGTCAGTCAAGCAGTTAGTTAGGCAGTCAGTCAAGCAGTTAGTTAGTTAGAGTCAAGAGTATATAGTTGATAGTTGATAGTCGCAATTAATAGTCAGAAGTTAGTACAGACGATAGTCAGACGGTTGATTATAGTCGGAACAGTAATACGGTCCGTGATAGAAACAGTTTGTGCGACCGACCGAATTCGCAATTTAGTGAAGTCATAAGTGAACATAGACATCGCTATAGTCACACTTATACACAATTCTGTGCGACAAACATAAACTATAAGTACGCACGGGACTTGAAACTACAACCGACGCGAACATAATAACGAAAGTAATTTAAATTCCAAAGTATAACGGTGAGTGACACTTAAAACACTCTCACATTACAATGAATCGTCACATTGAACAATTAATTGAATGAACTGTATCAAATAATTAAACACACAGTACGCGCTACATCCAGATAGACGGAACAGTTAACCATGTACACGAATACGGCAGACTTTCAGAACAATTCAGTTTAATGACAACATTAACACCTCAATATTTGAACTCCGGACACTCGATATCTGCGGGGTAACACAACACCATACACATGACGGGAGTGGAGATTTAGTGAAGTGAAGTGATTAGTGCTCATCATAACAGTGATTAAGATCCTCGACGAATCATCCAGAAGATGTCTTCTCACAACGGCGGAATAATGGATAAACACTCTCAAAAGATAAGCTTTATGTCTATTTAATCTTAGTAGTATATACTACTGTTCTGTTGCCTCTTTTCAAAGAACAAACCCCAAGAGATTATATATATATATAAATCATATGAATCATAAAATCTATAAAATAACATTAACGTAATGCATCATCTGAGAATAATGAACGCATTTAGGTAGGGATAAGTATATTTGTTGATTGTATATTGTTCGTATATGTTTTGTATATGTACGTTATTTACTGCATTTGAATGTACCATGTGTTTATGTTTTTCAGGAAACATCGTACAAATTGTATTTTATATCATGTGTTTTAATATGTATGTAATTGCAGGATATAGTCACTTACTTAATTAACAAGTGTAATAAATAAGTAGTTAATTTACATTATTCTTGCGTTCATTATTGAAATTTGACCTTTATTATTAATGTATTTCTTTCTAAGCGTTACACAAAAGTCTCACAATTTCTGCTAAGTATCAATGGACACAACAAACTCGACCATTGAGACGTCCGATTAACAGACTCATAAATCGTATTTAATTAACCACTGTGTTGAGTCAAATCTGACGAGTAGCAACAACTTTTATATATGTATCAAATTTAACGCACAACATAAGATTAACATAAATATAAAGTCGATCAATCATTATACCCAAGATTCTGATTCATAATTGATGAGTAATTAATCCATGCAGATAATTAGCAAAGATTAATATTCATTAAATAAGAAATGGCGTCCAACTTCGGGGCTAGATACATGTGAAAGATTGATAAATTTATAGATTTAATAATTAACCCATTTATGCAATTAATACGCATAAATAACCATTAAAAAGATTTTTACTGGACAAAAATCCTCCAGACACGAAATTTGGTAGAAAGTTAGGTTTTGGGGTCACTTCAATGGGGGAAAAAATCAGACACTCCAGCTCACCGCTGGGTCCCCCAGGGGGGGGTAAAAGGTAGGGCAGAACGGTTTGTTGTAAATATCTCACAAACTAAGCAAGATATCAAAAACAGTTAAATACAAAAGTTGTAGCTGATCAAATTTCCCATCCAAATGGACCTTAGTAATTTTTCCGTCAGACGCACTGGGACAGAGATATGAGCGCTCAAAATTGAGACCTTTTTTGCTATTTTTCGTATAAGGCATTTTTATGAAAAAAAACTTGCATTTTTTGAGTTTAGGCCGATATTTGTATAGTAAAAAGTGCTAAATATGGGTATGTAAGTGTTTGTACATGTAATACCAAGTATTTGGATGTAAATTTTTGCATGTATATATTTATGCACGCATATACACACACACTACAACTACAAAAACGTCCATTTTTGAACGTAAGCGTTTTTAGTTGTATACATGTATATACACACATATATATGTGCAAATATGTGTAGAAATATTTTCATGCATATATATTATACTTGTCTAAATCCAAAAATGTGTGGTCTCAACTTTGAGCGCTCATATCTCTGTCCCAGTGCGTCTGACAAAAAAAAATTATTAAGGACCATTTTGATGGGAAATTTGGTCAGCTACAACTTTTGTATTTAACTTTTTTTGATATCTTGCTTAGTTTTTGAGATATTTAAAACAAACCGTTTTGCCCAGCTTTTAACCCCCCCCCCCAGGGGGGCCCAGCGGTGAGCTGGAGTGTCCAATTTTTTCCCCCATTGAAGTGACCCCAAAACCTAACTTTCTACCAAATTTCGTGTCTGGAGGATTTTTGTCCAGATTTTCACAAAATCTGGCTTTATTCAATAGTCTAAATATGTTCCAACCATTTTAGCCAATAGTCGACAATCCTATCGAGTATACTTGTAATATTCAGTTCCTACCGTACGTCTGCGTTTCATCTACGATCTTGGAAAGTATTCCCTGCCACTAGCACAAGAAATCTCATTTCCGCTATTTCAATACGACTGGTCTAAGAATTCGTCAAAATTCAATTCTCAGATCCATAGAGATGTGTGGGACCGGCCGTCACCTTGCAGAACGTCAGTAGTGTTTCTTTGTTTGTTTGATTTTAGAGTTATTCTGATGGTCCTCGCAAGGTAATGGCAACCCAGCGAGTAGTATCCTGCCTAGTATAACCCCCCCCAAAAAAAAAAAATCCTTTCGGATCCGGCGTTAAACTGTAGGTCCCATATACCTGTGAGAGACTCAGTAACACACGCACCACGGGTATATGCGGGGGGAGGGTACTAACCAGCCAAAAGACTGAAGGACTACGAACTGAACTGATGGTCCCGAACCAGATCATTGAACTTGTGCCACCTTATTCACTACGTCATATTAGCCCACATCACCACATTACAGCCCAGATATTCAAAATTGCTGGCCTGCTCCAGAACAATACAATTTACAGTAATGTTTGCTCGCATGGGATCAGCAACATGAAAAACCACCACCTTGGTCTTCAATGAGAAGGTCTGTAATTCTAAGTCCTTGCAGATTCTATGTAATGTGTTCACAGCTATCTGTATTCTGCTTTCCAAGTTCGACAGGACAGCCTGATTATCAGAAAGCGGTAACATGCCAACTGCAGTGTGACCAATCATATAATGCTCTGGAGTGTATAATTTGTATTAAATTAAACTTAATAAGGACACGTGTATTTCCAATAGCCATGCATGCCTCTGAAACCCGAACCGAGAACATCACATCGCAAAAGAATTGGAATGTAAGAACTTAGGTGTATATACACGATAGTCGAGAATTTCATGGACGAAGAATCAAACTAAGACAGTTCGATTATGCATTTCTTTTATAAGAATGTTTATAAAGGTCTGTTTATCGAGAAAAACAGAGAAGTTGTATCTGAGATATGTTCGACACTGTGCCGGTTCGATGCCGGCGGTTACAAAATTCTAGAAAGGTTTCGTAATTGTAACATAACGTGAGCCGAGGCAGCAAGGGCGAACTTTGGTCCGCGGTATGAGGGGAGCGGCACTGTGTGCGGTTGCGCGCGCAACTCGGCTATGTGCGATGAATATTGTGTGCCGCGGTTACCAGTCCACGCTTGGCCTCGCTCAGAGAATTGTCGCCGTCTCCTCTCTCCGTATTGTTCGACGAAGTTTGCTGTTCCTACATGCTTGGCTAGACGTAAATTGACTCCCGGTAAGTTTGTCTTTGTATTTATTTGTCTTATAAATGATGATACATGTATGGATAATTAATAACTATATGCAAATGCATAAAATACGTAATGATGTGTGTGTGCGACCCGACAAAGTTATGTAAGAGAAACTCATTCTTTACTGTTGTACGTAACGCCCTGTATATAGTCCATGCTTTATTATTTTCTGTAATAGTGCGAGTAGTTTTTCAAGAGTCATTGTCATGGTAAAAGTGCTCTACATTAAAAATTAATGACTAAAACTTGGTGCGCTGTCAGGTCGTGAACGGTGTCTGTGCATGTTGTAAACGGCCACAGAGTTTGTTAATTAACTTCACAAATAGAGAATGAAGTGTGAGAGCTTCTATGTATGAAACTTAATTGAAGGTAAAACATTCTCAATGCTGTGAGTGACTTGCTGTTAAATTTTTTTTGGTCGAATAATGATTACTGCTCTCCACGTGGCCGGTTTAACCTGCAAATTTTTGTCGAAGCATGTTGACTGAGTACAGTTCACTTTATATTAAGCCACAATTTAATAAGTTCTGTTCATGATGCAAATTTACTTATTCCATGGCTGATTTTTAGACTCTTTACGCTGGTTGTAAAAACTTTTATTAATGAATATTGTGCTTTCTTGAGAGTTAGCTGGCGGCCCGTTAAAAGGTTAATTACCTTAACTCGGGTGTACATTTTTATAGACTGTTCTCTAATTTACTTGAATTCATAGGGTTCTCGCACTAAGCCGGTTTCCTGGCTTGCTGATGGCTGAACATCCGCCTAAGCTGTGAACCATGTCAAGATCGTATACGAAGAGGGAGATAGAGACTGAATTTCTATGTTGCACTCGCCAGCACTTATGAGGTGATATTTATGCTTTATTTCATTTTTTGGGGCCGGGCCGGCAGTGTGCCCGTTTACGGCAAATAGCCTAGAAGCCATGGGACCACGTGTCCAGACTGTTTGCCGGGAAGTTGAGCTGTGATCATGACTCTGAACACTATAACTTAAATTTCATAAACCTTTGTTTTAGAACTCAGTTACATAACACTATATGCAATGGCTGTAAGTGCGTGCTGCACTGCGGGAGCGCGCCAGAGAGATTTAATCTTGTACCATTTTACTGTTGCTTCTCATTTTCATTTTACTCCTTACTAAATTTAATTATTGCTCAGTAGCTCTGTTCCGGCTGGAACAGCTGTGTATAAAATTTAATTTAACTATGGGTTTCACATTTAAGGGCTGGGGACTTTCCTGGGGTTTTTTTTTGGGGGTCTTTTCTGGGATTACAATATGGGACTTAGTTTTTCTGACACGCTGGTGCAACTTCAGACAGGTTGAATGCCTGTCTACTTTTGTCAACTACATGTGGGCGCGCTCCCACAGATGCCAGAGCACAACCACCTTATTGTATTCTTTTTCTTTTAATTATTTTATATAGTCATTTGAGGCTAATAGAAATAATTCCTAATGTAATGGAAATATTTTAACTGAATTTTGCCCCTTGCACAAGGGCTAAACTGATTGTTTTCTTAACTGGCAAACGCATATGGGTTGACTTCACACTTATAGCTTTTGATGTTTAATTTTTGACTATAAAACATGTATTCATCATTTTCTTTTTTTTGAGTAAATTATGATTGTCAAAATCTTCTGAAATAGTACTGCCTCAAGCAATTAATTTCTGTTTATTAAAGTACATAAAGATTTAATTCCCTTTTGGAATTTTTTTTGAAGTCAAATAACTGTCTAGAATTGTATAAACACTGTCTGAATGTAGGTGACGTAGTTTTGTCAGTTTCAATTAATTATGTGAAAGGAACTTAAGGTTCACACGCTCATCATGGGTCATTGATCAATGGAATGCTAGATAAAGGGGTGGTCTGGTTATTTATGCCTCATGAATTATTATCATTCTTCCTGGGGTTGTGGCTTATGTCATTCTACTGTACGGGTTGCCTATTGGCGTATATTTTATCACTTCTGAGTTATAAGATTGTAGTTACTCTACCTGTTGGGTGGGTGCATTCCAGGGGCATGCGTGTTAAAAATTAATGTAACTGTGAGTTGGTGTACCTTGTGTTCTGTGTGTGTTGTTATGTGTCTAGCTAGCCACGAGATGAGAGAAGATTTTATAATTATATATATATGGGTGTTCATTGATTTATATACATATATTTGTTGTGCCTAATATTATACATATTTGTTATGCTGAAGATGTGAAGCTTTATACACACTTGTTATCTTTTATCATATTCATACTTGTGATTGGGCATACAAGCAGGGCATGAAATAAAATAAATTGTTATCGTTCTGTTACAGCTGAGTTTTATTGCAACCCAGCATAATTTTTGCTTCCCTAGGCTTCGGCCTAGTCCTAATTAACTTGTAACCTCTCTTTCAAAACCAACAAGCAAGGAGATAGAAATTTAAAAAGAAATAAAGTAAATACTAAAAGCATAGAGAGGTTACAAATGGTAGATCAGAGCGTGGTTCATTCTAGGCTTGAAGGAACCGCTAATCGAACCGCTGGGAGGATTAGATTAAACCACTTCTTATTGCGCACTGTGAGCAAGACGTTATTAGTAGTCAGAAGAATTAGAAAGAAACCAAGGAAAAGATGGATAAATGACGTAGAAGCGGGTGTTTCGAGAAGTATGATTTTGAGTGGGTGACAAAGGTTGTACAGTGAGAGGACGGAATTGAACAAAATCATTTAGCAGGTTAAGATCCAGATTGGGTTGCTATACCAGAAGAAGAAAAAGGCCCATGAAATCATCCAGGCAACACCACAAGGTTAAGAGATCTGGAGATATAGTCAGTGTCAACGTCACATGATATCACAATTATCTATGTAATAGTAGGACTGATAGAGTGAGGAGGGGAGAGAGAGTGTATATTTGAATAATATTATATGTATAGGTCTATTTTGTACAACCGAAGTATCTGAAAAAGGACAGTTAGGGATAGGCTTACACAATGAGGCATATAATGAAGCTGGATCCAAACTTCTGGAAACCAATCTAGTCTCATTACAATGAAGGAAACATGTCCATCAAACATATACACTAGAATCCCAATTAACCGAATCGCGATTAACCGAATTTCCGGATTAAACGATGATGACGTGGTAATTTTCTTTTTTACATATTTTAAAATTTACAGCGTTTATAACTCGTGTGACGGACTGTACTGTATGCGTGACCGACTGTACTGTACCTCACGCGTGAGTCACTCCCCCCCCCCCCCAGCCACGCCCTTTGGAAAAAAGGTCCAACCCATTCTGAAGCGACAAAAACATTTGAATATGTAATGGTATACGAGCAGCAATGGTATATGTAACATGGAGCAGCAAGACGACACTTCCCTGCGGAATTGCTGCTAATGAAACGACTTCGAGATCGTGCAGCGCGTAAACGCTCATCAAGCCTCAAACAAAAGATTTTTAATTTTTTTTTAAAGTTGAACTAATGTGAGATTGATAATGAGGTTTCTTTTCTATTTTTCATTTCACTCATTAATTTGTTCATTTTCATTTATTCTTCTTCTTTGTTAATTTTTTTTATGTACACCTACTCTAATGACTTAAATGCTTAGGCTACTACTGTATTTGAAAATGTCGTTTGAAAAATAGTTTTTAGTTTGATTAAAATAAAGTTATTTTTTTAAATTTGTATACAGTAATATTGTATGATTTAATTACAGTATTTAAAGCCCGTTGATTTTAAAGACGTCTGCATTTTAATAGAATTATGTAATAACGGCGCATGAGTACTGCTGGTTTCCCTAAAAAAACGATTAAACGCGCTTGTTGTTCTTTAGCGTTCTTTAGACTTGTGCTGTCATGATTTTCTTTGGTATATGCTGATCATCCATCCGCTCTAGGTGACCTAACCATTATGTTCGTTGAGCCTTTATGAACCTTACAATGTCCTCATGATTCAATAGCTCATCTATCTCCTGGTTATTTCTTATTCTCTATTCGTTATCGTCTTTAACCGCGTCATAAACACATCTTAGGATCTTTCTTTTAAACCTTCTTAACGTTACTTGTTCCTTTTTTGTCAATGTCCATGACTCATCTCCAAAAACTGATCTGATAAGTGTCTCATATATTTTTATTTCTTGTGTTGGGACTAATGAGTTTGCTTCTCAGTAGTCTGCAGTTGGCATAATATGCCCTATTTCCTATTTGTATCCTGTATTGTCGTGTTTATGAACCCTTCATTATCCATCATGTTACTCAGGTGTCTGAACTTTCTATGTGGATCAAATGACTTATCCTCTATACATAAATTATGTAGACTTCTTCTCCTGTCGGATGCAGAAATCAGCATGTATTTAGTTTGGCTGATATTTACGTTGAGTTCTATTCCAGCGAATTTATTGCAACGACAGGTAGACTAAGTTATCGCAAATCGTTTGAAATCCAACATCTTATAACTTACGGTAAAGCTACAGACAAATCGCGGTTGACGAAGTGACGTCGCCAACTTTGTAAACTGCTACTAACTTGATTCTGTTCACGTTTAATCCCGCCTTGAGCTCGATCGTCATTAGTTAACTAAGTACGTAAGAATCTGTAATCCCGAAGTTTCACTCGCTAATACAACCTAGATTACTCTGCCTTTGGAATTATGTATGGTGGAAGAGACAACTTCTTAGACAGTATTTTTAAGTGGCTGTAATAATGCCATGCATATTCAATTGGTTTGCACTTTTTTCGTATTTTAAAAGAATTTTGAATTCATAAACTTAACATAAAATAGTATCGATTTCTCACGCAGTTGGTGGGCTCTTTCAAAGCAGTAGGTAGGTTGTTTGTAGAACAAACAATGTCTACAAAAATGTCTGTAGTAGAAGAATTCATGCAAATAAAACGTCTGAAGTAGAGGAGACGTAACAACTACTAACAACTACGTTTTGTAACAACTACAAAAGAGTCAATTAAAGAATATGAAAGAGCAGATTAGGAGTGAATTTGAGCAGTTCATGAAGACACAATCAAACCAAATTTCTGAACAGGCTGTACCAATGATAAAGACAGAAAAGACAATAGAGAAAGTCATCTTGCCTGAGGTTGGAGCAGTTCATATCAAGGCTCCTTTGATGGAAGCACTCACTGGGCGACGTATCTTCGGCAATATGAAGCTGCTGCAGCGCAAATTGGACAGAGAAAGAGAAGGCAGTTTCACTCGTACTCGCTTTAAAAGGTCCTGCCGCAGAGCAACTACAGAAAGTGCTACCTGACAGCCAGAACACCTATGCCGAATTGATAAAAGCTGTATAATTGCGGTACGGTGACAATCATTTTTATTTTACCAGAAAGCGTTGCGTCTGGTACGGTGTTTTTATTTTACCAGAAAGCGTTGCCGTCTGGTCAAGTCGGAAAAGCCTGCCGTGACGCAGTAAGATTACGTAAGATTGAAGTCTAATTCTACAATCACTCAATGTCAACTGTAGGCTTATATGTTTTCAAAAAATCAATTTATAATGTTCTTCATACGCATAACGCATTTAATAATTTTTTCGTAACATCCAAATTGTCATGTTTCAATTCCCCATTTGGCGCTTTGTTTGTTTTTTTTTCTGCTGCTACGTTTTTTCAGATTGCTTCGAACGATTAACATACTATTTGTGCGACTATATTGGCTACGTTCAAAACAAAAACCGTAAATAATACGATTTTAACTAAAATTTGTAAGCGACAAATAACACAATCTTGGTTTAAAGTTAACCAGAATCACAAAACGATAAAGGAAGGAAGAATACGTATGAATTCTATAATTAAAAGTAGGAGAGAGGAAACTATATCGTTCGAGAAAGAAAAACGAATGGCTTAGTCAACAAAAACTTGAGAAACAATGCAAGCAGTACAAAAACTTGAGAAACAATGCAAGCAGTACAAAAACTTGAGAAACAATGCAAGCAGTACAAAAACTTGAGAAACAATGCAAGCAGTACAAAAACTTGAGAAACAATGCAAGCAGTACAAAAACTTGAGAAACAATGCAAGCAGTACAAAAACTTGAGAAACAATGCAAGCAGTACAAAAACTTGAGAAACAATGCAAGCAGTACAAAAAAGGGGTAGAAGAAATTAGGGCGTTTTTGTACATATAACTTCCGTCTCCCCACACAGAGATTTGTTACTGAACAGAACGAAGTAATTAAATAAAGTGATCGATTGTCGAGTGAGGTGGTTTTCCTTAACGAAGAAACGGGATTAAGCTTAAGGTCTGAGATCGCAACACACACACACACACACACACACACACACACACACACACACACACACACACACACAGTTTGGTGTCATTCTCATGCGAGATTTTTCTACCTCTCGCTAAAGTAACTATACGGTTACAATCAATCACATACAGGAAATTACGTCAATTTTAATTTTTGAAAAAAAACAAAACAAATGGTAAATAGGAAACGAACAAATTATTCCCTATTCTTTCTACAGTAGGCTACTGCGTTATTCGTATCTCTGTCTGTGGTGTCTCTTCTTGTATTATACCACTGCCCCATGCAATTCCAACTCGGCTGTAGTATCTTCATACGTAAAGTTTTCCGGGCTGTTTGGCTGTGGTCTATGGTTTAATGACAAAACAAACGTTTCAACAGCTCCATTGGCTGCCATCATCAGTGGAATTAAAAGAAATCCAAGGTCTTCTGAACGTAGGTTGTTCGCGTCAGGCCCACAGTCCAATGGAGCTGTTGAAACGTTTGGTTTGTCATTAAACCATAGACAACGGCCAAACAGCCCGGAAAACTTTACGTATACACCTGACACTGGCCGTGAAAGCCTTACGACAATTTTATAGTATCTTCAGTTTCCTTCTATTCCTTTCGTCTTTTAGTTTAGTAGTTTAATCTATATTTTTCTGCACCGAGTTCTTTGATTTTGAAACGTATATACAATTTCTGACTTTCTTACTAATGCAATATTAAGCTAATATTTTTGTACAGTCTACGTTCAAGTTGATGGTACCTCTCAGGAAGGATTTCTTAGATTATTCACGTTTTTTACAATTCATTATGACATCTTCTGACTGTTGCACGTCCTGTTCAGGAATGTATAAAAGACTGCAAATAATTCATGAAATTCATAAAAGGTGTGTGTGTGCGGTGGATGTTCTAGTGCTTTTGCGACATTAAATCTTTTTATCTTCAAAGCTTTTTTCTCCGCCTTACGATATAAACAATATGTATGATATAAAACAATATAAACGATATGTAACATGTGTGTAACATGTGTGAAGAGTACACGTTCTGAGCATTTGGATAAGGTTACGAAGAAACCAGTCTGTCACACGCGCGCGCGTACACATTTCTCCACACGTTTCAGTGCTTTAGGAATGCTTATTATTCCAAGTCCGGAAAAAACAGACCCTTTTCTCCAGGGTCATTCCATGGAATGCTGTTCACCACCTCTCCAGTCTTCGCTGTCTCCTGCAGGCCCCTTCATGGCCGTGGCCCAATATTTGGTTGGTCTACTCCAGCCTCGGTCTGTCCTTCGCGTTATTACCATCCGCCGAGCCCTAGATGATGGTCTTGAGTAGACTGTCATGCATGTCTCACGAGGTGCCCTATCCAAGTCCCTTGTCTTTTCTATGTTTTCCTCAGGCACGTCTTTGGGTCCTTCATTCTCACGGCTTTGACTTACTCGTTCGTCACCTTGTCCTCCCAGGGAATATTTTATTTGGCTGTAACACGAAAACTAACTATTCTTCCCTTTTCCTGTATGCCGAATGCCATTTCTTTACTACCATAATATAATAGCACACTCCACAGAAAATCTTCACCAGGTGTTTCCTGAGGTAGATGAAGAGATCCCGTTTCTTGTTAAACGCACCCTTGTCTCGATGGACGCGTCTAACTTGTGTCTTGGATCTCCCCTTAGTGGTTATTTTGCTTCCAAGATGGGGCAACACACACACACACACACGGATCTCAATAACTCAGCTGTTCAGTGTTTTGACATCATAAAATGTTTAATGTTGGAGTGATAAACGTTATAGCTCTGTCATTAGCAGACAATTTCCCTGTAACAACAGCAATATAAATAAGCGTATAAAAATTCATGAGCACTAAAGCAGTACGTGACGAGAATTCTACAAACGTTTACCTTACCACTAAAACATTTTCAAAACCTTTCGCTTACAGATTTCTCACCGTATGTAAACGATAAACGCCAAATATGCAATGACATACAGTATATATTTCTATATTAATTTTTGTGGACTTCTTCTTCTTCTTCTTCTTCTTCTTCTTCTTCTTCTTCTTCTTCTTCTTCTTCTTCTTCTTCTTCTTCTTCTTCTTCTTCTTCTTCTTCTTCTTCTTCTTCTTCTTCTTCTTCTTTTTCTTCTTCTTCTTCTTCTTCTTCTTCTTCTTCTTCTTCTTCTTCTTCTTCTTCTTCTTCTTCTTCTTCTTCAAGGCTTAAGGTTGTATAAACTTATTCCGGTAACTATCTCATGCTCGGACGACTCACGTCTCTTTTACCAGTGGCTTTATAGTTCAGTGCCGCTTTTGGCAATCGATCCTCCGTCATCCTTTCCACATAATCTCACCACTGTCTTCTGTAAGTTGAAATAATTCCAATTATAATTTTACTTCTAGTTCTACTCTTATATCACCATTCCTTTTTCTGTCTTGCAATGTATAGTTTAAGGTAATTCGGAGAAACTCCGTTTCAGTTGCCCCGTTCCTTTTTCATCATGACCCACGCCTCACTTGCATATGTCAATGTGGATATTCCAATTGACTTATAAAATTTAATCCTTGTGCTGCGATTTGTTGTATTTCTAAGATTTCTATGAATCGTTCCACAAACATTTCTAAATAAATTTCTAAATCTTGACTTTTGTGTCAGCTTATGACTCGTACCTGTCGTCATATCCAAGATATTTGAATCGGATAACTAGTTCTAAAGTACTGTCCTTTATAGCTATCTTAGTCCTTGCTGGATATTAACTTTCAAAAGCCATGGTTTTATCATCTTCTCGGAAATTGTCAGGAAGTAGTCTCTTGCTACTACTTGTTAACTGAAAAATGGATCTTTGTAAATCATAATAAAAATTATTATTGTATTAACGGATCTTCGCGTACGTGTTAATAATAATAATAATAATAATAAAAAGTTGTAAAATAGTAATTGAATTTTCTTGCACAACTTAACGGTTATAGTTGGCCTCTTCGAGTTGCCGCTGACGTAACGCAACATAAAGATAATAAAGAAAAAATTTTATTTAAAAAAAAATTTAAAAAAATTTGTTTATGTTTTAATTGATGTCGGTAATTGAGAAATAATTCAGTTTTAATGTTTTGGTAAAAATTTTAATAATTAATAAGGTATTTATTAATTATTTAGCACTTCTTGAAGATCTTAACAAAGTCCGGAGTTAATCAGATCAACTCCGGTCAGCAATCGATTTATGATTTTTCGGGCTGGTCCAATATCTCACTTTAAAAAAATATTTTCTTCTTCTGGAAGTCTCGTTGCATTAATAAATAACCTTAAATAAGCATGTGAAATAAGTTATAGATACAAACAATTGAAATAAATGGATTTATTAACAAAATTAAGAAAGGATCGATGTTTAATCGATTGTGAGCAATTGTCGACTCCGTCTCAGGAAATAATCGATTTGTTCATACAGTTGAAAAAATTATTACAAGTATTATAAAAAAGGTTCTTGGAGCGATTATATTATTAATAGTCAGAGAAGGGTAAACGAGAAAGTATAACATTTACAAATAAAGTGTTTTCAATAACTATTATCTAACAAAAAGTGAATAAATTTTATAAAATAAGTAATATTGTTGATTTGTCAGACCAATACTGCAAGCGCTGAAGTCACTCAATGTAGTTGGCACTGCTCGGCATTTCTAAGATGGCCGCCCAAAATATGACGAGGTTATCTGCGATGTCGTCGCTTTAAAATCTCACAGCAAAATTACCTTCATATATGTTTTAAATGTCCCCGAACTTGTGTAATCTGTCTACTATGTTGTTTGGTGTATTCTGGAATAGTGTTTAGTGATCACTGGTGTTAATTATGTTATATGTTTTTGGTGTTCACTTCTCTTTGTTCGCTATGCAAAAAACGGTTATACTGTTGAAGATTAAATTATCACAAATATGTCGTTTTATTGTCTCCATGCACTGGTATTATGTAGTGTTGATGTTGTTTTCACTATTGTGGTTAAAGTTTTCTGTGGTTTAGATTGTAAAAGTGTTTAATTTACGTAACTCTCGTTCACTGAATTTATTGGGGTAACCTTAGTACACCATTTTTCTCGGTTTCAAGGAACGTAATATCACATAAACTGATCAGCTTGATCATTAACAAAGAACTAACTAACTTCCTTCACGTTAGTCAAAATCTGGCCCAGTTAATCTTTGAAAAATATTGTTAAAATAATTTCGACTTCCCATATACATGATACAAAAATACATTATATATGGAATTTATTTAATTTATTATTCACTTTCATGAATTATTAATCTTATCATTGGTTTAATTATCTCATTCTATTTAAATTGATATATTATAGTCCATGTCTGTTGACATTTTTGTGGAAATTACCAAATTTCTTTCTTTTTGGAAATCTAGGCTCAAAAACTGGTTTCCACCTTCATACATTTTTTCTGCCATTTTAATTGTTATTAATACCATTATAATAAATTTCAAATGGTCATATTTCTCTTCCTTTCCTTAAATACATATAAATTGAACCTTTGAACTGGGTTTTAGTGTTAATCTCTGAATTTGACATTGCTCTTTAAAAATAATTAATTTATATATTTTGAAAATTTACAATAATTTAAGGTATATTTCCATATTATTATTTTAACTCATAGGTTCATTCACAGTAGTTGTTAACTGATTTACCTTACCTAAATCTTGCCAGTTTACAGGATTTATAAGTGAAATAACTGGTTTTTATTGAGTTTTGTGAATTCATTAAATGGCCTAGAGTTTAGAATTTTACATTTCTGACTTTCTCAAATAAATTTAATCCTACTCCTCCTCTGACTTTAAACAGTTATTATGACATAAAAATAAAATGGTTTATAAACTTATTGTGATGTGTAGTATCTAATTAATACTACTGTTATTAAAAATAATAATGAACATTACTTAGCATTCTAAAAAATTGAACATATTGCTGATATTGTTTAAAAACATACATTTAACTCTTTTTTTAATTAACACAGCATACCTACTGACACATTTTAAATGGTATATATGCTGTTATGTAACAAAATATAATTTATTCTAAACACATATAAATCTTATTGACTAAGAATTCTTACAAACCTATTGAGTTCATGGCAGTGAACAAATAGCCATTTTAAACATTTTAAACCTATGAACACTTAAATTAATTCCAGTCCTTTCTGGTATAACTATTATTATTTATTATCCCCTTATTGTATAAAAATTTCCACCCATACTTCAGTTACTGTCATTTCTACAAATGTCTTGTAATAACAAAGTGACATTAAAATAATAAAATATTGGAAATCTTCCATTTTATTATTTTATGATTTGTGAATTATTAAATATATAAAAGTTGTTATATAGCACATTGGTAAGTCATAGTATCACTACAACTTTAAGTTTATTGTATTTCCAAAAACACTTACACTAGTTCACTATTACTTGTGGTTCTGATATATTGAGTCTTATTATCTCAGACCAGACCTTTAGTCATCATGGACTGTTAAGACTTGTTTATTTTTTTTATCACACAATAACTTTAGTTGGCTCACTTCTTATAATACTATACAACACCTTTGGGTTTATTAATAATTACAAATTTATAGGGTTTCGGGATGTTATACTTTCTTTAATTGTCTATGGGTTTGGGGTTCATGGTAGTTAATAATAGGTTTCATAATGGTGTTTATTCCTTACTATTTCTTCCTGTCTTCTTGTCTTCTTTCTTGTCTTCATTCTTGTCTTTCTTCGTGTCTTCATTCTTGTCTTTCTTCTGGTGTTCCTTCTTCTTGTCTTCACTCTTGGGTAAACCAAGGTACTTCGTGTTATCTTGACTGATGTTTGGTTTGGAGTATCTAATTTATTTTCTGATACTGACTTTGCTCTTCGCTAAAGGTTTCAGGGTATTGTTTACTTCCTGATCATAAATTTTATTCTTCCTTCCTCTTGTGTTTGGGGTATTTTGGTGTTTCACCACTCCTAAACTGATTCTTTCTTCTTGTTTTTGTGGTATCTAGTTTGTTTACCGCTCCTAACTTCCTGGGTAAATTCCTGATTTTATAATATGAATTACTTTTAATTATTTCTTTGATTTTTAATTGTGGTATATCTTAGAATGTAATGAGGATTTTTATTTTATTGTGGTTTATTCCTTTGCATTCATTAAATTTCATTCGATATTATATTAGTATATGTGATGTGTAATTATGGTTTATTATCTTATATGAATTAATAAGTAGTGGATTTTCTGTCACGCTACAGAATATATATATATATATATATATATATATATATATAAACTGTTTATATAGTTAAATTGTTCGAAACCGGCTTAAGTTTGTCAATTATTCTATTCACTTTAAAGAAGAGAAAAATATTTTTTCTCATACACAAAACAATACTGGACAATGTATTCCTTTTTTGAGTGAAAGAGTTGTTATTTTTTTCATTGGACACTGCAATGAGTTTCAAATTTTAACCAGTAATATAAATTAAATGCTTTACACATAATGATAACACGTAATTTACATTTTAAGAGTTGCATAACTCTATATTAATAGAAAATAAAAATTCCATGCTAAATTTTATTTTAAATATAAGAAAATTTAAATCCTCTTTAATCCATATAATTTTTGTCATTGTGTTATAATAACGTTTTATTTACAATCCTTTATTGTAATATTAATAAGTTTTAAAGTGATTTAGTTTTTCAATCCAACAGGCATTGGTCAGTAAATCGTTTACACGTATATATAAAGGAAATTAAATCACGTGGTTATGAAACAACTGCATGCACAACACGTAATGTTTTCAATACCCAACCGACACATTAAAGCCTAATGTAACGTTCACAATTGCACTCAAACTTTCAGCACATTGAGTTTTATGTACCAACCACACAATCATTAAATTTTATATTTAACTGTCACATTACGTAATTATTAAACGTAATAGTAATAATAATAATAATAATAATAATAATAAACAATTTACAGGCAACACTAGACATTTCCTCCTCTGCCCCACTTATACTTGCTCAAAACCAGACTGCAGGGCATAGTCTGTGAGACGTGCGTTAGACACTATTCATTCAAAGTTGCATGGAAAAATAATTATTTTTACAATGGTTAAAATACAACACCACGAAACTTATGAGTTGTTCTGCTTGCGAGTTTCACACGTAACAGCACGGATGAAAAATATAAACTAAACAAAAATTTTATTTCTAAGAGGGACGCAAGGTTGTTCTCTCTTGGATCGGAGAAGGAACGAGGATATCAGACGCGATTTAAACTTTGTATCATTGCACCAGAAGATTGAAGACCGCAGAAGGAGATGGTGTGAACACTTGAATCGCATGCCTGATATCTGTCTACCTGTGTGTGGCTGCCTTGGGTTGTCACCGTACTGGGAAGAGAGATGTAGGTAGATCGAGGAGAGATGGGTTCCGAAACAGGTCTAAGGCCTAATCCTTGGAGTGGTGATAAAAAAAAATGTTTAAAGATAATTTCAGAAGTTTTTTAATAATTTTTTGCTGTTTTCCCCTATTATTATTTATGCGGACCGTAGATAAATGCAATTAACAAGCAGAGAGCAGAAACAAGAAGGAACGATGGACAGGAGTTAGTGGGGGACAGACGGATGGACAGACAGACAGATAAACAGATAGACGGACAGACAGACAGAGAGTAGAAGAGAACGAGCTAGCGAGCGAGCGAGCGAGCGAGAGAGAGAGAGAGAGAGAGAGAGAGAGAGAGAGAGAGAGAGAGAGAGAGAGATGCTTTACACAAAATACGGTATTTAATTAGAGAACTAAGGAAGCGACATAAGCTCCTCACTTGCTTAGAAATTGACGAAGAAACAACGGCTGTAAACGGAGTGTTTTATCTAAATGAAGAAATAAATGTAACGAAATGGAAGTAACTGTAGGTTCGGTAATCTTGTAGGGAGGGTACGCAGGGAGAATGTAGCCTCTACGTACTCAACGCTTTATGAAGCGCCAACTAATGTTAACGGCTGTTGTAAAAAAGCTGCTCGCTTAATATTAGACTGTGAGGAGAGCAGGGTAAGGATTGCCTTTTGAAAGACATTTTAAATTTCTATGAATAAAACTACTAAGACTGAAATAAAATCATCATCATCATCGTCATCCTCAAGGTTTAAACCAAGAATGGTTTGTTCCGGTCTCAAATAGACAAATATTACAGCTGGTCACTCCAGCGCTTCCTCGGACGTCCCACACCTCTCCGTCTCCTCGGCTTATAGTTCCCTAGTTGTTTGGGGATGCGGCAGTCATCTATTCAGCAAAGATGTTCCCACCAATTAAGCCAATACTGGGCGATCCTGTCGAGTATACTCATAATATTCAGTTCCTGCCGTATATCTGTGTTTCTTCTATGATCATGGAGAGTATACCCTGCCACGTGCCTGAGAAATCTCATTTCAGCCGCTTGGATGCAACTGGCCTGGCCTTTCGTTAAAGTCCAATTCTCAAACCCATAAAGAAGTGAGGGAAGGGCCTTCACCTTGTAGAATTTCACGCGTGTTCCTTTACTTGCTGACTTAAGGGTTTGCCTGATGGTCCCGCACATAAGATTGAACTTATGCAACTTGTTCACCACGTCGTTGCTTGCATTATAAAACACACTGTAGCCCAGATATTCAAAACTGAAAGAAAATGAACAGATTATTTGCTAATTATTTTGTTATATTCAAGTATTTAAGAGTTGAATGATAAGGATTACAGCTAAAATAATTAGACATGAAACGAACGCGTCTGTTGGTGTGAAAAGATCTCATGGCGCATGCGTGGCTTTCTCGCATCGTTTTCGGAGCAATTATTTTGAGTTCAGAACAGCTGCATGGTTGGAGTGCATGAATAGAGGTAAAAAAGTACATAGATCTGGAGACGTGTTCATCGCGAACTATAAACGTTTATATGGGAGTCTCTTCCTGTCCGTAACCAATAGTTTTTACGTTTTAACAACTCTACGATTTACTGAAGGGCTAAATTATTTACTCGCGAAAAGAATGTTTTGTCTTATACGTCAGGGTCACGGTATTTAATTTTTTTAATAACTTTTTATAACGATTGACGAAGATAGTTTTTTTTTTAGCATTCACTTTGCTGCTGACCAAGTAATCTTGGCACAATATGAAACGGATGTACATGCTTCTAACGCAGCAAGGTCATAGTACAAATTGAGACTTACGATTAAAACTCCCAAAACAGAGTAGGCCTACATGGCAGTTGGCGAGCCAGAACAGGCTTGGAATCAATAAAAATCATTATTAACAAGGGAATTTATCATTTCCGGATTAGTGGGTCGTGGTCGATTGCTTTGAGATAACATTTTCGAAACGTTTCGGCACACCCTACTTCCAGCACTGCCTTACCTGCTCCCTGCTGCGATCTGTGCAAACCATTTCATGTCTTACTATTTCATTTGTACATTATTAGATAACTAAAATCATGAGAATTACAAAAGTAAAAAGACCACCTCTTACATTAAAATATAAATAAAACAAACCATACCTGGAAACTGGTACAAAGGTTTCTCCGATCTCATGCAGACACTGGCCGTGATAAACGTTTTGTAAGGAACTTTGGGGTATGTCTCACGATAACTTTGAGAGCATAGACCGATTTTCGTAAACCTTGGTATGCGTATACTGTCTGGCCAGGATTCGATGATCGAGCATAGTGTAAGGTGGGAGAAACAAGGCCGGGTACTACAGTAGGCTACGTGGGGGTAAACCAAACGGCTAGTACATACATTTCACCCTACCTCGCTTACAAGCGGCCGCGTGGTGGGGGAGAGCAGCTACGATCACCCAGTCGCGGCCAGACAGTACACACTTTTACCTCAAACGCTCTGTTTTTTTTTTTTATATTGATCCCCCTCCCGAAATAGAGGGACTGTAAGCACATTTGTGAGAAGGTCAAATTGTTAAAAAAAATTGGAAAAATTCGTGTGTGATATGAAATTAAAAAGAATTTTTAATATATGAAATTTATAAAATCTAATTTATTTATATAATAAAATCTAAATATTGAATTTAAATTTAATATAGTTAAATGATATTTAAATTTATAAAATCTAATTATAATGGTCATTTTTGGAAATTTCAAAATATTCAGATTCTAGAGTCAAAAAAGGGGCCAGAATTTTATAAAATCGTAAAAATCCATCGGGTATCAAATTATCAAATAAGGGTTAATTATCAAATTTCGAGATGTTTTAAACGAAATCTGCATATAGTGTTCAGTTTTATAAATTTCAAAACTTTAGGATACCACACACTATAACATCTGTTCTAGTGTTATAACTTGGGGAACCCGAAGTAATTGGTTCTGCCAATTATTCAGGCTGCCTTATTCGACGAGCTGAAATTTAATCAGAACAACACAGAGTAAATATAAAAGGAATCAGGGAATGGGAAAACTGTTGATTTATGTACTCAGTATATGTGTGTAACAAGAAGACTTCTCTTTATTAAACATTTAAAAAACATTTACTCAAAAGACAGATCCCATGACATTACTAATTGCATTATTGAAGTTATTTGAATTCTTTATATAAACTTTGGGATCACAACAGATTTTATTTAGCTATACCATGGATCCGGGTAACCTTAGGTATTTAGTAATTAAACTTTTACTTATATTCAATTCATGATATTAGCTTGCAAGACCTTTAGTTTTATGCTTCTTTATTATTCCATTTGAAGAATGGTATTAATTATACTACGATACATTAAGATTTAAACTGTTACAATGTATGATGTCTGAATGGTTACATTAAATTCTTAGAGTTAATTCTTTTTAATCTTTACAAGTTTAATCGTCTCTGAAAAGTCTCTCTTTTAAAGTGTATTGTGTTACAATTATAATTATTATTTATTCCTCGATAGACGTGCTATCGAGTCACCTTTAATTTGGTATGTAGAAATTTCCTCCGGGAGTGTCCGTCTTGGGAATCCTTAAAAGCGTCGTCCTCATCTAGGTCTGGTCTTAGTCATTAAAGGCTTAAACGTCTGCAGTCTAGGTCGAACCTTCTACGATGGTAGGCGTAGATTCTTTGATGTCTCGAACTGCATCTTCTGTCGGGTCTACTAGAGTTGCAAATTCTGGTAGTTCACATCTCCGGGTAGGATGTTGAAAAGTGTCGTCAGTTGGTGAAGTTAGCAGTCATCGTTATTAATACTCGTACTTTTGTAGTCACATATTTCTTCTTGTTACCACGTTTCTGATTTTTAATTAATGTTACATGTTACACTCTTTTGTGTAGCAGTTAATAAATTACATTTGAAATAAGCCAAACTAACAACAAATCACACAACATTCCAACAGAGCTTTTGCTCGTGCGTGTGCACTGCTTGGAGTCTTCATAGCGAGAGAGAGACTTTTCGCCCGCTTCCACTGGTACTGCATAAGAGGTAGTGGGGTGTTTATTCCGCGAGAATATAGTCCCTGTCTCTCTCTAAATAAACCTTTTTATTTATACAAACTATCCATAGATAAAAATACATAATTTAAATGAGTTATTTTAGTGACTATCTGTGTCTTCAGATTCTTTAATTATTAACATTAGTTTTTTATTTTATTCTTAATTACAGAAGACTCGTAAAACATGTCGAGTCCGGAATCAACAGGTAGGCGCCTGATAGCAAGCAAGGGTTAAATACGACAATAATAATTATTTACAATATGCCTCTTTATTACAGTTTCTTTGCCCTTATTAATTACTTCTTCCTTTCACACTTAGTACCTACATGTTTTTATTATCATTGTGAGATTTAAATGGTTAATGACTCGCAACCTTAAATTTTTTTTATTTCTTTCTTTTTTAATCATGGTTACAATTTAAATCGTCACAACACCAGGATCCAAAAAAGGGATTAAACTTTTTTTAAATATAAAATTGTATACATATAATCAAATGCTGCCTTTTCACTTTTATGTTACTTGTCGAAAATTGATGGATGCGCCCATCGGTAAGTTCCTGAATTGAAGTGTGACCCTCAGGCGCTACTAAGTTGGAAAACACTGCCCTAGTTTCAGACGCACTCTTCAACGGTGGTAAGGATATCTTGCATAGTGGACTACACAGGAGACTAGACAGCAAAAAGAAGTGTGGAATGAAATGAATGAGGGTAGAATATTATAAGAGTAAGCCGAGATAACAAGCCAACAAGAAGGAGGAAGGAGGAATTAGTAGATCGAGGTTCTTTTCACCTGGTAAATGGAACAGGCTGTTAGCATAATTTGGAAAGAGAAAAAAAATTTGTCTCGCAATTAAAAGAAAGTGTAGTGTGTTCATATTCCATTTTGTTAAGTTGGTACATGTTTTCGTGTTACCGATGGAATAAGTTTTACACACACACTTTATACGTAAGTTAATATTACATTAACTTTACAGAGGCACAGACACGCACGGATACATACGAGGGTCAGTTGAAAAATACGCGGAGCGGCATCTATGGCCTAGCGATACAACTAAAATTTTAGAGTGTTTTAAGACTTATAAGTCACATAAACACCTGTTAAATTCCAAAGCTATCTGTTAGTTTATTCACTGTTCACCAGCTGTTCAAAAATTTACGCGTTACGTGTGTTTTGAAAAATGGACAAAATCAAAAATCGTGCTGTGATTCTTTGTCGAAAAAGGTCTAGCGCCAACGGAAATTCACAGCAAAATGGTAAATGTATCAGGAGTTGTTGCGCTTTAAAAAAGCAATGATTTTTAAGTGAGGACTTGAGTTTGAACGTGGTCGTCGGAGCGCTGAAGGTCATCTCCGCAGTAAGATGCCCCAGATGTCTAACCACTCCAAACGCCGCAAACATTGTCACACCACGTTCTTCAGTTAGTATAGTCTATGATACTAACCCTCGCATGAGTTATCTATGATCTCAGCAATCTCTTGACTCTCTGTCGTGGTTCTTCCAACACCGTGCATAAGATTTGTTAATGATGTTTGGAGTTTTCCTTTTTGGATATCCACTTCAGAGATCGTCTTCAATGTACGTACGACCACGTTTGAACTCGAGTGCCCGCTTACAACCATGTTTTTTACGTCGCAGCATCTCCTAGCACATTGCGGAGTGAATTTCTATTTGGCACTAGACCTATTTCAACAGAGAATTCAAACACAGTTCGATTTTTGATTTTGCCCATTTTTCTAAACACGAGTGACACCCAAAATTTCAAACAGCTGTAATGAGTGTGTAATGAAATGGAACCGGTTTATGGAACCGGCCAAACATGAAGTGACGTGTGGTGGAAAAAAATGTAATCCGTGAATAAATCGGTTGTAAGACGCAGCTACAGTGTGCCTTTAGTTACTGTATTCAATCGGGTAAGGCATTACACTTCACAATGGCATTAATAAAGATGCAGTGCAATATGATCCAGTAAATTACATACTGTGCACAATAGTGACGATTCAGTGCTGCCAGCGGTGTGGGTCAACATGCTACCGTAACGGGGTGGGACGCCATATGCGCCAACACAATCAGCGCGCACCTGTTTCCCTCTGACAATCTCTATTCTGTGGATAATAAAGTCGAATTTATGACGCAATATCGAATAATAAATGCATTCTTTATCGACTCATGACTTTAATTGCACGAATTTGGAGAAGAGAATGGGTAGCATCTAAAATGAATGTTTCGTTTAGAAACATTAAAACGAAGTATACATAAAACCCAGGAAAATATGTGATTAATGAGACGAAAACTATACGATGTAAATGATGATGATGATGATGATGAAAAAGGAAATTCTACACTTCTGATTTAAATTACAGTTACAATTATAATTACAATTTTTTAAAATCCATACACATGTTAAAATGGAATTGTTTTAGATTTTTTACATTGAAAATGTTTATAAGGACGTGTCGCACATTTGGGGCCGATCGCTGGTGTGTTATCGAAAATAGGAACCGGTGAGTTTCCATGGAAACTACTTCTTTGTTGTCAATAACGTAGTACACATATAAAACTTCGCTTATGAATGCGACTACATTTAACTTATAATCTGTACATTGGTAAATAAAGAATTAATTCATTGATTGGTGAATGAACATAAATATATATATTTTTTAGATTTATTGAAGCATTTTCAATGCCCTTCTCTGTGCATTGCATTTGTGCAATGCCTGTAAATTTTTTTACATACCTACTCTCTTTTCTCATTTTCCTTCTTCGTTTTTTTTTCCTTTTCACTTCCTCTGTTTTCTCTCTTAAAAAAACTACTCTTAATTAATTTCTCTCTTAATTTCTCTCTGAAATTAACTACTTAAAAGTTATTTCGCACATCAACTCGTATATAATATTGTTACGCAATACGGAACGTTCTGGTACAATGGAGAACGTTGTTCTACGCGTTTCTCGCTCAGCCCAGCACGTGCGTGTTTCTGCCAAGGCCGCACTGAAGTATTCTCTAGAGTTTTCGAGTGCTTGTTAAGGACGCATATAATGGAACCCTGCAGGGTATAAATACACAACAGTTTACGCTTATTTTTCAGTTTACGTCGGGCGATTAGTCAGTGCGTCTAAGTGGTGTATTAGTGAAAAGTGATAATTATGCGCGACTCTATTAGTTGACATTATTATTGCGTGTCGACAAATTTTACTTGAATTATTATACGAGTATAATCTTGTTGAATAACTTGTTGATTACAAACTGCTATTTCTTATTAATTAAAGCTGCTAGGCCTAATTAGTGACTTCATTGGTGTCTGTATTTTGTTTTCCACTGAATAATACGACGATCGGTGAGGCCGTCCGAACAATATATTAAAATACCTCTCCCCCCAAAAAAAGAAATAAATCACTTGCCTCTATACGCATACATTTCTATGACAGTCTTTCCCTTAAACAGACTAAAATTTTAAATTACATTTTTTTCTTATTGACGCTAAAAACCAACGAAGTCTCTGTCCTGGATCGTGCGCATCCTTCAACCAAGGATACTCAAACTTTTCATGCCCTCCTCAAAATCCTCCGTCTCAATCTTCTTGTCCTTCTATTGCTACTCGCTAAACAACGTGTCTGAAAGACTTTACTGACTTGCCGTGGTTCGTCCATTGCATACTTAAGTCTGTAGACATTGGGATGTCTCTGTATGACATCAACCAATGTGATTTTGCTGCGAACTTTCACTTTTTCACTTGCTTACTTGAATAAACCGATTGTTCTTCTCAGCGTTTTTTTTTCAAACGTCTGAACATTTTCCCTGAAAAGCCGCGTCCCATTGGCGTATAACGTTAAAGGTCGATTGAGCATTTTCGTTTTCCTTCTCACTAGGTAGCTTCTAAAAATGTTTCTCAGTGAAAAATATACTAAATATAGCCTACTCTTCTAACAGTTAAAGTTTCTTTACGAGTTCTTTTGCCTCATCTGTTCAACTGCCGTTCCGTATTCAGAGTGTAAAATAAATATTTTAAAATGGAGACATTCTCAAAATAGCATTTTCCAAATACAAATCTGATGGATAGATTTTTATTCTTCTGTCAAGAATCAACGTATGTGACTTGTGGTCATTGGCTTTCAAACCCACAGCTACTGCTTGTTTATTTAAATCTAAGAAGGCATCCCTCATTGCTTTCAAAAACTCACATATGACAATTTTGTCACCGTATAATGGTGACAGAGCAGTTGGATTCTGAGCTTTGGAGTGGGAAAATCACCTGCAAAACCAAGAAAGGGATGCTGTGGGAAATAATGGTAAAGAAAGGGACCCACACATTAGGCAAAACGTCGCAGATTAGAGCCATACAATATCTTTATGTGGAAAACAAAATCTTAATTGAGACAGGGAGACCAAGCACAACTCGTAGTGTAGGCCAGATCAAGTGTGCAGTACAAGAGTAGCCATTGTCATTTTCTCTTTTTAATTTATAAACTATAATATAGAATGTGTTATGCACAATTGGCAGACAAACCTTCCAGAAACATTATATGATTGGTAACTCTGCAGTTGATACGGTGTTATTTGCTGATGACCAGACTACCCTGTTGAACTCGGAAAGTGGCTTGCAGGTGGCTGTACACTCATTGAGTCGAATTATCAAGGATTTAGGGCCGAAATGAGATTTCTCAGGCCCGTGGCAAGATTACAAAAGAATTGTCGATGTAAGGCAGCAACTGAATATTGTGATTATACTTTATAGGATTGCCTAATATTGGCTAAAATAGTTGCAACATCTTAACCGAATGGATGAGAGCCATAGACCTAGTCTATCTGCTTAGGACCGGAAAAAATCTTTTTTGGCTTAATCCTTGCTGAAGATGATGGCCGAGAAACAATTTACTCAGTCATCGTTATACGCATAGTCTGTCATAAGCAGGAGGTAAATGAAAAAAACTCTTGAAGCCTCCAAGCAACAAACCCGGATTTCCTGATGTCTTGTGGGGTGCCCAAGCTTCAGTACGTTAGAAATTAAAATATCAGGATTCAAAATAATTTGTGTAGACAAAACAGTTTTGTCTATCAAATAATAGAGTTCCACACTAATTAAAACACAATAACACTTCTCACAATACTTCGAGAAACACTCGATCCGCACTAAGGAAAATCGCTCAACGAACTGATGTGACAAAGCCAGCCTCTGTCCCTTATATACATAGCGCACGTGTTCTAGAATGAACTTTCTATCCTTAATGCGGTGCGCCAGCTAATGCGTATTTCATGTGTTCTCCCGAGTACTCTGGAACGTACTTGTGTCCGGCCTTGACTGAGACTACGCCTGCTCGACTAGAGGGAAGACTTCCCAGAGGACACTCTCGACGTTCGGGCACGTTCAGTCGTTGCACCATGTATTCGCACGCACGCACTTACGCGAACACAGTCTCACGTAGAAGGCTAAATAAGAAAGGCATTTCAAAATATTTTCTCTTTAATAATTCACCCACCCTTTGTCTATATGCTCGGTTCTCCTTCCCTCCCCCTCTCACTCTCTTTTTTACACTTTTTACATCCATATTGACTTCGTCTAAAACGCTGGAATGAGCGGGGAACACAGATTTCAATCTGCCGGCAGGAAGACTAGATGAAATATGACGCCACGGTAACTGTCAGACTCCCTGTTGTTGCCAACAAAGTGAATTGTTTTCCGATAACTGGAGGAGTCGACTGGTTAGTACAATGACCTAATAAACTAAATACAGTCTGCTCGAACGGGAATCAGAATCAGTTCTGCAACTTATAACAAACAGTGTTTAATTGAGATGGCTGTGTATGTTGTTGTTGGTTGTGTAACCACGACTAGTGTTAATATTTTGTGGACTTATTAGTTTGTTTGTTTTTGACGTAAAAATACTTTTACTTTTTAAACTATATCACTAAGAAATGATTATGAACCGTGAACATTTTCATATAGGCCTACGTTTAATTTTATTATTTAACTACGATAGTAAATAACAAGAAATTTCAAACTTTTATTTTTATTATGTTATAGCAACTAATTTTAAAGAGTAATAAGCAGCTTACTCTTAATATGAATTATTGCAAAGCCTTAAAATTTTTGTACGTTAATACCTATTAATTCTCATTTTTCGTTTAAGTTTTTAATGGACTACTTGCTTCTGAATTTGCAAAAATTATTTGCATTTTAAGTTTAACATAGGTTTGGTTAGCTGTTTGTAACACCTGAAGCCGGCCACAGATTTCTAATGATCGAAACGTCGTTATCCTTAAATTTAAAAGATGTTAAAGTTTGACTCTACTCCTTGGTTTGTTATGTAAGTTCAGTAGTGGTCGCACGTTGTAACATCATGTAGTGTTAAATGTTATGGCGCTTCTCTTTAATTTTAATAAAATACTAATTACTTTTGATAATTTGATTAATTTAGATAATTTTTTATCATCTTGATGATTAGACTGTGAGTCTCGAAACGCGTAGTTGTACAAAACATTAATAAGTTGCAAAAAGTATCACCAGGGAACAGAATTTAATAAAAACTTGTAAATTAGTCATGTAACTTACGGAGTTCATAATAAAAATATGTAAATTGTACCACTGCCGCTGTATAAATTAAGAATAGGATTATGCTCAGCATGCAACCGATATTTATTGGGATAGTAAACTAACAAAATTTAGACGCATCTGTGGAACGATTCATAGGTACCTGAAAAATAAAACACGGAAGGATACCTGAATGAAATTTTGTAAATCTGTGGCTGTCCCCACATTTCTGTATGGTACTGAGACATGGACTCTTGGTAAAAGGGACGTGCAAAGGATTCAGGCAACTGAAATGAAATTTCTAAGAGGGGCGCAAGGTTCTTTTTTTTTGGATCGGAGAAGGAACGAGAATATTAGAAGCGATTAAAACATTGTATCATTGCACCAGAAGATTGAAGACCACAGAAGGAGACGGTGTGAACAATTGAATCGCATGCCTGATATCCGTCCACCTGTGGCTGCCTTGGGTTATCACCCTACTGGGTGATACAGGTCTAAGGCCTAGTCCTTGGGGTGGTAATGATAATTATGCTCAGTCTAAACTGAAGCTGTCGTATCGCTTGATGGGCGACATATTTAACGCTTTTTACAACTGATAGAGGGATAAAACAAAGGTTATGATTACCACTCGAAGGAAAACCAGGACACCTGAACAGTTTGAAGTCGGATCACTAAGCCTGAAACTATTTAACTACTTAGTCTGAGATGTTGGAGTTCAGAAGATAATGAAGAAATAAATGAAATAAGGCAAAGGATACAGGCCTCAAATAGAGCATACGCTTCGTTGCCAACTATATTAAAGACGAGGAATATCCACCGTCAGTCCAAGGTCACATTATATAAAATTATGATTAGACCGGTGATAAAGTATGGCACCGAGACTTGGACTCTGAATAAACGAGCCGCTAACACAGTCTACACTTCTGAATGGAGAATTTTGAGGAGATGGATCAATCCAAATCAATGGCATATGCAGAATACGTCACAATGAGGAACAATACAAAGTATATAAATACAATGATCTGACCAACACCATCTGACCCCATAGAGTGCAATGGGCAGCACAAGTCATTAGAATGGAAGGCAACCGAATACTTAGGAAGGTATTATTTAGTCAAATCGAGAGTAGAAGGCCTGTAGGAAGACCCAAACATCGCTGGATTGACGCAGTGGCAAAATATGGTGACATTTTACTTACGATAAAACGATGGCCATTAATCGCCAAGGACAGGGGAAAATGGAGGCGGATGATTATAGAGGCTAAGGTTTGACTCCGAACTATGACGCCATAGAAGAAGAAAGAGAAAAAGAAGAAGAAGAAGAAGAAGAAGAAGAAGAAGAAGAAAACTGAAAGAGTGTAATTTTTACAAACGTTAATCCTAATTATTAAAGCTTACGACTGAGAATTAGAATTCTCATCGGAATATGTAAACTCGAATATTGTAGTAGACTGCAATATTATTTTTTGTTTAATCCATAAGATTAACTTAATGTTTCCATCGTAGAAACAATAGGGTTGGGCCTACGTATACATTTCTGTTGTAGTACGATCCTATAAAGTAGATTTCCCTAAAAGCACTGAAGCTTATTATTTACTATAGCCTACTGGAATCAGTCAGAGCTTCATTTCGGCGAATCAAACAAACCACTTGAGTTTTTAATAAGTACAGATACCGTACGCCGTTTATTGGAAAATATTACTGTCTGTGAAGCAATAAAGAGAGAGACAGTGAGCGAGAGCGCGGGATAGATGGTAGGAGAGAGAGAGTCCTTTATTTATCCTACCGTATTATTAAAGCAAGGCAGCGTATTGAAAACCTCTCTGACTGCTTGAATGAATTCAAGCGGTTTTTCTACTAAGTCTCCAAGTATTGAAGATTTTTAATTTCTTACTATTGTTTTAGGTTGAAATAAACGGGCTAAGTAAACAAACGCGCGCGCGCGCGTGTGTGTTTTGTAGCTTACGTCACCGTTATAAGGATACTTAAAACCAGCGTTACTCAACCTATGGGGGCGCGAACCACTGCTGGGTCCCGAGGGGGCGTTTGATGGGTCGCAAAGTCGAAAATTTATTTACTGTGTCTTAAAAAACGTATTAAATTTAGTATTAAGTAGAATTAAGTACATTTACATTGTTTAAGCGTAAAAAAGGGCTTGACATGATTAAAAGAAATGGCTATTTACAAGAAAAGTGTAAAAATATTATTCTAAACTGGACGCACACGCCTACAATAATTCTTATGTGTCCCATGAAATGTAATATCCTTCAAGGTGGGTTCCGGACTTCGAAAAGGTTGAGAACCACTGCTTTAAACTAACGATACGGAAGCTCTGTAATCTGTGAGTCAGAAACTGCGAAACCTTTCTGTGACTGTGTGTTGAGATTAATGTTCGGAAAACTGTCGATAAGAACAGAGCATCCAGTTAAATAACGACGCGTTTTAAGGTTGCAGAGCCTATATATGTTATTCAGGACACTAGTGAGGGACCACAGAGGAAGATTAGGACAAAGTAGAATAACAACTGGCTATCTGAATGGAATTATTTGGAGCCGGGAAATTGGAAATTTTACATTTATGAAAGGTAACCCGTTGTACGGAGAACAGACATGAGGAACGTAAAGAGTAGTAGAAGGAAATTCAGAGCAGTAGAAATTGGGAAATTGGTGTGTTTTATAGAATGTTGGGGACATGTACAGAAAAGGAAGCCAACGAATGAGAAAGATTTAACACATAACAATAGGACTGGATGGGGTCTAATGACTGAGACTGAAGAAAAACAGGTGGTATGGTGTAGTTACGTCCAAATAATTGATGAAATAAGATAGCAGAAGAAGACCACAGCAGTGGTTACATCTGAACCGCCACGACGGAAGTAATGAATACCTAAAAAAAAACTACAAAGAAGTTGTAAAAAAGTCATTGTTAGTTCAAGAGACATGAGAGATGACCACTGGAATGAAATACTGTCAGGAACGGTGGAAGATAGACATCAATGTCGTCGGACGTTCTGAAACCTACGTACGCGGTGATGTGGTATGTGTGTGTGTGTGTGTGTGTGTGTGTGTGTGTGTGTGTGTGTGTGTGTGTGTGTGTGTGTGTGTGTGTGTGACTATCTGCCTGTCTGTTTGCCCGTGTCTTTGTGAGTACTCAAACGTCTACCAGATGATGCTCCAGACAGCCACATGATTCTCCTGCCACAAGCGTCCTGATCACAATTTCTATTGTCATTTCGGTTTTCAGAAGCTAATTCCGTCTTCGAAACTGCAATGTTCAATGGTAGAAGTGATACCGTCCGCATTCTATTACATACTGTTACGACGGTCTCACGGATCGTCGTATGATACAGTGGAAACAAAATTCAGACACAAATGACGTCACTAATTACCAGCTTTAGTTAGTCGCCAATGACAATGTGAAATCAACCAAGGTATTCTCATATAATAGTTCAAGTTAAATTATTATTAACTTCTTCTTCTTCTTCTTCTTCTTCTTCTTCTTCTTCTTCTTCTTCTTCTTCTTCTTCTTCTTCTTCTTCTTCTTCTTCTTCTTCTTCACTACATGGCTTGGGCTATAGCCTGTTTCGACTTCACAAAGCCTCTGATCATTTTTTTCAGGGTCTTCCACGATCTCTCATTCCCACTGGCCTATATTCAAAAGCTTGTTTAGCAACACGCGTGTCTACCATGCGTTCTACATGGGACTTTCAATTCTGCCTGTATCCCTGTATTCTATCCACAACCGACTGTAACTTCAGGTCATTCCTTATGTCGTCGTTTTGTAGATGATCTCTCAAACCTCATCCCTTAACTGCTTTTAAAAATTTCATTTCCGAGGCCTGTGTTTTTGAAATATCTTTTTGCATGAGAGTCTATGTTTTAAAATTTTTTTTTTAAATTTGTCATTAAAATCGACACAGCCACGGCACAGCCACTTAGCTGTGTCTCCCTTTGCGTTTTATTCTTCAATAATCGTCTTAACTTATGTAACTTTCTCTCGATATCGTTGTCGCTCGTATATGAGATATCAAATATAATGAAAATGTGATACCTGCTCCAAAACACTATTATCAATTACAATGTGATACCTGCTCCAAAACACTATTATCAATTACAATGTGATACCTGCTCCAAAACACTATTATCAGTTACAATGTGATACCTGCTCCAAAACACTATTATCAATTACAATGTGATACCTGCTCCAAAACACTATTATCAATTACAATGTGATACCTGCTCCAAAACACTATTATCAATTACAATGTGGTACCTGCTCCAAAACACTATTATCAATTACAATGTGATACCTGCTCCAAAACACTATTATCAGTTACAATGTGATACCTGCTCCAAAACACTATTATCAATTACAATGTGATACCTGCTCCAAAACACTATTATCAATTACAATGTGATACCTGCTCCAAAACACTATTATCAGTTACAATGTGATACCTGCTCCAAAACACTATTATCAGTTACAATTTTTGCTCTTACAGTGTTCTTCCTTAAAAAAGCCATTGTTTTTGTCCTAGCATTTGAGATCTTAAAGTTGTATTTCTGGCAGATTGTACGCAATATATAAATACACCATTGTAACTCATTTTCACTTTTCCCTATAATTATTTGGTCATCTGGGTATAGTAATGTGCTAAGTTATCCCTTATCCAAGAATTGTATACCTGCAGGACAGACGTTCTTAATTATATTGTTTTCTATTTTCTTGGAGGCTCCTGCCGTGTCACTTTTGTGAGTCACCCATTGACTTTATTTGTTAGCAGTCAATAATAAGCTTTTCCGAGCCTCAGTTTTGCATTTTATCCTGCCTCCAATCTTCTGTCATCTCTTCAGAAGATTACGTATCTGCGTACAGTAGTCTTGTTATGTAAATATCAAACAATTCTAGTATGATAAATTATCTTCAGACAGTTATCTTTGTTTAACGTTAACTAAAATAAAAGCATTGTCATCATCATCATCATCATCATCATCATCTTCAAGGATTAAACCAAGGATAGTTTGTTTCGGCCTCAAGCAGACAAAGTCTAGAGCTGGTCACTCCAGCGCTTCTTCGGACGTTCCACACCTCTCCGTCCCTTCGGCTTATAGTTCCATAGTTGTTTGGGGATGCGGCAGTCATCCATTCGGCACAGATGTTCCCACCAATTCAGCCGATACTGGGCGATCCTGTCGAGTATATTCATAATATTCAGTTCCTGCTATATATCTGTGTTTCTTCTATGATCATGGAGAGAATACCCTGCCACGTGCCTGAGAAATCTCATTTCAGCCGCTTGGATGCGACTGACCTGGCCTTTCGTTATAGTCCAATTCTCAGATCCATAAAGAAGTGTGGGAAGGGCCATCACCTTGTAGAATTTTAGACGTGTCTCTTTACTTGCTTACTTAAGAGTTTGCCTGATGGTCCCGCACATAACTTTGAACTTATGGAATTTATTCACAACGTCGTTGCTTGTATTATAAGACACACTGTAGCCCAGGTATTCAAAATTCTGACTTGTTCCAGGACAGTACGATCTATAACCAGTTTGCCCGTACGGGGTCAGTTTCACGAAAAGCCATCACCTTGGTCTTAAACGTGGATATATTTGCAATCCAGAGTCTTTGCAGATTCGATTTAACAAATGTGTACCCATCTGCAACCTGTTTTCCGAGTCCGACAGAGTAGCCTGATCGTCCGTAAACAACAAAGTGTCAATTACAGAGTGGCCAATCATGAAATGCTCCGGAAGACACATCTACCAGTTTTGTATGACATTGTCAATATACAGAGTGGGACAAAAGTCACTACCCATTGTGAGTTACTGAGTTATCCCTTGCAAACGTTAAGATAACTTTGGTTTGTGTCTGATAGTTTCTTATGTAAACACTAGAGTGCAATTTTATCGACAAAGATGGAAAACATTAATGTTTACAATGGGTGACTCAGTAACTCACAATGGGTAGTGACTTTTGGCCCACCTTGTATATCCAGATAGAAAATTCGGCTGGGCGTTAAGCTTGAAGGTGGCAGCCCCACCATAAGTAGTACCCTGCGGTATGCTAGTAACATATTTAGAGGACATATTCATTATTAAATTGTCTCAAATAAGGATTAGCCGGACGGATCAAAAGTTGCTAACCACAGCTGTGAAAATAAAAGCGTTACATTGAAATAAATAATCTGGGTGGATGTTCAAAACCAATAATGAAACATTATATTTTGCTATAAATTACTATGTGTACTGAATCGTGAATGGAGAATCGGTTTTTTATTTTATGAGTTTACCTTTGCAGGAAGGTGAATAAAAAACAGACAAGGACAGACAAATGATCAGAAAAACCCACACTGCATATCCGACATTACATATTGGAATTTATTTTCGATTGAGATTGGACCCAAAAGAAATAATCTACTGCTGTAATACTAGAAAGGATCTGTATGCGCAAAGCGGAATACCAATTTGTATTCTCTCAACGGAGATATTGAATGCGAGATTGATCAGTTATTTATAGTAGGAGAAAGAAAACATAGCGAAAGAGAGAGAGAGAGAGAGAGAGAGAGAGAGAGAGAGAGAGAGAGAGACCGAGAGAGTGTGTGTGTGAGAGTGAGGGGGTCATGTAACATGACTAATCGATATCGCCCATCTTATTGCGATTAATTTCAAACACTTCGTGTTCTGCTCAGCATTTTTTTTATTTTCATTACAACTAGTTACAAACTATCTAGCAATTTTATTCTAATAATTGTATTAACAGTGTGTAGAATATGATTGTATTCATACAGTTTAGACGTTGCTAATAATACAGTTTGCAAATGTTTTTATAATACGTACGGCACTGTTTGCCACTGTAGAACACAAATTTTTAGATAAACTTTTTTGTTCTGTACTACTGTAGAATGTGTCTATACTTCTGTTCTATGGAAATACAAGTCAATTTGAACTGTTACTCTTCCACAAAGAGAGCGAAAATTCAAAGTGATACTTCTTTTGTGAGTGAAAATTCAAAGTGATACTTCTTTTGTGAGTGAAAATGCAAAGGGGTGCTTCTTTTGTGAGTGAAAATTCAAAGTGATGCTTCTTTTGTGAGCGAAAATTCAAAGTGATACTTCTTTTGTGAGTGAAAATTCAAAGTGATACGTCATTTTTGCAAAGCGATACTTCTTTTGTGAGTGAAAATTCAAAGTGATACGTCATTTTTGCAAACCGATACTTCTTTTGTGAGTGAAAATTCAAAGCGATACTTCTTTTGTGAGCGAAAATTCAAAGTGATACTTCTTTTGTGAGTGAAAATTCAAAGTGAGTTTCCCTCGCCCGCATACGGAGTCTCTCCAGATTCAGAAACATGCATCTACTGAGTGCAGAAATCGCTCTCATTGAGTGCTCTTTGGACGCGAGTTGTGGCGAAACAATAAGAATTTGCCTTTCTTCTGATTGGCTGGTGGTGTCAGACAGCAACTTCGGACGGACACCAAAAGTTTATAAACATGGGTGTCCTACTCACAGCCACTACCCTTAACCACGGTTCAGCGGTCACGACTACGAAAACTTTGTCATTGTTTTTTGCAGCCTTCTGCACTGAAGATGGCCGTCGAAGGCCGAAACGTTTGCACCAAACAACCTTGGACCACGGCCTTAGTGCCCGGCAAGCCCAAGTTCTCAAAACGTATTTTGATTGCTAGCATTATGACTTAAATTTTGTACGCGTGAAGCCAACGGATACAACAGATTAATAAGTAACAAACTTCTACGCACAATTCAAGACAAACAACAGACAAGGCAGAAAACAAGCAACAAATTCATAACACTATTGCGATGTATAGGTGTTACATAAAATAAGTAGTCGAGATATATGTTAATAGCTAACAAAATTTAAACGCATCTGTGGAACGATTCATAGG
Source organism: Magicicada septendecula (assembly GCA_034769895.1). Classification (NCBI taxonomy): domain Eukaryota; kingdom Metazoa; phylum Arthropoda; class Insecta; order Hemiptera; family Cicadidae; genus Magicicada; species Magicicada septendecula. The sequence goes on along the minus strand of CM068367.1, from coordinate 62,594,461 downwards.
TACCTGAAAAACAAAACACCTAAGATACCCGAATGAAATTTTATAAAACTGTGGCTGTCCCCACATTCCTGTATGCTAGTGGGATATGGTCTCTTCGTAAAAAGGACGTGCAGAGGATTCATGCAGCCGAAATGAAATTTCTAAGACGGACGCAAGGTTGTTCTCTCTTGGATCGGTGAAGGAACGAGGATGTAAGACGCGATTTAAACATTGTATCATTGCACCAAAAGTTTGAAGACGACAGAAGGAGATGGTGTGAACACTTGAAGTGCATGCCTGATATCCGTCTACCTGTGGCTGCCCTGGGTTATCACCCTACTGGGAAGATAAATGTCGGTAGACCGAGGAGGAGATGGTTCCGGAACAGGTCTAAAGTCTAGTCCTTGGAGTGGTGATGACGAGATATAGGCCTATGTTATTGGAATAAATTGGATTTATTAATGATGTTACTATTTTCCGACAGTCAACTGTGTTTTAATACAATTTAAAAAAAACTGTATTAAATAATTAATTTGACCTGTAACAAAATAAAAACGTTGACTCTCGTAACCCAAACTAAAATTTAATTTGTGTACAATGAAATTTAAAACGTTCCTTTTACCTTATTTAAACTGTAAAGTCTTTACTGATTTACTAGAGTTTTTCTTTTAAATAATTTTGTTTACAATTATACATAAATAATATTAGTTGACTTCCCTTTAATGTTGGCTGCAGATTCTTCAGACGACGGGTTACTCCTATATGGATGAATACGTGAGTCAATTTACTCTGTGTGGCTTCAGAGTCGCATTCGGCCGTGTAGATATTTCTCGCGGACACGGACACCGTGAATCGGTACTGTTACTGTTTAACTGGTGTGTTAGGCATACTTCTATTAAAATAAGAAACGTTTAGATAACCCTAAAAGGAGACAGTTGTTTTTCTTAATAGTAGAAGCACGAACGTTACGAATAAGAAGTCTATACAGTGGCTAAGCTCTTCTGCAATGAATAATTTGGACAACATTGGGACTCTGGAAACCCCAGATTCCCAAAGACATAGTAGCGGTTGCTGTAGTACGGTTGGATCTTCAGGGAATCCTTGGCATACAACAAGTAAGACGCACTATTCGTATTCATCCTGGCAAAACATTCAGTTGTTAAAAGCCGCTAATCGTACGCTTATATCAACATAGAGGCACAATGGATAGCGTATTCCCGTCTTGTGTTCGATTTTCACGGTAGGAGACATGAGGTTAATTCAAAATGTTTCGTGCAATTTTTTAATTAGAGAGCGTATCTATAAAAACATCTATAGAGAAAGTATACCGATCCTCATGCCCTCCGCTTCTGCGACAGTCTTCCAAGTGTCTTACTATCATCCTTCAATCTTAATTAAGTCCAATATTCTGCACGTCTTCCTGTTTCTATTTCTCACATTAAGCACCACCATTCCCTCAAGCGCCGCCTTCAGTAGACAGTCTCGCCTCATCCATTGTCTCAGCAAATTCATTATAAGAAAATTCATTGCCTCAGCATAATTCATGGTTACACCTTTCCAGAAAGCTTGAAGTGTCTATATACCCTAAACGGAGTAACGTAATGTCTTGCACTATCGCGGATAGCACTCAATTATAATAATTACTGCAGTCATTCAACCAGAATTTTCTAACTCGCCTTTGTCGCGACTGGCAGACCAAACGTCTAGACCAGAGCCACGTTTACGCGTTGTCGATTCCGAAGAGAGACTGATCTCTAAGTCAGACTCTTATTTTTGAAACTGAATTTCTCGTACTCTGATTGGTGGTTCGGTAATCCCTTCTCATACTTTTCTTACAGATAATAAATGTACTTGTCCAAGAGCGTGTGGTGCAGAATAATCATATTCAAAAAAACCTGAAATATTTTATGACACATTTTATGGGCTGTAAAACTTTTTTATTAAAAATCGCATACATTATGTAACTAGCATGTTGCCGTCTTGTGTTTGATTTTCATGGTAGGAGACATGAGGTTAAATCAAATCGTTTCTCGCAATTTTTAAATTAGAGAGCGTATCTATAATAACGTTTACAGAGAAAATATAGCGATCCTCATGCAATCCGCTTCTGCGACAGTCTCTCAGACGCCTTCATATCCTCCTTCAGTTTTAATTAAGTCCAATATCCTGCACTTTTCCCTGCTTCTACTTCTCACACTACGCACCATTTCCTCAAGCGCCGCCTTCAGTAGACAATCTCGCCTCATCCATTGTCTCAGCAAATTCATTATCTTTTTCTTACTCTCTGGAGCATCACTCTGTCTTCAACAATCCATACTTTGTGCACTTGTTTTCACTTAAGCGAAATCGTTGTGAATTTGGTTTCAATCATTTCACTCGTAAAATTTGATCGTTAAAATTTCGTTAATAACACTCGCTGTTTCTCAGTTTAACCACAACGTTTTACTTCTTCGAAACCAAACGGTTTGTCTACACTACGATGAGGAATCCTCAGCGGCCAGACTGAGTGTTAGCGCAAAGTGGCTCCGACCTGTTTAAACAGTAGAAGGAAAACACTACGTAGACAGTGGAGTATTGAATGGGGAAAACTTTCGTGTTAATTATGGGCTTGTTTGTAACACTGTGGGCGTGGCTTAATGTATAAATAAAATACGGGCGGGATCAATATTGTGTGCTGTGGCTCAGTAGAGCCACTGAGGATGCCTCACGTAGTATGGGTGAAACGCTTCGTTTTGAAAAAAAAAAAACTTGTTATTCAGCTCAATAGTTTGCTACCTACCAGGGCGGGCTACAGCGCTTCTGCCGCCATGTGCAGTATTTATAAGTGCCCCCTCCCCATTTTAATCTGAACACATTCACGCACACTAGACCTACTCTAAAGATACGGCGATTGCCTTCAAATGACGACTAGGAATGTTTGCATTGTTGTGTTTATCAAATAACTAGAACTTTTTCGCGTATACGATGCGGTGAACGGCTGCAATAAAAATTGTAGGGACAATACAAGGAATCGTGAGACAATAAAAATGTATACCTATGTGATGAGTTAAATTAAAATACTAACTAAAATTCATTATGATTGAAATACAACAAAAGTAATGTATCATATACTTTAGTTAAAAAATACTCGTCTCGCTTTTGCACTGGCAAACTCCTTTATGACTTCTTTGTAATCAAGTGATTCAGCTAACTGATGTTGTATAGATATATTCGCCAGACCACTCAGGCGAGTCTCGGACATACTCGATTTGAGATAAGTTTTAATAAGTTTGAGCCTCGAAAAGTCCTATCTCCGCTTGCCAATTTCACAGGTAATGTTAGCAAAATTCTTAGAGGAACATCAACATTTGGCAGGAACACACACTCTTGAATAAATTTTAGTCTCTACAGGCGTAATTTTATTTGTTCCCTCAATTTCAAATCTTAACGTCCCGGAATCTGCCGCCCTTTAAAATTTGCCGCCCTGGGCAGTGGCACGGTTCGCCCCTGCCTGAAGCCGGACCTGCTACCTACCAACATTCAAATCCACGTCAGAGTACAAGTTATTATAGCGTAGTTCGACGCATATGATAAGAAACTTGGAGTTGATTTGCTTCCAGTAGTAGTGGAAGGCGTTTACGGTTGATTCGCGCAGATTGCTCGCACGCAAGCAACATGTAAACTGTTCACAGATGACGTACATGTATGCGAACGAACATTACAAATAGTGGCCACCGCCCACTACGGTTAGCCTACACCGCCGTCTGCGACTGGGTACCCGCCCCTGAATTACTGCGCACCACTGAACCAAGCTAGATTAACTTTGGCAAACCGTACATTTAACTTCATCAGCCAGATTTGGTAGTTTTATAAATTTGTCTTCCTCTATTGCTCAAACTACCAGGGCTGTTTTGACCGTAGTCCAAGATGTCTATCATTAGTACAAAACGTTTTAACCCGTGTACCCATGACGACTATCCTCAAAGGCGGGGAAACAGAGTTTTGAATTGCTCGCTTAAGAGGAAAGACCTTTAGTCTTAGTCATGTGGAAACTTATTGCTGGTAGTTACAAAACCTTTGCGCAGAGTTTTTAAGTGACGACTAAAAAAAAATTTTAAATAGCTTTACAAGAAACTGAATAAGTACCAGAAAAGACGAAAGAAACAACACTTTATCGTAAAAACCTTGTCTCTTGCCTTATGAATTTAATGATTTAATGCTGGAGACCCGTGACCCTGGATAGTGGACTGTGCTACGCGCTTCAGTACAAGGTCTCTGATAGATCCTAACCACTAGCGCTAAATTAAAAGAGTGTTTACCGCGCGGTGCCTCCGCGCCAACCAGGAATTACTCAAGTTGGTTTAAAACTTCCACTAAGACTGAGTTAACTATCTTCCGTTTTGCAATGTAAAACATTTTTTTAATTGCTTTTCATAAGTTTTTAATTTTTATTCGTTTCGCATTGTTTTTTTTTTAATTTTGTTGTTTTTTACTCTTCAACTTTCTACAGGAAATAAAAAGCACGTTATTTCGTTTCTTGAAGTCGTTTTTTTCCTTTCCTCATTATATTATTAGAAATAATTCTTCGCGAAAGGTATTCATTTAAGTCACTGTTCTGAATTCTTGGTCCACGAGGATCGCTGCTTCGGAGTCTAAAGGTATATTCTGCCTCTCTATTTTCAGCCTTTTCGTGTTATTGGCACCTCTCTAAACGTGACATTTGTATAACGCTTAAGAACATTGCCTCCTTCACTCAACACTCTCTCCATGCTGTAAAATTCACTTAAGAAAGCGTTTCAGACAAATGTTCCAGAAGATATGATGGACAGTCAATCGTATTTTTAGAAAGAAGGTATACATCGAGATACAACATTAAAGTTTTACAAAGTTATGGCAGTCCCTGTACTGTCCTATGGATGTGAATTAAGGACGACAACTAAGAAACAAGAAAGTAAAATACATGCCTTTTAAATGGTGTTCTTAAGAGGAGTTAAAAGCTGTTATAAACTTGATCGTATAAAGAATGACGCCATAAGACAAAAATTATATTTTACCTTGAATTAAACATTAATAGATTGTAAACAACGGTGGAAAGAACACTTAGAAAGAATGTGACATTCAGGACTGGTTAAACAAGTTTGGAAATATAAGCCTATAGGACACAAGTTTGTGGGTAGACCCAGGAAGAGATGACTGGAGGATTGTTGAAGGTGGAACAGGCAGTACCTTCCCTATGCCGTGTTGTGAACGTAATGATGATGAAATTACCCACACTTTTTAAGTAACGATTAAACAAATCTAAAGTAGCTTTGCAAAAACCATAATAATGATAATGACGTAATAATACCATTCGCCTCAGAGGCGCCTACCAGGAATTAACCAACTTAGTTTAGAACCTTCACTAAGCCCCTAAGGCTCAGCAAACGATCTTATAGTGTTCAGTACTGAAACACTTTTTTTTACTAGTTTTTATTAGTTTTTATTTTTACTCATTTCGTATTGTTCTTTATTTAATTTTATTGGTTTTTACTCGTTTACTTTCTTTTTTTTTTATTCCTACAGGAAATGAATTTCCGTTTGAGTCTGTCGATTCTAAGCACGCTATTTCGTTTCTTGAAATTTTTTGCTTTACTCTTTATATAATTAGAAATATTTATTCGGCACAGGTATTCATTTGGATCATAGTTCTGGAATGTTAGTCCACGAGAACCACTGCTTCAGAACCTCAAGGTACTTTTTTGCCGTACCTTTTTTTCTCCTTGATGCGTCTCCATTTTCAGCCACATGTTTTTTGTCGTCTTTCTAAACGGGTGTATAAATGTGAAATTTGTTCTTTCCTTTGCATTTGAACACTCTCTGCATGTTATTATATTCACTTAAGAAAGCAAATGAATATAGAGGGCTAAAAAGAGAAAGAAAGAGGGAGAGAAAGAGACAGACAGACAGAGACAGAGAGAGAGACAGACAGATAGACATACAGACAGTGTGAGTGAGAGAGCAGTAGGCCTACGTGTGTGTGTGTGTGAAACTGATCGCGAGCGCAGTCGATAGGTTTGTGTCCATTGAAGTGGAAAACATTTGGGTTTGAAATTAAATTGAGCGCAATCGGTGGGCGCCCAAATTGACACCGGCCGTAAAGCTTACATTCTATTGGCTTCCCTTAGTCCTTTACTTGTTGCACGGTAGAATTCACTGCATAGAGTGTGCAAAGGAAAGGCGACAAACAAAACTTTGTTAGAGAATTTTGTGACACTAACTGGAATCTACGTAACATAGTCTGAGAATGTTGTGCTGTGAAATGTATAATATTTTCAGCGTGTGTGTGTGTGTGTGTGTGTGTGCGTGTGTCTTAATTATACAAACGTGATACGGTCGACGGGTAGAGGGCGCTGTACGCTAATTAGCAATGTGTCTCAGAAGTTGCACGAGTTCGCACAAAGCACGCGACACAACAATCGGTTAATTACTGAAACATCTCTATACGCCTTCCTTTCTTGTTAGCAAGTCTGTTTGCATCGTCATCTAAACGCATCCCTCTGTCTCTCCCCGTTATTTCAATTTGTCGTTCTGTTACATAGATTGTGACAGCAGTGCAACAGTAGTATTAAATCAACACCAGTAAAAGCAAAGCAATCATGAGTTATAGTAAACGCTTTTATTAATGCCAGGCTAAATACAACACATTCTTAGGCAGTATTCAAAATAAAAACTACTACTATTCTAGTCTCAAAGTTTACTAATATGCAACTAAAAACATAAAATATGGTTATGCCCACTGTAATTTAGGATATTAAATTTCTAATTTATTATTCTCTTCGTCCGCGATATTCTAAAATTATCGAAACTCCCGCCATTGCTCTTACATTTTTCTAACCTACTCTCGTTTATAAATATGTATATTGGAAGCAAATTCCTAACAATCATTGCTCTAAATAAATGTAAAATCCTAGGACTGGCTCTTTTGAAAGGATAAAGTCCGAAATACCACCATATTTGCTGCCGTATACCGTCTGTTCTCTTTCTTCACGGTCGTTACGTGGAGGTCCTAGTGTAATAAAGCCAAATATCCACGTCGGTTTCAAGAGATTATTAGCAAGTAGGAACTGGTTGTCTAGAGACAGTTCAATTTTTTTTATTAAGCTACAGTACATTTTCTTTAACTTCAATCCAAGGTGTTTTCGTTAGGTAGACATATGCTTGTTCCATGTTAGAAGCCTGTCCAAATACGTCCTGTGTGTTATTATTCCTGGTGCTATACTTCTTAGTTTAAATATTTGGGATGTTGGATAGCAGAAAACAATGAAGAAATAAATTAAATAAGGAAAAGGATACAGGCCGCAAATAGAACATATGCTTCGTTGACATCCATATTCAAGACAAGGAATATCCGCCATTAGTCCAAAGTCACATTATATAACGTTATGATTAGACCGGTGATAATATATGGCAGCGAGACTTGCACTCTGAACAAACAAGCCGCTAACTTTTGAAAGGAGAATTTTGAGGAGAATATATGGACCAATCCAATCCAAGTAAACGGGATATGGAGAATGCGTCACAATGAGGTGCTATACAAGCTGTATAAAGACAATGATCTGGCCACCACCATCCGACTGCGTAGATTGCAATGGGCAGGACACATCATTAGGATGGAAGACAACCGAATACCTAGGAACGCACTGTTTAGTCAGATCGAGGGTAGAAGGCCTCTCGGAAGACCCAAGACACGCTGAATTGACGCAGTGGCGAGGGATGCTGATAATTTACTTAAAATAAAACGATGGACATCGGCCGCCAAGGACAGGGAAAAATGGAGGCGGATGATTATGGAGGCTAAGGTTCGCCTTCGAACTGTCACGCCATAGAAATACGTCTTGACGTTATGGCAATTATATGAGAATATACGCTCATTCTAGACAAACAGAGAATATACGCTCACTCTATTCAGTTACAGACAAACAATTTTGGTATAATATATATATAATAAGTGCTACATGAACCTGGGTTGATTAGCTTTTGTACAAACTAAATCATCTAAGAACCTCTATCCGCCTCACAAGACACATATTCCACCACTTTCCAGGAGCTCGCCTCTCGTAAGGACGGATTCTAGCCTTCTAATCAATGTTCTAAGTTTTCTAATCGCTACAGTTCTTTATACAGTTTATTTTTAAAATTATTTTAGATTTTAAGGCAGAAACGTCAAGTAAATTACAACAATGGTAAGTGTCCGTGTCAGAATGGTCACCTAATCGTTGGAGCCGTTGAATCGTTGGAGGTTTAGTGATCTTCTCTCGTGATAACTTTTAAAGCTGTACTTTGACATCACTTATTTAATTTAAATCACCTCTTAAGCAAAACATATTGTTGTACATTAGTGTAGATTTCTTAAAAGTTATAAAATTATCCTTTATCAGCCATAACCGACAAACATTTGTGTTTGTTAAACTCGGTAGCAGCTTTCTACATGACTCTCATATAAAATAACTTTTTATTAAGACTTTAAAAGTATTATTCTTTTGAAGAGAAATTTTAAAAACAAACTTTTTAGTCATATATTACAGCAGACATTGCTCAGGTGTACGTTGGTAGAAATGGAAAGCATTATTTATTCATGAAGGGAATCAAACGTTAATCCTAAAAACTTTGTTCTCAGAGAAGGTATCGATTAAATTGCATCAACATGTAAAGTACTTTCTTACAATTATCTCGCCAGATAGAGCTAGAATATTTATTCTGTTCGATAGAGGGATCATTCTTCTCCACTTTTTATGTCAATATTGGATTAAATCATTCATATTTGTTAATTAATAATATAAACAGAATACTGCAGAATTTTTTTGTGTTTTTCTGCAATTTTAAAAATTAAAATGTGCCAGAATAAAAACTGTACAATTACTGTCAGAAGCCTGATACAATTACTGTAGGGATGTAAAGGAGCTTCCATCCTTTCAAGGTTTCAATAATTCCTGTTGTGTTTTCTGGTAGATCTACTTGCTTTGGTAAAACAGTTTTTGGTTTTACTGATAAACGTTTTTCAACGCAGGCGATTGTGACATAATTGTTTTTATGAATTCTGACTCTGTCAAACGCACACCGAAAAGTAAATTTACATTCACAGGGACGCTGCTAGGTTTGGAACGCGTGTCTCTGAACGAATTTGTAAATTATTGGCCCGTTGGCTGTGGCAGAGTTTACGCAACCCTTTGATTGGTTTTGGTCTTCTGGCGTAAAAGAAAGTTTATCAGACAAATTGAATAAAACCTTAGTTTTTCATTCAAAAATATATTATTTAATTAAGTTAACAATAAAAGTTCCAATTTCACTTTTTACAAGAACCATGTAGGCCTAAATCGTCTAATAATTCTGTATATTGATATTGGTCGTCTCTAGTCTTTACACGCAATCAGAAAATGGAGGTCTGGCAAACGGCCACTTTAATATCCGAATTTACAACGGCAGAAAACTGGGCAACTGCAATAATTTCTGTTTACTGGACGTCGTAAGCAAAACGTAACCAAGATGGTTAATGGCAGGTTGTCAGTTTAAGTGAGAATTTAATTCGCTAGGTACATTGAGTGTTTCGGGTAGACAGGACATGTTCTGATAATCACCATCATCTTCACGACACGACATTGGCAGCAAGATGTTGCTTGTTCCGCCTTCAGAAATCCTCCAGCCATCTCTTCCTGGGTCTACCCACACACCTGTGTCCTATAGGTTTGTATTTCCAGACTTGTTCGGCCAATCTGGAATCTGACATTCTTTCTAAGTGTTCTTTCTACCGTCGTTTGTAATCTTTTAAATTTCCATTCAAATTAAAAACTTGTAACTCTTCCCTTATGGCCTCATTACGGTGAAGTTTAGAACACCTTTTAACCCCTCTTAAGAATGTCATTTCTGAGGCCTGTATTGTACTGTAATTTTCTTGCATAATTCACATCCACAGGACAGTACAGGAACTTTGTAAAACTTAAATTTTCTGTCTTGACGTACCTTCTTTATAAAAATACCGTTGATTGTTCCACAGATCGTCTGAAACTTACCTAACTTAACACCAATATCATAATTTCTATCATAGCCAATATCATTTCCCAAATAATTAAAGTAGCTCACCTGTTCTAGAATCCGATGACTAATCATTATTTTTGTTATTATTGGCTCCTTACCTTGAGTTGCCATTACCTTTGTTTTTATAGTAGAGATTTTCATATTGTATTGTTTACAAATCTGATGAAGCGTAAAAACAGATTTTTGCAAATCAGATTCTGTATTTTGAAGTACAAGCAAGTCGTCAGCAACAATAGCACATTCACATATCTGTCTCGTGACAACGTAATATCAGGATTCACTATCTATGTTTCCACTTCTTTACCAGATCGTCAACATAAATATTAAAAATGTAGGTGATATACTGCACCATTGTCTAACACCTCGATTGACAGATATTTGTTGATTTATCTCACAATTATGTTTGACAGCTGTTTTTGTTCCATTATACAGGCCTTGTATAGTTTTTATAAGTTGTTGAGGGTATCTCCGTTCTTGTAATATTTGCCACAACAAATTTCTGTCTTCTCAATCAAAGGCCTTAACAAAAGCTAATATGCGTTTCTTTATTAAACTTCCAATGCTTCTCAATGATTTGTGTAATAATAAAAGCATTGTCTGTACGAGATCTGCTTTTCCTGAAGCCGTTTTGTTCTTCCAAAATAAGATGCTCGGAAATAGTTTGTAGACGGTGGTGGTTTATGATCCTTGCATATATTTTGTATCCGGTATCAAGAAAATACGTTCCGATAATGTGTTTTCTATTTTCTACAAAAGTCACCGGAAAGGTTGAGAACGTCATTGCAATCATCATTATTATAACCAATAACAGCTCCACGGATTAAACCAATGTTGATCTTTTGCTGTCCCAAGTAGACAATTCCAGAACTGGTCAACCAGCGCTTGCTCGTATGTCCCACGCTTTTCCACCCTTCCGGCTGATAAAGCGGTTGCTTGAAATTGCGGTTGATATTCATTCTGTTAAGGCATCCACCAATTTAGCCAATACTGAGTAATCCTGTCTAATGGACTTTATAATATGCAGTTCTTGCCGTGTGTTGGTAACACTTCTTCAGAGATCTTGAAGAGTAGATCCTACCACGTGTCTGAGGATCATCAGCCGCTTTACTACGATTGGCTTTAAGTTTGTCAAAGTCCAATTCTCAGCCCCGTAAAGACGTGTAGGAAGGGCCATCACTTCACCTTGAACAGTTTCTTTACTTGATGATTTTAGAGTTCTTCTGATAGTCGTACACGTGCGGTTGAACTTACTCTGCTTATTAGCTACATCACAGTTTAAATTGTAAGAAACATATTATAGGTCAAATATCTAAGTCACTTCCGATACCGAGCGTATTGGAGTATCACCGACTTCATACAATTACACATAGTTTCGGTTGATTATGGAAAGGTGTTTGATCGAGTGGATCGTAACTTGCTGTGGAGAATGTGAGAGACAAGGGATTATCCACCGCGTTGTGTACAGGTGTTGAGGGACGATTCTATAAGAGTACAAAACAATGACCAGGACACGATACAATTTATCAAAAACGACTTCTGTACCTGAGGGCAACAATGTCAAAGCAATAAAGTATCACCTACGTTATTTAATTATATTGATGATTTTTCGCGAAGACAAAAAGGCTCTCTCAAAATGTCTCGAGAAATACACTGATGTTTGCAAATGGTGAGCAAAATATGACGATATTGACAAAAGAAACGAAAGTAATAAATTTTAAAATGATCAGACCAGTCCGATAAAAGACACTCAGAAGAAGCTGTTAATGATGTTAGGATAATAGGCCTATAGTATATTTTCAATTAAGCCTATACCTATTATCTAGTAATTAATCATTTCAATTACCTTTGGGACAATATTTTTATTAGCTATTACAGATATGTCAACAATAAAATCATCAACCTCAGCACTATATGCAGTGGTATCAATAGAACGCTACACAACAATGTTAAAAAGCATTTGAAGTTGAAATTTTACAAGGCCACGTCTAACCTAAAGTTGAGCAACCGACAGGAAACCGTGATTAATTGAAGCGTCACATGTGGTTTCCTCCGCGATAAGTTAAAGGTTTGCCTCTATTGGATGAAATCAAAAATATAGATGTGGGAGAAGACTGGGGAGTCAAGAATTCCAAGAATAGCATTCTCGCGAACGTAGAATATGAAGTTAACGTGTAGGCAAAGTGTCCTTGAGACGAACTGAATTAAAAAGCATTTTGAAATATGGTAAGGCCGCAGAGAAAGTCAATGTTGTAGGAGGCCCAATGATACCCTTTGAAATCGAAACTGGCAGAGTTCTATTCCTTATAAACATGCAAAAAGAACAAGTATCTAAATGAACCGGCTAGTAACTAACTGTATAGGCCTACGGGCAATTATTAATATAGTGACAACTTGACGTTTGCTATAGAGACAATATTGCCAGCAATATCAACGTCACTGTCGCAGTAAACATTTCCCAGCCAATATATCACCGTGAGTCAACACTATGCAGAGAATAGGGTGAATTAATTGAATACATGAAATTACTTATTCATATCGAGTTGTACATTTTTGCAACTGGTAACATTTCATCATTGCTCTGTCTGTCTGTCTATCTGTCTGTCTCTCTCTCTCTCTCTCTCTCTCTCTCTCTCTCTCTCTCTCTCTCTCTCTCTCTCTCTCTCTCTCTCTCTCTCTCTCTCTCTCTTTCTCTCTCTTTCTCTACCTACCTACCTATCTACCCTACAATTAATAAGTCTACGGTCTCCTTTCTGTATAACATCTAATCATTCGTTTTCATGAGTATTGCAGTACTAAAATATACGTCTACAGTGAGGAGAAGTGTTAGAACGCCTCGGAAAGATATGGAAGTGATCTCGAAACTGTTGGAAAAGATAGAAAGATAGCCTGTAATGTCGGGACAGTCATAGTGCTCAATCTCAGAAATTGAAAAAAAAGAACTCATTACATTACAGAAATCATACAAATTTGATAAATATAACAAACATTAATTATTTAAGAGCATAGTTGTCAAACTTTTAAAAGTCGTGGATTTTTGTTCAAGTATATTTTGTTTCCAAACGCCTTAATCGTTGTCCAAACACAGACGGTTCTTTTGAAAGCCGCCGAAGATTTAATTTTGATGCGGCAGCATCATATGCTGTATATTTTCTAATATTTCGTGTGTGGCTATGTTTCGATTGCTACACCATCTGCAAGTGCTAATTATTGGGTGTTTTCGGTAGGCTATTAGTATATTAATAAAGTGTAATACACTACTTGATAGGCCTTTACGAAAGAGTTAAATTGTTGATTTGCATATTATGTTGGCCTATGAGCATGTAAGAAGTAAGGTTTAGAAACTACTTTAATCACTGATAATATTAATATTTTTACTCAATAGACTATAACACTTACTCCAGTGTACCGACTCTTTATTGTACCTCAGGGCGCCAGTAATAATAAACACTTACTTACTTTACTTTATCCAATCCCCGCTCTCGGCAGTTCAGCCATTCGGCGGCGAGCCTCCCAGTACAGACAGGATAAAGTTCGCGTTTGCAGGTTCGCCAGTTCAGGACAGACAGGCAGGTGTTGTCCATCCATCATTCCTCCATTGCACAGCGGGCAGATGTTGGAATTCACCAGGCCGAATCGGTGTAAATGGGCTTGGAGGTAGTCGTGGCCAGTGCATAGTCTGAACTCCGCGACCGCAGTCGATCTCTTGAGGGTTCGTGAAATTGGTGTTGTAAGAAGAGACTCCCACTTTTTGCCTCTGCCGGCTTCTGTATGTATTTGTTTCAGGTAGTTCTTTACGGCCATGTCAATCTGATATTTCGCCGATGATAGGCTAGTGGGGGTGTCAAGTTGCTGCATTAGGGCTCCATTTTTTGCAAGCTTGTCCGCTTCTTCATTTCCGTTAACACCAACATGGCTGGGGATCCATTGTAGGTGGACAATCCAGTTGCCATGTATGAGGGTAGCGAGAACTTCACGTGTACGGAGCGTCAAGATGCAGTCCGTGGGACTGTTTTCAGCTAGTGCGACAATGGCGGCTTGAGAATCGATAAAGAAGACGACTCGCTTTAGTTGGATACTTTGGCATTTAGCTAGTTGTTCTGCGGCCATTTGGATAGCTTTGACTTCGCCGTCGTAGTTGCTGGAGTGCAGTCCCACAGCACAGCTTATTTGGAAAATTTTAGAATATGCTCCGGCACCAGTTCCACGGTTGGGTAACATTGATCCGTCAGTAAAAATATGCAACCATTCCTTTTCAGGATAGAGGGTGTGGATTGTTTCTATAGCGGATTTTTTGAGTTCATGTGGATCTGTAAGGTATTTTGGCGCCGACTGGTCAATCAGAGTTAGTCTTTTCACCGGCGTTGCATCAAAAACAGTGTTGTATACTTGCAGGGGTGCAGGGTTTCCCGTATTGACCTTGTGTTTGTCTCTGAGTTCCTCAGCCCATTGGATAGGGGTAGTTTGCGTTTTTAATCTATGGTTTGCTGGCGTAAAACCGTTCCAGTGGTTGTGGTCAACTCGTCTAGATCTTTCCCAGAACTTGAGTGTTAATTTCTCTCTTCTTGAAGTGAGTGGCTCTATGTCGGTTTGAATTTCCATCGCTTGAATTGGTGTTGAGAAAGCGCCACCTGTGATGATTCTGAGCGCGTCGTTCTGGACTTTGTCGAGCCTCTTCAGGTTATTGGAGCTTGCAAGGGAGGTTACTTCGCTGACGTAGTCCATGGTGGGTCTCACGTATGATTTGTATGCGGTTGCTAGCACATCTTGGGTACATCCCCATTTTGTCGCTGCTAGCCGTTTTAAGCTTATGCGCTTCCCTCCCCGCTCAGCGGTTTCCTGGATGTGGCTGTTGAATGTCAGTTTTGTGTCTAGCTTGACGCCCAGGTATCTCGCAATCGAAGTTTCAGGCAGGTTAGTTCCTTTATACAGAATTTCGATTTTTGGAGGTTTAGTAGAGAGGGTAAAAAGTTGAAAAACCGTTTTATCAGGACTTATTACCATTTTGTTGCTGTCTGCCCAGGTTGCGACGTTTTTTAAAACAGAGTTGACTACTGATTCAAGGTGGGAGGTGCTGCTTGTAGTTGCCCACAGGATGACATCATCTGCGTATAGAAGACAGGATATTCCAGGTATCTTATTGATCGCTGTTGTTAAGTCATTGATCATAATGTTGAAGAGCAGACAGCTGATTACTGCGCCTTGGGGTAGTCCTTGTCGCTGTAATTTGTACTTAGAAGTGGTATTAAAGAATTTAGTTCTGATGTAGCGTTCGGTTAGAAAGTTTTTTATCCATGTGAGCATGTTGTTCTTCACTCCGAGCTCTCTGAGTTTATATAGAAGTAGTGCGCGCCAAACTTTGTCGTACGCAGCCTTGAAATCGATTAACACAGCCAGTGTCGATTGTTTTCGATGGAAGCCGTCTTTAACCGCCTGAGTGAATTTAACTATTTGGTCTATTGTAGATCGATGTTGACGGAATCCTGCTTGAGCATCGCTGATTGCACCACTTGACTCTAGGAAAGTTCTTAGTCTGCGTTCCACCATCTTTTCCGCTATTTTGCAGCACACGCTGGTTAGCGAAATGGGCCTGTAGCTGCTCAGGCTGCTTCGAGGTTTTCCTTTTTTATAGATGGGGATTATCTCAGCTTTTTTCCATTGGTGAGGAATCCGCTTATCCCATGTTAGGTTGATAAGTTTTATGAAACATAGTTTAGCAGTGGTCCCAAGGTTCTTTAGGAAATCTGGGAAAATATTGTCAGGTCCAGCAGACTTGCAATTTTTTAAATCCCTTAAAGCTATTTCTAACTCTTGTATAGAGAAACGGGCAATCATAGAGCGGTGCTCTTCTTTAGTTGCTACGCTTGTTGTTTGGCTCATTTGCACGCTTTTTCTTTCAGGACCGCTGACTTTCAGGGAGCTAACTGAGGCATAGAATTTGCAAAGACTGTTGGCTACTTGCACTGGACTGGTGAGGAGCTTGTCGTTCACTTTCATGGGTTCCCATGCTCGCTTCTTCTTGTCATTATTTAAGCTTGATAGGAAATTGTGGGCTTTGGTGCCGTCCCTTCTGAAATCTAGTTTGGCGACAAAGTTCCTGTATGTACTTTCCTTGGCTTGGATGATGGCCCGAGTGAGAGCTGCTTGCTTCCTTCTTAATTCAGCACAGTCTTGTAGTAGCTTCGTTCTCTCAGCTTTCCTTCTCGCCTTGTTCCTTTCCTTCTGGAGATCGGTGAGAGTCGCATTCCAAAAGGGTTTATATTTTTTAACACTTCCTCGAGGTATGCTCTTCTTAGCAGTTTCTAGGATACCCTTAATAAATCTGTTAGTTGATTGATCAGGATTATCGGTGATGATACAAGGGGTGAGTATTTGGTTGGAGAATAGACTGAACTTCGGCCAGTTCGCCTTTTTGAAATTCCATCGCGGTAAGTGAGGCTCAATGGGGTTCTTCTGCTTGCTCCTTATGCTTAGCGCTAGGGTTCGACAAATTAAAATATATCAATCAACTTTTAATGATTCATTTGCATTTATATACTACACATTTCTTTAACTTGACTTGAATAGTTTTGCCTTACAATTTGAATATTATTTCGTGGCAATGAGTTCTTTTTAGACAAATTGAGTCACTATATTTGATTACAAATATATATATTTATAAAACAATATTGAATCAAATGTTCATTTATTTGTTACTTACGTGGAGAATCCTTTCGATGTGCGTAGTCCTTAAGGTGTTGCATGCCGGTGAGTCGTCAGCAGCTGTTTTTTGCGCGGTAATCCTGGTTATGAATTCACTAATTCACTTTATCACAGATGTACACTACACTTGACATATTGGTGATACATACAATTATGTCGTATAATTATACACTCTGGTTTACAACGTATTCTTGAATTTACATTAAGTGCATCTAACACAGTTCGCGTCGCTTGCGCCTCGATTATCTCATACCGTCGTGAATTTAACCCGAACTAATTCGCTTTCATCAGTGATTTCACCATAACATATCGTACTGTTGAACATTTATATGTAGTATTTACTTCTCGTTGTTCGTTACTACTCCGAACATTCACTTATTAACTTATTACTGTAGGCCTATATTAAACTTTATAAATTTAGCGTTAGCAATTATCGCGTTCCCGTAGTTCTGTTTATTGCTGCGAATTTATTTTATTCTTTAAATTACTAATAAAATTTATATCTATATAGTTGCGCAAAACAGCGCACGCGAGTCTCTTCAGTGTAGTTTCACCGATATAAAAGAAGACTGCCTGATTTCTCTCCAAATTCATATTTTTATACTAGGCTTTGAATTTCCCTTACCAAGTCTCGACAGAAAACAATCCCATAGGTTTAGACTAGCGCTAAATACAAAATCACCCAATCTCCTTAGCGAAAACCTCCCGCGCAACACATGACGCTTCCTCTCATTTGCCGAACGTTTTTCGCGTCTCACGTACTTAAAAAACTAGCGTCACTATCTATCTCACTCTTACATCGCTCTCTCAAACATAACGGTATCTATTTTTACATGCACTTAAAGTTTACAACATTGGCAAACACCCTTAATATCCTAGCGAATAATACATTTTATGATAGTTATGTCCCAAAACGTGACTTAGCCTAATATTACCTTCCTTATAGACGTCAGCCCCAAGGCCGGCGTTGCTAACCTACCGCTATACTCTACAGCTTTATACAAGTTAATTTCTTTCATGTAACGCCGCCTAAAGGTACAGGCGTTTCACTACCTCCCCGCTTTCTAAAACATACACATTTCTTTGCGTTCAGCATAGTTTGATTTCGTAAAATTTGCGATTGCTCAATTTTTGCGTTACAAAAAGCCTCTCTCATTAATATGAAAAAGAAAATGTTTGATAGACTGAAGTAATACTGACGTAATAGTGATGGGAATCTGACTGGGAGGAGTAAGTTGGGTCAGGACACGACTTTCAAATAGGCCTACCTCGGCAGTACAATTTCAGACAATGGTAGAAGACATCCTCTTAGAACATTAAGTCTTAGTATAGTTTTAACAATGGTGGCCTCCACGGAAAAACAAGAGGATGCTAACTTCTAGCGATTTTGATATAGACATACCTGGAAAAATCTCTTAAAATATTTTGTAAGGACTTTGATTCTGTACGGATCTGAAACTTTGGCAATGAGGAAAAGGTACAATGAATAAACAAGACTTTGGAGGCATATTGTTTGGAAAATATGAAAGAGGGATCTTGTAGAGAAACTAAATAAGCAGTAGAAGTATTTAGATTGGTAAATGAAAGACGAAAGTTAACGAAAAGCATCATCCGGAGGAAACGCCGATGGTCGAAGAGCGTCTAATGATTAGACATAACGGGTACATGACTAAACAAAGCCGAGTGATAGCCTGCAACACAGATAGGCATGTACAGTACAAAGGTAAAACTTTCTTAACAGATCCATAGAATTATAAACTCAGTTATAAATACCTTATTTTAAGTTGTATTAACATCTAATGTAGGTTTATCAAAAAAAAAGTTTGTTGATATATTTTTAACCAATTAATTATAATCAATTGCAAACTACTTTATTTATAGTGGTTGATTTAGTGATGCCGCCATTTATACAAACCAATCAGGTTCAAGTACAAGCAGATGGTTTTGTTTACATCAGGCTCCACTCAAATAGTAAAAAAACTTTACAATCCTGAAGGGGAAAATTAATGGAAGAATTGCGTAACGTCTACACAAGTATTTGCTAAGGGACGACCAAGGAAAATTATCTGGATGAAATAGCTACAGAAGTAGGTTTGAAGTGATACAGATCTTTTAATGAGAAGGCCGGGAATACAGGAAATCTGATGACTTAAAAACATGGTCGACCACTAAACTTCTGATTGAAACTAAAAGAAGAAAGCCTATTTTTATAAACCTTCCTAAAACCGCTTTTAAAATTAGATTAAAGAAAACGGTGGGTATAAAAATATTAAACGGAAAAAGTCTTTTTTTTGTATCGGCATCTGAGGACTACATGCCAATTTCAATTCTTTATTCCTTGTTCTTTTCTTTTTCTTCAATATTCTTTCATTTTTTCACTACGTCTCTTCTTCCTGCTTCAGTTCACTTTGAAACTGGGTTTGTCTCTCTCCTACCCTTGACTCCTTCTATTTGTAACACTTTTGCCAGAAAAACTTCTCTTTCAATTGCTTCTTCTGCGTGTATATTATTTTTTTCTAAATCCTTTTTGACTTCTTTAATCCAACTTGATGTTGACTTCTTTCCCTACAGATATTTGAAGATCTGTTTTGTTAACCTATTGTCTTCGATTCTACATGAATGTCCAAAAAATACTAGTCTTCATTTTTCTTACCGTTTCTGTTATATTTTCTATACTTTGATATATTTCATCATTACTTCTTAATTTCAAACCTTCTGAAGATTTTCGTGGGCCTAATATTTTCCTAATAATTTGTCTTTCCAGTATTTCTAGTTTGTCTAAATTATAATTCAATTGCATATATTCAAATGCACATTCACTTGCATATAGTAATTCTGGTCTCACTACTGTACTGCAAAAAGTCTTAATTAATAAAAGTATTTATTTAAAAAACATTTGTTAAAATTAAAATTAGACTATGATGAATGTGATACCACATTTCGGTGAGGAATGCCAATTAACGTTCTTTAAATTTGTTTTCGAAGAGCTACAAAGAAATTAGAACTGGTTTTGACAGTAGATAACAATGCACTATATCAAAGTTACTCGGACAACGACACAAAAAGAAGGAGAAGAAGAAAAAATTTCTTATAGTGTAAATCGTAGCATAGCGAAATGTAAATCGATTTATTCAACAAAATCAGCGGTGTCGAGAAACAACACTATTCCTTTGTCTTCCGTTCTTGTGAGAGTTGGTTGATTTATTGCTTTTAAATACACTTAGCGCTGTCTGCAGCGAGTGATTCAAACTACGAAGTGTAATTTATGATCACATAAATCTAATACCTCTTTGCGCTGTGCAACGTAATATGCGGCTTGTGCTTATTGCCGCAGGTATGAGACTTGAAGATAGTCTGTAGTGTTGCCAACGCGTGCCAATAAAATTATCCGCCGCCAAGATTTTCAAATATTTCTATTTCTATTACGAGTAAATAAAAATGCGTTAAACTAACTCTTGACGGCTCAGTGGATCAGTGGTTGTGGCGCTTGGTTACTAATGTAGAGGTTCCCAGATCGTTCGATTGGGTGCACCATAAAATAAAGATGTGTTTTTCTGCTCCCAGGTCGACCCAGCATGTGAACATGAATATCTCGGATAACAATCAGGGATAATAATGAGCAGCTAAAACGTAGTGTTGGCCACACTATCTTCCTTGTATGACAATCGGACCGCATAAGGCTATCCTACCTAACTCCTACACTCCTCACGCGATAAAAAGGGCCCATTATAATCGTTATTAAATACTATTTTCTACTTCCTCCTTTCAAATTAGGGAAACAGCTTGTTCCGTTTACATTTGCAAAGAATCTTTATATCTTTTTCTCCGTCGTCCGACCTGTCTTCTTTCTGTTCCCATGTTATCTCGAGACACTCTTAGTATTCTGAACTCACTCATTCTGTCAATATGTTGGTTTCAATCTGTCACTCCTTCTGCCGTCCAGTGTGCTATGTTATTCATTCAGCAAGTCCTTCTGATATTCTCATGTCCCTTTGTACTGTCCCAATTTTCCTGTTAGGTTTCTGGACAACCTTATCTCTGACATCTTAATTCGTTGTATTGCCTTCACTTTCTCATACCTTTTTCTACAAAGTGTGTTAAAATTCTGGCCTTATTGCTGATTTACATATATCTGTATTTCGACAAAACTTTAAGGCCCCTGGAAGTCTGTCGTCTTGCAGAACATAGAAGAAACTAGAAAAAAGTGAAGACTGATATTTCTAAATTAGCTTAACTTGTTCGAGATAAATAACATAAAACCCTATGGGATCAAGTGTACATGGTTTGGCGGGGTACCAATAATATAATAAGGTAAGCGTAAGATAATAGAGGAATCTTTAATAATAATGACACTATCAGCCAACCTAGTAAAGGCAGATCCAAGATCTGGTTAAAGAATTCACTGGGAGTATTGCTTTGTTGTTTTATAGTGGGTGGCAACACCTAGGTGACGACAACATGCGCAGCGCCCGTCAGTACGTGAGACATCACATTGAGTTACCCCACTACGCGCAATACTGAATCAGCCGCCGTAAAGTAACGTGCCTGTATTACTGTATGGTAGCGCAAATAATACCCACGCAGGAGAAGCGGAAGTGGTGTGACGTAAGCAACCTACCTTCTAACCTGCAAACATTAGTTCGCCCAACTTTGTTCCGTAATACTAGCCTGCACTAACCGCTGTTATTTTGTCGTCACAATGAATGTGTCGTGGACGTATTTGTTTTGAAGTATACAATTCAGTTTTGCAAATAATTACACCAATTGGTATAAGCACTAAATGTTTTTGTGTTTGGAATAATGTCTGGCGCATGCGCAGAACGTATGTAAAGAGTCTTCAGCGTGAGAATTCTGAGCGCGACCACTCTGTATGCAAGTTGTGGTGGTGGGCGGGGATTGGCTGTGTCGTAACCCACTGAGACCAGGGCCGCTGAATAGGGAAGGGCTGTCTCACGGCGCGCGGAAAGTTGTACCCACTGCTGCTCGGCTGTGACGTCACTGCTCAGACACTGCCGAGCCACAGCTCTGCGCTAGATACACATTTAATACTTTCACGGCTACTCATCTTAAAATAAGCCTAATGAGTTAACAATAAATGTCTATACTTTCATTGCATGTATATACTCTTCTATAAATAGCAATTATTCATAACATTATTTGTAAAACAATAGCTAGCAATAACGTGTAAATAATATAAGACATTATAAAAACAATATGTGACATAATAACATTCTGGGTATTAAGGGCTGCGTAGAATAGTCAATCATATTACATTACGGATATGAAATAACACAAACAACAATTTTACAACCAACAATTTTTTTTTTGGAACGTATCCATTTCTTAGCTTTGTTGATACAGCTTCTATCGTTTGATTTGTTCTCATTAAAACGCCTGATCCTAATAAATGTCCTTAATCTAGCGTAGGCATTAATAGCGTGTGGACACACATTTGGAAATTTATCCGTAAGTCTTCTTCGGAGTTCTTTAATGACTCCTCTCCGGACACTGTAGAAATCATTTTCGCCATGGAGTGATTTAAAAACAATTTCAAAATCGTCCACTGTTTTTTTCCACGATTCACTTGGCACAGTCGAACACCCGTGGGAAAGAGCTTCAATCCATTTGTCACTGTTATTAGAAGGGACATTTTTCGAGTAGGCGCCTAGTGTTGGATCCTTGTCCCGTACTTTGTACGCTATATACCCTGCAACGTAAGAGAGGGCTTCTCTCTCAGCCCAGCATCTTTCTTTTTGATGATGACATAAGGGAAGATACAAAATTCGTCAACTTCGTTTTCTGAAATAGAAACAACGCAATCCATATTTATAGAAATAAAAAAAAACAAAGAAATAAATATAATGTAAATACAATACCTATGGTTAAATTGTAATCGATTTTATTCATAGGAGATACAAAAAGTATTGTTTACATGTGATTTTAAGAATGCAAGGCTTACCTTCCACAGGGAGGCTGCAGATTTCCTCCACTTCGGCTGGGTGAAATGCAGTTTGTAGGTACTCTGCTGTCAAGTAAACTGGTATGCTACTACTGTCTTTCTCGACCTCAGTGACATTTGTTTTGTTAGATGATTTCGGCATCTTGTTAGCCAGCATTATTTTCTTAATTCGAGATATGAATTCCGTTGGGCTAGGGTGGTCATAGAACTGTCCAGTTCCTCGGATAAGGCTGAATAAGCTCTCCAGAGCATCCTGCGTTAGCCGTGTAGTTAATATGTATTTAATGTCATACATTTCACGGACATCTTCAAATAGTCCAAAAAGGGATGTTATAGATATAATTATACATTTCTGAAATGGCAACAAACTTCTTTTGTTTTTAACTCTCATTGTAGACGTAACATTTCTCATTTTATTCAGCACTTCTGCTTGCTTGTCAAAATGAGGCGTAAAGCCAAAACCAGGTCTCATAGGGTGTGAGTTAGAAGAGTGCGGTATACTGCTGTTCATAACCTCGGTAAAGGAATCTACCAATTCAAAAAATTCTGCTACTTCTTTATTACCGCTTAGCATCTGTATTGCTTTAGCGGTAGTTCTGGAGAATACTGCTTTAGCTGGCCCAACTCGTTGTCTTTCGTTTCCTTTCAAAGCTAAAAAAGATGGCTCAAGTTTATGGCACAGTTTAATCTCTCCTGTGTCCTTTTTTAGTACATCGACTAAAATGTCAACATTTACTTCCGTGCCGTTTTCCAAGACTAGTCCCTCATCAAGAAAATGGTTTCTCAACAGCTTCAGGTAATGTGGCATGTCACCGAAAACCCATACTTTTCTTTTACTGTCTGATGGATTGGTAAAGAACGTGCTCGTGGTGGATACGCCAAGTTCCTTCCACAGTGTACCACAACCTCCCAAATCGGATACAATAGAGCAAACTTTGATTCCTTTAGATTCAATAGCATTAATGATTATGAACATTAACGACTTGTCCATTGTAACATTAAAGTTAAAAAACACAGGCTGTTTCCATCTAGAAACTAAACCTCTAACAAGAGCTACTTGGGCTTTTGAATGTGGCCCGAGAATTTGGTCCAAGCCAACATCGTAGACAACTTTGCTGTCGATGTGCATCTCGTCAAAACTTAACACACACAGCTTTTCGGCTACTGATAACTTGGAGACTAACGTCAGTACATTATTCAGAACTCCTGGCAAACAAGTAAATTTTGCACACCATCGACTCAATGTGGCGGCAGATGGCAAAGGAAAACCAACAGTTTCTCTCCAAAAATCATATGATTTACGAGACAAGGCCCTGATCATTATAGCACGTGACACGTCTTCACTTGTCCATCGAACGTTTCCTTTTACAGCTAACGCTTTTTGCTGAGTCGGTGTAAGGATTTTGTTAACTGAGGTGATCATATTTGACTTTTGTATATTTTCACGTTTCAATTGTACTATTTTTTGTTTTAATTCTTTAATTCCGCCAGCCCTTTTTTTACTTAACGTACAATGGTTGTTTGTTTTCCGTGAGATTTTCCTCAAAAGCATTCGCCTCTCTTTTCTTAACAAATCTATTTGTTTTTTTAAATCAACAACAGTTTTTTTTAAACATTCGTTCTCTTCTACCACGAGGTTGTAGATCTCACAATTACAGTTATCATTGCCTGGACCGGTCTCAATTAGTGCAGGACTAATGTCACTAGATTCTGGACGCGGCTTTTTAGGGCTTAAATGTTCAATTCTTTCCAAAGCGTCCAACCGAGTCCGTCTATTATTAAATCGCTCTTCTCTTAAAACAGTCGATGCGGTTTCATTTTGGTCAGTTTTACAGGGCAAATTTAAAGAAGGGACTGCGGTTACTTTCAATATCTTCCTTTGTGGCAACCCTAATAATCGGTTTTTCGTGTCATCACAATAATCTGTTGGGGCAAAATGGCTGCTACAAAAAGGCTATGAGCGTACTTACAGTTTATTGAGTCCAACCGTTTACACTTTAACACCCATAACTTTGCAGTTTCAGGATCTTTAGGGAAACAGTGGTATACAACGTCAATTCCCAGTTTCTTTGTCTTACGGGAATAATTATTGCACGTTGCGACCGCACAACAACTCATTTTCGTTATTTAATCACTTGCAAATCACAACACAAATATTTCTCTACACCACTCATAACTCAACAATAACTGTACAACATAAACAGCTTCGATTCACAACACAGCTGACAGATGTCACAACGCTACTGACCGAACACGCGCAAGACTTGAGTTGTCTGAGTGGTGACGTCAAGGCACTGTCCCCCCTCCACGCCACCGAGTACCGTGGCGGCAGTGGAAACATCAAAGTAGTGAGACAGCCCTTCCCTATTCAGCGGCCCTGACTGAGACCCTGTCGTTCCGTCTCCTCACACGCTGAGTTGCGTATTTAAACAGGGCGTTGTTCATTTCTATGTGTGTTGTACTTCCCTGTTTTGCTCAGCTGACTTCGAGAGTTAAGTTGGTGGGTTCTTGTTTTGTTTTCTGAATTTTACAATTTTACTTTACACTTATATTCTAGTTTGGTGTTGATTTATATAATGTTTATTTTCGATTATTTGATGTGTTGTTGCAATCTGTCTGTACCTCACACAGTCAGTTTTAAATTGTTAATTTCTCGTTAATACAGCGTGCTGACACTGCCGAAACAAAGGCAGGCGGCACCATAGTAATGATTATCAGTAGTAATTAATTTTTTGGAACAAATCAAATTTTCCGCGCTATTAGGATCAATAGTCCATAAGATCAAACATGTTCATGATACATGTTGTATTATTAATTCGGGGTCAAAACATCCTACGACGTTGTCCAATGCCTAAGCTCCATTGTTGTCTGTCGTTGCAGTTTTCATCGTTTAGTCCTCGATCGCTCATTGCTCTTCTTATGCCCTCTATCCATGTTTTCTTGGGTCTTCCTTTCTTTCTGTGTTCTCTAGGTATCCATCTCATTACCTCATTGTTTACATGCCCAAAGTCTACACTAGACACGTAAATGTTAGATCTTATGGACTGCGGCCTAACAGCCCAGATAATTTTATTTGTTTCGACAATAACTCCACCTGTGAGAGTTACCGTTCTTTGATTAATTAATTTTTTAATCTGGCATCAGAGTAGTTACGTTGTTGACATGTGTTTCTTTACATCGTCCATCAACAACTATACCAACACCAGAATGACGACGACACGACGGGTCTGTTCCAATTGAAAGTGATAATGTGCGGTTGATGAATACTAAATGTGGCAGTGCAGCAGCCGCGTTGACTCAAAAATTGTAGCCTCATCTTGCTAACGGTGCAATCTGATTGGTGCACAGAGACAGAGTCGGGAACTGTCGCGCAATTAAAAACACATATTATTACATCAAACGCTTCCGACTGATGTACTTTTGGCCGAGGCTGTATTCCACCTGAAGACGGCAACCGACTATCAGTGGTCAAAACATTGTGTATTTTGAATTTTTCGAATGATAACAGTCCTAGGAAACTCTTCAGATAATTATTATACACCATCAAAAATTATGTTTAAATAATAGCTTACGTTGAGTCTTTTTATGATCTCTTGTTATACCAGATATCATATATCCAGATATACCAGATATATTATACTAGATATCGTAGCTCCTATGAGCTATATATGCCATCCGGCTATGCTACTAGGTATAAAAAGTCCGTGCAAAAATAATTAAAACATACGTTTTCTGGGCAATTTTTATTTTGTTTTTCCACGTAGTCCACTTCTAGCTCGATACACTTGGCCCAATGATATCCTAGTTTTTATTCCTTCCAGTACGGTTTCGGCAACTCAGCAAAATATGCATCAGTGTCCCATTCAGCTTTTTCATTAGCTGTAAATTCTTTAACAATAAGCCATTTTTTCATGTTCGGAAACAGGAAGAAGCCCGAAGGAGCCAAATCGCACAATTACGGTGGACGGCGATGCAGTTGGTAGCGTAGTTCATGTAATTTTTTAATTACAATTACACCTTTGCAAGCGAGTGCATTGTTCTGATAAAAGAGCACTTTTTCCTTTGCCAAATGTGGTCGTTTCTGCTTGATTTCGTTGTTCAATTGATGCATAAAGTGATGTATAGTACTCTCCTGTTATTGTTTTTCATTTTTTAAATTAGTCAGTGAATATTATGCCATGCGGATCCCAAACGATAGTGGGGCCATAACCTTGCCGGTTGAAGGAAGCGTCTTCGCCAGCTTCGGAGGACTTCCGGCCATTGTTTTGATTGTTCCTTTGTCTCTGGCGTGTAATGGTGGATCCATGTTGTGTCAACGGTTATGAATCGGCGCAGAAATTCTGAGGACTGCGGTAAAATAGCTCCAAACACTCTTTCGAGATGTTAATTGTTTCCCGTTTTTGATCAATTGTGAGTAGGTGCGGCATCCATCTTGCTGAAAGCTTTTTCATATTTGCCATGCAAATATGTCCAATATGTTCTTTTGACATCTCAGCTAGTTTACACACTTTCACTCGACGTCCTGCATTACAGCAGCCATGAACGTATTCAATCATTTCTTCGGTAGCCTCTTTTGGCCTTCCAGATCGTTTAAGCATCATTCGTACTTTTTCAACCACAACGAAAGTCGGCATACCACCTGTAAATTATTCTAATTGATGGAGCAGATCCAGAGAAATGTTTGTCGAGCTTAGCTTTCATTTCGGCATACGTTTTCCTACATAAAAAGTAATACTTATTTACAACGCAAAATTCGTTTGTTTCTATTTTTTCAATAAGACAAAAGTTGTGTGCTTCAAATGTATGACGAAACAATGCTACTTGAAATACCTTCATAAAAATTTGGAAATAGTAGTTTGAATGGTCGTACTTTAAAACTATGGCAACGATTTTTAATTGTGGTGTTATCTATGAAATTTTGCACGGACTTTTTTAGACCTCAATCGCATTATCCTTTCTGACTTGTTGAACTTACCGCAGTTTGTAAAAAGCGCTACGAAGAAATTTTACATTTTATTTACATTGCTTGCTCAGTTCGTTCAGCATAGACAACCGGCTTGCATCGAAATGGGTAGGACGATACTGTCATACATATGGTTTTACTGTCGAGTAGGCCTAGGCTATACCAACACAACACATGAGAGTAGATAATTATAAATAGAGTATCCTTCCTTCCTTTTAATGGTGTTACATCCCAGCGTTAGTTTTAAACCTGCTCAATGACTTTTTTTCCATTCCGCCCTTTCATTACACATCCATCTCCATCCTCCCACGTTCATACATTTGAAATCATCCTCCACGTCATCCAACCATCTCTTTCTGCGTCTGTCTCTAATTCTTCTTTCTGCCGACCGGTCTCCAATCTGCAATTCTCTTAGCCATTTTTCTGTCATCCATTCACCTTACGTGGCCCACCCGCTCAAGCCTCCTACACTTAAGAAACCGTATTGTGTCGGCATCATGAATCCATTGGTCCAGTTCATGGTTCATTCGAATCCTCCAATAGTTTGCAGAGGTCCAAAGGTTTTTCGCAAGACTTTTCGTTCAAATATTCTTAGATGTAGCTCGTCTGTGCTGGTTAATGTCCAGCCTTTGCATCCGTATGTTACTACCGGTCGTTTGTATATAGTGAGCTTAAGTTGTTTGTTTAATATCGTGAATTTGAAAAGCTTTCATAGGAGTAATGAAAAGCTTTTCACATGAGTAATAACACCTGTTGCCACGTACGATGCGGGACTTTATTTCATTGCTGCAAGAGTTGTTCTGAGTAATTTGTGAACCTAAGTAAGAAAATTGTTGGACACGTTCAAATGTTTAATTACCAACTGATAGATATGCCTGGTGTAAATAGGGTATAATTATGATAACAAATTCAAAGAGTGTATTGTTCTTTATGAATATTATGACCACGATTAATAACATCCTGTCTTCTGCAACCTTTTTCAGAACCTTTTTTTTTTACTAAACTTATTAAATTCATCTTTCCCAGACCCGTATTTTTGCGTGAAACAGTGTAAAGAGTTTTAGAATACCTGTCAGTATCATTTATCAAAGCGAATAAAGTGTTTCGCTGTGAGTAGAGCGAGCCGGGAGAGCAGTATTTGATTAATGAATATCAGATGGCCAACGCTGAGAAGCCTGCATGTTTCTCGTAAAACTAAAGAACGTCATGGTGTTAATGACGACGACTCCTTTGTATGACATGAAACTGTCCACAGCCTTTATTTAGCATATGATATGTAACATGTAAAATCGTAAATGTCAGAGTGCCTTTGGACAAAACGGTCAGTATCATCATCATTAGTACTCCGTCGTTGAATTTGATTTGTGCTCAGGAGTATAATTACAGGGGGAACGAACGGGACCGCCCCCCCCCCAGTGTTGAAAAATATGACGAATTTTTCTCGTCCTACCACCTTTTAAGTTACGTTAGCTGTTCTTCGTCCTTTGCTCCCAAAGAGCTTAACTGCCATTACGTCCTTGACAAAGTCATCTTATGATAATTGTATAAATTTTGTCTTCCTAATTTTTTGTCTTAATTAAACTTTTGACGAATTTTGTTAATGTCATAACATTTAAGCTGATTTATTCTATTTTTTAGCTGTGTACGCTAACAAAGTAGTAACTCTTTTTTAAATATACATACAGGTTTATTATATATCATTAGGGTATACGTTTGAAATATGAAATACTGGAAAATCAATTCAGTCAATAAGTATCTTTTAACAATGTTTCAGTAACGCGTATTTTTATCGTGTTATTATCGATTACTTTAATCGGATTAAATTTAGAATGTTACACGAGTTTT
This sequence comes from Magicicada septendecula, assembly GCA_034769895.1. Lineage (NCBI taxonomy): Eukaryota > Metazoa > Arthropoda > Insecta > Hemiptera > Cicadidae > Magicicada > Magicicada septendecula. Next base: position 62,564,966 of record CM068367.1, on the reverse strand, counting down.
TTAGCCACTTCAAAGATTGTAATGTTGATTAGTCTTAACTTGTTTTTTTTTCTTTTAAATGAAGCCAATCCGACCCAGGACCCACCCAAAGCCAAATTCTAGATACGCCACTGGTTGTTCTGCACAAACATTTGGTTTGTAGATATCTTTCACGTCACGTTCTCCTTCTACCACCTTTTAAGTTACGTTAGCTGTTCTACGTCCTTTGTTCCCGAAGAGCTTGCCCGCCATAACGTCCTTGACAAAGTCATCTTATGATACATTGTATAAATTTATCTTCCTAAAACTTATTGTAATCTTCCTTTATTTCTTGTAAAATGTCCTTTATTCTTTCACCCCTTAATACTTCTAACATTTTCCTTTTAGTATATCAAAACACTATGTCTAGACCATATCTACGGCTGCTTTCTGTCACTCTATTCATTAGTTGTTGCAGGCCCTCTAAGCGATCTGCGAATATGACAGTATCATCCTCATAACGTATGTTATTTATTTTTTCACCGTTCAGAGAAATTCCAACATCATATTCATCTAAAGCTTCTTCTAACATATATATATATATATATATATATAAAACACTTATCAAACCGGTTGTTACTTATGGAGGCGAGACATGGACACTGGGGACAGAACCTGATCTGAATGAAAAATTAAACAAATATAGGAATACCTGTGGAACAATTCATAGGCACCTTAAAAATAAGACAAAGAAGGAAACAAGGATAAGGTTTTACAACACTGTAGCGGTATCAGTTTTGATGTATGGTGATGAAGCCAGAGTTATGACAGAAAGAGACAAAGAAAGATCCAGAGGCAGCTGAGATGAAGTTTATGAGGAGTGCTCCCGTCTGTACCATTCTCGATAGAAACAAGAATGTGGATATAAGGACGGAACTGGAAGGTCGACCCATTGTTGGAACAGCTAAGGAGCAACAAAAGAAGTTAGTGTAAACATTTGGTAAGAATGGCGGGTGATAGGTTTCCAGTGTTACCAATGGACTACAGAGCGGTGGGGAAGAGATAGCGGTAGGACGGCCGAGAGCGAAGTGAGTCCCGGAACAGGTTCAAGATGAGCCTAATCCTTGAGGTTGATGTTGATGATGATGATGGTGTGTTAACTGCTTTTTTGTTTCCAGTGAAATTAATATTTATGTCCCAACAGAATTGTTGGAAAATGCTTATTTCACTTGACTGAATTGTACATTTTATGGCTCCTGTACGCATGTAAATCAGTAATAAAAAACTACCTACGTACTCGAATGTAGACGCCTGCGTTAGATTTTTCACATTCAAGGAAACAAACTTGACCGTCACGCATGCCTTGGACTTGTGTTTACGCGCTGTGTGATTCTGTTTATTAAGTATCATTGTTCGTAGATAGTAAAACAGGTGTATTCTTTGTATTATAAGTATGTACCGGGTTGTTTGGCCGTGGTCCAGTGTTTACAAACAAACCAAACGTTTCAGCAGCCACCAGCAGCCAAACTGGATGCGATCATCAGTGGAATCCGAGGGATTCGAGTCTACCTGAAAACGGGTTGTTAAACGTCAGGCCCACAGTATACTGTGGTTCAGGTAGACTCGAATCCCTCGGACTCCACTGATGATGGCAGCCAGTGGTGCTGCTGATACGTTTGGTTTGTTTGTAAACCCTGGACCACGGCCAGACAGCCCGGCACATACTTCTAACACAACCGACACCGGCCGTGAAAGCCTTAGAACAATATTAGGTCTATTCTTTATCTGAAGCGACTGTACTCACGTAAATCAATCTAATTGTTTCGTTTCATTTGGTCGACTTGGACTGCCGTATATATATAGGACTGCACGCTGTGACATAAATCATTCACAAAGGTTATTTCACATAATTACGGTTATACAGCTAGCACGGAATCAGGCCATGACCAAACATCAAGTACTTCAATGCGGGCTACGGTCAGTCATATTATGCATTATGCACAGTTTATTGTCATCTACCCACATTGTAGCAGCCATATCTTGCAGTCATTGTGTTGACTGCACTGTATATAATTTCCTTGAATAATTTCAAACGCATTTCTGCAGCAACCATAACAAATACCCCCCCCCCCATTTTTTGACTTTCGTTTAGCATTTCTCAGTTAGTCTCCCTTGTACTTTCAAAATGAAAATAGATATAGATCGTAAATTAATTGATGCTTCCACCTCAGACTTTTACAAAGTTTTTTTTTCTCGTGTCCTTTTAAACATTTCTACGTATTCTACTAACAATATAGTTCTAAGTCTTTCACGGCCGGTGTCAGTAGTATTAAAAGTATGTGCCGGGCTGTTTGGCCGTGGTCCAGGGTTTTCAAATTACCCTGTACAATTAGTACAGGTAGAATCGCGGGACATCATTAGCCGTCACCACAGCACTCGGGGAAAACATTAGTTGAGTACCTGATGGCAGAACGCGATGCTAGCCAATCATAGGCTACACCTTCTTTATTTTGATTGGCTCACGGTGGAGTCTTTACATGTGCATTATTCTGATTAGCTGATGGTGTAATTTTTACCTGTACGTGGGACTTGGTGAATTTATAAGTACACGTAGCATCGCGGGACATCTTCAGCCTTTACCTCAGTACTGTAGGTGGCTGACGTTAACAACCCGCGTTCAGGTAGACTCGAATTCCACTGATGATGGCAGCCAGTGGTGCTGTCGAAACGTTTTGGTTTGTTTGAAAACCCTGGACCACAGCCAAACAGCCCGGCACATACTTTTAATACTATTCTACTAACACTTTTTGATTGTCTGTTGTATTCCAAAATATATTCACCATTCATGGCTTTTTAAAACCATAGCAACGTTTTAAATGTGAAAATCTGCAACCGACTTCAGGCTAACTTAAATTACATCTAAGGCTTCTATCACACTACGCAACTGATTGCATGCAAACTGATTTCAAGGCTACGTGAAACTAGTAAAAACAGGTTGCAACTGCTCTGCAATCAGTGGCAGAGTAAGTCTATATTACTATTATAAAGACCTAAAGTGTGTTTGTTTCGTTGTCCGGGCTAACCTCAAAAACTACTGGTACGATGAAAACAAAAATTCTTCACCACAGTGTTCCCTGAAATTTGAGGATGATTTCAGACATAAATTTGAACTCGATAACTAATAATTTTAAAGAACAAAGCCTTAAAACGGTTCCATGTCATGAAATTTCTTTGTTAATTTGCGTGTAGTGACATTTTTCGGTATGCGACAAACTTTCTTTCTATAAGAGATATCTACACAGTGTCAGCGAGTGAAATTTAGAGAAAATTCCAAATTTTATTTTGGGTTTTATTTCAATAAAATACTCTTTTTTGTTTTTGATATGCTGGCGGTTTTTTAAAAAATTGTATACGTTGTTTCGGTCCAATGTCATGAAATTTCTTCGTTGTCCGTAGAATGCGCGCGCAGGCGAGTTGCATGCAATCGGTTGGATAGTGTAATAGGCTACGTTTGAATCAACACCACACATTGAGCGTGTAAAACTAATAGTTGCACGAGCAGTTGCATGGCTTGCAACTGTCTTGCAATCGATTGCACATCATCCAACCGATTGCAGTAAGTGTAATAGGTCTCATTTAAACCAATGCCCCACAATTTTTCTGCAATCGGTTGCCTAGTGTAATAAAGGCCTAACGCTACATTAAAAGCTAGTGATACTCTTATCACAGTCTGATAATCACTGTACGATTATCGCAGCTGCGGAACACAGTTACACTTCTTTTAAGGATTCTATCTCAATGAAATGATAAGCGTCACATTTGGCAAAGTATAAAATTACAGGATTAGTGTTTTCTCAGACAAGAACGTTACGTTTATATTAATATGATTGTATGAGTAAATTACATGACTGTATCTTAAATTAGGCCTATAGGCCTACGCTTATACAATTATAATAGATCGTAATTATACAAGAACATAATAACAGAACACACTACATGATTGTTATGGAATAAATGAGATAGCATCACTAGAATTAATTAAATGTGTCTTATAAATCACAAGGTTTAAATCTCGTAAGCCCTCGTACTTCACACGTAAGTTCTCTACCTAGAATGTTGGGATTTTTTCAAGGCTCTCGATATGTTTGGCATTGGGTACCTTCATAGTTTCTCTGACAGAGGACATCGGAATGTTGCGCTGTATAATACTGTTAGGAAAGTACCAAGGTACGTGCTACCTTCTTCTTAATACGTATCTTGTTCTGAAAGCACCGGATTACCTCGATGTTTGAATGCGCTGTTAAACATCATTCTCCAAACGACTGCTCCACGTAAGGGTTTGTTGAAGTAATTTGCTTTTGTGTGGTACCTACTGTTTACCGTACACCAAAATTAGTCTGAATATGGGCTTATTCGTAGACCTTCAGTTTCGAGTGTTAGCTCCAAAGCCGGCCTGAGTTCACACTGACTGAATTTCCATTATCGTCTTACAAAAAATACAAATGGAGGAAATTCCACACTAAATAGTGACTCGCTGGCTATGAAGAGGTAGAGCATGAAGTTCTTGGGGATTACTGTCACTCCAATAGCACATGTTTTGTTCATTGACATGCCCAGAAAGATGAAAATGTGCTTCATCTGACATAATCACCTGGTCATGAAAATTTTGTTCTTGATTTCTGAATTCTAATATTTAATTACAAAAATCACCGCTTTTAATGTAATCACGATCAAACAGTTTTTGGGCCATTGAATTTTGTATGGATGAAATAGAAATCTTCGTCCTATGAGCTAGAAAATTCATCATCATCAGCATCAGCAGCAGTTGCTACTGCTGCAACAACGAGGATTAAACAAAATGGTTTATTCCGGTCCCAAGAAGATTGACTAGAGCTGGTCAATCCATCGGTCCCTAAGAGGCTCCACACGTCACGTCTCCGTCCGTCTTCTTCTTCTTCTTCTTCTTCTTCTTCTTCTTCAAGCTGTGACCTTTACGATCCGTTGCTTACTCCTTGGTACGACCATGTTTTCTTTGATCTTTGAATATACCGCCGTCCTTTGGGAGTATAAACCAAAATTTGTTTGGTTTCCCGTTCTGTCCTTTCAACCTGCATCCTTTCAACCTGGTCTGTCCAAGCATGGTTTGTCCAATCCTGTCTGTAATACTTTATTGTTTCGTTTAGGTTGTATATTCCAAGGAAGTTTCTTATATCACCATTTCTTAGCCGGTCCCTTCGTGATACTCCTAGTACTGATTGTAAAAGTCTCATTTCACTAGCCTGTATCCGGCTTTGGGTCTTTGCGTTCAGTGTCCAAGTCTTACTGTCACAAAACCCGCATGGCACTGCTATCACTTTATAAAATTTCAACAAAGTTTATCTTCTGTCCTTTTCATTCAGTGTTTTTATTATCGTTCCACACATGTGATTAAACTTCTCTGCTTTTTGTCCATATCTCCGTCCTTTCGGCTTGTAATTCAATGGTTGTTTGATGATGATTCGATTAAGATGTTCCAATCATTTTACCCCATATTGGGAAATCCTATCAAGTGTACTCATAATATTCAGTTCCTGCCGTATATCTCATTACGGCCGCTTGAATACGACTGACCTGGGATATCGTGAACGTCCATTTAACAGACCTACAAATAACTGTGGAGAGGGCCACCACCTTGTCCTGGGGGAGGGCGTGTTTCTTTACTCGTTGATTGTACAGTTCTCGTGATGATCCCACACACATGGTTGAACTTGTGTAGCTTCTTCACCACATCATTGTTTCTACGCCGAGCTGCTTATATTCAGTAGCAATGTGTTTGTGCCATGTAAAACATACAAATTTGACTTACATAATATTTGAAAATATCGTGCGAGAAAACCGGTACATCATTAAACAAGATAATTCAAAAATCAAACAAAACGACAATAAAATTAATTCCTGTAAAATAGGTTGGTTATAAGTTTTCCATAAAATGCAATCAAGTGTAAAATAAAACTAGAAAGCTTACTTACCACAGTTGTTAGTGGTTGTACACCAGTTCAAGAAGTAAATTCATTGACAATCAGTGCCACAACGATGGCATCACCAGTTGATCGCCAATTTATACCTGACCCAAGGGAAAGTACAAACCTGCACCTCAACCCCTATGTCATACAATGCATTCACTTTTACTTATGTAAGAAGCGTTTCTTGTTTGTTGGAACCCAGTCACGTGGGAGATCCTTACTAGCTTGGCCCACTCACGTCCCACTGGTAAAGATAAAACAGGTCTGTTGGTATTTGCGTTCTAAAAATGTGTTATCATTATTAAAAATTTTTTATTTTTCTAAAAAATCCTACAGTAGTATTACCATGCGTGGTCGGTTATTTTCCTTTTTTTTTAATCAAAATAGATAAAACAAAAATATTAGTGCAGACTAGAAGACAAAGAAACTATGGAACAATCGACAATATTGAAAAGGTGGACAACTTTAAATACTTGGGAATCATATTAGAAAAAACGGCACAGAAGATAGCGAAATCCGAAACCGGTTAGTCCAAGCCAATATAGCGTATTTCGCCACATCAAGGATCTTCAGATCCAAAGACATCCACAGAAACACGAAACTAAGGATATACAAGTCAATAATAAGACCCATCCTAACCTACGGCTGCGAAACGTGTATCCTGAACTCTAAAGCAACAAACACTCTCGATATCTTTGAAAGAAAAATATTACGAAGAATCCTGGGACCAGTTAGTGACGTACACGGCTGGAGAATAAGATATAACTTTTAATTGTATCAAATATATAAAGAACCACCGCTAACACAGTACATAAAACTGCAGCGTCTAAGGCGGGTTGGTCATGTAGCCAGGATGGGGGAAGACAGAATACCACGAAAACTATTGAATACCAGAATCCACGGAAAAAGACCAGTGGGAAGACCGAGGAGAAGATGGGAGGACGCGGTGGATGAGAATGCAAAAGAAATACTGAATGTGCGTTCCTGGAGGAGGATGGTTACCGACAGAAGAGAATGGGGAGGGGGACATTCAGGGAGGCCAGGGCCAAACAAGGGCTGTAGTGCCATAGGAAAGGGAGAGAGGTTGGTTATTTTTAATTCACAGTGTTTCATTTTTTAATATTTCTCCTTTGTTGTTCCACGCGTTAATAATACTGAGTCTGTTTCTTGCTTTAAAACTTTGTTCATTCCTTGTCTCTATTCTTCATGCTAACTGTCTCTATAATTGAAACCCATACAGAGTCAGTCTCCATACAAAACACATCATCAGAGTTTTTTCACGTTCAGTCTAACATTTTCTAAGATTTCTTAAGTCGGAATGTGTTATTGTATTCTAGAATTTAGATAGTACAATTAAATACATTTACAACTGTCGTCGAGCTAATAAGTAATCGTCTTATTTACACTAAAGAAATGTTTCGACCTTTAGAACTGTCACTTTACCTTATCCGTTTGATATAGGAATCGCCTTTAGTTGAATGTTTAGTGGTAAAACCGCTCTCTGACCCTTTCAAAGCTTAATAACTTTTGGAGGAAGACGGGTAAATTAACTTTGCACCGTTTGCGAGTCGTTAGCTACTGTATTGTTCCTAATTAGATTATTCCACTTTGTAATATCGTTCGCACGCGCGCGCGCGCGCACACACACACACACACACACACACACACATACAATTGTTATCACAACATATTACATATTGACTTGCCTTCATTTAGTTTTAGCCGTCATTTAGTTTTTGCGACCTCGTGACAATATTTATAAAAATTGCATGGTGCACATTTCAAAAATGTGGATACATTTACAGTGGATAAGAAAGTAGTTACAAAGCAATATTTAAAATAAGTATCAAGGAAGTGACTACTTTAGAGTGCTTAACGTTTCTTGTAGGTTTCGACGTCTTTTGTGGGCCTTAAAAACCTTAAATAACCAGAAACAACATGCTGTCTTTCATTACCTTATTGCCAAAAGTCATGTGTTTCACTTTTCCATTAACAAAATTTTCGTAGTTTGAATACTTCTTCTCCTCTTCAAGGATTAGGTTATATAAACATGTTCCAGCACCCATCTCATCCTGGGACGACACACTTCTCTTCTACTAATGGGTTTATAGTTCAGTGCCCTTTCGACAATCGATCCTCTGTCATCCTTTGCAGATGATCCCACCATTGTCTTCTGTAAATTGCAATAATTTCATTTATGTCCTTTACTTCGAGTTCTGCTCTGACATCTTCATTCCTTATTCTATCTTGCAATGTATAATTTAAAGTATATTTCGAAGAAACTGCATTTCAGCACTCTGAATCTTGCCGCTTTCCTTTTTTGTCATGACCCACGCCTCACTCGCATAAATGAACGTGAGTATTGCACTTGTTCTAAAGTGTTGTTGTTTATAACTATCTTGTCCTCACTGGATATTTACCTTTAAAGGCCATGGTTTGGGTCTTTCTTACTGAAATTGTCAGTGAGTACTCTTTTGTAACTTCTTGTAATTGAAACGTAGCTCTTTGTAAATCATCCTCTAGTTTGAATACAATTTCATTAACTGTGAAATCAATTGAATTTTAATTTCATGACTTCTATTTAGATTTCTATGACTAAGGTCGATAGGCTAAAAGGATAGAAAACAAATTAGAACACTGACAAAACTTGTCTGATGTAATACGATTACACTGGTGTTTTGTATTTTGTGACAGTTTTGCATGTTGTCATCTATACAAAAAAAAAAATAAACACATGTGACAAATAAATGACACAATAAAAGTGGAAGTTAAAATTCCGGCCGTGGCTCTGACGCACAAAACGCGTCTTGATTTCTTTTGTTTTTGCAAAACGGAAACGGAAACCTCGACGTTTATTCCTGTGACCGGATAACCACGACAGAAGCCTGTTCTATTGTTTGTGTTTATTGTGACAATATATCATGCAAATATGTATGTGTGTGTGTGTGTGTGCGCGCGCGCGCGCGCGCGCCAGCGCGCGTGTGTGTAAGAGGGTGATATGGAGGCGGAGATATGTAGGGAGAAAGAGGGAGGGAGAGAGAGAGAGAGCGAGAGTGAGTGAGAGAGACACGGTCGGAGACCACTGTCAAATGTCTATTGTTGTAGGCATTTTGTAAATATCATGCTATGAATTTTTTTGTTTTCTTCTTCATTTTTTTGATTTAACAGCAAAACGCTTTATTTTAGTTTTAGAAGATTAGAAACTTTTTTCGTTACTACAAGACAGGCCCACCCTTCCCAGCTTTATATTTTTAACTACGACAATATCAGTGAACGAAGTAAGCATCTCTTCGTTTATTATTCGTTTTCAAACATCTCGAACTTCATTTGCTCAAACAGTTTTCTCACTAGCCTTCTCTGAAATACAACAAAAAATACACTAACAATCTTTGGAATACAGTAACTGTAGGCTACCGCATTAATATACTCGAAATGTTACGACTGGTGCTCAATCGTTGGTACTGTCACCTGACTACTACCATTTCTCGGCAATAATGAGGGGTAACTAGGATCTGCTCCTGTGAAGAAGAGGGATGTGATCAGTCTGAATATTGAATCCTTTCATTTTCTTCAGTGCAAATGAGAAGTTTAGGACTCTTCCCATAGAATTTTATAAATACATTTTATCAGAGGTTGATTTCTAAAATTATAGGTGCCGGAACGCATCAATTCAAAAGTTGTACAAATATACTTATATTTTATTCGCGTATAATTTTACATCAGTATATTACAAAGGAGGTTCACATTTTTTAAGTCTTAAAAAGTATGTAACATATGTATAAATTTGTATCTAAAAAGGTAATAAAGTATACTGATATTTCTAAAGACTTTCATCGTCAGGTTAACCGCACGGCAATCGAAAATATGTCACTCATGATGGCGTCATCCCGAAGCCTCAATCAAACTCTAAGTGATGGTTTCGGTAGTTTGGATATTTTAAAAAGTTTCCATAGTTTCATCATTGTGTAGTCATATTGTTTATTACTTGACCTTTCCTTAACTCTTTGTGCCCAATGCTGTATGATGGCCAAAAATCAGCCCTCTTACATTCTCTTGAAGATATTGCTATTGATTCAATAGCATATTTCAAGGTAGAAAGACTATCCGAAAAAATTCTGGAATGCTCCCAATCAGCTGCCTCTCATGTGCTTTTAATTTTGAAGTAAGTTTTTTTTATTTCATTTTCTCCATAGGTTATTGGTACATTTTTTGAAAGATAATAGTTAAGATAAAGATTAGTGCTGGTGTTTGATTTTGAAAAATGTTTAGTTTTGTAATAGGGCTGATGAAAGGCACAATTTAAAAAGTAGTAGTAACGTTTTGTAATAATTAGGTTTTTTCTTTTCATATATTTTTGTCGGTAACTTAATTTTGGATCCAAGAGGTTCCGGAACGCCGTTCCGGCGCGTTCCCCCTGAAATCAAGCCCTGCATTTTATAAATTCTTTGCGTCTCAAAGTTTTTGTGTAAACCAACTTTAAGTACAAGGGTTGAAAAAATATAGCAAAACGCTGATTTCAAAATATTCTATCTTGATTAACTGTTATTGAAGGTAACAAATCTCATGTGATTAAAGTAGCAAATCGCTTTAAATCGAAATGAATGTTCTTAGTAGACCCTGTCAAAACGAGTCTCTCTGATGATATCATAAAAACCCGTGTTTTATTACCCTTCCGCACTTCAATTTAAGGATGTTGTCCTAAGAGATTTTTAAGCTACTTGCAGTCCGTGTTAAAGTAGTTACACTGCATCAATAAAATCTTGCCATTTTTCCGAATTGAATCAAGGAACTGCTTGATTACCTATGCAAAGATGACAGTTTAAACCATAATGATATTACACTAGACCAGGGGTCACTTCCCGGCCCACGGCAACCCGGCCGATGCTGCGTGCAGTTTTGAAATAGATCGTCAAAATACTTCAAATATTATAACATTTTACTAAATAACTAGACCGGACCCCCCTCCCAGTGGGTCAAAAAAGTTAACGAATTCTGTTAATCTCTTAAATTTTAAGCTGTTTATTATTTTTTCATCCGTGTACGCTAAAATAGTAGTTCTTTAAATATACAAACATGTTTATTACACAGCATTTGAGTATACGTTTGAAATATGAAATAGGCTTAGACTATAGAAAAATCAGTTCAGTCGCGTATAAATGTCTTGTAAACAACGTTTCAATAATGTTTATTTTTATTATATTATTACCACTACAATGGGACTAAATCCCGGATGTTATCACACGTTTTTCAGCCACTTTAAAGGTAGTAATGTTGATTAGTCTTAACTTGTTTTTTTTTCTTTTGTATGAAGGCGACTCGACCCCCCCCCCTGGTTAAAATTCTAGATACGCCATTGGCCGTGCGTAGCCTAATGATTTTTAAATGCTGCAAATACGTACGTTATTTACCGCGAGTTCAGAGATTGTCGTTGTTAAAACTACTCTAATTTCATTTTATTAATTTATAAATATTGTAATTTATTTTTTGTATTGTAATTTAGGAACGATTCATAGAAATCTTAGAAATAAAACAAGACGCTGCACTAGGCTTAAATTTTATAAGACAATTGCAATACCCACATTGACGTAATACGAGTGGGCGTGGGTCATGACAAAAAAAAGGAATGCGGCAAGATTCAAAGTGCTTTTGAAATGCAGTTTCTTCGAAGTATTTTAAACTATACATTGGAAGATAGAATAAGGAATGAGGATATCAGACCAGTACTCGAAGTGGAGGACATAAATGAAATTATTGTGGCTTACAGAAGACAATGGTGGGATCATCTGTAAAGGATGACAGAGGATCGAATGCTGAAAGCTGCACTGAACTATAAAACCATTGTTAGAAGAGACGTGGGATGACCGAGGATGAGACTGGTGCCGGTACAGGCGTATAGGCTATAGTCCAATCCTTGAATAAGAAGAAGAAGAAGAAGAAGAAGAAGAAGAAGAAGAAGAAGAAGAAGAAGAAGAAGAAGAAGAAGAAGAAGAAGAAGAAGAAGAAGACATTTCTTTTATTCTACAATTACCCGTATTTGTAAGCATTATTTTTACACACACAGGCTTAGAAATAGGCCTACGTTTACGTGTTTGTGGAATTTCGCTAAAACTTTTAATACCTCTGGTAGGGTAGGATATTGATCTCTCTGATCGCCACTCGTAGTTACGGCACTGACATTCAAACACATTACAGCAAAGAAACAGATTCTGTAGATATAAAGCGAGTCACTATATATATTCCACAGAGATTTGGGTACTGTACGGGGTAATGGGTTGGAAGCGCTTATCTAACAGATGTTACTGAGCTCATGTATTGTTCGTATATTGCTGGGTGTCACTTGAAATCCCGCGCGCACACCTCTCCTGTATCCATGTCATACGCAGACAGTATCTGCCTCTTTGTATCTTTATACTGTTGTTTCGGTACCTTGTATACATGTCAGTTGTCAGTTGTGTTTGTGACGTCACACGTGTACTCACGTGCGCGCGCATACACTCAATCGTTTCATTTTGTAAATTTATTGTTGCAAATGTTAGCTCACTGTGCAATGTGACAAGAATTGTTCGTCTTGTTATTTGAATTACATCAGTCTCTGTAATTCCTACTTTGTCGTGTTCACTTGTTGAACTGTTACTTTTCATGTTCCGGACGAGGATTTTCAGTGTTTCCACCAATTTCAAGTCCTAAATCACGACAAAAAATATCCCGCTGGAACCCGTGAATCCACCTTCACAGCTGGTCAATTCGTAGACTACTAGTTCTACTTGTCACTACCCTATTGGCTCAGCTCCATTAAGCCACGTCATCTGAATTGTTGGACTGAATACAAAACAAATTAAACTTTTAAAGGAAATGATGGTAGAAAGGAAGTTATTACACAAATTCCCCTGTTGCATGAACTTTCTCGCTAACGGACAATTTGTTAACTGGCTATAAAATTTTCAACGTCTGTTTTACCCAACGCCCGTTTGGACCAGGTTAGTAAACACTCATTAACATGACTACGCTGCTACAATTAATTTTCGATTCACTTCAGATTGGCGGAAACATTAAAGTCTGTCAAAAGTTATGTTCACGTAGTTCATGAGGTTGGGTGCTTGGAGCTGACTGACTTTCAGTAGCAGTGGAAGGCGTTTTCGGTTGACATGCGCAGATCGCTCTCACGCAAGCAGCACGTCAACTGTCCGCAGATGACGTAACCGCTACAAACATCGGACACTCCCACTACAGTAAAACAACGCCGCCATCTGGGACTGGTTTGTTTGTAACCAAGCCATCAAGACGGGTCTCAGTCTGCAAACGGTGGAAGAGTTTGTCTTCAGACTTTCTGTGGCCCTCTTCTTCCGGGCAGCAGACTTCCATCACCCCCACCTCCGTGACCTGGCCAGGGACGAAGGTCCTTCATGCCACATAGTCAACAGACTCCGCACTCTGCTGGACGATCCCCAATAGTCTCCTACATAGGGCCCTTCTCCTGAGGGAGCCAATACCCTTACACTGCACAATCTAACCTGATAAACCCTCAAACCATAAACTACGACACTGAACCTCACACCGCCCGGAATGGTCTGCCCTGGTCGTTTGCGGCCTCGGCGGGACTGTCTCATGTCAGGTGTGCAAGAGCCTTCTTTCATCAGGCGCCCGCCCTGGATACGCAACAGGCCTGTGCAGATCACCGCTGAGCGGATAGTGGGGCCTCGTCGGAGACAGCAGCGCTGGCTAACCGGTCCTCAAATGTACCGGGAGGTTTCTCCGCTGTGACTCGGACCGTGTTACCGCTGGCTTCATGGCTTCAGGGCACAAGACAACCCAGACTTTGCTAGGCTGAGCACTTGCTGAGATCCCCTACCCAAACGAAAAGGAGTACACCATCCGAACCCAAGACCTTGAATACCTTAGCCCTTGAGAGAGTTTCGATACTTGCAGTCATCGGAGGAGTCACTCCGGGCCCAGCTACCACGCAGGGGCCTCGAGCCCCGTCCACCCATTAGCTACAAGCTACATCTGGGAGTGTGTGTACCCGCCCCTGAATTACTGCGCACCATTGAATAACAAACTTACAAATAGTAACTACAAACTTACGTTAACTTTGACAAATAGTATAAAAGTAACTAACAGTACCGCGAAACCTAATTATAGTCAGTGTAGAAATAAGCTGTCAATCTTTTCCCAATACTGAAAATTTGGGTGTAGCTGTGCCGGAAACGGGCACGTTGTATCTTCAGCGGAAAACGTGGATTATTCAACCAGTGGGATGTGACTAGCCTTCATCATCATCATCATTGGCTCGACAGCACTTTGTGACCCTGGCCTTCTTCAGAAGATCTTGCTATTCTTCTTTATTCATAGCCACAATCTTCCAGTTACTAATTCTAAGAGTAATGATGTCCTGAGTAACCCTGTCCCTCCATCTCAGTTTTTTCCCTTCCAACTTTCCTTTTACCTTCTAGCTTTGCATCAAGTATCTTCTTAATAACTCTCCTTTGACAACCACGTATAATATGTCCACCCATTCTAATCTTTTTAACTTAATAAAGGCGACCACATCAGGTTCATAAAACAAATTATAAAGCTTTAAATTATATCTTTTCCTCTAGGCTCCCCGTCTTCCATGGACCAAAAATTTGGACTATACATCCTTCTCAGGCTACATCATCACCAGGAAACGTAGATCCGACCAGCGGGATGTGACTAGCCTTCGCCTTCTTCAAACCCTCTGCAAACGACAGCCTATCGCGAACGTCGAAAGACAAACCGAACGGATTGTTTACAAACACGGCATCGAAACGTTGTGGTTGATTGCTCTCCAGTGATCTTGCATGACATCGACTGTGTTGAGTTCCTCTTCCATTGGATTGCAGTCGTCTTCGATAGATGCGGGAGCCTCGTCTGAGAACTGTACCTCTACCGACTCGGCGATAGCGGCCATAGAGGTGCTAGCGCCATGATTCGCCGCGTCGACTTTTCAACGTTTCTGAAGTCGTCTCACTCGTTCCGCCACTGATACGGCTGTACTGATCTATAGCCGATTAGACTTCCTTACCGATGAGATGTGTTGTTTGTGTTTCCTATGGACGTTTCGGTGAGTTTGAACTGACATAGCGTAATTGAAATTTTTTCACGACTTACTGTTGGTTTGTCACCAACAAATATTTTACAAAGTTCACTTCTTATGGCTTAAATCGACAGATATTTTCGTTTAGTACCAAAATCATGGCGCTAGCACATTGGAGTAGCGAGATATTATTATTATTCCGGCAGCACAATGTTTACACATTTTCCGGAATCAAAGTTTACAGAAGTGATTGAATTCTCATCTTTCACTCCTTCTTGTCTGTCCAAAGGTCTTCTTCAGTTTCTCGTTCCCTCAATATAGTCTGAATTTCTTCTATCCGGGTGATCGGTGGTCTTCCTCTTTTCCTTTTTGTTGGTGAGGTTCATTCCATAACTCATCTTGGTAATCTTTCCTGTGCCATTCTTTTCGAATGTCCATACCACTGTAATTTTGTTTGTTTGGATAAATCAACAACTGAATTTTTCACATTCATTCTATCCTTAATGACATCATTTCTAATTTTCTCACGTCTGGATACTATTGCAGAACGTCTCCAAAAGTCCATCTCTGCTGTCATTAATTTTGTTCTTGTGTGTTTATTTGTAGTAGTAATCAGTTATCAGTAGCGAGATATACTGAAGATAAATTTCCGACAATGGCCACAAACGCAGCCAGACGCCGCGTACACTCGCGTCTCGGGCATGGGCGGCTCCAACTCAAGGTAATACATGCATTTTAGTTGTATTCACTGATTGAACGTAATCACATTTACGTCAGTCTTGTTATTAGTCACGAAGTGAGAGTATCTCAATGACCAAGACGGAAACTAATACTTGGGGCAGCAGCAGCTGGACGTGCCCCACTGTTTGCAGTGTCCGGACAAACACCGGTGACTACCTGATACTACAGTCATCTTGAGTAACCATGTGTATGATTTGTATGAGTCCTCCAGATATATTTTGGAGGGATGCGGGCTGTGAGTGTGGTTCTAGACCGCAGAGCGATCCGCAACAGCTTGTTTTTTTTTTTTTTTTATGGGTGGTAACGGGCGACTAGGGAAGGGATCGGCGGGTAAGAGTAATATTTTTACCTTGAAAAGACAGGAAATGATTTATTTACTGTTTATTATGAAAAGGATGGGGGGTCGTCGAGCAGGGCTCGGGGGGCGCTTATGTTTTCGTGGAGGTAGCCCTTCGTCTGTACTAAGGCGGCGGAGATAAGGATAGGACGAGATAGAGGCTCGTGTGAACAGTCTGAGCGTAAGGGAGCGGACAAACTCATCAATGGAAGGAACCTTCAACTCTCTCCTGATAGCGTCATAGTCGAAATGGATCACACCGTAGAAATTATATCGATGTTTTCCGTTCTGGTCCCCCATGTGTCACTCTGCTTTTAAAAATGTATTCACGTCCAAAAATGGTTCGTTGTATATATACCATGCCTATAAATTTTAACAATACATTTATAATTTTATATACCGATATATATGAAAACAGCGTTGTTTACTTTGGTGTTGGCGTCATTAAAATAAGATTTTTAGGAAAGTAAGTCTTCTTCTTCTTCTTCTTCTTCTTCTTCTTCTTCTTCTTCTTCTTCTTCTTCTTCTTCTTCTTCTTCTTCTTCTTCTTCTCCTTCTCCTTCTCCTTCTCCTTCTCCTTCTCCTTCTCCTTCTCCTTCTCCTTCTCCTTCTCCTTCTCCTTCTCCTTCTCCTTCTCCTTCTCCTCCTCCTCCTCCTCCTCCTCGTCTTCAAGGATTAGGTTATATAAACTTGTTCGGCATCCATCTTAACCTCAGACGACCCACGTCTCTTTTACCAACGGGTCTATAGTTGGATCCCGCTTTCGGCAATCGACCATCCTTGGCAGACGATCACACCATTGTCTTCTGTAAATTGCAATAATTTTATTTATGTCCTTTACTTCGAGTTCTGCTCTGATATCTTCATTCCTTACTCTATATTGCAATGTATAATTTAAAGTATTTTGAATAAACTGCATTTCAGCACTTTGATTCTTGCCGCTTCCTTTCATGTCATGACGCCTCACTTGGACAAATCAATGTGGGTATTGCAATTGTCTTATACAATTTAATCCTTGTCCTGTGTCTTGTTTTATACCTAAGATTTCTATGAATTGTACCACAAATATTCCTAAATTTATTTATGTTGTCTCTTATGTCATATTCAGATTCATAGCTTACTGCACAGCCGAGATATTTGAAACGGCTCACTTGTTATAAAATGCAGTTGTTTATAACTATCTTAGTCCTCACTGGATATTTACCTTTAAAGTCCATGCTTTTGGTCTTTCTTACTGAAATTGTCAGTGAGTATTCTCTTGTCACTTCTTGTAATTGAGACATAGCTCTTTGTAAATCATCCTCATTTTCTTGAATAAGAACTATGTTATCCGCATATAGCAAGGAACCCATAATAATTGATTTGTTAAACTGCATTCCCGAAGTCGCTCTGGATTTCCATGCTCTCAACATGTCGTTAATGTATATATTAAAAAAGTCTGGGGAAACACAGCTTCTCTCCCTAACTCCCTTATTTATTGGAATGTCACCTGAAAGCCTACCATTCAGATCCAGGGCTACAGATGTACTTTTATAAAGGATCTTAACTGAATTTATTAAATGCTGTGGATAGCCTCTTCTATCCATAACATTCCATAACTTTTGACGGTCTACATTATCAAAAGCTTTTTCCAGATCAACAAAAGCGATATGCATTTCCTGGTTATACTCCCGGTTTTTCTCTATTATCTGTTGCAATAATACAAACAATGCTTCCACAGTCGACCTATCCTTTCTAAAACGGAAAGTAAGTGTGTATGTATATATATATATATATATATATATAATAAAATATTGAAAACCCCAGATATTTAGATAAATTGCATGTGGCTGAGGGTTGGCACTCAAACTGTAGCTTATGTGTGAAATAAGAGAGAAGTGTCTTTCCATCAGAAACTGCCACCCTGGATCAGCCATAAATATAAGGTTACTTGAAATTGTATGAGAGCTTCGACTGTAACGAAACCCCACCATTAGTGAGAGGAATCACATCCCGTCTAATTGACGATGACATACGATATGTGGCGATTACTGTGTGCTTGGGGAACTGAGTGCTGCATGTATCGACCTCCATCATGGCTGCTGGTGTCAAATCCCATTAGATCTGAACTTTAGTGTGAATGTCTACACAACGATTTGTTGCCGGGATGAATTGTATTCTGAATAGCAGTAGGCTCGTTAGATCTTAAAACTTAAGAAATTTAAAACTTCTCTTACCGATGAAATATTATTTGTGATTAACATCTTGTTAGTAGACTAAATTATGTCACAAACAACGGAACGAAAGTTATCTTTATATTACGCTGTCAATCATCATAACTATCAGAACACTATGTACAGCTGTCCTAAAAACAAACCTATTAATGTTGAATCAAACAATTTTTTAATAATATATATTTCTAACCCACGAAATTTTTCTTTCCTCTAAGAATTTTTTTGTCTTTCGACTTTACCGCAAAGCACGAGTTGTGAAACTTAAACTTTTTATTTAGATTCTCACAAAGTTTGCCCAAAACACACCAACGTTACTTCTCAGTACTAAAAACCAGTTCTTTTCGACGATATTTAAACTTAATATAGACTGAGTTTAAGGCAATGAAGTCAGAGTCCCATCCAACAACAGATAAAGAGAAGAAAATGGAGGTGGATCGGGGACACCCTGAGAAGACCACTATAAAATATCGCTAGACAGGCACTGAATTGGAATTCGCAAGGTAACCGCAGACGTGGAAGCGTCAAGGCCCTATGTTCCACCTAGGAATTTAAGGACTTGACTAACTTCAGGCAATGAAATATGGACTGCTTACTGACTTTCATTCTTGTAACACTTTAGAGAAAGTTCTGTGTAAAACCACGCCCAAACTAACTAAATTAGACTGCAAGATGTTACATACAGTCTTCCGCGTGAATATTGATTACGGATTACGGTAAGAAACTTCAAGGTCTTTAGAAGTACGTCAGGAAGAACATAGAAAAATATTACAGAAAGGAAAACTAACATATCCAAGTTAGCTGAACAGTATGGGATGAGCAACATAAAATCCTGTTGGATTAAGTAGATACCGTTGGGTGAGAAAATAATATTAATAAAGGTAAAATCACAGAGGCATCTTTTATGGTTGTAAATGATCAGTCACGCTGTATGGGAGTGATACATGATTACTTTCACACAGAGACAGAGGGCAGGTTACATCAGCAGAAATGAATTTTCTCAGATAGGTCAAAGGGTGCACGTTACGAGACAGAATAACTAATGCACAACAGATAAGGCGAGAATTACAAATTTTTTAATTACAGGATAGAATTACGGAATACAAGGCCAACTGGTGTAAGCATTTGGGCAGAATGCAGCAAGATCGCCTGCTCAAACTTGCCTTGAATTATAAACCCACGGGGTATAGTAGTGTGGAGCGTGTGAGGACGAGATGGTTTCCGGAACAGGCAGTGCAGCCTAATCCATGAAGTGGTGATGAAGAAGATGATGATCAGTCAGCCTAGTAAAGATGTATCAAATTTGAAAGAGTACAGCTACCGGTGCATAACTCTGCACCCGAGTTCCGGCCGCTCTCACTGTACTAATCAGCTCAAAAACATCGCTTTGCCTATACTGACCTCGACGCGATGTCTCATCTCACCTGAATTACACTTGTTTTCCTGGTGCCTATACAAATTGAATTAGTTTTATGTAATTGTCTTTATATTCACAATAAACTTGGCTTCTCAAGTCACTTCATTACAGTGTTTACAAGAAGGATAATGATTTACCCCGCGCGCCTCACCCTTACATACACCCCGCTCCCGGACCCAAGCGCTCAACTATGCGCTAGTAGCTGTATGTACGTCGAGGTAGGCGGGATTAGCCGTGGTGGGAGGGACCAGATTGGTTAGTTGCGTATTTAAACGGGGCGTTGTTCGTCTCTGACGTTGTGAACTTGCGTCAGTGTGGTTGTTTTTCCCCCGGTTCCGTCCGGCGGACTTACATGGTAAGCAATGGTTCTTATATATATATATATATATATATATATATATATATATATTGCAACGTTTATTTTTTGAAAAGAGGAGTGAGACGTTGATGACATGAAATAATTAATAAAAACATATTAAAAGAATCAATCAATGGACTATTAAGTACTGCAAAGAAAATCAATTTATTATTAAAATTTGAAACTGTTTATATTCTCTTTTATAAGGTTACACTCTGAAAACAACATATTGTTAGGACGGTCTACTTGATCGTCGTATGGTACAGTGGAAAACAAAATACAGGACACCAATAAAGTCACTGAAAACCAGCTTTAATTATCACAGTTAAACAGTTCGTAATTAACAACACAGTCTTTTACAACAAATTAAATAAAAATTGTTCACACGCAATAAAATTTCAACTAATATAAAACACAATTGAATTACAATTACACCACCCGATTATAAAACACAACACTTCGCCACAATAACCACTTGAACGCACAGAGTAATCACTTGTAATCGCCCGACAGTATACTGAACTAAGGCCGCTGACGCCTTGTATTTATACAACGCTCACAGACTAGAACATTCCATAACTACGCGTTATCTCTCTACTATGACGTAATTAATTGCGGCCTTGACACAGTCAGCGAGGCTGGCCGCGCGGCGTCTAGGAAAGTCTCGCAAGCGCATGTTGAAATCACGTTCGCCACAACATTCAGCCGGATTCCAATCTATATCTTTTCTATACAGGACACATTCATAACATAATATAATCTTAAACATCTAAACATACATGATGAACAAATTATAAAATTCTTTTATATTGTGTGGGTGTCTCACTTTGAATCATTGTTACAATTTAAACTCATAGCAACTCATCTATACAAATACTATTAACTTTACCAAATAAAAATTGAATTGTTGCTGTTAATATTTATTTTAATAAAATAACATTTACTTTAAGAACATTTGTGATTTATAATGACACACCCAATTTTTTTAATTAAACAGAATAAAATTATTATTTTCAACACCAATTTACAATTACGTCTTTTACTCTGAATATTTACTTTGAATCATTGTTACAATTTAAACTCATAGCAACTCATCTATACAAATACTATTAACTTTACCAAATAAAAATTGAATTGTTGCTGTTAATATTTATTTTAATAAAATAACATTTACTTTAAGAACATTTGTGATTTATAATGACACACCCAATTTTTTTAATTAAACAGAATAAAATTATTATTTTCAACACCAATTTACAATTACGTCTTTTACTCTGAATATTTACACTATTTACATTTAAGCCATTATATTACTTTATTATCTCACATTCTGTTCTTTATGAGTTCTTGTTTAACACAAAAATATAGTTCATTTATCAGCTGCCTATTGTTGAGGTTACCTTTGCGTGTGTACGTGTGTGTGTGTCCTGAATGCTGACAATGACGATGATGATGATGATGCTGTTGCTTCCTTGATACTCTATAGCCTCTTGTGGATGGTGGACCAGTGCTCTCCCATCAATCTTGGGTAGGCCTAATTTTGTATTTAATATACTAGTGTAACTTACACCTGAAGACGACCACAAAGATTAATCGAACTTATCAAATTTATACAAAAGTGTACAGATTCAAATTCCACATTAAGTACACGTTTTATGCTAAAAAACAGTTTTTTTGTAGCTAATGCACTCTCTTTTATTATTTATAAGTTCATGAATCTAAAAACGCATTTATTTTGTCCTTATTTATGAAAATACATTTTTGTGAATTCATATTAAATAAATTTATACAACTGAAAATATTTTTAATTTAAAATTTTGATACGAAGATTAATTTGTTATTTTAATAAGAAATTTTAATCTGTTTCAGGTTGGGCGACAAGCCTGTTTGTAGTAGGCCTATCGACGCCTCAACCATGAGTGGACTTGCGTGCACCTCTGCCCAAACTACTTACGTGCAGTGAAATATGGGGTGACGGACACGTCAGCTGATTGCCATTGTCAAGAAAACCATTACGTTTCTAATACTAATCATCACCATCACCATCATCATCTCCACTTCACGGATTAGGCTGCACTGCCTGTTCCGAAAACCACCTCATCCTCGGACGCCACACTCTACGATAGCCTACCCTGTGCGTTTATAATTCAGGACAAGATTGGGAAGGCGATCTTGCTGCATTCTTTCCAAATGGTCTTACCCCAGTTGGCCTTGTATTCCGTAATTATATCCTGTAATTTAAAAATTTGTAATTCTTCGCCTTATCTGTGCATTACTGATTCTGTCTCGTATGGTGCACTCTTTGACCAACCTGAGAAATTTCGTTTCTGCTGATGTAACCTTCCCTCTGTCTCCCTGTGAAAGTATCCATGTCTCACTCCCATACAGCGCCACCGGTACAGCCATGGTCTTATAAAACATAAGCTTAATGTCTTTCCTAGTTTTGTGTTTTAAGGTTATATGGATTGTCCCACATATATGTTTAAATTGATTAAGTTTATTTTCAACATCAGAATCAACTGCGAAAGATATCTCTCATCCAAGATAATTAAAACTAGATACCTGCTCCAAGGTGCTTCCATTTACCTCTGTCTTTGTCCTTACTAGATACTCCCCTCCAAAAGCCATTAATTTTGTTTTCTGTGATATAGCACCAAGCCTCTGCTAAATTCCTCAAGATGAATACTCCCCTCTGCAAGTCATTGTCTGTTATATAATACCAAAATCGTCTGCATATAAAATAATACTAAGCGTTTCTATTAATCATATGGCTAAAAAATCATATTGGTTCCTAAACATATTGGGTTTACGAGGAGGGGTTGATGTCCCTTCGCCCAACCCCCAGCCTGGAGGGCCGGCTCATTTTTATTCAGGGTTTCCGTCCCCTAGACCGGCTGCTTTCACTACAGCTTAGAGCCTGGTCCTACTCTGATTTTCTGTCAGGGTTTACTCCCTTAGCCTTTGAAGATCCCTCTTCATCCCAAGGCAGCGATTATCTACTCCAGGGAGAACGGGTTGCCTCTTTCGCCTTTTGCGCCGTACCGTAGGCTCCATACTCTGCCTCATCCGCAGAGTTTTCACAGTGGCAATTTCAAGCCGCTGGATAGACGCAGTGGCGAGTGATGCTGATAATTTACTTAAAATAAAACTATAGACATCTATCGCCAAGGACAGGGAAAAATGGAGGCGGATGATTATGGAGGCTAAGGTTCGACTTCGAACTGTGACGCCATAGAAGAAGAAGAAAAAATCATATTTGAAAGCTTTTAATGCAATAAAAGCTCTTTAGATCTGCGGCACACGTAGTTAATACCATTGTCCAAAAAGATTGTCCCGTTAATAAAATAACTAGCATTTCGCCTAAGTGACTAATTGCGTTGTTGCCACATTTAGTACTTTTAATGAAGCCAAACCTTCGAGTCGTCGTCATTCTGTTTGTAAGCTTGCCACTTATAAACCCATTTAAGTGACATAAAGAAACATGGCAACAACGCAACTAACTACATGGGTAGAGCTTAGTAATAATTCATGACTCATAACAATTCTTTTGTCCGCCGATGTTAACCGTTTTACTGTGAAACTAATATACTACGAGCCATCGTGAATTCGTAAATTACCTGGACATGTTTTTTTTTTTTTTTAGCCAATTTTATGACTAATGGACATGAGGCGGAGCTGCATCCATCGATGTAGCCCGTACTATCTTCTCAAGTCAGTGGGCCATTTTCATGTACGAGGGGAAAAGTTCCGTTTTATTTAAATATTGCCGCGGTATCGATGCCGTCACGCTGTTGCGCATGCGCGGCGATTTTGTTGATTCTTTAGCAAGGCAACAACTCCATTTTTAAACAACTTTGCACCGAGTAAGCTTTGGTGGACGTGTTTATAATTCGAAGACACTCGAGATGCCTGCCGCTTGTGAAAGTAGGTACGTGATTCGGTTCTTGAATGCGAAAGGCATTAAAACAATTGAAGTTCACCGTCAGATTTTCGATATTTATGGAGAAAAAGCAGTGAGCGTTTCAGTGGTACCAAGATGGATACGACTTTTTCTGCATAAATCGATCCAGAGTAAGCGACGTGGGATGCTTACCCGGGACATTGCGATGAATCATGGCACTGCATGCACACTGACGCTGCAACGCAACATCTCCTCACAAAGTTTTACTGGCAAAAATTTGATCAACCACCTTACAACCTAAACCTCACACAAAGCGAATATCACTTTTCAAGCATGAGAAATCCTTCCTTGGCGACCAACGATCTCAAAACAAGCTGTTAATATATGATTCAAATCTCAGGCGGGAAATTTCTACGACGAAGGGTACAAAGCCTGTTACTTGGTTATGAAAAGTGTTTCAAAAATGACGGAAACTATTTAGAAAAGTAGTTTAAGGTGTGTACTTTAATAAAAATGTTTTGTAAATTGATTAAGTTATTGATCTGTCAAAAACCACTAGATAAAAACCAGTAAGTTCCATAATAATCATAGGCCTATGTCTATAAAATAATAGGCTACTGGGAAGCCTTTAATGTAATATAATGTTTTCTTAGGTCTGCAGCATACTACACCACTACATAGTAAGATAGGGAGAAAAGAGAGAGAGAGAGAGAGAGAGAGAGAGAGAGAGAGAGAGAGAGAGAGAGAGAGAGAGAGAGAGAGAGAATGATAGTGTCGACGCTACGTTACATTGTAAGAATATTAAATTTCGGTTATACCACAAAGCAGAGCGGAGAGAGACGAACATAATGTAGATTTATATCTGTGAAAGTTTTCCCTTGTTTGTAGTGAACTGAATGGATTTTCGATACGAAGCAGGCAAGATGCCGCGGGTTAGTACCCTACAATGATCAATAAACTAAATACGTACATCGCGTTGATGATATACTGCAGGCAGTGACTGCAACTGACTGAGTAGGAAATAATTTTCCCTTAAGTGTCTGTTGCTCCGTGTGTACATTTAGGGTTCATTGCTGAAATGAATAATGTTTTTTATGTTGTACTTTTTTTTTAGAGGTACTTTAAAATATTAGTCGATGAATAAAAGCTAGAATATGTATCTTTTCCGACGAAAACCGAGTGTTATAACACTATAACGCTAAATTAAAAAATAATTTAAACTAATAACTCTCTAAGCTGCAAAACTCACTCACTGTTGTGAACGAATCGCATGTACTTATTACCAACTTTGTCGTGTTTACTTGCAAAACTGCTACCTGACGTGTTCCGGACGAGGCTTTTCCAGACGAGGTGTCCAAGTCCTAAACCACGACAAATAAATATCCCGCTGGAACTCGTATATATACCCGTGAATCCGCCTTTACGGTTGGTTAATTTTTAAGAAAACAGTTACGGTAGATCTTAGGCCGAACGGTATCCGACAACTTTTTTCGGATAAAACCAACCCGTAACTGTTTTCTTAACAGGCTTTTCGCGGCCTGAAGAAGATCCCCAAGGGTGGGATACGAAATGTTGCCGACGATGTCGAAATTTTACAGCAACCGACCACTGCCTAACAGCCCGGTATTTTATAATTTTGAGGATACTGACACCGGCCGTCTAAACTTAAGACAAAAATTAAGTTGAGCAAAGTGAGATTCCATGTAAAGCTTGCAGGCTCTCCATAAACGTGCTCACAAGCTCATAAACGTATACTAGGTAGTCTGGTGTTTTCTAAAGATAGTTTTTTGTTGTATTACCTTATTTCAGTTCCGTCTTTTTAACTTTTAGTAACTATGTGACGCGTTTCGGAACGATAGTTCCATCACCAGACACACACGCCCATATATCCCTCATAAGAGATCGTCAAACATTAAATTTTTTTATTTACAGTGAACCACATATTGACAATAAGAACTGATTCGGTTACACGATACTTGAACGGTATACACCGAGTCGTGTGTGGTCTGACATTGACAAGACTTCAGTTCCGATTGTTGATATCTGGTTCATTGTAAATAAAAAATTTTAAGGTCGACGACCTCATATGTGTCTGATGATGAAAAGATCATTCCGAAACGTGTCACAAGACGGATCTGAAATAAGGTAATCCAGTAGAACCTACATTAACCGAAACACTTTTTAACAGAAATATCGTTTAACCGAAACGACCGACCAAAAAAAATATATATATATAATGCAACAGTACAAATGTATAGGTTACTGTGCATTGCACAAAGTAATTAAAATATTTAATTAGAATAAATAAATAATTCGTTTTGTTAATAATAATAGTTCAGTTTGCAATATGACAGACCAAACGTGCAGGTTAGAACAGGTGAAACACCCCAGCTGCTCTGTCTCTGTGTACTCACGTATGTTGCGTGCGTGTGTGTGTGTGTGTGTGTGTGTGTGTGTGTGTGTGTGTGTGTGTGTGTGTGTGTGTGTGTGTGTGTGCGACCTGTCCATTCCTGAAAAGCGTCAACCCTTATGGAACGCTATCATTTATTTGCATCTATTTAATTTGTAATACTTGTGTGCATAATAGCACAAAACCAAATACACCAAAATGTGTATAAAAAATAGCGAAAAACGGATAAAAAGTGTAATTATAGGAGAATAGAAATAAATAGTACTTATGTTAAGTAAGGTAAAGAAAAACGGTTTGTGCATGATGAACACACATAAATTACCGACAGAATGAATATCGGGTAATGTGCAAAAGACTTCGCAATTCGCGAATACGAGCGAATTAAATGTGACAAGAATCGTGGATTAAAAGTGACGCTCTCGACAAGCTCAAACATGCAGAATATTGTCGAGACATGATTTTGGCGCCCTGGGTATACATACAGGAGACGCGCTAACATCATTCTCTTCCTCAATCAACCATCGTAGCGGCCGGAGGCTCTGCTTGACGAGTACAACTCTTTCCTTGATCGACTACTATGGCAGCCAGAGACTCTGCATAGAGACAACAACAGTTACTTCTCAAACACAGGAGCAGTCAAGAACTTCAACACTACTCATCAGTTTGTGTGAGTACTTGCAACCTGAGATCATGACGGGAGATGAGGGAGCAGCCAAGTACATGCAATAATCCAGAAGTACTAGAATCCGACGGACGAAGGACCAGGACTCCAGGAATCCAGGACGACAAAGGAGCATCCAGTATCAAGGACCGAAGAGGACACGCTGCCGATGTACCACAACAATAAGGTGACAAACAACCATGCACTTGAAAACCGAGACTTAATCAAAAGACAATAATTAACAAAGAAAAAAAGAGACAATCCAATTCAAATATGAATTAATAATTTGTATAACTGTAAATATTTGTTTGTATAATGATTAACGTAATATTTAAGAATGTTTAACGATAATTTTTATCTGTAACGAAGAAAATACAAATTGAAATCTATAATTTTTGGTAATTATCAATTATTTGATTGATTTGGTAATTGATAATTGAAATTATCAATTGATAAAGTCATTAGAAAATTTTATTAGAAAGCAATGCATATGCAGTAATTTAAAAGGAGATTAGATGATTAGAAAATTAGATAATCTAATCAGTATAATAATAATGAGCTAGCTGATGGTAATATAATAATTACAACGATGTATTAGAATATAATGTTGAATAACATGTGTAATATAAGAGTATAAATTATGTGTAATAATAAGACGTGCAAATAATGATTTTGATTCGTAACACAAATAAGAAATTTTATTAATAAATATTGAAATGATTTTTAACCAGATTACATAGCGTTATTATTATTACGATTACACCTTTCATGAAATACACACAGTAATTTAATGTGTTCTAGTGTTATGTAAAGATTTGTCGCACAATAAATAAATAAAATCGTTTGTAGTGTTGTAAAATGGCTTCCAAAAACATGGGGCTAACACATTGAACTCGTTAAAAGTGTTGTAATATATATATTCAAACACTTTTTGCTACAGTCTATTTCTTGATGCATATACGAGTATAATATATTTAAAATTTATATTTACTTTACCTCAAGATGTTTTTCCCTTATTTGGACATGTTTCGGGAAACATATTGTTCCCCGAATCTTGTGGAGTAGGCCTACTTGTGTTTTGGTTGGTTGTTGTTATTTTTTCCTGTTGGTTTTTGGTA
The DNA here is from genome assembly GCA_034769895.1 of Magicicada septendecula. Classification (NCBI taxonomy): domain Eukaryota; kingdom Metazoa; phylum Arthropoda; class Insecta; order Hemiptera; family Cicadidae; genus Magicicada; species Magicicada septendecula. The sequence goes on along the minus strand of CM068367.1, from coordinate 62,536,798 downwards.
TTTTAAACTGGTATTATTGTGTGTGATTATGGTGTATATATTAGCTTTTTGTGTAATTTTGAATCTTGTGGAGTACATGTGTTTTGGTTGGTTGTTGTTATGGTTTCCTGTTGGTTTTTGGTATTTTAAACTGGTGTTATTGTATGTGATGGTAGTGTATATATTAGCTTTTTGTGTATTTTCAATGTTAATTGCTTTGAAAATTGTGTCATGTTTTGTATTGATTTGTATTTGTTCAGTTATTAGTTTGTTTTGTGTTTGTATATTTGTAAATTTTCCCATACCTATGTACATATATTCCCGATTTTTACTACACTGAAAACACGATGGAAAAACACGGAAAACTAAAGTAATAAACATATAATAAATTGTGCGTCATGTCAATAATAAAGCGGAAACGGGTCATGATAACGATTGAAGAAAAATTGGAGGCAATTAAAAGAATTAAAAATGACGTGATTTTGCGAACTGTGGCAGCCGATTTTGATGTTGGTGTTCCTACTGTTTCTGTTGGGTCAAGATGAAAAATAAGCTTGAAGAGCATGCTTCGAAGATGCCAAACAAGAAAACAATGAAGACGTGTCAAAACAAGAAAGCAAATGAGGCTCATTTTTTTCTTTTTATGGTTCACACAACAAAGGGACGACGAAAACGATGACATAGGACAGGGCAGCAGCCATGACACCGCTGACGAGATCTTCGAAGCCTTAGAGGTAAGAGATTTTATTTTGCGTTAGGGCATTAACTATTAGGCTATTTGAAATACGCGTTTTTCTCACGGAATTTTATTCAAATTTTCAGATACCGTTACGGTTCCTCGAACGACCTGAAGAATCAAAGCCCTTTGACGTTCTGCTAATGAAGCGAAGGCGAGATACTGCTACAAGAAAGCAATGTGAAAAGAAAAAGCAAAGGAAAATACAAGACTTTAAAAAATCGTAAAACTAGTGTTAAAAATGATTTTACGTAAGTAGTTTGATTTTTTTATTAAAACCTCTTGATAATATTGTATATTGCCTCCAGTTATTTTACATCACGCTTTACAAAATGATATCTTAATCCGAAATCTTAATCCAAAACCGCCTTCCCCCCTTCGTTTCTGTTAACAGAGGTTCTGTTAAGACGGATCCAAAATAAACTAATCCAGTAGAACCTTCATTAACCGAAACAATTTTAACCAAAATATCGTTTAACCGAAATGATCAGCCAAAAAAAATTGTACATTCCCGATTTTTACTACACTGAAAACACGATGGATAAAACACGAAAACTAAATTAATAAACATGTAATAAATTTCGCGTCATGTCAACAAAGCGAAAACGGGTCACGATAACGATTGAAGAAAAATCGGAGACAATTAAAAGAATTTAAAATGACGAGACTGCAAATTTTGGCAGCAGATTTTGAAGTTGGTATTCCTACTGTTTCTGATTGGGTCAAGATGAAATATAAGTTTGAAGACCATGCTTCGAAGATGCCAAACAAGAAAACAATGAAGACGTGTCAAAACGAGAAAGTAAATGAGGGTGTTTTTTATAATTTACGCAACAAAGGGACGACGAAGACGATGACATTTCAGAGAGCAGCAGCCTTGACACCGCTGACGAGATCTTCGATGCCTTAGAAGTAAGAGATTTTATTTTGGGTAAGGGAATTAAATATTAGGCTATATGAAATACGCGTTTTTCTCACAAAGTTTTATTCATATTTTCAGATAGCGTTACGGTTCGTCGAACGATCTGAAGAATCAAAGCCCTTTGACGTTCTGCTAATAAAGCCATGGTGAGATATTGCTGCAAGAAAGTAATATGAAAAAAAAAATAAAGAAAATACAGGATTAAAAAAATATCATAAAATTAATTTTAAAAAACGACTTTATGTAAATACAGTGGAACTCGCGAATAACTAGCTCGCTTATAACGAGAACTCAGATGTAACGAGCAAACGTACGAGATTTGTTTGGTTTCGTATCTTAGTAATGATCCTTAAACTCGCTTTTAATGAGTAGGAACACATTATAGACTTGGTTATAACGAGCATTTTATCGCAGGCTTGTTCGCGGGTTAAGGTCCAACAAAAATAAGTTACAATACCGCATTTTAAACATTCGTTTTAATCATTAACGCAATTTAGTGAAACTAATAATATAAGTGATGAATTCGTGGAATATTTAAATTAATCACAAAACTGTTTTGATATCTACAGATAAAAAATTACTAAACAAACAAAATTGATGACATTTTTAAAGTTAATTAAGTTCTGTGTGCGAAATATAATTTTGACGTTTCCATTTAGAACGAAGAACAAAAAGACAAATAAATTAGATTGAATTTTCGTGTAATTTAAATTAAATATTGTACATGTGGCATGGAAAGTTTTGTGTTTTTTGCCAGATACGTAGCTGGCTGATTTTTGGTAAGTTTTTACTACACAGTTACTTTTACTATATTTTACGAATGCACTATACACCGATATTCAGCAAAGAATGTTACCGTCTAAAATATGTTCAAAGTCTAAATTTCAATTTTAAACGTAGAATGTAAAACATGTCAAAATTTTATTGTGCAAAGCCTCTTCTATAGTAAATTTTTGTTGTTGTGTGTTCGACAATCACGGTATAACAATTTAGGCTTGCGAGTCGACAACTCGGATGTAGCGAGCACCCGGTTTTAACGAGCACATTTGTCCGGTCCCTAGTTATTTTACCTCGCACTTTAATTATTAACCGAAATTTTGGTTATCCGAAACCGCCTTCCCCCGACTTTGTTTCCGTTAACAGAGGTTCTACTGTATAATAATTTAATCAATTGCGGCTTGGATGCTGGAAACATTAGTTTTTATAACAATATGAATAACATGTCTGTCGGTATCCAGGCCACTTATAAGGACTAATAATAAATATTTTTACCTTATTTCCTGTCTCGTGACCACATGTATTTAACGCGTAAATTATATTCTTTGCGTTAAATACATGTGGTCACGAGACAGGAAATAAGGTAAATATATTTACTATTAGTTTTTATAACAGGTCTTTTCAACGTTACCATCATTCATCATCATCATCATCATCATTATAGAAACAATTTTTTTACTAACCTACAAATGGAGTTTGACTTCAGGTAATTATTTTACTACAGGAGACTAGTTACTAATTAAAATCTCTTAATTAATGACGACCGTACATTACGTAATATATTTTTCCACTTTCAAGGAAATTATTACGCGTCAATAAGCAATGCGTACAGTACATGATGACTGAATATCCGTCACTCTGCCAGCTGGATGGAAAATATTTGTACTGTTTTGCAACAATGTCGGACAGACGCGTTTACTGACGCTGTTTGTTTTAATTAAATATAACTCTTTCTCTTTATTGCGTTTAGAAACGGAAGAAAACTCTTCTCCCAACTCAGTCTCAACTTCTGTGAACACTATTGCCAACATAACAGTTATAAAAATGTGGTTACACAATTTATACAAAATGTTATAACTATTAATTAGGCTTGTAAAAGTTTTAGTTTAGTATTTCAGAGACCTTTTTTTCAAGTTTTCATTTATTTAAACTTTGTTTACAACAAACCATCGTAATGCATTACACTACGTTTCTACAATATTATTATTACTAGTAAGCTGTTTACGCTGCAGAACTGGCTCGCTGTTTTGAACGAATACGTTTTTTCCGAATAAGGCCACTTTTGTCCACGTCGCATAGGCCTATTTCGTTCTTTTCTCTTTTTCTAGTTAGGGATTCATTCTTTCACTTCTGATCCTTCTCTCTTCTTCCTCATCTTCCTTGTCTCTTGATCTTTCCTTCCAGTTCCTGCGCTTATTCCTGTCCTTAATTGTCTCTTTACGTACATTCTGGATCTGTTCTAAATCTTTTTGGTATTTTCGTTGTGCCATCCGAATCATTTTTCCGTGTTTCTTAGTTATTCAAATATTTGTTTCGTTTTTCTTTTACATTCCATTTTTATTAATAAATGTTTATAAAATTGTAATCTTTTCTCCTGCAATTCTGTGAAACGTTTAGAGAAATCTTCGTAAACTTCTTCAGTTAAACTTAATTTAATATAAAATCTTTCATTAGTTTTGGGCCATACATTTTTCTTAATATTATTGTGTGTTACATATACGAGGTAAGCCTATACTATTATGTCATCGTAAATTCTTATAAAATCATATTTTGAGTAGTCATATTTTTAATTTTTTTGTTCTTTCGTATCGGCCATCTAAGGACCACATGCCAATTTCAATTCTTTACTCTTTGTTCTTTCCTTTTTTCCAATATTCTTTCATCTTATCACTGTGTGTCTTCTTCCTGTCTTCAGTCCACTTTGAACCTGCGTTTCTCTCTCTCTTACCCTGGACTCCCTCAATTTTTAACACTTTTGCCCGAAAAACGTCTCCTTTAATTGCTTCTTCTGCATGTTTTTCTAAATCCTTTTGGACTTCTTTAATCCAACTTGATGTTGACTTCTTCCCCCACAGATATTTGAAGATCTGCTTTGTTAACCTATTGTCGTCCATTCTATATACCGGTAAGTGTCCAAAAAATAATAGTCTTCTTTTCCTCATGGTTTTTGTTATATTTTCTATACTTTGATATATTTCATCATTACTTCTTAATTCTTCTGAAGTTTTTCGTGGCCCTAATATTTTAGTAATAATTCGTCTTTCCAATATTTCTAGTTTGTCTAAATTATAATTCATTGCTAGACATTCACTTGCATATAGGCATTCTGGCTTCACTACTGTACTGTAATGCCTTATTTTCGCATTTTTAGATATGCACTTTTTATTTGTAAATATCTTTAGTTATACCATATGCCCTTTCCATCTTATGAATCGTTTCTTCTATAGCAGATTTTTCCAAGCCATTCTCTCCTAGATACTTAAATTTTCGAACCCTCTCTATTCGACCAATATCTGTTACCAGGAATTTTGGTGCGTTTTTAATGTTTGTGAGAAATTTGTTTTTTCTGCAGAAATTCTTAAGCCTGTTCTACTGGCTATGTCCTCTAAAAAATTAATTTTTAATTTTAATATTTAATTTTCTTTATGTTGTAATTCGGACAGACTTGTTGTAACTAAAACATTATCCTCGTAGTTTGCAATAATTGCTTTGGATGACTACTTGATTTCTTTCTACTTTTAATATTTTCTATACGAAAATGACTGCCAACCATCCAAATGGCTTTATCCATGTTACTGTTTTGTAATGTTTTAACTTTGTGTTTCTACTGATGGAGTTGTTGTTATAAATGTTATAAATTTAGCTGTTAGAAGGTATGCAATTCAACTTTTGTACTCTTTTTTCATATCATCTTTTTCTGTAGCTGTTGGTGTTATAACTTCCCTAGGTTATTAAAAATTGAACTTGGTTTTGTATCTGGTATTTGCAGTTTTTAAAATTAGAGGTATATTCTTTTTTTTTTCAAAAGCCATTTTTGAAGTGAATATATTTGTTAATAGACGAAAGCAATTGAATAAATTTTAATTTTTTGACCCTGTGAGTAAAGTTCTTTGCATCTACGGTTCTTACCGTTAGCCGAGAAACAACGCGAAGACCTGACCATGCGTACACGACCATATATATACGTACATTTGTATATGTCTTCAATATTTTGCATTATATCTACATAGGAGTACTTTTCACAAACATACCTTTGAGACAGAGTACTAAATGTGTATTATTTAGTAACGTTTAATGTAAACAATTTTTATACAATTAATATGTAGCTAATTAAATTTAAAAAAATGTTAATGTAAATTAGCAGTCTAATTGAACACTTTAATGACCATGGCAAGCCTATAGGCCTACGCCAGCTTCTTTTACCCAATAAACATTTTAAAGTTCACGGCTCACGTCTTTTATTCTTAGTTTCCCTTATTTTTAATCTTCATTCGTCTGGCTTCTACATTAAATGTTCATAAATAAGTATTTATGAACGCAACAGAACTTAGCGATAAACTGAAATAATGTGTCAGAATACTGAAATCTTACAGTGAAACAAATGTGTTTATTTTGGAAAAGAACTTATTAAAAGCCTCCCACTTTGGAGTCATTAATTAATGTAAAATATGACATAGCTATATCATTTAACGCAAAATATGCTCCGCTGAAGCAACAACAGCTATAACAAAGCAGAAAAGTCAGACTTTGTACAGGTACAGTGTATAGCATGTGCAGCATTCTTGGTGCAGCGGTCGGACGTAATTCAGTGAATGCAGCACGCTATCCATATAGTATACATCGATGGTTGTAACTGAACATCAATCTCTGGATCTCGCAATAATTGTTTTTGGTTACTCCTTGATCACCTGCAAACACACATTCAAGTATGTTTTATTATTTATTTTTATACCTGGACCGACTCTGCAACTGTGTCATCAATATAGACATTAAACAGTGCTACAGCCTTGGCGCACTTCTTAATTAATGCAGACGTCCTCTGTCTAATCCTCTCCTATAGACAATAGTATACTTCTACAATAGTCTTCTTCTTCTTCTTCTTCAAGCTGCTGTGCACTTAAGATCCGTTGTGCACACCTTGCTCCGACCATCTTTTCTTTGGCCTTCCAATATTCCACCGTCCTTTTGGATTAAAAACCAAAATTTGTTTTGTATCCTGTTGTTACGGATCCTTTCAACACGGTCTGTCCAATAATAATAGATAACAATAGTTTTATCCTTTCGTTTAGGTTGTATATTCCAAGGATGTTCCTTACATCATCATTTCTTAGCCGGTCCGTCCGTGACACTGCTAGTATTGATCATGAAAATTTCATTTCACTAGCCTCTTCTACAATAGTATAAGCTCTTTATAACGTCTACAAGATGTTTTGAGTAACGACGGTAACGACGCTTATGTCTAATGTACTATAAAATGGATTTGTTAACTCTATCGTACGCTTTAAATTATTATTTATTATAATAATTAATAAGTGAAATAAAAATTTTTAAATTAAAATAAAACGAAATAAGCAGACTTATTGAAACAATTGAGATGAACATGAAGGAGAGTCAAAGGCAACAAACAACCCAAGTCAATATTTCGTTTAAACTTTTTCCTATGAAAACTGAGATTAACGCTACGAGAACTGAATAGGCTACAGAGAAGTAATCCCAGTTGATGTTACGCTCGTCTATGCAGTGTCGTGTTTATTTTAACTTATAAGAAAAACTCGACGACTCGTTGTCCTCAATAAAGTGGAAAGCACTTTGCATTGTACTGGGATAATTAAATTCCTTATAAAACTCTCAGCGTACAGAGCTGTGTAACTTTAGAGTACAAATGTTATGACGCTTTGGAACATTTGTCCTTTAACTATATTAATTTGCAGACGCTGAAAAAAACCTGTACTCGCAGTTAAACTTCAATACAAGAAAGTTTAAATATGCACAGAATATTTACAAAATAAAAATGACTTTAACAGAGACAATAGTTATACGTTGTCGGGAGTTTTTAGACCCGTTTAAATAAGGTAACAGGATCATCGTAACAAACAAAATGAAATATTTTTGTTCTATATATATGGTAAAATGTTATTGTGATTAAATGTTTATATTGTGTGTTGTGTTTCAATTTCTAAAGTAATAATGTATTGTAACTTTTGTGGGTTATTGGACAGGAATACTTTGTTGCCATTATACTTTGGGCTTATTTGTAACATTATGAGCGGGGCTTACCGTATAAATAGAGGTGAATCAAGACTTTGTGCTCAGGAAATGTTATGTGATCAGGAACGATGGCAGGTGGAGTATGTCTGAAGATAGGAATTAAGTATTTATATTTTTTTATTTAGCGTCAAAGAAATAGAAGTACTTAATTCTCATCTTCAAACATATTCCATTTGCCATCTTTCCTGATCAGATAACATTTTAATTTTTCCTAACTGCTTACCTGGTCTTTAACCCTCCGTCCTACCTTGACGTCTTCCTCCATCTTTGGCGACCTGCGTTACTCATCCCTGCCTTGGGCCCCCTCATGTTTAAACTTTATGGCACTTCCATCAGCCACTTCCATTACCTATTTGGCTACAGACTGCATCTACAGGCGCGCGCGCACTACTCTACCTCCAGAGTGCCTCCATCTTCTTCGCTTCCGGCCTGCACTGGCGTGCATCCCCTCACTTCCTTATATTAGGCTGAAGGGGGATTGCCCCAGATCAGCCCGAGTATTTCCCCTCTAGGACAAGTCTTAAACAACACAAAAAAAACCTTGTGCTCAGTCTCAATCGAGCCACTGAGGATGTAACATCGTAGTATGGGCGCAAAGTTTTGTGTTAAAAGTAATAAAAAAACGTGTATTGAACAGTAAAACAGTGTTTTTATTAACGGAAACTTTACAAGGAAAATGTACACAGTGTTCCAAAAACATGGCGCCAAACGTCTGTTAATTTAGAAACGGTGAAACTCAATTTACAACTTTTTTTTTTTTTTTTGTTTAAATCACAGATTACATTATATCAGAATATTTGAATAATGTTGTGATAATATTCAATACAGTTTCTTCTGCAAGCAGTGTATTGCGTATTTTCTTGTTTCAACACCTGACGCACGTTCCACTGAAAAATATCATCATCATCAGAGGTTTGTAAATAAATCAATAACAATTGAAATAATTCTGTTTTAATATAGAAACTAACGAATATTCGAATTAGTTTCTGTTTTAATGTAAAATTACTGATAATCGATTTAACGATTGTTTTAATGTTTGTTTACTTAAGCAGCTGTTTTGTCGGTTATATTGGAAATATTTAATGTTTATATTTTACTTTATTTATTTGTTTTAATAAACTTATAATTTTAAATAGATAATATTTATTTGAGTTTGTTCTTCAACTAATAAAATATTGTTATTGTATTTGTAAATACTAAGATTTTTCATAAATATTCATTTTTCGACCTTTTTGTGTGTTTTTAATTAATTTTATATTTTCAACGCCTGGAAAACGGTGGTTATTAATAGAGAATGTGTGGCTAAATTATAAGTATAATGGCTAAATATTTGTATAATAAATCAGTATAATCTGTATATATCAGTATACTAAAGTATGGAAAATATATATTAAAATAATATATTAAAGTGTGTATATACTGTACATAGTATAGTATAGGCCTATATATAGTATAATATGTATAGTATAGTATATATATTTTATTTATATATAGTATTAATGAAAAATGTACCGTTTATGTAGCGTATCTATTAGTTACATTTGCTGTTACACCAGCAAGTGTATTAAGAAAGACTGTTCTATACTCTGCTATTTGTATGTTTTGTTACTGATGTTTTTTGACATGATAATCTCTTTTAGCTTGACATCGTTTGAAACTTTCTGTGACATGTAATGCTGTATGACGTCATCATTGCGTGACGCTTCCACACTTTCGATTCCCCACAGTCTAGAAATTTGATATGTAAACGCATCAAGACAGAAATAATCGCTGCTGACATTGAGTTTAGCAAACGTTTTAGTGAGAATAAATTTGGTTTTACATGCTCTTTTGTCTGTACTGCATCGTTTGAAACTTTCTGTAACATGTAACGCTGTATGACGTCATCATTGCATGACGCCATTGGGATTGTTGTAAATAAAGGTTTGTTTTGATACGTCGCAATATGTAAATAAAAGTTTGTTTTGTGTTGTGGTGAAATACACTGCTGCTGATATATAGTAACCAAACGTGGCGACTGACTAAAACAGCGTTCGGCAATGAATAGATCAAGAAACGATAAAGTGCCGAGCGAGTAAGAAAGTGTCGGGAACGAAAGAAGCTCGAGAAGGAACAGCAACGAGCGGCTGCTGTCGGCGGTGAAGCTTCGGTACCAGCGGCCCCATCGCAATAAAAACGAAAGGAAGATGACTTGATGCGCGAAGAATTGAACGAGTACTTAATAAATACACCGTTCGCGTCGACGATGACTGAGCAGGAGAAAATCGATGCATTCTACAACATGAAACTGGAAGAGAAGCGAAGGAAAACCCACGAACGGGTAAAACGTTGTAGATTGAATAAGAAAATTGAGATGGCAACTAAACGCAACATTTGCGCAAAAGAAACAGTCAGTCAGTTAGTAACCATAATAATGTTGCGTTTAGCTGGTGGGTGAAAGACATTATCATGCTCTTAAGCTTTTACTATTTGGTAAACGATACTTTCATTAAAAAAAGGACTAAGAACACCAACTGCAATCGCCAGCCAACTTTTATTTTAATTTTCAGGTCCATACGCTTTAACTTTACATTTCATGAAACACCTTGGACTTGTAAATGAAACATCGATCTGTGGAGCTTGGATTTATTGTTTTGGATGATTACTTGATAGTCCGGAAGCATCATTGTCCTCAAGTGTGTTCTATTTTTATTTCTGGTTCAAATATAAATTTCCACTCTTTAATTGTGTCATCGATGTAGGTATTAAACAGTGTTGGAGGTGTGTTACAGCCTTGGCGCAATCCCTGATTATGTAGAACCCCTCTGTCAAACCCTCTCCTATAGACACTACTACCGTATTTCCTCTTGTATAATGCGCACTTTTTCTCCAGATTTTCTACTCAAAAATGTGGGTGCGCATTGTAAATCAATAATATAATTTAGATGAAAAATTGTAGATCTGCACATGTATGGTCAGATTGTGCACAGCTGGCAGCGTCGCTTAAAACTGGGAGGCTTGGGTCTGGTAATAGTAAAATGACATTTACCAGTAATTTGGTTCGCAATTGTCACTCCCCTCCACAAGCTATTTGTTCACGACGTAGACTTATAATGGTACTGTGTTGTAGCATTCAGTTGCTGTACGTGTTTGTTGTCACTAGTCTGTTGTTTTTTTTACAGGTAGTTCATTACCAGTATTGCGTGTGTTGTGAAGAAACAGAATGTATATTGATATTGAGTGCAACAACATCTCTGTCGTCCTTTGCTACTCAGTTTAAATTATCCGTAATAAAATTCACACAAAAATTGATATCGCACGGCATCGCATACATTTCGTATAACCGAATCTAATGTTCGGGAATGGAAAGAACAAAAAAAAATGTACAGGCATTGCACAAATGCAATGCACAGAGAAGGGCATTGAAAATGCTTCAATAAATCTAAAATATATATATTCATTCTTCATTCACCAATCAATGAATTCATTCTTCATTTACCCATGTACAGATTATAAGTTAAATGTAGTCGCATTCATAAGCGAAGTTTTATATGTGTACTACGTTATTGACAACAAAGAAGTAGTTTATATGGAAACTCACCGGTTCCCATTTTCGATAACGCATTAGCGATCGGCCGCAAATGTGCGACACGTCCTTATAAACATTTTCAATTTTAAAACTACGTGTTACTGCTCGTAATGGACGTTCTTTCTGTGATCAAACAGCTAAGTTTCCAGACGTAGAGAAACATTTGGTCGAGTTTATAAAAGTGGGGCTTTCGCTGTTGCTACTGAAAGGTACAGATTCAAGCTATAAAATCGCTCAGCGTCTTGAAATAGACATCATCATCATCATCATCATCATCATCATTATCATCATCTTCTTAACGGTTTTAGGCTTAAGCGGCCTGTTGCTATTCCACAGTCCACCTTTTCTTAGGTCTAACAACTTTTCTTCTGCCTCTTGGTTTGTAATCTTTCGCCATCTTCGGTATTCTACTTTCTTCCATTCTATCTATGTGTTGAATCTTCGGTATTCTTTAATCCTTTCATTAACTGCATAACATTTCTAAATCACTTCTTATCTCCTCATTTCTCTTATATGTTCTCGTCTACTACACCTTTTAACTGATCTCAGAAATTTCATTTCTGCTGTTTATGTCTTCTGTTCATCTTTTATCTTTATGACCCAAGTTTCAGAACCATACAGTAGTGTAAGTATTGCCATTGTTTTATACAATTTTATTTAGGTTTCTTTTCTACATTTATTTCCCAAAGTTCTCTAAATCGTTCCACACATTCTTGTGAAATTCTTCACTATATTTTCTATATCTATATATTGATCGTAAGTAATGTCCGCCCAAGATAGTTGAAATGCCTTACTTGTTCTATGCGTGTATTGGCTATGCATATTTTGGTTCGAACCGGTTGATATCCTTTAAAGGCCATTACTTTTATCTTTGATTCAGATATGTATCTGGCCTGGTTTCCGAGTCTACTGTTGGGATTGTGAGTTGTCGATTGAGACCACCGTATATGGCAACCAATCCTATGTCGACTAGAATTTTTATCGACCTTCTCTGGTTTAGATCCGTCGTGTCCTGTTATAGGACCGCCTTGAAAAAGGTGTGGGTCTTCACCACGCACGACGGTGTTTAGTAGGTAGAGGCTGTGGTCCAAACGGCTCTATATTCCGCATATCCTACTCCTGGATGTGAAAACATCCTAAGGTCCCTTAATACTGTATATTTCATGCCAGAGTTAGTTGCTATGTACGACTTCTTTGCAGACACGGTGTTTCGACTCGAAGAACTTACTCTCGTTTAACGTCTACCTCGAGAGTACAAAAATAAAATTATCGAGTTTTATTGTACAAACGACGCATACGAACAATTTCGAATCGTCTCAAATTGGGAACGCAGACCAGTGTTTTGTCTTTTGCGATACGTGAATGGTCACGAATATTAACGAAAAAAGGTGCAAAATCTCTGCCAGTCAGATCAACAGGACACAATAATGGTTCTAATGAAGAGTTTAGATACGTTTGGCTGTCTGATAGATACGGTTACGATGTTCGACGAAACTGAAACATCGAAGCATGATAATGTTTTTAGGCTTTTGAAACGTATAATGTGCATATAACAAATATTTACTATATAACAAACATTATCATGTTAAAACGACAGAGACCGAAGATTTGTAGGCTGTGGGGAATCGAAAATGTGGAAGCGTTACATTTTTCGATGCGTTACATTTTTGTGGAATGACCCCCAGCCTAAAAACATTATCATGTTAAAAAACAAAGGCGCATCAGAAAGTCAGAAGAGGAGAGTAATTCAATACTTCTTCAGAAAAAGGTGAAGACTGTTATTAAATACAAATGTTATGTGCTAGTAAAAAACTAAAAACATAACAAAGTAAATAAAAACTACGACTTGTGAAGTTTTAAATTGTTTTAAATTTTATACGATTTAAGTAATATTTCTGTTTTGTTTTTGCAAACAAATAGGTATGGCAAATATTTTATTCTGTTATTTTGTATAGCCTAAAACACTTTTTCTGCACAGTAGCCTGTACATACAAACAATTTCTCTATGTCCTAATAAATTTGTTGATCACAAATACGGATGTGCCTTGCATACGAATTGCATTTTTTCTGGAAAATATTATGATAAAATGGGGGTGCGCGTTATACATGAGGGCGCATTATAAATACGGTATCCTGTTCCAGTATTGATACTTTCCAGTGTAGGCCTATATTGGCCCAAGTAAGCTTAACAAGATTTAGATTTTTTTTGTAGTTTCGTTGAACATTTATACATAAAACATATTTTGTTAATATTAGTTTTTCATGTAATAATATTGTGCAACTGGCCTTGCCGAAGTGAGTTTGGTAAGCCACGCCGTCCGTTGCCATGACCACTACGCACCGTATTCAAACCATGTGTACACGATAAATCGACATTGCACGCCAACTGTTCCGAGAACTCGAATTAAAAGCCTTAATTAATTTAACTGCATGTTAATGTCGCGTTTAATAAAAATTAAAAACCAATTAACCGTATGAACAGCAGAATTCGGTTGCTATTTTCAACAAAATACATTTTTTGTTAGAGAAATCAAATTAGAAAATTTTAGTATTTTAAAGTTGTGAGTAAATTTTTATGTTAGTTGAGAAACACAACGAAGAGGTGACCACATGTGACGATTCATAAACATTTATTTATGTTTGTTTCTGTAGATATATGCAAGCCATATACATAACTAGTAACAATATATAAAGATTTGTTTGGTAAACAGAGATTGCAAATGTCTTGAAAGTAGTTCAAACTTTGCAACAATAGGTTTTCACAGACATTACTTTTGTCAGATCACTACTAAAGAGACAGACTTCATATTTTAATCAATATTCTTCATAACTTGACTTATGAAGTATCTTATGTTTTAAGTTAGCCTTACACTTACACGGCCGGGGCTGTTAGGCCGTGGTCTGTTGCTGATAAACAGCGACATAGTCGGCTTACGTTTTTATCCCACCCTCGGGGGATCTTCTTCGGGCCGCAAAGCGACAGAGGACACAAGTACGGCAGATCTTGGCCGAACAATGCCCGAGTACCTTTTACCGGGTACGAGCAACAGTATAAGCAATGAGGCCATACTTATAACACTTAGCCCTATACTTATAAGACCGTTTAACTCGTCTTAAAAACGCCATTTTCGAGGCCTGAATTATACTGTCTTGTTTCTTGGTTGTTTCTATATTGACAATTGACACGCATAGGACAGTACAAGGACTGCCAGAACTTTAATTGTGTGTTCGACGTACCTTGTTTATAAAAATACAGTTGATTGTTCCACAGAACGTCTGGAACTTACCTGACTTAACATCTATATCATAATCCCTATCATATCTAATATCATCTCCCAAATAATTAAAGTGTGTCGCCTGTTCTAGAATTCGACCATTAATTATTATTTTTTATTCATATTGGTTCCTTGTCTCGAAATGCCATTACCTTTGGATATTTTCATGTTGTATTGACTGCAAATCTACTGAAGCTTAAAAACAGATTTTTACAAATCAGATTCTGTATTTTGAAGTACAAGCAAGTCGTCAGCAAACAACAGCACATTCAAATATCTGTCTCGTGACAACTTAATACCATGTTTCACTAGATGTTTCCGCTTCCTTACCAGATCGTGTCAAAAAGAGTAGGTGATATATATTGCACACTTGTATAACACCTTGATTAGCAGATTGTTGAGATATCCTACAATTAATTTTAACAGCTATTCTTGTTCCGTTTGTAGGCCTTGTATAGATCTTATAAGTTATTGTGGGTAACCCCCTTCTTCTAATATTTGTCACAACAAATTTCTATCTACTCTATCAAAGGTCTTCTCAAAGTCAACGAAAGCTATATGCGTTTCTTTATTGAACTCGCGATGCTTCTCGATGATTTTTGTAATAATAAAAGCATTGTCTGTACAAGATCTGCTCTTTCTGAAGCCGTTTTGTTCTTCCAAAATTCTCTAATAATATAATAATTACAGCAGCTACGGTAGGGGAATGTAGCTGAGCTGATAAGTTACATGGTGAACACAAAATAAACAATTTTGGTACACGTTTAGTTATATGTACTGTTTGCTATCTTGGCGCCCTAGGCTAATTATATTTTATCGCCCCCCCTCACGTCCCATAGGCTACTCTTATGTTTATTTCCAAGGGGCTGAATGAATCTTTGAATACCCTACAATATATTTCTTAGTTAGGAATATTTCAAATATCTTACTGTTTTTGGAAATTGTCTCAAGAATTGAAAACTGAGGCTAATTTTCAGAGCTTGTTTTAGAGTTACACCTTCAACCATTTTTAGTTTGCATGGCTTTTATAAGGAATAAATTAACTAAGTAGTTACACAATTATAACAGTTTTATTAGGAGTACATTTAACATCATTTACACAAAGAAGACAATCAGGTAAATATCTTGTGGATTTGTTAAGACTCATATAAAGTTCAACCTAGATTCTTTTTTCTCGCTTTAGATTGAGCAAACGTTTTAATCACGTCACTGAAATCAAGTCCTTGCAGAGAGTCACTTTCAATGAACAAGAGGGCTACACCGATGACTCATAACCGGAGAAAACAGTTTGGATAGCACTTTTATTATTTATGTACAGTTGTACCTTAATTTCTCGCAAACAGGTGTCTGTGTTCAAAATGAACTCAAATTTTTATTCTTGTAATTTATTACCAATTTTACATTTAGCTGAAAAATTTTATTATTTTTAGCTAAACTTTGCGCCCCCCCCCCAAAGTGCCGCGCCCTAGGCTACAGCCTAGTCAGCCTAATGGTTAATCCACCCCTGGATGTACCTGGGT
Source organism: Magicicada septendecula (assembly GCA_034769895.1). Classification (NCBI taxonomy): domain Eukaryota; kingdom Metazoa; phylum Arthropoda; class Insecta; order Hemiptera; family Cicadidae; genus Magicicada; species Magicicada septendecula. The sequence continues at coordinate 62,520,753 of CM068367.1, read as the reverse complement.
AATAAAAGCCTCCTCTTCAAGACCATCTGGAACCAACCTGAACGTACGACATTCAGTTGTGGAAGACAGCAAGTCATTCAAACATAGAGATAACGCGGCGTTTCCAAAACATGTTATTCAGGACAATAGTCGTTGCCAAACTGGCACAGGCCAAATTACGTCATACGAAAGGCGTTCAAAAAGTCTTCTGTTTGAGAAAAACTAAACATCATTATATGAGATATAGCGATAAACTGTTAGCGGACCAACGAGTTGGCAAGAAAGCTGGAAAGGTATTGGATGTTGCAGGATACACGATTAAAACGCCTCAGAGTTTTTTTACTTTACCAAAACAGAGTTTTTTTTACTTTATTTTAGATTAGAGTAAGGGAGAAGTGCTCGTTGGAGTATCTCCCACGTGACAAATGTTTCCTTTGCTTTCACTCATAAGTTTTGCTAACTAAGAGTTCTTATAACAGATTGTAAAAATAAAATAAATCTAAATTAGTATAGAATATTGAACTTTCGCTTGTGAAACATACTTGTTTTCTCCCGTACGCGTTTTGGTGTGGTGTGTGAAGAGTCTGTCTCACACCGCTGATGAAGGCGCACACCACGCCGAAACGCGTACGGGAGAAAACAAGTAAGTTTCACAAGTGAAAGTTCAATATTCTATATTAATTTAGCACTGTGAAAAAAGAAGAACTATCAAAACAACTAAAAATATCGGTATGGAGAACCATACATGACTTCCATATTCTAAGATTTATATTTAAATCTTAATATCGCCTGCCAAGCGCGATATATTTTCTCTTATACATGATTTACATTAAAATGAAAAAATTTTAATTTTATTGCCTGGCAACAAAATTATTTTATTTTTAACAATTACCATTGTTTGAAAAAGTTTAAATAAATTTTCAAGTACTTTACTCTTGTTAAAACGTAAAAGGTTGCAGGTAAACTACCCCTTCCCCTTCACCGATCTTCACCAAAATCGAAAGTCCTTGAGACCTCTACAATTCAAGGACGTATGCAAAAAATTATTTGATTCTGTTTGAATTTGCGGCAGTTATCGTTTGCCATAGAAAATACGCTTGATAAAAAAACGTTGCAGGTAAACTACCCCTTTCCCTTAACCGATCTTCACCAAAAACAATAGATTGTGAGTACTCTACAAATCAGGGCTGTATGCGAAACATTATTTGATTCTGTTTGAATTTGCGGCTGTTATCGTTTGCCATAGAAAATACCCTTGTTAAAAAAACGTTGCAGGTAAACTACCCCTTTCCCTCAACCGATCTTCACCAAAAACAATAGGTCTTGAGAACTCTACAATTTAGGGCTGTATGCAAATAATCTTTTGATTCTGTTTGAATTTGCGGCTGTTATCGTTTGCCATAGGAAATACCCTTGTTAAAACATAAAACGTTACAGGTAAACTACCCCTTTCCCTTAACCGATCTTCACCAAAAACAATAGGTCTTGAGAACTCTACAATTTAGGGCTGTATACGAAACATTATTTAATTCTGTTTGAATTTGCGGCTGTTATCGTTTGCCAAAAAAAAAAAATTTCCCTTGATAAAAAAAACTGTTGCAGGTAAACTACCCCTTTCCCTCAACCGATCTTCACCAAAAACAATAGATCGCGAGTACTCTACAAATTAGGGCTGTATGCAAAAAATTATTTGATTCGGTTTGAATTTGCGGCAGTTATCGTTTGCCATAGAAAAAAATCTACAGACACACACACACACACACAGACAGACACACACACACAGACACTTTTCGGAAAACGACTTTTTTTCATGTTTTGAGCGTAGTAGAATCAGAATCTGCAATAATCTCGAACACGATTTTTTTTTGCCATCACCATACTTCCATTCCTTAAGGAATATGGAAGTAATAAATCTATCAAAAATGCAGGAGAGACTCGCGTTCGCCCGCATGTGACAGAAGGCAACAAGGAGGTAATCGTCTGATAGTCTGTTTGGTTTTACTTTAGCGTTTACGTTTACATTCAATTCTGTGCCAGACGCGTTGGATTCGTGTTCTGTTTTCCAATAAGCAGCTTAGTTTTCCACTTGAGCACCTTCCCCTCTCCACTCGAACCCTATAAATCAAACTCTATCGTCGTGTTTACTTTGCATGAAGAGTGTTTCTCTCTCCAGAGGTAAAAGTTAGGATTCTGTAGGTAGGTACGCTTTGCCGAAGCCGATTATAAGTTGAAAGTGTTCAGCTTTAGTTAAACTGACTTTGCAATTGAAAACGGTTTTCCTTTGAAACACATATCCGTATACTCCCATACACACATGGGTTTCTTTTTATTTGAACTGTATTTGTACACTGAGAAAAAAATTTCAGAACAAGAAATTGTTAAATGCCTGAAATTAAGTGGCAGATAACTTACTTGCTCTTACGGAATGTAATGTAAAAAAAAAGGTTTCTTGTGTTGATTTTAAAAAAAAGTTGATCTAGTGTGTTATGATACTGTTACATTCTACATGTTTCTTTGCTATCCCAGCAGAGCTCAGTGCCAGTGAGGTTCGAAGTTTACTTCTTTTCCACTGTACCGCACGACGATCAGTGAGACCGTCGTAACGATAGATTTTACCGAATGTTGTCAGTTTTGTATCTATATCATGACCATTACTCTAACTCAGTGGTTTTCAACGGGTGTGCCGCGAAACCTTGTGGTATTGCTGGTAAAAAGTAATTACAATAAATTTATTAAAAATTGATTTTAAAAAAGGAATGCGAGAAAAATATTCAAGAGCTTAAACAAATTTATATTAGGAGGGATTTATTGGTTTATGTCTTACAATAAAATATTTGAGTTATTAATAAGCAACTTGAGCTTGTTGTTTCCAACACAAAAGTTTAGTTCGTTGTAGAAATGAAGATACAGTAGAACTTCCATTAACCGAAACACTTTTAACCGAAATACTGTTTAATCGAAACGACAGACCAAAAGAAAAAAAATTATATATTCCTGATTTTTACAATAAAAATATTGTTTTCCGGATAAAACACGAAAATTTATGTAAAACCACGAGTGTTTATGGTTCACGCAACAAAGGGACGACGAAGACGATGCCATAGCAGAGAGCAGCAGCCATGACACCGCTGACGAGTTCTTCGATGCCTTACAGGTAAGAGATTTTATTTTGGATTAGGGCTATATCAAATACGCGTTTTTCTCACGGAGTTCTATTCAGATTTTCAGATATTATTACGGTTCGTTAAACGATCTGAAGAGTGAAAGCCCTCTGACGTTTTGCTATTGAAGCGATGGATAATTTATTGCTACAATAAAGCGAAGTGAAAAGAAAAAGCAAAGGAAAATAGGTTTTTTTTTTAAATCATTAAACTAGTGTTAAAAAATGACTTTATGTATATAGTTTGATTTTTATTTAAATATTTTGATAATATTGAATTGAATTCAGTTATTTTACCTCAAACTTTAAAAAATTACATTTTAAAATTATCCGAAATTTTGGTTATAGCTTTCTGTATGTGTTTGTCTGTGTGAAAGATGTTTGTCTCACGGTTAGCCTTTTGAAAAACGATAAGTGGCGGATGCCGCCCGATATCATTACATAATATCAGTAACATGCAAGTCTGTTAACAACAAAATGATTCACATTGCGGTACAAAAAAAAAAAAAGAAATATTACAGTCAGTTCCTCCTTCCGTGTACGCGTATAATTTCGAACGTGTTTTTTTCTTATTTCTCTTTTTGAATGCTGCCGCGTTCACTTCGTTGTGCAAAAGAAAGTATTTTCTTAGTAGTGGAATGTGTGTCACTCCAGTTAGTAGATTACATAGATTACAGTTCAAAATTATCAATCTTTTTTCTTCATTATAGTTTGTTGTTTGCCTAGTTTCGTTTTTATAAAACAAACCGACAAATTAATCTTCTTGTACTTAAAGGCTGATCTATATGGCATTCAGAAAAGGAAATTTCCTTTAACTTCAAGCGAAGCTGTTACCTTACTTATGACTTTTAAAACTTAAAGATATGACTTGTTTTGAAATGACTTAAAGATCATTATACTTAAATATATAAAAACAGGACCATTGTACTTAAAGATATTTATAATGAGAGACAAAGAAAATGATATTCAGAATCGAAAAACAGGCTGTTACCAACAAACATCTAGAATAAGAATTTTATATAGATCGAAAACGTGACCTCAAATACGTTTTCGAGTTTCCAGTGATTATAGTGGTAGCGTCATACAGAAAAATCGGCCGACAAGCGGTCATCTAGACAACAGAGACAATTTTTTCTGTACAACGTTTGAGAAGTCGTATTCGCCCGCTGCGGTCCCTACGGAGAGACGATAAAGGGGCGTACACCCCCGCCGTGGTCGTTAAAGTGTTAATAAGATGCAATTCTTACAAATAACAAAGTAAGATTATCGGTAACCACGTACAGTTTGTCAAAGTTGACGTACCGCGGTTGAGTGGACGCGCAGTAGTATTGGGAGGCGGGTATACTGTACACAGTCGCAGATGGCAGCGTTGGCTTGCTGTATATTGCTACGACAGCACAGAACAATCTACGCGTTTATCGAATGTGCCAGAAAGATCTCGATGTAAGCGTGTGGTGTACGTGCTACTAGACGCATTTTGCGAGAATCTTCTCGACTGTGCCGGGGTTCCTTCGGACTGTGTCAAGGCCGTAGTAATTACGTAGTTCACGAGAGATAAGACGCAGTTTGGAAGCTTCTGGTGTGTGAGCGTGACTATAAATACATCGGGTAGCGGCCTTAGTTTTCAGTTCCATGCGAGATTTTGGATAGTGCGGTTCGAGAGTATTAGTGCGATATATTTACAGAGCATCCATGAGATGCAAGACGATGACAAAGTGGAAATAATTCTAGCCCATATATGGAAAAATAACAAACATTTCACAGGGGGGTGAAGTTGATCGCCTGCACGTGGTGCCCCCTGCATAAACTAAACGATCAACAAAGGTTCGTCTAAAGCACGCTGACCAAAATGATACAAAAGAACCTTGCCAAAAACACCAACGGCCCTTTTCAGGGCCTTGACACGGACCTAAGTATCCTGTATTGGAATGCCGGAGGTCTTAGCAACGATAAATTTTTACAATTTAAACGAAGCATCTGCCAAATTGATGTGGATCTATATGTTATAGTAGAAGCAGGCGCTGCGACTGAATTCTCTGAATTTTACCAAACTACCGGATACTGCAGCCATATTTTACCTCGATCACGACAAGTCGCCTCGGGGATAATTGTTGGAATTAAAAATAATCTCTGCTCTAAATTTGAGATAATCCATGAGATGCAAGACGATGACAAAGTGGAAATAATTCTAGCCCATATATGGAAAAATAACAAACATTTCACAGTCATAGGATTATACAACCCTCCTGGCAATATTCCATCCCTTGATGCAATTGAATCAATGATCCAAGCAAATAGCATAATCATAGGTGATTTTAACAGCCAATCACCGAGATGGGGATATGACAGGTTAACACCCGCAGGAAGACGCATAGAACTTTTCATCGACGAAAATTTTCTTGACCTGAAAGACACGCCACCAACCTTCCTGTCATTTGCTGGACAGACTTCCCGACCAGATCTCGTCCTTGCGCACCCTAACATCGCACAGAGGACAAAAGTTCACTTGATGGATGACGCAGGAGGCTGTGGACACCGCTCCATTCTCATCAAATGTGCGACAGGAAAAGCCACATACATTAACAAACGTGCCCCCCGGTGGAACTTTAGAAAAGCCGACTGGAGCGAATACGGCAGGATAACAAATGATATTATACCACACGAAATAAATTGGAAATCACCTGAAACAGCTATAGAGTCCCTGAACGATGCTATACTGAAATCTGCTCTATTATGTGTACCAAGGGGTCAAGTAAAGGGTTTTCGACCGTTCTGGAATAAAAGACTTTCATCCCTCAAGAAAACAAGAGACTCTCTGAGAAGGAAAGCAGAGAAATCTAAAGAACTATCTGACTGTATCCAACTCCGAAAATCCCAGGCCATACTACGTAAAGAATTTAAACAATCTAAAAGATCGGCCTTCAAAACCTTCTTATCGGAGCTGGATTTCCGGCGCGATGGAGCAAAAGCACACCGTTTTGTCTCAAGGCTAAATAATGACACTGAAGCCAGAGGACAACAACCTTTCAAAAACGGACTCAATCTTATCACAGATCCCAAAAAAATAGCTAACACCTTTTGCAAGTACTACGCAAATATAAGCCGAACCCGAAAGACAAGAAATGAACACAGACACCTGAATAAAAAACCTCTAATGCAGTGCCTCAACAAAACCGAACAAAAAATTTGCCTAAGCGATTTTAGCCTCTCCGAACTTGAATTTGCACTATTAAACACAAAGGGCAAGAAGGCAGCAGGAGCCGACGCAATCTACCCAGAACTCCTAAAAAATCTTGGTAACACAGCGAAACTAGCCTTGCTCAATCTCATTAATCTAACGTGGAAAACACGCGTCCCCCAGCAATGGAGGAAAGGGGAGATTATACCTATTACCAAGAAAGGAAAGCCAAGTGATACACCTGAGGGCTACCGCCCCATCACATTAACAAGTGCTTGCTGCAAGGTTGCCGAAAGAATGGTTGTGCGGCGTCTGAACCAGTTCTTTGAAATGAATGCGGTTATTGATGAATGCCAAGCAGGTTTCAGAGCGCACCGATGCACCATGGACCAAGTCGTCTACTTTGCACAAAGTGTTAAGGATGGGTACCACAAGAAAATGTCCTCCCTGGCAGTAATGGTTGACCTAAAAAACGCGTACGACACAGTCTGGAGACCCATGTTGCTTCACAAACTTGCTTTGAGTGGCGTCGCAGGTAACCTTTTTAACTGGATAGCGTCCTTCCTGAGTCAAAGACAAATTCGTGTCCGCTATAATGATTGCCTTTCAGAGTACCGAATCCAACGCCAAGGGCTACCCCAAGGTGCCATTATCAGCTGCAGCCTATTTAACCTTATGGTCAATGACATTCTGGTGGCTGTTCGGTGTGTGCCGGGAGTACAAGCGCTCCTGTATGCCGATGACCTTATCATCTGGGCAACTAGCAGCCATATCATGGGTCTTGAAGCAACTATTAATAGTGCACTTGTTAAACTAGAAGAGTGGGCCAAACTAAATGCCATGACGGTAAATACCACCAAGACGACATACCAACTTTTCTCTCTATCAACAAGGCGGCCTACGGTCAAGCTGCGCTATTGTGGATCGGAACTCGAAGAGGTGAACATGTCTAAATACCTGGGTGTTAATATAGACACCAGAATGACGTGGAAGCACCATATAGAACAGTCCGCGAACAGTGCGTCCAGGCGCTGCCGGCTACTTAAACGACTCACTGCGACTACATGGGGAGCAAATCAAGATGTTCTGACAACTGCATATAAGAGCTACATTCGGCCGCTATTGGAATATGGCGCAGAAGCAACTATTACTGCCTCCAATGCAGCATGCCAGAAACTTCACTTGGTCCAAAATGCAGCCCTTAGAACGATAACTGGTGCGCCAAAATCAACTCCTATACTTGCCATGGAGTCACAACTGCAAGTCGAACCTATCCAAGTAAGACGGGAAAAGCTGTGCCTCATATCCTGGGAGAGATGTAAAAGAGCCTACCAACAACGGTGGAATAACTATAAAACACCGACAGAAAGGCTGAAAACTCAGAAATGCCCGATTGCGATCTATGAAGAACTCCAACGCAAATATGACATAGAACCAAATGAGGCAGCACCATTTATACATCACCGTGAATTCTTTAGCCAACTCCCAAATGCTAACTTGAAACTCTTCGACTATAATAAGACCAAAACTGAGTCGAATGAAGCCGAGCTTCGTCAAGCAGCCTTACACACTGTACAAAAACATTTTCCCGCTGATCAGTGGATACGAATCTACACAGACGGATCCTGTATACCATCCACAGGGGCAACAGGGGCTGGGTTCTACAGCTCTCTATTTGAAGGCCACCTCGCTGTAGGAGGCCGGCTAAGCAACTATGACGGAGAGGTAGCAGCCATAAAGGCAGCATCTATTGAGCTTGCCAAGATCTCACCACCTAACAAAGCCGTCTTCCTCATAGATTCGACTGCAGCGATTCAAAACGTGACCTCAAATGGTGATACAAACTGCTCCCTGACAATTGAGTGTAGGCGAGAACTGCAGAACCTTGTACAATTAGGCTGGCAGATTGAACTGCAATGGGTACCCAGCCATGTCAACATCATGGGAAATGAAAAAGCCGACATCCTCGCCAAAATGGGCGCAGCACTACCTCAGCCGGAGACCCCCAGCTCATATGCATCTGCGAAAGCACGAATAAATTCCTCAATAAGCCTATGGCTAAAAGAAAAACAATTAAGAGCCTGTGTGGGAAAAAGATGGGCAACATTGGTTACGGACGGCCCCATCAACAGAACTCTACCCCGAGCAACTAGTGTTGCTCTTTTTAGAACTACAACCGGTCATGACTACCTGGCCTCCCACCTGCACCGCATTGGCGTGTTGTCGTCTCCTGAATGTGTTCTCTGTGGATACGCTTCCATGAATGCGGATCACCTAATTGCATGTCCAGCCTTGATTTCAGACACGGAAGTCCAAGACGAAGATGGTACGGCAAGGCTCTCACGTCTCTACTGGTCAGCGCGCCGCCTAATGGCCCAACAGCCAAGGGTGGGCGTTGGCTAGTAAGTAAGTAAGTAATATTTACAGAGCGGTTCGGGTTATTACTGTGTACGTTCAAGTAGTTAGTAGTGAAGTGTTGCGTTTTATATTCGGACGGTACAATTGTAATACAATTGAGTTTTAATATTAGTGGACATTTTATTGCGTGTGAACAATTTTCATTTGATTTGCTGTAGAGACTGTGTTGTTAAATTACGTACTGTTTTACTGTAACAATTAAAGGTGTGAAAAGTGACTTGATTGGTGTCTTGTACTTATTTTGTTTCCACTGTACCTACGACGATCGAGTAGACCGTCGTAGCAATATAGTGAGAGTGGCCACTGAGGGTAATGGCGCACTACGCACTACTGCGACCACGGCCACGGCCACGACACCCGCTGCCGCATGCGACCAATTCTGTACAGACCATGTATGCTAGAGGTGTGATAAACTGAAATTTGAAAATAACAAGTACAAACGAAACCGTTCAAAAAAAAACACAAATACCTTTTATTATATAGGCCTACTATTTACATGTGTTATAGCCTATAATTTGTTACAAGAAATAAATTGAAACTAAAAGTATTAACGGTGTTATTTTTACACTGTGACTTTATTAAGCTGTTACTGTTTAAAAGAAAATAAGAAACAAGAGAATAGGCCTACTTTTCTTTGAGAATGCTAATTTAAGTTTTCATTAACAGTAAACAAACTGACAAATTTTATATTAGACCCATAAATCATAATATTATTGTTAAATATAATTTAATATTATTACTAAGAATTTAATATTAGGCTATACTGTAATTTTTAAATTATTGATTCCATTTTGGTTAGACAAATCAGTTGCGAAACTCAGGCAACGAAATTTATAGTGTACATAATAGCACAACAGGTAATGTCAAAAAAAAAACATAAGAAACATGTATTAAAAACATAACAGTAAGCTACAAGAGTGAATGAGAATAATAACAATTTTACAAATAAAAATTATCTCCGAAATCACATTAACAAAAAGTATTATTATGGCCTATCAACCACTCTGTAGGTTATAACACAATGTATAATTCGCTTTTTCAGAATTTACCAAGTTGGTAACTGGTATAATACATAATTTGTTATTATAATCTGTATTATATATGTGCATAACACACGAGAATGAATGTCATATCAGTATGAATTTTTTCATTTATTAAAAACAGCTTCGTCTCTTTGGGATAGAGATATTCTGAACCTCGCTGTTTTGTTTCGTTTCGTACTTGTATGGCAATCGGCACATACGCAGAATCAAGTACTCATCACCAATAACTGTAACTTTGTACTCGTAGTACTCGTTTATTCGTTAGTTGAGTGGAGGGGGGGTCCCGCGAATCGAAACCGCAAGGCCGCGAGTAATCGGAACGGGTATTTCGACTTTTCAATTATCGTTGAATCGGAACAGGTATTTCAACATTTCAGTCACTGTTATATCCGTTCCACAAAAATAATCGTTCCAAAATACCTGTTATAGGTATATCGGCTCACCTCTAGTTGAAACGTTGAGTGATAAATTCTAATGATGGTTAATGTCCGACCTAATTCTTGTGGTAATTTGTTCACGTACTAACGAAAGTTGGGTTTAAAGAACTGATTACAATCAATTAATATGAGCTTATGTAGCTAACCTCTAAGCGTTGGGTGATTTCTTACAGGTAACTCCTCTATCCGAACTGCTTCCATCGAAAGTTTGTCGCTTAACGTTTCGATACCTGGAATCTGAAATCGTCTACAGAAGCTGTGAGTGGCGGTTGAAAGACGGATCGAAGCGTCAAGCGACAATAATTACGAAGGAAGCAGTTCGAATAGACGATTTACCCGTATGTAGCTAACGTTTGTCGTCTTCTTCTTCTTCTTCTTCTTCTTCTTCTTCTTCTTCTTCTTCTTCTTCTTCTTCTTCTTCTTCTTCTTCTTCTTCTTCTTCTTCTTCTTCTTCTCGATTTAAAGGATTAGGTTATATAAAGCTGCTCCGGCACCCATCTCATTCTCGGACCACTGTCTCTTCTACCAGTGGTTTTATAGTTCGGTGCCGCTTTCGGCAATCGATCCTCTGTCATCCTTTGTAGATGAGCCTCTACGTACTCAAGACCGTCGTGCGTGGTGAAGAGCCACACCCTTTTCGAGGTGGTGATATAACAGAACACGACGGATCCAAACCATAGGGTTGGTTGCCCTATACGGTGGTCTCAATCAGCAACTCAGAATTCCAACAGTAGCCCCGGAAACCAGGACAGATAATAGAAACAGGCCGCCTAACCCTAAAACCGTTAAGAACATGATGATGTATAAAATGTACTTCAGTAAGTCTTCTTCTTCTTCTTTACGGCTTAGACTGTTTAATCCTTTCCGACTCCAAACTGGTTGGACCATCATCTCTTCTTGGGTCTTCCCAGGCTTCTCTTCCCTTTCGGCTGATTTAATAAGACTGCCTTGAGGAATCTGTCACTGTCCATTCTGCTAATGTGTTGTGTTTCCAGCTTTCTCTATACTTATTGATGATTCCGTTTACTTCTTCAACTTTCAGTTCCCTCTTATCAGATTATCTCTTTTCATATCTAATTTTCTGTACCCAGCTATGGAACGCAAAAATTACATTTTTGCAGTTTGAATTCTTGATATTTGTCTAGTAGACATTGTCCACGTTTCTGAGCCATAAGTAATGGTAGAAACTGCCGTGGATTTGTATAATTTTATTATGGACTCTTTCCTTGCCCTATTTTACTTTAGTAAGTCTCGTACTAAAAGCATAATTATATATATCTTATTATCTTTTATTAGGAACGTTATAGTGTTACATTTGTTAGTCATAGGGATACAGTGGACGCCAAGAAGCCTCTCAGGGCGTTTCAGGGTGTTACATGGTGTGATGTGTAGAGATGTTCGGTTGTTGGGCTCATGAAATGGCGGAAACTTTGATTGTCCAGATTAGATTATATTGCGACTGCCTCAAAATAGATTCCAGAACGATACTTAATTGTCATTCTCTCATTCTATCTGTAAATCTTTATTCTCAGTTGATGTTTTTATAACATACTGAGTGCCCTACTGATTGGGGATATTCTTGAAGTGTTCCGATTGAAAAGGATATGGAATAAATACGCAATATAGACGATCCTAAGATATACAAAATATACTACAGTAAGTTTCATACATATTTAAAGAGCATACAAATTTATCTCTTATTATCCAGAGAAAATAAACACGAGGTCGAGTGCCTTGATCGATACTTCTATCAGCTGATGTACTTTAGAGTAAACAAATTTACTGCAGCCGATGACGTTGGCTGTGTCACAACCCTTTTTTTTCAGGATAATTCAATTTACACTTGAGACACTGAATGGCTAAACATAAGGTCACGTTGAACGTGGGAGACGGACGCATGGCTCCGGTAATTACATTGTCTTACATTGAGGCTGTCTCTAAATAGATTCCCACTACGACTTCATTAGCCATTCTGTCTGCTTCCGTGTGTCCGTCCCCCTTTCACTCTCTCTTGCTCTTCTTTGTTCTCACTGTTGATTCTTATTAACTCCCGTGTCCTGTTGACTGGGAATGTGAAATGTGTCGAATTAAACGCCGTCATCGAGTTTAGTTTCTCCGGTCCGAGAAAAGTCGTTGAATGTTCATTTTAACGACTTAAAGGTCAGTAAGTATTTGTCACCAAGTTAAGACTCTTCAATAATTGTTTGTTCTACTAAACAATATTTTGCGCTTTATGGGAACAGGTCGTTATGGACTATCCCGTATTAAATAAACGGGCTTTCGCTTCTCCGTTAAGTATTTTATTTACTTCAAAATCCATGCAAGATAAATTTTGGGAACTTTTCTTCTAAAATTTTTAATATCTGACATGCATTTCACAAAATGTGCATTAAAAAAGAGACCTGATTTATAACGGGAAAAAATCATAGCTGTCTATATTATAAAAGTGTGAATGAATAACATTGTCATTATTCTCAGTAGGATAAGACAGATTAATATTGAAGATATTATCCTAAGTATTGAAGAAGTTAGATTTAATACAGTACTAAGACATTAATAATTTAAACTAAACAGTGGTGTTTATGAAAGTGTGTTTGCCAGGGAGGTAGTGCCGTCCGGAAGAAAATAACTTTTTAAGCTGAAAATTTTTAATCAATTTTTCTTCACTTTTTCACCTTGTGGTCCCTTTAAATTTGAATAAAATTTAGTAACTTAATTTAATATTTCTATTTATGTGTGTGTGTGTGTGTTTGCGTGCGCGCGCTCGTGTGTATGCATGGATCCTCTCTGTAACTGCGTGTGCTTTCGGTTGTTATAGATATTTTCAAGTCTGCGCGTTTAAATTGTTACTTTATGATTGTGCTCGTCAAAACACGTGTTACACAAAACACTATTTAATCTGTTCTTAAAAACTTTTAGAGAGTATCAAATTATTTTGTGATGAAACATTGTTTATTGAAACAGTTCTACCAAAATCGCTGTTATTATTATCCTATTATTGAATGTTTATCCATTTAGAACAGAAACATTTTATATTAAATGGTGACACAAATCCTGATATAATAAACAGGCGTCACGGGTTAATGTAGTGTGTGGGCTTCATACCCGTTGCCTCTACATAATCTGGCCTGCAGTGCCTACATAATCCAATCCAAAATAATTCAATTACACCGCTTTGAAATCTCTTCTGAACACAACACAAACATACGCTCTTGTTCTGTATATGAATATTATTTCTGTATTATAAATAACACGCAAAATAAGCAGATATGTGACGCACGTTTATACATATATTGCTGTATTAAATTCCCTTTGTACGGTTATTTTATGTAAAACTATTATTCCATCGAGTCGGTAAACTATGCAGTTTAGGTGGAAAATCAGTACTCATCTACTTAAGGTGATCATCATCACCAGCCGTGGCTCTACAACCCTTGGTGCGTGTTGGCCTGCTCCAAGAATCGACTCCATTCTTCCCTACTGCGTTCCCTGGCTTTTCAGTTTCGTATGTTCAGCTTTCTGAGGTCCTCCTCTATCTGATCTTTGAATCTACTTTGGGGTCTTCTCCATGTCCTACTACCCATTAGTTACTGGTAGAAAATATGTTCTGTCCTTCCTCCATTCTCTCTATGTGTCAAACCCACCTTATCCTGTATACTTTGATTATCCTGACAATGTCCGGCTCTTTGTAAAGATTGCATAGTTCATAATTATAGCGCCTGCGCCACATGCCATTCCCTTGTACTCCTCTAAATATTGTTCTTAGAATCCGTCTTGCAAACCAACCTAGAATTCTCTCGCTATTTTTTGTTATCGTTCAAGTTTCTGAAGCATATGTCAGCACAGGCCTGATAAGTGTTTTGTAAATTTTGCATTTCATGCTTCTTGAGATGAAGCTAGATGCCTGGTGCTTTTTTAATCCATAATATGTTTTGATTGCCAGATATATTCTTCTTCTTATTTTAGTGTTAGTGTCGTTAGTGTTGTTTCCTGGGAGCCATACCTTAATATAATGCCTTTCAACACAGCAGGCTACTATAGACCGTCTGTAGACTACTACCTATGTATTAATGTATATTCGTTTTCCAAAATGGATTGCAGGATGTTGAATACGTTTAAACGGGGTTTGGCTTACGATAAAATAATGAAGCTTGTTTTAATCTCATAGGATAAAACTTAGATACCGAGGAACGTTATCTCTCGCAGTCTGCTGCAGATAAGTGCAGTCTTCGACTACTCCCAGGGCCGGCCCTGGGGTAGAGCGAGAGGAGCGACCGCTCTAGGCGCCGGGTGATGAGAAGCGCCAAAATACGATTGAGGAGAGGCGTCAAAATCCGATTGTGAAAAAAATAAAATTTTGTTGGCGCCTTTTTGCCGTATTTTTGTTTATGATGCAGCAAGAGTGCAATATGAATAGCAACTTAATTTTGATTCAATAAACGTATTGATTTTTGAAAAGTTGATGTTTACTTAACTTAACCTAAAAAAAAAAAGTTCCCAAGGGGCGCCGAACGGGATTCTCGCTCCACCCTAATAAAGAGCTAGGGCCGCCGCTGGCTAATCCAATACGCTTTTACGGTATTTTCCTCTTATTTATATCTGCATTAAATTTTTTATGTTTCGGTTTTGAGTTAGTCGGTGTCGATATGTAGCGAATATCGCTTGTACGTTTAGTAAAACGATGGGAAACGTGAGTTGTTTTACCTAACTAAGTAGTTTATTACTTCCATATTCCTTAAGGAATGGAAGTATGGTGATGGCAAAAAAAATCGTGTTCGAGATTATTGCAGATTCTGATTCTACTACACTCAAAACATGAAAAAAAGTCGTTTTCCGAAAAGTGTCTGTGTGTGTGTGTGTCTGTCTGTCTGTCTGTCTGTCTGTCTGTCTGTAGATTTTTTTCTATGGCAAACGATAACTGCCGCAAATTCAAACAGAATCAAATAATTTTTTGCATGCAGCCCTGATTTGCAGAGTACTCGCGACCTATTGTTTTTGGTGAAGATCGGTTGAGGGAAAGGGGTAGTTTACCTGCAACGGTTTTTTTTTAGCAAGGGTAATTTTGTTTGTTTGGCAAACGATAACAGCCGCAAATTCAAACAGAATCAAATAATGTTTCGCATACAGCCCTGAATTGTAGAGTTCTCAAGATCTGTTGATTTTGGTGAAGATCGGTTAAGGGAAAGGGGTAGTTTACCTGTAACGTTTTATGTTTTACAAGGGTATTTCTTATGGCAAACGATAACAGCCGCAAATTCAAACAGAATCAAAAGATTATTTGCATAAAGCCCTAAATTGTAGAGTTCTCAAGACCTATTGTTTTTGGTGAAGTTCGGTTGAGGGAAAGGGGTAGTTTACCGGCAACGTTTTTTTAACAAGGGTATTTTCTATGGCAAACGATAACAGCCGCAAATTCAAACAGAATCAAATAATGTTTTGCATACAGCCCTGATTTGTTGATTACTCAAGACCTATTGTTTTTGGTGAAGATCGGTTAAGGGAAAGGGGTAGTTTACCTGTAACGTTTTATGTTTTAACAAGGGTATATCCTATGGCAAACGATAACAGCCGCAAATTCAAACAGAATCAAAAGATTATTTGCATACAGCCCTAAATTGCAGAGTTCTCAAGACCTATTGTTTTTGGTGAAGTTCGGTTGAGGGAAAGGGGTAGTTTACCTGCAACGTTTTTTTAACAAGGGTATTTTCTATGGCAAACGATAACAGCCGCAAATTCAAACAGAATCAAATAATGTTTTGCATACAGCCCTGATTTGTAGAGTACTCAAGACCTATTGTTTTTGGTGAAGATCGGTTACGGGGAAGGGGTAGTTTACCTGCAACGTTTTTTTATCAAGCGTATTTTCTATGGCAAACGATAACAGCCGCAAATTCAAACAGAATCAAATAATTTTTTGCATACGTCCCTGAATTGTAGAGGTCTCAATGATTTTCGATTTTGGTGAAGATCGGTTAAGGGGAAGGGGTAGTTTACCTGCAACCTTTTACGTTTTAACAAGAGTAAAGTACTTGAAAATTTATTTAAACTTTTTGAAACAATGGTAATTGTTAAAAATAAAATAATTTTGTTGCCAGGCAATAAAATTATAATTTTTTCATTTTAATGTAATATAATATTTTTCATTTAATACAGCAATAAAAAGGCAGGTAAGACACAGCCTGGCTGTTTGGCTGAAAATGATTTTAAATATAAATCTTAGAATATGGAAGTCATGTATGGTTCTCCATACCGATATTTTTTAGTCGTGGTCGCTTGCTAATGTCATTGAATTTCTGTGCGAAACGTTTCTAGCAATATTGTAGGTTGAACGTACGTTGCAAGACGCGGTATAGTTAGGTAAATATGCAAGTGAAACAAAAACTAATATGCCTACATTTGAAAAATAATAGTGGAAATGGTGCAGTTGTGGAAGCCTGTGTGAAGCATGGCCTCCTAAACTTGGTAAGTGCCGCAGACTAGCGGGAAATGCTAGAACTTACTCTTGTAGTTTTTATTTGTCACGTTAGAGTGCTGCCAGCCAGTTACACCATGTATTGTGAGTGAAACTGTGTAGGCCTAATATTTTTCTTCAGATCTTCAACATTTATAATGCAAGATTTGTAGCTGTAATTAAAAGTACTTTTAGCCTGTGTTTTCGCTAAATATTAGACAGTTTCGATTAAAGGTTGTTTTAATTGTCATATGCTGTTTTAAATCTCAATTATACTTCAAAATTTTAGCGTATATAAATACCTAGATTCCAAAATGGCGACATGTGGAAACGCTCAGTTGGGCGTATTGTGGAAGCGTTTCAAATTTTTCCCACAGTTGCCATATGCATGTGTTTCAGACGCCACGAAAGCAAACTGGCCCTAAACCGAAGTCTGTTCTGAAGAAATGAGACAAAAACGTTATGGTGAAGCCAATAACAACTCTTCGAGAAAAATGGGATTATGAAAGGGAGTGAAACTCTACGGCGACCATAGACAACACTGCAAAGATTTGTAAATGGTGACATGTCACCTGAAGATTGTATTAAATTAGAAGTAGAGCGGAAGCCTGTTTTATCTGCTGACCTAGAAAAACAAATGATAGACTAATAGAAATGGACTGCGGCCTGCTTGTACGGCCTGACCAGACAAGATGTGAAAAGAATGGCATATCAGTTGGCAGTAAAGAATAATATTTCACATCCTTTAAGTCCCAATGAAGCTGCTGGTAGAGCTTGGTTCGACCTTTTTATCAGGCGACACCAAAAACTCACACTTCACAAACCAATAGGGCTATTAGCTCTTTTTCAAGAGCTAATGGTTTTAATAGGGAAGCGGTGGTAACTGTTACGTGTTGCATGAGTGGAGGGGCACTTTTATACACCCTATGATGATATTTCCAAGAAAAAACATAACCGACACTTTTATGAAAGGATGCTGGTGGCTGGATCAATCGGAAGATGCCACTATTCAAGATGGATCCAAACAGAGTTGTTTACTGAGTGGTTTCACCATTTTTTTTTCAGAAGACAAATCCAACCAAGGATTCTCCTGTGTTGTTAGTAATCTATGGACACCACTCTCACACCAAAAATCTCGAGATTATCACCCTTGCTCATCAGAATCATGTCACAA
This sequence comes from Magicicada septendecula, assembly GCA_034769895.1. Taxonomy (NCBI): domain Eukaryota; kingdom Metazoa; phylum Arthropoda; class Insecta; order Hemiptera; family Cicadidae; genus Magicicada; species Magicicada septendecula. The sequence goes on along the minus strand of CM068367.1, from coordinate 62,502,913 downwards.
TTGTAAGCATTCCACCTCATACTTTATATAAAATAAAGCCACCAGATAGGACTTTTATGGGAGCCCTGTAAAAGCACTGTATGTTCGGCAATGGCTGCGTCATCACGATTGTCCTGTAGGTCCCTATTACATCGCTCCACTTTTCGGGAAAGCCTGGCTAATATGCCAAACAGGATTGATTGCTTTTAATTGATTTCTAGATACAAGGATTTATCCTTGCGATCGCACTGTTTTTGATGACGACAAATTTATCGTTTCAAAAGCATTCTTTGCTTTCTCAACCTGTAGAAGATACCCCGGTATCATATGATCCGCATTGACCAGAAAAGGAGAATCTAAAGGAAGCTAGTCCTTCCAAATACTGGGCTAATACCACAAAGGTTCCCTGTCTTTCACCACAAGACATAACGCTAGTGCCTCAACCAAAGAGAATGATTTCTAATAAAGGCAAAAAGGTAAGTTCATCCGCTGTCATTACAGATTCTCCATATAAATCAAAGCTCCAAGAATCACTGAATAAATCTAAGAGGCCTAAGTTGAAAGACAATAGGCTTGATAAAAAACCAAACCTGTCTGTAAGACCTGCAAAAGAAAACATTGGCTTGACAATGAACCAGTTGAAAAGTCAGATGAGTCATAACTCTCATCAGGGGAATCTCAAATGAAACTTTCGTTTCGTGAAATTGCTGCTATTGCAGAAGATGCTTACTGCATATTTTGTGGAAATTCGTTTTCCAATTATGTTCGAGAAGAACTGTGGATCCAGTGCTTACTCTCTTGGCTGTGGTGTCACACCTAGGACGTGAAAATAAACACTACATTTGGATTTTTGTAAATGAGACATTCTAATTGTTTTTACAAATGCTAAACTCAGTAATGATGTAAAATAAATAATTTATTTAATTTTAGTTTGTATTTAAAACTATTTTTATAGTAATATAGGCAGACTTACAAGTTTGCTGATGACCAATTACTTTTGGTTCAAGATTTTAAAGACATAGAGTACATTACTAGAAAATTGATACAGGAATATCAGAAATGGGGACTAAAAGGTATATATGAATAAAACAAAATACATCGCAATAGGTGACCTTCAGCAAGACTTGATATTGGAGGAAGACATGGGGAAGATTTCATATACAGAGGGATACAAGTATTTAGGGGTGAAAATTACGGCCAGTGAGAAGCAAGACAAAGAAATAAAATCCAGAATTAATTTGGAAAAGATGGCTATATCTACGTTAATGGAATCCTGTGGGATAAGAAAATTACAGCAGAAACTAAAACCAAAATATTTAAATTCATTGTTAGAAGCATAGTGACTTACAGCTCAGAAGTTTGGACTACTACGAAACACACAAGAACAAAATTAAGGACAGCAGAGATGGACTCTTGGAGACTTTCTGCAAGAGTATACAGACGTGAGAAAATTAGAAATGAAGACATTAAGGATAGACTAAATGTTGTAACGAAACAAAATGTTGTAAAAAGAATTATAAATATAATAATGAAACCCTATCCAGAGAGGGAACACGAAATCATAATCAATAGCTAATTAAAAGAAAATATCAAGTTTTGAAAATCAGCAAGGAACCAAATATGACTAAACAACATCAACCTTTGACTTATTTAATATCATCAAGACCCAGCCAGTATTTACCCAGTAGAATAGGGCAGTAAACAAACTAAGTTTAAATAAATAAACCTAATAGGCCTAAATAACTTACCATGAATAAACAAACCCGATAAAGAGTACAAATTAAAAAATAAAATTGTATCAACTAAAATAAATTGTGTTAATTGTATTAACTTTATTATAAAAATGTTGTTAAACAAAATTGTGTACATAAAAAGAGAGAATAAGGGGCACAACCCCTTACAGTGATAAAGGTGGTAATAAACACTGAAAAGTGGCATAATAATAGTGACACAAACTACAGTTAAACAGTGTACTATTTATTTTTTATAAAAAGTGTTTTGTTGTTATTAACAGAAAGTAAAAATGATTTATCATACAGACAATAGTTCAACAGTATGAATAAATTAAAATTGTCAAACCAAGTATTATTATTAAGAGTTGTAACCCCTCTTTCCTTTTTATGCCTTATAAAAAAAAAAATAATACCTTTTTTTTGTATTTTTTTTTGAAAGAGAGGCCACTCGTTATTTAAAATTAGGCAAGAGCCTAGAGAAGCCAAAAATGCGCTGGGTCCAGATATCGGCGTTGTAATCGACATTGGTACTCGCGTTTATATTAAAATAAAATTTATAATACCTTCAATTGCCGGGTTATGCAAACACCGGCACAGAGTTTTGTGATATATTATAAGAGTTCATGTTATTAGTTAGTTAATTTAAATACAGTATATGTATCTCATGGAGTCAAGGTATAACTTACCATCAACCATTATAAATTGTTTCATCATATATCAGAAAAATTCACTAAGTACTAAGGTTTTACAGGTATAAACCAAGGCATGTTTAGTACCAAATTGTTTGTAATTGTATAATTAATAATCATATAAACATCGTATGAATCATTAGGATATAATTATAAAATTATATGTTAAAAGTAATTTGTAAAATTTAAAGTAGTTAAGGGGTATTGGTCATATAACACTTAAACTGTACATAAGGGGCCAATCAGAATTTAAGAAGTTTTGGTCAGTTCGGTGACTAAAAAAGAAGAAATGACTTTATTGTTAATTGTGATTGAGAACAGTTTAAGAGTGCTCGCTGAGATATTATTAAAAAGAAAAATCTAAACTCAGAAACCGTTTTGTGGATGAAATTTTTATGACCACCACTGAAGATAAAAAATTCCTTAACTTCAATCATATTACTAACCAGGAACAAACACCATAAAGAAAATATCAAGCAAAAACAAGGAGACGTAGAGCGAACATCGCCTAGAAGTGTAATGTATTATTCGACTTTATAACTGACAATATTCTTAATCCAAAACGAACAACCACTAGACAACACTATAATTCACACTACCACTAATCACTAGTGAACATTTTAATAAGTGAAAAACAATATATATAAGAATCAGTGGGTACCAGGAACACATTTATTTAAACACATTAGTAAAACTTCAGTTATTATCTGGAACGGACGAAGGCAGCCATGATGATGACGTCACACTAACCGGCATGCTCTGTACGAGGCGTACTCAATATCATCAGATATTGTATGTTTTTTCTTAATAAATTTTGTAACTCTCTTTTTAGATTATAAGTACTAGAAATATTTATAATGTACTCTATATTGTTGTTTATTATGTAATGGAACTTTTCGTATCAGCCACAAGAATTCCCACGAAATATGTTTAACCTATTTTCATTATTCACTCCTGAGATAACTATCGATTGTTACTAACGTGTGTATCGAATGAAAATTTCCATCAATTTGAATTACAATTGGAAGATTAAACGATAATGTTAATAAATCATATCCATGCGTTATTATTTCATGAAAATAAGATATAATCAACATTTATTTTATAATTAAAAAGACCAAGAAGACGTCGAGGAGTCGTTGGAATCACATAAACTACAAAACCAACATTAACCTTAATGAATAGGGTTAAGCCTAATATCGAAGGTGAACATTGAGAATTATTTGGGACTACTCGACCGCTACATTAGAATTAATTTTAAAGTTTTAACTGCTGAATTGAAATAATAATAATTCTGATTATTAAAACAAGGCAGGATAATTCATTTCATAAAACTTATATATGAAATCACGTTACAAAACACGCAACATAAATAAATCATGAACAACTGATACACTATTTACTCAATCGGTTTTCATCATTGAGCAAACCAATCTTTATTACAACTTAATATTTAAAAAATTAACACGGGATACACGGTAAGTTATAAATTGACGAACCCAACAGTGGGGCTTAACGTTGATACAATTTAGTTATAATGTGAAAAATTCAATTGTTGATTTTATTCAAACAAAAAAATTACAATGGTATGGACACACAAATAGAAAGAAAAGATTGCCAAGGTAAGTTATGGAATGAACCCCACCAGGAAGAAGGAAAAGAGGAAGACCACCGATCACATAGATAAAAGAAATTCAGCTATATTGAGTGAACGAGAAATTGAAGAAAATCTTTGGATGGACAAGCAGCAGTGGAAGCTGAGAATTCAATCACTTCTGTAATCTTTGGTTCCGGAAAATGTGTAAATATTGTACAGCCGGAATAATAATAAATACAATGCAGACATTAGTTTTTATCATTTTTAGATCATTAACAATTTTTAAAAAATGTATACCCCGCTGAGATTCCAGAATAAGCCATAATACGCGTCAGCGCTACTAGAAAACAATAGAGAGTAATTTATTGCGGCCTTGAACACAGTGTGCGCGCACCGCACTATGGTCTGGAATAGTCTCGTTGCGGACACGTGACAAGTGCCACGTGATTGTCCTTCATCTCAAAGTAGCACCAATATCTACGCTACAGGTGTGGAAAGACCAAAAAATCTTTTCTTTATCGACTTACAAAAAAAAAGCAAATAATGCTGATATCTTCAAAATTAAACGACTATTAAATGCGGTCGTTCAATTCGAAGAACCTCTAAGAAAAACCAAATTACCCCAGTATACTAGATGCTGGTGCTACGGACACACTGGAAAAAACTGCACTAGGCCCTATCGCTGTTACAAATGTGCAGGAAATCATGACTATAAAACCTGTACAAAAAAAGGGAGATGGACGAGACCCTAAATGCGCCCTGTGGTGGTGCTCACCCTGCCAATGCCAAAATATGCAGAGTTTACAGAAAATAATAAATAGAAGATTCCGGTCCCCAAATGGCACAACTTTCCAAAAGACACAACACCGTCAGCCTCTGCAAATCCATCAAGGCTCTCAAGATAATCAATTCAGGAGTTCAACTAATGTGCAGCAACCGCTTGACAATGCTCTGCCAGTTTTTAACACCACTCAGCAACAACCCAGTGTATCAACTTACGCGCAGATTCTTCATGGCACGAACTCACAAGCTCCACAACAACCCACAGCACTACAGCAAACCGAGTATAATAACAGTAACTTTATCTATTTCCTTCACAATATAGTAACGAGTCAACAGCAAACTATCAATCACATGTCCGCAGAAATAAAAAGACTCAACGATAAGATTGATACACTAACGGAACTCCTACAACAAAAATTTACGTAATGGCACAACTCTATAAAAGTCCCTACACCCGAACAGCAACGTTTGCCGACGACAAAGCAATACTGGCTAGTCGTGCAGATCCTGGCATTGCTGCGAGAATGCTTCAACAACACTTGGATCAAATTCAACGTTGGACGAAATCATGGCGCATCCTGATCAATGAAGCAAAATCTGTCCATGTCACTTTCACTAAGTGCAGAGGAGCGTCACCTCAAGTCTCTTTTAATGGCCATTACCCACCACAAGCGGACAATGTTAAATACCTGGGCATTCATTTGGATAAAGGCTTGACATGGAAGACGCATATTTTCAACAAAAGAAAACAACTTGGCCATAAACTCAGCAAATACTGTCGGCTGATTGGGCGTAAATCGTCTCTGTCCCTTAGCAATAAATTACTACTTTACAAAGTGGCATTCAAACCAATCTGGACCTACGGCATACAGCTGTGGGGGTCGGCATCAACGTCTAATATAGAAATACTAGAACGATTCCAGACAAAAGTTCTATGGATTATAACAAATGCACCCTGGTTTATACCAAATAGAGAAATCCTCTGTGACTTAAAAGTGTCATCTGTTAAAGATGAAGTGAGTAAGTGCAGTGAAAAAAATATATTAGTAAACTAGAACTACACCCTAATATTCTTGCAATAAATTTGCTAGACAATAGTGAAGACACTCATAGACTAAAGAGACAAAATATGCTAGAGCTACCTTCTAGATTTAAGCAACCATAATCTTTGTGTTTGTTGTTTCTTTTTGTAACTTACGTTTAAGGAATAACTGAGCTTGTTGGTCAACATCTGTCTTTTTTCATACAAACAATTTGCTTATAGTATGTTATACTGATTGCAATTGGTAAAAAAAAAAAAAAAAAAAAAAAAAAAAAAAAAAAAAAAAAAAAGTACGCACACACATTACAGCCGGTTTCCACTGGAATAGCCGAGCAACACGTAGAATGTTTTGTAAGGACGTAAAATATATACCTACCAAGTATGCAAATTTTCTTCTTTTGATAATTGCAAGTAGAATCGTTCGTGTCCCATTCTGTTACGTTCTGTGTCATTTCTAGTGAAGTTTACCCAATAAATTCTCAATAGTCGTCTGTAGAACCCGAACCGGATTTCAAAACAATTAATACGATTTGTAGTATTTTCTTTTAGTTGTATAACGTAGGTTTACACGACCGATGTCAACATTATTAGGTTGAAATAAAACCGGGGTGTTAGGCCGCGGTCGGTTGCAGATAACTAGCGACATAGTCGACTTACGTTTCAATCGCAGTCACCGGCGATCTTCTTCAGAGCCGCAAAGCGACAGAGAACACACGTACGGCAGATCTAAGCCGAACAATACCCAAGTACTTTACCGGGTATGAGCAATCGATTTCTTTCAGTGTCTGTATTTCATATGCGGACGACGGAGGACGGACTACACATAGCATCTAACAAAAATTTTTTCTGAGACGGAGGTCCACTGTTCTGTGGCTGAGAAGTGACCTGTAGTTTAAAAAACGCAGACCGAGTCATTTCGCTTCTTGCTTTCCTCTTTTCGTCGGGATTCAAGGATTGACTGATCCAGCTGAGAATATATTCGAACTGTTTTACTCTTTTTGCAGGTCCATTATCTAGGTGTCGTTGAACGGACCCCACATCCATTTTACTTAAAACCAAAAAATGTAGTACAATACGTAAAATATTGGACTACAGCACGATACGCAACGCTTGTAAAGTGGCCAGGGTGAAATATTTTTTACTGCTGAGCCTCAAGAGAATAACCGGACTGGAAATAATGGACATGTGGAATACTGAGAAGGACATTGAAAAGGAAAGCTAGCCAAGGGACGTGTATCAAATTCTATAAGCCAATTGCAGTACCAGCTTTGCTGCATGGATGGGAGTCCTGGACTATAAGGAACAAGGACTGGTGCCAATTACAGGCTGCAGAAATGAGCTATTTGAGATCGGTAAAGGTATACGCAACTCAGTCATATAAGAAATGAGTAGTACAGTATATCAGACGAGAACTTGATATAGTTTCCCTAAATGAACTGATTCAGAATTATAAAGATTGCTGGAACCAACATTTGGAAAGAATGGACAATACCCGCTTTCCGAAGTTGGCTTATGAATTTTAGCCATTTGGAAGAAGATCTTTAGGCAGGCCAGTCACAAGACGGCGGGAGTCATGAGGCCGGAACAGGAGAAATCCTATTCATGTAGTGATGATGATGATGATGACGACGACGCCGACGACGACGATGATGATGATGATGATGATGATGATGTTGATGATGATGTTGATGACGTAAAATATTATTTACAAAATTATTAACGTACTCCTTTACGTGATATGAATACGTAAAAATACATTAATAATAACGCGTTCGTATAAACGTTACAACATAATTCCATAACGGCGTCGTTGAATTGATAATTTGTTGAAACACTTTCTGTGTATTGTTTGTACAATACATTTATATGTACAATTAAAAATAAAAAATTAAAAATTAAAAACATATTAATTTATATTAAAAATATAGCTTAAATAAATTAGTTTATTTTCAAAATTCACTTATTAATTTGTAAAAACCATTCTTTTCTGTGTTTTTAAATGTTGCAACGTTATATAGTGGCACAATTATGGGTAGGGGAATCACAGTCCCCGTAGATTTATTAAAAATGGAGTAAATCTGTTATCGGGGAAATTCCGTAATTACTTAACGTAGATTGGTTTTTAAGCCAACTGCATGTGTTAAAAAAAGTCTATGAAATAATTTTAAAAATAAAACGTATTACAATATTTATAAATTAGTAAAACAAAGTTGCAGTTTTCTTAATACAGTAGAACCCCCATTAACTGAAACACTTTTAACCGAAATATTGTTAACCGAAACGACCGATCAAAAAAGATACAGTACCGTTTACCAAATGATAAAAGCTTAAGAGCATGATAATGTCTTTCAGCCGCCAGCTAAACGCAACATTATTATGGTTACTAACTGACTGATTGTTTCTTTTGCGCAAATGTTGCGTTTAGTTGCCATCTCAATTTTCTTATTCAATCTACAACGTTTTACTCGTTCGTTGGTTTTCCTTCGCTTCTCTTCCAGTTTCATGTTGTAGAATGCACCGATTTTCTCCTGCTCAGTCATCGTCGACGCGAACGGTGTATTTATTAAGTACTCGTTCAATTCTTCGCGCATCAAGTCATCTTCCTTTCGTTTTTGTTGCGATGGGGCCGCTGGTACCGAAGCTTCACCGCCGACAGCAGCCGCTCGTTGCTGTTCCTTCTCGAGCTTCTTTCGTTCCCGACACTTTCTTACTCGCTCGGCATTTTATCGTTTCTTGATCTGAGCCTTCTCGTCGCTGCTATCCATTGTCGAACGCTGTTTTAGTCAGTCGCCAGGTTTGGTTACTATATATCAGCAGCAGTGTATTTCACCACAACACAAAACAAACCTTTATTTGCATATTGCGACATATAAAAACAAACCTTTATTTACAACAATCCCAATGGCGTCATGCAATGATGACGTCATACAGCGTTACATGTTACAGAAAGTTTAAAACGAAGCAATACAGACAAAAGAGCATGTAAAACCAAATTTATTCTCACTAAAACGTTTGCTAAACTAAATGTCAGCAGCGATTATTTCTGTCTTGATGCGTTTACATATCAAATTTCTAGACTGTGGGGAATCGAAAGTGTGGAAGCGTCACGCAATGATGACGTCATACAGCATTACATGTTACAGAAAGTTTCAAACGATGTCAAGCTAAAAGACATTATCATGTCAAAAAAATTATATATTCCCGATTTTTACTAAAATGAAAATTTGTTTTCCGGATAAATGACGAAAACTCATGTAATAAACATGTAATAAATTGTGCGTTGTCAGCAAAGCGGAATCGGGTCATGATAACGATTGAAGAAAAATCGGAGGTAATTGAAAGGATTTAAAAATGACAAGATTTTGCGAACTATGACAACCGATTTTGGTGTTGGTGTTCGTACTGTTTCTGATTGGGTCAAGATGAAAAATAAGTTTGAAAAACATGCTTCGAAGATGCCAAACGAGAAAGTAAATGAGGCTGTTTTTTTTTATGGTTCACGCAACAAAGGAATGACGAAGACGATGACATAGCAGAGAGTAGCAGCCATGACACCACTGACGAGTTCTTCGATGCCTTACAGGTAAGAGATTTTATTTTGGGTTAGGGCATTAAATTAGGCTACATGAAATACGCTTTTTTCTCACGGAGTTTTATTCATATTTTCAGATAGCGTTACTCTTCGTCGAACGATCTGAAGAATCAAAGCCCTTTGTGACGTTCTGCTAATGAAGCGATGGCGAGATATTGATGCAAGAAAGCGATGTGAGAAGAAAAAGCAAAGAAAAACATAAGATTTAAAAAAATCATAAAACTAGTATTAAAAAATGACTATATGTAAATACAGTGGAACTCGCGAATAACGAGCTCGCTTATAACGAGAACTCAGATGTAACGAGCAAAAGTACGAGATTTGTTTGGTTTTGTATCTTAGTAATGATAATTAAACTCGCTTTTAACGAGTAGGAACGCATTAGAGACTTGGTTATAACGAGCATTTTATCACAGGTAAATAGTTGATTTTTATTAAAATCTTATGATAATACTGTATATTGCCTCCAGTTATTTTACCTCAAACTTTAAAAATGACACCTTAATTATTATCCGAAATTTTGGTTATCCGAAACTGCTTTCCCCGCCCCTTTGTTTTGGTTAACAGAGGTTCTACTGTAGTGGCAATCACTGAGCATCTGGTAAATAACAGCATGTTTACAGCCTTAAAAAAGCAACTACGGACGCGCAAGAAACCGAAGGCAAGGCCTGTTAATCTGCCTTTATCGGTTTCGTCCACACTTCCTCTTACACGATTGTCTGTGTCGTGAGGGGGGTCCCCCTCTAGTCTAATGTCTCTGTGGTTTGAACCATCACATCGTCTTTGCACAGGTAAACCAGCAGTTTCTTGACTTTAATGCAAAAAAATTAGAAAGGTTTATTGCAGAATTTTACATAAAAATAATGCACTTTAACACGCACTATAAGTTGCATAAAATATTCTTGGGACAAGACCGTTAAATTAAAATGCGAAGGTGTAATAAAACCGGATTTTCCAAAATATCTTCAGAAAGACCTATTCTCACAAGATTTATTAAGAATATAAATTTATTATAAAAGCGATTCCTAATGACATGAGCTTTATTACATTTAATTTGAATAACAAGGGGTTTACGTTGGTTTGTCGAAAAACTTCGAGACTCAAAGAAATTATATTTTCTTTTATTTATTTAAGTTCACTGTAACTAGTTACAGACTATCTAGCAATTTTGTTCTACTATATAGGTTAACAGTGTGTAGGATAAGCTCCCACTGGAGTATTCCTTAGTACAGTGACATTTTGTTCATGTGCTGAAAATTACTATGCATATTAAGTTCACTAGTTCAAATAGTTTCTGTCTATTCAATCGCCGAACGAGTCCAGCATTATCAAGCGGTTGTAGCAGTTCAATATTTATGTGTTCATGAAGTCTTTTTTTATTTTTAAACATAATTAATGCGGTCCAAGTCACTGTATGATAATGATATAATTTACCTTATAATTTCCGTCAGGTGACTTCTAGCGTAATTTTAGCTGGGTTACGCGTTTCAGGCCATATGACCCATCTTCAGACCTTCACTCCAAAGGAGCTCGTTATAAACTAAAATCCATATTAAAACAAACACACAATAAATAAATACGTAAAATACAATCAATGAACATATTATAAGCGTACTAGTAACCGACATGGTCTTTGGTCTTGACATGCTACACGCGGTGCACCGTGTCGGTTACTAGTACGCTTATAATATGTTCACTGATTGTATTTTACGTATTTATTTATTGTGTGTTTGTTTTAATATGGATTTTAATTTATAACGAGCTCCTTTGGAGTGAAGGTCTGAAGATGGGTCATATGGCCTGAAACGCGTAACCCAGCTAAAATTACGCTAGAAGTCACCTGACGGAAATTATAAGGTAAATTATACCTTTTTTCATGCTTATCCGCAATTCGTTTAATCTCGTCAGCAACCGTAGGCATTTTCAGGTAACGATGAATGTTATCGTTTTTTACGTACCATGGTGCATTAACAGTATACTGCGAAGAACCTTATTTTGAAAAGTGTGAATTATTTTAATATTAGATTTCTTAGTACAACCCCAAAGCTGTACACCATACACGTAAACTAGTTTCAAGACTTGTTTATGTAACAACAGCTTGTTATGAGCGACAGATCAGAGTGTCTTCCAAGGAGCCACCACATTTTCTTCAATTTTAATCCAAGCTCTTCCCGTTTCTTCTTAACATAGTCTCGCCATCTAAGTTTAGCATCCAGAATCACGCCCAAATACTTCACTGAGCTTGCAAGTGGAATTCTTTGCTGATCGATCACGATTGGTATATAATCTGGTTTCCGGTAAACCAATTATAAATGTATTTATAAAATTATGTGGGAAGAATCCTGAATTTCTCATTTCTCTTAATGAAAATATGTGGAACGCTCAACACCAAGCTTTATGGCAGAAGCTAAAATGATTATTAAAGAAAAGAAATGGTTCCAACGAAGATTTAAGGAAGTTGTTTTTATTGTTACAAATTACAATTGCGTTAGTCAGGTTAGATGCCAAATTCCGAACATCTCGCTTCGTTTCATTTGTAAAGCACTGTAGATGGTTGTTGGGTGGCCTTACCGGTTTGTGTGTAGGCGGAGTTTGCTATCTGCTTTCATTTTTACGTTAAGATGGCCGGGCCCGTTGCGTCTCCGTTGGAGTGTTCTGTTGACCTAGTTGGTATGCACCGTGCTCGCGCGTACCGTGCTTGTGTTTTGTGAGTGTTGTGTGTTTTTTCCTAGTAAGTATTTATTTCTATTATTTAGTCTTTTCATCATATATTATGTGACCTTTCGTTATTATTATTTTGTTGATTCTCTGTCAGTGTTGATAGAGTGTTATTTATTAGTTTAGACGTATTAGCTTATAATTAGCCTGAAGATGGGTGCAGATTGTTTGGTTAGCCGAAACGTCGAGTTTATATTTATTCCCGATTTATTTATTTCTGCGATGGGAAAAGTCCGTTAGTTAGATTCATATTCAAATGTCTTGAAGCTATTCTCATGCCTCCTCCCCCAGAATCTAGTCTCCCCCCCCCCAGAGGTAGAAGCCTTTAATGATTCAGTCGTATTATTAAACAATTCATAATACAAGCAATGTTTTCCGTACAAAATAAACTAAAAACCAAAACAATCTTTTCTAAATATACGCATGAAAACACTGCATAATTTCACATGCAGTTAGTTAATACAATGTTTTTCGTTTGATCTTCTTCTTCTTCTTCTTCTTCTTCACACCGTGACATATCGATACTATCACAACGTCGAAAATGTAGTACAAGGTCGGATTGTGTAAAAGCTCAGTTTTTAGAGACATTAAAGTACTATTTACAATTATCTTAACCGAAATTGTAATTTAGTACTAACACATCCCAAGTACTGTGTTTATTGTTAATACTAAACATCAAATATATGTTCAGAATATTATAATTTTGTTACATTATAATATCGTAATGAACTTAAAAATGTAACGATAACTTTATAATATTTATCGTATGATATATTAAAATTAAAATATTAACAATTTAAAAAGTAAAAACAAGCATTACGAATTTTAGTAGTCTTAATTATGTCAAGGATCCTGTATTTAATCACCACTGCCACGTTGATATACAAGTGAAGGCGACATACATAATATTGAACCTGACGTGCACGTGGAGACAATGAGTGGCTGTTTTGTAGCGTCGATAAATCCCACCCGTTACACGTGTCTGGTTGTGTAACTGGGTCGCGTCTCCGACACCCCACATCGTTATTTCAATTACAGTTATTACGGGTGAGACTCTCAGATACCGTGCGCCGTATTAAACTAGACTACAACACAACCAATTTCTGTAACAGAAATTACATTAATTTCCTTTATCCGAATCGAAATGTTCACTATATATATATATTGCAACATAACACAGGATGATGATCTATGAATAAGAATATCAGAGCATGGATGACGGACATTAATATGTTTTAAATTGATTTATGCAATTTTTGTCAATTAGCTATAAGTTTTGTATTTAGTGATGGATAAGGACTTGTGTTATACCAAATTCTTTGTAAATTTTTGTTCTATAATGTCATGTACTTTGTTTGTGAATATGTGCGCGCGTTCGCGTGTGGTGAACCTTCGTTGTTATATCTTCCGCGTTAGTTAACCGATCGGCATGAGACTGGGACAGTGAATTATTTATAAAAATAGCTACATTTTCTATAGACTCTGTTGTTCTCAGCTATTTTTTAAATGTTGTTTTTTAGTAATTAAAAAGCTCAACTTTTCACGCTTATCAATTGAAGAGTAATAAAATTTCTAGATAAAATCTATGCAGGCTCTCGCTGACTTGTACAAAGATTCGCCTGCAACCCGTCTATCTTTTGTTCAATCTGCCACGTAGACAGTCGATTGAACAATCAGAAGCCCCTAATTTTAGTCAGATTCGTCCGTTGTCAGGTGTACGTCAATCCGGAGCCGTTGCTTAGTAAACGTGTGTTTTCGTCAAGAGTTTTTCTTGTTCGAACTGGTTAATCTATAGTAACTATAAGTCTTGGGACTCTTTTCGAGTTGTTCGACTAGAACCAAGCGTGTGAACAACCTAGTATATTATATTAAGCGCTATTACGTGTTAGTAGAAGATTTCCGCTTAGGGAGATTTATCTACAGTGGTAAATCCTTATTGACGCGGGACACATCAAGAATAGCCGGAAGGTGTAAGTATTATACACCTCTTTTAAAATTATCACTCATTATCACCCTAAATATCAAAAACTAATAACAATCAATAATTAATAATAACCAATTCCGAGCGATGAAACTAACAATTCGGAAAGTGACAATTGTGCGTAAAACCAGTATCAGTGTTATCAGTTGTTCGGCGAACCCCCAGCGGAGAGAGAGAGTGTGTGAGAGAAGCGGCCGGCGATCATTGCAGAGAGAGGAACGTATCAGCGACGCAGTGAGTAACGTCACGCCGAGTGTAAAGGAATTCTACGTTTCAAGTAAAATCCTACCAAAGCTGAACTATATAAACTTTTTCATAATAAATAAAATATTATACATGACATTTATTTAAATTTAAATATATCATATAAACATTATTTACTTGTGTGCTGAATAAATAATAATTTTTCTACAACTCCAATATAGACTTGTTCATAATTTATACACACATAACTATCCTATGCGAAAATATTTATTTGTATCGTCGCAATATATAAAAGAAAAATACCAGCAGGAAAATAAAGTTATAAGGAAATAAAACATTTTCTTCTTCTTCATTTTCTTCACGGAGTAAAACCATTGTCAGTTCCGTCCCCACAGTTTATGTCACCATCTTGCTCTAGGTCTTCCTACATCCCTTATTCCATACTTACATGCTATAATACTATATATACTACCTATAAGCTAGTTTTGGTAGCCGTATATCCTCCATTCTATCGAGATGTTGCGACCATTCCAGGCGATATTTCTGGATTGTATCGTTTATGGACAATACCTGTAGCTCATTCCTATGTTTCCATTGCATAAACGGTTTCACCTTGCACGACACTTTGTTCTTCTCAGAAAACTAATTTGTAAACTTTGAGTTTGGTTGTTTATAATCTTCCTTGTAGGCACTAACGATTCGCATCCATACAAAAAAAAATCGGTATGGAGAACCATACATGACTTCCATGTTTTAAGATTTATATTAAAAATTTTTAAATATAATTTGAAAAAATTGACAAGTTTCTCAAATTGAAATGAAATTTTATACATAAAAACTACATCTTTCTTGCCGATAACGTAGTACACATATAAATACATGACTTCCATGTTCTAATTATTATAAACTTATTTTTAAAATTTAATATATCAGCATGGTTTCGGTAAAAACGCTAAAAAAGATAATCAAATACGAATTGTACCTAGTTGTTAATATTTTAAAAATAAAGAATTAATTTAATTTAATTATCTTTTGTTTAAACAACGCGAAAGATTTTCTCTGTTCCCTTTTGTTGTTTCTTCAAGTTGATGGCCTCTATCAATCTGCCTGTCTATGTTCTCTTTCCATTCGACTCTCTCCACTTCAATACATCCCGCATATTTGTTTCTATGTGAATATATATATATATATATATATATATAGTAACGTTTAGACCTGTTAACTGTAGTTAAAAATACAAGAAAAGAAAAAAAAAAATTTTCAAAAAAAAAATTTTTTTCAAAAAAAAAATTTTATGTTTGTTTGTTGTGAATATAATTTAGAATTAATCCTGGTTTTATGTTTTGTTCAAATTTTTTTTTAATTCTGTAAGGTATTTTTGGTTTAAATTACACTTCTGGTAGAGCTTAACAAAATCTGGAGTTAATCAGATTATCTCCTTTCAGCAATCGATTAATGATTTTCAGTACTGCTCCAGTATCTCACTTTTAGTTAATATTTCTCGTCTTCCAGGAAGTCTCGTAGTTAATTAAACCCTTAAATTAAAATGTGAAATAATTTTATAATCCAAATAGTTGAAATAAATTGATTTATTAACAATAATTAATAATAATCGATTTTAAATCGATTTAGCGCAATTGTTCGACTCCGTCACAGGGATATACCGATATGTGGTTACAGGTTAATTTTTTATATAATTCTTAAAAAAGGTTCTTTCAACGATTATTTTATATAGTCAGAGAAGGGCAGGCCTAGAAAGTATAACATATACAAGAAATAATCTTAATAATTAATATTTAACAAATTGTGAATAACATATAATGTTTAATATATTTGAATTCTCAAACCAATGCTGCAGGCTATGAGATCAGTCGAAGAAGGTTGCAGTGCATCATGGGACCATCATGGCGGCTAGCTGAATTGATGAGATTATATGTATATTTGGTCGCTGGAAAATCTCACAATAAATTCACCTTTATAATTGTTTTATGGCTCTCCGGAATCGTGTATACTGTCTATTATGTTGTTTGAGGTATCCTGGATGAGTGTTCAGTGTTCACTGGTGTTAATTGTTTTCTATTAGAGGTGTTCACTTTATGTCTGTTCGTGACAAAGAATCGTTAATATATTGTAGAGTGAATTATTAATAGTAGGTAGTTTTAATGATTTAAATCGTGGTGTATTGTTCGTTTTCACCGTTGTCGTAAAGTATTTCATAAGTTTTGACTCGAAAAGTGTTAATTTATGTAACTCCCGTTTTTTCACTGATTCTAGGCTTTAACCATTTCACTCCATTATACGGTTTTAAGAACGCGATTCTGCATCGACTGTTCCGTTTGAATGTTAACAAAGAACTAACTAACTTCCTTCACCTTAGGAAATATCTTGCCAAGTTAATATTGGAAAAGTATTGTTAAAATAATTTTCACTTCCCATGTACATAATTCCAAGGTACATTATATATGGAATATTTTTAGTTTATTGTTCGCTTTCATGAACTATTAACCATATAATTGGTTTATTTATCTCATTCTGTTTAATTTGATATGTCATAGTCCATATTTGTTGAGATTTTTGTTAAAATTAACATATTTCTGTCTTTTTGGAAATCTAGGCCCAAAAAACCTGTTTCCGTTCTTGTACACAATTACTGCCATTTTAAGTGTTACTAATATAATTATAATAAATTTCAAATGGTCACAAATCTTTCCTTAATTACTTATAAATTTAACATTTGAACTGTCTTTTAGTGATAATTTCTGAATTTACCATTCCTCTTTAAAAATAGTTATTTTATACATTTCGAAAATTTTCAGTAATTTAAGATATTTTTCTATATTACTCTTTTAAATCATAGGTTCATTTACAGTAGTTGTTAATTGACCTACCTTACATAAATCTTGTTAGTTTACATGGTTCATTGGTGAATTAACTGGTTTATATTAATTTTTGTGAATTCATTATTTGGCCTAGAGTTTAGTATTTTACATATATGGTTTTTTCATATAAATTTAATTCTACTCCTCCTCTGACTCTTAAAAGTTAACATGACATGAAATAAAATTGTTTACATAATTATTGAGATGTGTAGCATCTAATTCATGCTACTGTTACTTAAATAATAATTAACATTAATCAGCAGTCCTTAAAGTTAGACATGTTTGCTTAAACTGTTTTGAACATACATTTAACACATTTTATAAATTAATACAGCATCCATACTTAAACATTTTAATTAGTATGTATGCTGTTATATGACTAAAACACCTTACTCTAAACATATAGGTACCTTATTCTATTGGCACTCTTTTTTAAAATATGGAGTTCATGTCTTTGAACAATATCAGCCATTTAAACTTCTTAACTCTATTAAAACTTAAATTATTTTCAGTCCTTTCTGCTTTTACTATTATTATCTAACATCCCCTTGTACAGTAAACATTTCCACCAACAATTTCTTTGTTATTGGCATTCCTTTGAATGTCTAGAGATAACAAAGTGAGCTTATTTAATGAAATATTGGAAATATTTTCCATTTTAATATTTCATTTCTTGTTAATTATAAAATATAAAAGTTATTTTATAGCACATTGTTTAAGTTATAGATACACTACAACTTGAAGTTTATTACATTTCAAAACACTTCCACTAGTACACATTCACTGTTGGTTCTGACTTATATTTGAGTTTTATTATTCTCAGACCAGACCTTTAGTCATAATGGACTGTGAAGATTTGTTTATTTTTTATCATATAATAACTTTAGTTGGTGCACTTCTTATCATACTACACAATACTTTCGTTTATAAATAATTACAATTTCATAATGTTTTGGGGTGTTATACTTTCTTTAATGGTATCATTTGGTTTGGGGTTAATGGTAGTTAATAATAGGTTTTTATGGTGGTTCTTCCATCCTATTTCTTCCTTTCTTCTCGTCTTCCTTCTTGTGTTCATTCTTGGGTAAACCAAGGTACTCAGTGTTATCTTGTCCGATGGTTGGTTCGGAGTATCTTCTTTATCCTCTGCTTTTAAATTTCTTCTTCCTTCTTGGGTTTGGAGTATCTTCTTTATCCTCTGCTTTTAAATTTCTTCTTCCTTCTTGGGTTTGGAGTATCTTCTTTATCACCTGATACTAACTTTACTCTTCTTTCTTGTTTCGGGATATCTTGCTTATCACCTGATACTAAACTTCCTCTTCTTGTTTCTTCTTATTTTTGGGGTATTATATTTATCACCTGCTCCTAATCTCCTGGGTAATCTCCTGATCTTTTAATATGAGTTTCCTTTAATTTATTTTCTTTAACTTTTATGGTTGCATTTTTATTATTTAATTATTGTTTTTCTTTTATAGTGGTGTTTTCCTTTGAAGTGTAATTGAATTTCATTTGACATTCTTTGAGTATATGTAATTTAATTATTTTTATGATCTTAAATGAATTAATTATTGGTGGAATATTTGTCATGCTACAATATATATACTGTTTTGCACGTACGTCTGTATGTTTGTAAGTAATTTTGTAAGCACGTAGTTTTTAAAGCGACGCGCATAAAAGCGCAAGGAATGATATCCATTACAAGACGACAGTCGAACGTATTTGGGTGGGTGACAGTCGAACCTCTGTGAACACCAGTTTCGTACATTAAAATTCCGCACGAATGGTGTGTAATAAGCTGTTAACGAGAACCCTATCGAAGAACGGCTTAGATCTCCCTTCGCTAGCCGAGCAGGTGTGTGTTTCAGTCAAGGCCGCACAGAAAGTACGTTCCAGAGTACTCTGGAGAACACTTGAAACACGCATTAGCTGACACACCACATTGAGGATGGAAAATTTCTAGAAGACGTACTCTAACTATAAAAAGCCATATAACTATATGGCATGCTATAAATGCCATAGCATGTCAGTTAGTTGTGTTGAGCGATTTTCCTTAGTGCCGATCGAATATTTCTCGAAGTATTGTGAGAAGTGTTATTGTGTTATAATTACTGTGGAACTCTATCATTTGACATTATTATTGCGTGTGGACAAATTTAACTGGAATTATTGTACGAGTCGATTAAAAATTGTTATTTGTGTGTAATTAAACCTGGTAATTAGTGACTTCATTGGTGTCTGTCCCCCCCCCCACTGTACTACACCACGATTAGTGAGACCGTCGTAACAATGTACAGAAAATGGTATTCATTTAAAAAAAAATGACAGTAAATGGGCTGACGGTAATGTTATAACCGTCATAGTTATCACTAATACGTTCCAATTATTTTCTTCCTGAGAAAATCTCCTGAATTCTATTTCTTCTGAGCAAATAAAAACCTTAGTGAATTATAATGTTATAGAACAGCTTTATCAGTTCAATTTCATAGGGTTTGAATATGAGTAATAAAAAGTAACAAAACATATGGTGTAATAAAAGTTTTATTTGTGTGCTTTAGTTTAAAAGTACTGACTTGTAACAGAGTGCCTGTAGACAACTCTTTCATTCCAGGAAAATATTATGTTAATTGTTAAAAAAATATTGTACATGTGTAAAAACTAATTTTATAAAACAAATTAAAATGTTTCATAAACAAGGACTTTTTAAGGCCAGTGTCAGAACGCTCGCCACTCCAAACATCCGAAGTAGGCCTAACTCGTGCCAAGTGTTTCAAGTGTTTTTAAAAGTCTCTTACTGAGTCCAGGCTTCCTTTAACAGTCTCCGCCAGTTGTCCCGGTCAAGTACAACTGCTCTCCAGTTCCAGGTCCCAAGGATATAGCACGCAGCATAATTCGCGCCGTATTCCCAACGTAGTTTGGGTCTACCAACTCTCCTGGTGCCATAGATCTGTTCTGTGAATGCCTTTTTGGGTATTTCATTCTCCCCCATTCTGATCACATGTCCAGCCCACCTGAGTCTACCAAGTTTAATAACTTTCACAATATTTGGTTCGTTCAGAGGAGTGTTCAGTTCTTGGTTGGTCCTTTTCCTCCATTCACCACCCACACATATGGGATCCAGAACGATCCAGAATGGACCTATCTGGTTCGTTCAGAAGAGTGTCCAGTTCTTGGTTGGCCCTTTTCCTCCATTCACCACCCACACATATGGGACCAAAAATACTGCGGAGGATTTTGCGTTCATGAACCAGCAGGCTTGACTCAGACTTTCTAGAAATGGTGCAGGTCTCAGAACCATAGGTGAGAACTGGGCGGATCAGTGTTTATACAGAAGCAGCTTGATGCTCGTGGCAATTGTTCTGCTCTGGAACAGGGATCTGAGACCAAAGAAGCACCTACATTAGCTGAGGTGATTCTTTGCTTTAATTCTTCTGTCGTTTCCCCATCGGAGTTAACTTGGCATCCTAAATAAACAAAGTTGTTGACTTTCTCGAAGGAATAGATGCCAATTTGGACGTGCTATCCTTCTTTAGGTTCCTGTCCTGTGACTATGTATTTTGTCTTGCTTTCGTTTGTTATGAGACCCAGCCTTCTTGCGGAACCTTCAAGAGCAAGAAAGGCTTCAGCGACTTCTCAAAGGGACCTCCTGATTATATCTAGGTCATCGGCGTATCCTAGGACCTGCACCAACCTGTTGAATACAGTCCCGGAGGTATCTATTCCAGCATCTTTCATAGCTTTTTCTAAGGCAAGAGTGAAGAGGAGGCAACCAAGAGCATCGCCTTGGAGGACTCACTTTCCATAGCTAAACTCTCCTGGTAAGTCATTCTGGATCCTCACCATGCCCCTCACTGTCAGCATTGTCATCCTACACATGCGTTTCTGCTTTTGGTTATATTTATCTGTTGTGTAAGAGATGTGTCTTTTATATAGTCGCAAAGCTCTATATGTTATATTCGAGATGTATCCGAGGCGATGATAGTGGTCCTATTTAGAGCAAGCGCAAAAAAAAGATGATAAACTATTACGCAAATTTGTTTAAGTTCATTGAAAAATGAACATCTTTATACAATTTAAAATTGTATCCAAACATTGTATATAGCTTATATATTTATTTATATAGTATTCTATATGCTGCGGAAAATAGACAACGCAAGAAATATTAGTTATCGGATTTAATTATAGCAAGTTCACGAAATAACATCGTATTATAGCCTAAGTACCAAAAGTTAAAAGTTTACATATCTATATGGATTTGTCTGCCTGTGTGTGTGTGTGTTCGTGTTACATTAATAGCCATATAATTTGTAACAATATAATTCAATAGTTAGCTATAAGGTAGGCCTATGTGTTAAAATAAGGCATATAAATAATTGTAGAACTAGAAGGAATTACAGTATTTGTAAATTAATCAAATAAAGGGGATTTCAACTTTCATGCTAGTCTCATTCCTCCTCCCAGTAAGAGCTTCCAGTTTCGCTAGTGTTTGGATAGTACACCTTTTACATGACTTGTATATAAAGGGGTTAGTGGTAAAACTACCCACCCAATTGCCCAAGTCCGTAGGCGTGCGCAGGGTAATTACAATGGAGGACCACTGTACCGAGTAATATGGAATACCATATGTAAAACGGTCTATAAAATTAATATTACAAAAATAAACTGGTTTAATTAAAAACATATCGTTGTCTTATTTTTGTGACCTAAACAACAACAATAACAAAAAGGAATGGAACTAATGGGGGGACCAAGAACCCTCTGGTCCCTCCTGTGAGCACGCCTATGCCCTAGTCCAAGTTTTAATTATGTTGCAAGCTGTTTCAAAAAACGACATTTTTTATGCATTTCTCTTTTTTTAAATTTTTTAACATCTATGTGATCAATAAAAAACTCTATTAATAATAAACATTAACCTTGAGAATCAGTTTTATGATTTATCACTGCACTTGAAAACCTTTAATTTCAGTTTTCTATAAATTCACATGAGTAGACTTGTGTAGATTTACCAATAACACCTCGATATTATAAATTTCAGTTACATATTTTATCATTACTTCTCTGGAGCATGCTTCGACCAACCTAGGGCTGCAAGTGAACAGGCAAAAGACAAAATATATGCTGATGAAGAAGAATGTCCGAGAAGGAATAGTTCCAGAAATGAATCTGAGAAGAAAGTCAATGGAAATGAATTTGAGAAGGTGGATAGTTTTAGATATCTTGGATCCCTATTGACGTCAAAAATCATATGGCAATGGAAATTCAAGACTTATTGGCCATGGGAAATAGGTGCTACTTTTCTTTGCTGCCTATCCTAAAGTTCAGAAACATTTCTAGAACCTCCAAGGTCCACATTTATAAAACTGTATTGCGGCCAGTAGTACTGTATTCTTCAGAAGCCTGGACCATGACCTCAGCCCAAGAAGATATGATCAGAAGATGGAAAAGAAGGATTCTGAGGAGGATATATATAGGCATACTAGATACTGTAAAATGTGGCGTATGAGGAAAAACGCCGAATTGTACGATCTATACAAGGACCCGGACATCGTCACAGCAACGAAACAAAGCAGAATTAAGTGGGCAGGTCACGTACAAAGTACGTCTCAGGAAAGATCAGTGAAAAAAGTATTCATTGTAGGACTAGGAGGGAGAAGAGTAAGAGGGAGGCCAAGAAGAAGATGGGTGGACGATATAGATGAAGATATGAGAAGACGGGGGTCAGAAGATGGCGAAGAGTCACACAGGACAGAGAGGAGTGGATGCACGTCGTTCTGGAGGCCACAGAGCTCTTCATGAGCTGTAGCGCCGTGGAGTAGTAGTAGTAGTTCCTGATGATTATTTGGACTCTCTGTAGGCATTATTTTGTCTTCTATTAGCTCTTCTGCGTTTGCGCCAAGGAGTTTCGTGTCATAAGCGTTTCGAAAATTGGAAATCTTTTTACCCATATCTTTTTACCTATATCTTTTTACCTATATCTTTTTACCCACATCTTTTACCTATATCTTTTTACCTATATCTTTTTACCCATATCTTTTACCCATATATTTTACCTGTATCTTTTTACCCATATCTTTTTACCTATTTCTTTTTACCTATATCTTTTTACCCATATCTTTTTACCCATATCTTTTTACCTATATCTTTCTTTTTAGATTGCTATATTTTTCTACGTTTGTCTTCTTTGGCTCTTCTGGTTACCTATTCACCGTTGATTTTAATAGGACAGGTCTGAGAATACAATAAAACATTCCTGCTGTAGTCTATAGATTGTTATCTGATCCTGCAGTACTTATCAATTTTCCGGGTACAAATCATATCATATGAAAGCCTATTGTTATTCATATGTTAAGCATTGTATTCCTAAGACGTGTAGAATCTAAATTGAAAATTTTCACGAGTGTTGTGTTAACAGTGATTGTCCGCGCGCGCAACACGCGTGAGCACGTATGCGTTCAGTGAAATCTACTTAACGATTTGTGTCAACTTTTGATAATAATTTAAATCTTTTACGAATCCTTATCAATTTGGTAATGTGTTCTTGCGTTCCGGGTGTTGTTACGACAAAGTAGAGAGCAACATAACGTAATAGGTGCAACAGGACAGCCACCACAGTCTGTAAACCGAACGGTGGCGGTTGGGACCGCCCAGACTTTCTGAGGTGCCCTCACTGACGCACGCACACTCACAGACGGTCCGCACGGCATAGGTATGATTCGCAAAGTGTGACGTCCACTGTATAATTACAACTTTTCAAATTTGATTTTAATGCCAAACGAAATTACCACTTATGTAACCTCCACGAAATTTAAGAAAAATTAGTCTAAACACGACATAATTGCGACAAATCTCTGTTTTCAGCACTACAGAAATCTGATCAAGCGACTAATGTTGATGTGGAAAAAAAAATATTGTTACACTCAAATTCAAATTTTATTCCTAATTTTATTCAAATCCTACTTCCTGCAGCCGAAATTATTCATGTTACCAATAGTCTTAATCTTAGTAATAATAGCTTTAACATTTTCTTGTATGACATTTATCGTCAATGCAAACAAACCTTTAATAATTTTTAAAATGATTTTGAGAATATATTACAGAATGCGACTACCCTAAAATTATAATTATAGGGTAATGACCTCATTATGAATGTAAAGGACAGTGATCGCTTGTTGATAGTTGTTGTTTGGTATCATTTTTCTTAAAATTTTGCACAGAATTCATAAACAATAACGGTTTTGCAATTTTTTTAGCACAGTCAAAAAATGCTCTTGCGCTTAGAAATGTCCAGTATGTGAGTCACGGCGGCCACCAATGGCCAGGTGTAATCCGCTGCGTGTGCGTTAGTGCGTTAGTCTGTAGGCGTCTGTGCGCCCCTGCTGTGAATGTGCACCTACAGCCTTCAATTGCCGACCAATTTCTTCCTCCTGTTACGATGTCTCTCAACCGTGGTCGATCTTAAATAAGATTTTATAATTTTTAATTTAGAGAACGATCTTTTGCCAGATGAACTGATACCGTTAATATAAGTAACAGTCTTAACGCTGCTGTTGTACTTTCAAAATTATTTCTAAACACCGGGCTGTTAGGGTACGGACGGTTGCTGTGCATCAACATCTTGTCAGCAACGTTTGGTCGTCGGTTCTACCCAACACAGGTATCGGGTATTGTTTGGCAAACATCTACAGCGACTATTTTTGTACGCTCTCTCGCTTTTTGGCGGCCTGAAGAAGTTCTCCAAGGGGGAATCGAAATGTTGGCGACAAGATGTTGATTCACAGCAACCGACGACGTCATAACAGCCCGGGTTTTAGAAATAATTTTGAAAACATAGACAAAACTACTGTTGTATTCGGGAATGTTGAGAACACATTATCTTTGAAAAAGGAACTGAAAAACGCTTGACGGCTTCTCCAACAGATTTTTGAAAAAATTCAACTCGGTTCTTTAACGAATCAGACACTCACATGGTTATCATCTGGCTTACCTCTAGAAGTTTGTATCTCTACAGGATATAATTAGTTCGTCTTTAGGGTAATTAAAAAATTACTACTATTACAAAATGCAATGCGCTATCAAATATTTTTAACTTATCAGATCTGCTGTTCAAAGAGGATAAAATCTGATCCTGGACTTTGTAAAAACAAACTCAACTTTGTAGTTACTTTATATCGCAAGTTAACACGCCCGGTGCCAATATTGCTAAGTTGATATTTAACCGTGATGTTAGGCCATGGTCAGTCGCTATTCACTAGCCACATTGTCGGCTAAGGTTCAACCCTATCTTCGGGGATCTTCTTCAAGCCGCAAAGCAACATGGGTATGCAACAAAACAAGTACGGCAGATGTTTGCCCAACGATAAACAAAAATGATACATCTTTCCGTGGTAAGAGCAACCGGGACGGGGACATATCTACATTAAATGGAATCCAGTGGGATAAGCAAATTACAGCGTAAATTAAAACCAGAATATTTGAAACGATTGTTGGAAGTATCATGACTTACGGCTCGGTAGTTTGGACTACTAATAAACACACGACAGCAAAATTAATGACAGCAGAGATGGAGTTTTGAAGACGTTCGGCAAGAGTGTCCAGACGTGAGAAATTGGAAATGAAGTCATTACGGACAGAATTAATGTGAAAAATTCAATTGTTGATTTTATTCAAACAAAAAAATTACAGTGGTGTGCACACAAAAAGAGAATGGCACAGGAAAGATTGCCAAGAAGAGTTATGGAATGGACACCACCAGGAAGAAGGAAAAGAGGAAGACCACCTATCACCTGTATGGAAGAAATTCAGGGTAGGCCTATATTGAGAGAACGAGAAATTGAAGAAGATCTTTGGATGGACAAGCAGCAGTGGAAGATGAGAATTCAATCGCTTCTGTAATCTTTGGTTCCGGAAATTGTGTAAACATTATACAGCCGGAATACTAATAGAGCAACCGGGAAACGTTGCTAGTAAATAGCAACCGACCAAGGCCTATCAGCCCGATTTATTATCGATTTTGTAATTACTTTCCGGATCCACTAGATTTTCCTGGGCTTCGGGTTCTTCTATGAAGTTCATAAAAGTTTATGAAGTTTATGTATCATACGATAAATACGTAATATGAGTGCAGTTGGAAGACTTTGATTAAAAAGTTGAGATTGAGCGAGTAAATCGTATTTATATATACGTAATTTATATACGTAAATGAAGATGTGATTATGCCGCCCTTGTGCAATGCACACGTTGCTCGAACGCTTACATCGGCCCTGATGTGGAACAGAAGGCGAATGTAGGCATATACAGACAAAACAAACCACTGTACTTGACGATGTCCTCCGGGACGCATTGGACTTCACCTCACCGCAACTTTCTATGGAACATAAACCACCCTTGCTCACTGAATTCAAACCACTTTAAAACAGAATTTTGAATGCTTAATTAAGGGACGGGGAACTGCTGATTGCGTCACTGGGAAATACTTAAAGCCCAGTATGATAAAGAGGATTATGTTAAACATTTTATCCGTCTAAAGAAGACACATATATGTTTGGTATGTGTGCATATTAAATACACATGTATACTGCTGAACGTGAGGGGAAAGGCCGCACCCCCTGGCGGTATGGAGATTTGTGCTCATTAAAAACTCCTCTCTGTATCGCGTTACATTAATTCCCCCGTTACACCATTCGTTTTGTTTTACATAAGAGGACATAACCTCAAATGTTGTTTCTCACCTCCAGTGATTGATTATTCAAATGTTATTCTGTTGCTGTTACGCTCATGCTTGTTGTCTTGGCGATACTTCTTTCTATCCTGCTTCGTATTGCCGCCACT
The DNA here is from genome assembly GCA_034769895.1 of Magicicada septendecula. Taxonomy (NCBI): domain Eukaryota; kingdom Metazoa; phylum Arthropoda; class Insecta; order Hemiptera; family Cicadidae; genus Magicicada; species Magicicada septendecula. Next base: position 62,475,891 of record CM068367.1, on the reverse strand, counting down.
AAGTAACGTCAGAAGGAAAGGGATTGAGAAAGCGATTGTCTTCATGCCTATAAAATCTTTATGAATAACTTCATACCCACTTATATGCAAACGACACGATAACAGCAGTGGCTAACAGTAACGTATGGTATTCTTTATCATTCTGTTTAAAAACTAACATTTTCTGGCATTCGATTTTCAGAAAAAGTGTTTGTCTTTTTGTCATCATCATCATCATCATCATCATCATCATCATCATCATCGTCGTCGTCGTCGTCGTCGTCGTCGTCGTCATCGTCGTCGTCGTCTGCAAGGATTAAACCAAGGATGGTTTGTTCTGGTCTCAAACAGGCAAAGTCTCACTTCAGCGCTTCATCGGACGTCCCACACTTCTCCGTCCCCCTCGGCTTATAGTTCCATAGTTGTTTGGGGATGTGGCAGTCATCCATTCGGCAAATATGTTCCCACCAATTTAGCCGATACTGGGAAATTCTGTCGAGTATACTCATAGTATTCAGTTCCTACCGTATGTATGTCTTTCTTCTATGATCTTGGAGAGAATACCCTGCCACGTGCCTGAGAAATCTCATTTCAGCCGCTTCGATACGACTGGCCTGGCCTTTCGTTAAAATCCAATTCTCAGACTCATAAAGAAGTGTGGGAAGGGCCATCACCTTGTATAAATTTAGGCGTGTTTCTTTACTTGTTGACTTAAGAGTTCGCCTAATGGTCCCGCACATAAGGTTGAACTTGTGCAAATTATTCACAATGTTGTTGTTTGTTTTATAAGACACACTGTAGCTCAAGTATTTAAAACTGCTGACTTGTTCCAGGACAGTACCATCTATAACAATTTTTTCCCGTATGGGATGAGTTCCACGAAAAGCCATCACCTTGGTCTTAAGTGTGGATATTTGCAATCCAGAGTCTTTGCAGATTCGATTTAACAATTTTATACACACCTGCAACCTGTTTTCCGAGTCCGACAGAATACCTTGATCATCCGCAAACAACAAAGCGTACATTGCAGAATGGCATAAATTGTTCCGGAAGGCACATCTGCCAGTTTTGTATGACATCGTCAATATGTAAATTAAAAAGTGTTTTTTTTTTCTTTTATTTACCAAAATTGTAGCCTACTAAACGGAATGGTTTGAAGATATGGATTCCATATTTATAAACCGACCCCTTCTTTCGTCACGTTTTAGTCTCATAACCTGTTACGTGTTCACTGTGCTTACTACGTAGTTGATCGCTCTACCTTTTCTTTTGGAGTTCCAAGAGTTTTTGTCATTTTCGTTGATATACAAATACCTTTTTAGGAATATAAGTAGTGTCAATTTTTAGTTGTCGATTCGCCTATTGTAGGCTATACTGTATAGTTTCACTCGTTCGTTTATGCTTTTGTATTTATGTAGCCTATCAGTATTTCTTTGTCTATCCATTCTTATACAGGGTGTTCACAAATGGTCGTCCAGTATTTCGGTAACGTGTTCCTTTCATAATTACAAGAAAAAACGTTCATGTAAACATAGGCCCAAAAACGTATAGTTTTCCATCTGTCCATCATTTTGTGTTTTGTTTTTTAAGGAAAATTGTATTTCTCCAGAATGAAGTGAGATATTCTAATGAAATCTGGTACGTGTCACTCCAGTAACATAATCTACAAAATGAAATTTCTTGAAAATTTTACATTCACAAATTTCAAAATGGCTTCTCTTTTAACTATTAAATCATTCATATCTCGCAAACTATTAGTTTTATGGAATAATGTTTCATTAGCTAAAATCTTAAGCCATATTTCGTAAACAAAATGACACCTTATTTGTTACATTACGATCTCAAACAACCGAGTTATGGTGGAAAATGTCAGCGTGAGTCTACCGTCAAACTGCAAAAATAATTATTGGCAAATAGTTGTATTTGTAAATACAAGCAAAAAAATATAGTAAATAATAATGAAAACGTAAAATACAAAATGAATACAAAAGATTTTAAACTATTTTATTTATCTGCAGATTTTAGTATTAACTAAAATGAAAAATTAACATTAACGACAGCACGAAATAATTAAAGTAGGCCTAGGTGTTCAATGTGTCCCCCATTTACTGCAATGCACTTTTCGAAGCACTTAACTTTGACCATAGAAGCTCGAATACGTTCAAAAATTCCCGGCATTACTTTAATTTGTTGACAGCAAATATTTATTTTGTCTCTCAATTCGTCTGCCGTGTTTATTCGAGTGCTATACACCAAGCTCTTCAGATGCCCCCACAAGTAAAAGTCCAATGGATTTAAATCTGGTGAACGGGGAGGCCATGCAACTGGACCAGCACGCCCAACCCACTGGCCACGAAAGCGATTATTCAATAACTGCTTGACATTATTTGAGAAATGTTCGGGTGGACCGTCATGCATGAACCACATTTGTTGTACATGATGTAGAGGAATATCATCCACTATTTCATTAAGTGTGTTGGTAAGACATTCATGGTATGCTTCTCCATTCAATCTGTTAGGCAAAAAGTAAGGACCAATCAGCTTATCTCCGAAGATACCCGCCCAGACATTAACCGAAAACCGATGCTGATGGTTTGACACTAGGGTTGCATGTGGATTTTTCTCTGCCCAGATATGGTTGTTGTGGAAATTATTTATTCCATCCCGACTAAAAGATGCCTCATCCGTAAATAAAATTTTAGATACAAACATAGGGTCACAAACTCGCTCATTCATTAGCCATTGACAGAACCCAGTCCTGGTATGGAAATCGGCTCATACGAGAGCTTGAACACGCTGAAGGTGATACGGATACAGCAATTAATTGCGAAGAATTTTCCATATGGTGGTGTGGCTTTGAATACCTTCCTGATGAGTGATTCTTTGGCATGACAATTCTGGTTCCTCTTCAATTCTGACCAAAACTCGTTCCTCTAATTCAGTAGTTGAAACAGATCTCGGTCTACCATAATCCAGAGTCGATGGTTGGAATGTGCCAATCTCACACAATCGCTGATGTATTTTTACAAACATTTTACTGGAGGCTGCCTACGATCTGGATAAGCTACACGATAAAGGCGGACTGCTTTTGTAGCAGATCCATTGGCTTTCCCGTAGATGAAATGCATGTCAGCCATTTCATGATTACTATACAAATTTGCCATATCTAATGACAATTATGAAAATAACGCACAATAAACAATAAAACAAAAAATAATAAAAACAAAACAACAGTACTGCGAAAAACTATCAAAATAACGCACAGTTCACTACTCTGTTCAAAACACTAAGATCAACTGCAGTTACAATTTTACAAAATTGCTTATTAATTTATAAAACAGCTGAATGAAGTATTGTCGACTTATATTCAGTTAGCCTAGTGTTTTTGAATAATATCTGGACAAGATAACATCACTGATTTCATGGTATTGATCACTGAGTGACTCACACTGACATTTTCCATCATAACTCGATTGTTTGAGCTCGCATTATAACAAATAAGGTATCATTTTGTTCTTGTAATAATTCTTAAGATTTTATCTAATGCAACATTATTACATAAAACTAATAGTTTGTGAGATATGAATGATTTAAAAATTAAAACAGCCGCCATTTTGAAATTTGTGAATGTAAAATTTTCCAAAAATTTTATTTTGTAGACTATGTTACTGGAGTAACATGTACCAGATTTCATTACAATATCTCACTTCATTCTCGAGAAATAAAATTTTCCTTAAAAAATACAAAATAGCGGACAGATGGAAAACTCTATACGTTTTTGGACCTATGTTTACAGGGACTTTTTTTTGGAATTATGTAAGAAACGCGTTACCAAAGTATTGGACGACCATTTGTGAACTCCCTGTATATCATGAAGCCCATTTCAGAAGGTTCATGTTTGCTATTTATATTCTTCTTCGTTTTGTTAAAATCCATGGCTTACTTGTATAGTCCTCCATTATACAGTATATGAAAAGCCTATGAATTTATAACATTTCATTATCTTATCTTACCGTAGTGTTTTCATTATTATTAAACGCTTTTATTTAACTTGCTTTTCGTGTCGGTCTCGGGTGATTTTTCAAATCGAATTTTCGCATACTTCCTGATGTGCTAGCGACTTGAAATTTTGTATACTCACTTGAATCACGTGACAATACAATATTATGAAAAACAAATTTCAAAATTCAATTAACTACGCGATTTATATCGATGTATACAGTTTACGACGCTGTTTACAATTTGCTGTTTATGAAGGGTCGTTTACGAATGGCTGTTTACAAAGGGGCCTTCTACGCTTTAAGCTTACTCTTGAAGCTTTGGTGAATTTTGAGAATTATCGAAATTGTCTTCAAGCACTTGCCACTCTGTACGAAGCGGGCAGTCTAGCGGGCAGTCTGCGCGCAGCAACCGTCCAGGGAAGTTTGGTTTGAAAATTTTGAGAACGTTTCAGTTAAATTCAGTGAACCAAGTGATGTAAGCGAGAGAAGTGAAACAAATTTTAAATATCGGCATGGAGAACCATACATGACTTCCATATTCTAAGATTTATTTTTAAAATCATTTTCGAAATGAAATATTACCATAGAAACTACTTCTTTCTACTTACTGCTTCAGCCTTAACCACAGTACTGTGGTCACTAACATATACCACCTCATGTTATCACACTCGATTTTCACTGATGATGGAAGTCAATGGCATTGCCGAAACGTCTGGTTTTGTAGAAAACAGTGGACTACGGCCAAATATCCAGAGAAGGAATTTTAACAAAAACTACATCTTTGTTGCCGATAACGTTGTACACATATATATAAAAAATATGCATAAAATTAATGGCTTGTATAAGTTAATGATTGATCTCCATTAAATAGTGCTCAAGTTTCCAAAGTTTTAATATTATGATGTCCGTAATTAAAACATCAGAGCAGGTTTAGTGTGTATGAGGGTTCACCGTGGACAAAAATTTTCAACATTTCCTATTGAGCGTTGCTTAGAATAAATCTGCGAATCTACAGTGTACGTTTCACAGAACAAACACGCGGAAAAGAAGGAGCGCTCCGAAGTCACTCATGGACCCTCAGCATCTTGCAGAGGGTTCATTCCCTAAAGACGAAAAGTCTGTCTATGAATCGTTCCTCTGTAAACACGTGCAGTTACACTGCCCAGCGATCCACAGGAAGCAAATCGCTATCCACGCTGGACACTTTTTCGGCTTGCATGCGTTATGTTGGTGTGGGTTTGGCACTTTCCATTTAAAAACCGTGCAAATGTAAGAAAATAAACATGAATGAGGCCAGAAATAACGCGAATTGTGTGTGTGTGTGTGTGTGTGTGTGTGTGTGTGTGTGTGTGTGTGTGTGTGTGTGTGTGTGTGTGTGTGTGTGTGTGTGTGTGTGTGTGTGTGTGTGTGTGTGTGTGTGTGTGTGTGTGTCTTCCCTGCCTTTTTATTGCGGTAGTGATAATAATAAAATGGAAACGTAAACAGTACATAACTGAGATATGCTTGCCTGCCACGCACGATATATTTTCTCTTATACATGACTAGCAGAATACCCGTGCTTCGCTACGGAGTTTCACGTTGTACGTAATGAAAATGTTAGTTTAATTAATAAAGTTTAATTAAAGTAGGCTTCTTAAAAATAAATAGCTGTTCCCCACAACTTCGTTCGCGTGGTCTTCAATTTAATGCGATAATATATTTAGAACAGAATCTATTCTATTGGGTTGCTATAGTAACCAGATCTAATAGTTTTTTAAGACCGCAAAGGACCCCCCAGAGGACCGTATCGAAAAAAACACCTATCCTATGTTGGTTCTCCCGTTGCGTAAAATATTTGTGCCAAGTTTGGTTGAAATCGGTCCAATGGTTTAGGTGGAGACGTGGAAGACCCCAAATGATCGTATCGAAAAAAACACTTGTCCTATGTTGGTTCTCCCTTTGCGTAAAATATTTGTGCCAAGTTTGGTTGAAATCGGTCCAGTGGTTTAGGAGGCGAAGTGGAAGACCCCAAAGAACCCCCAAAAGGACCACATCGAAAAAACACCTATCCTATGTTGGTTCTCCCGTTGCGTAAAATATTTGTGCCAAGTTTGGTTGAAATCGGTACAGTGGTTTAGGAGGAGATGTGGAAGAAACCTTCGCGGACGTGCGCACAACAACTCACCGAAGTTTTATCGCAATCGGATGAATGGTATAGGAACGCATACGGGACAAACAAAAAAACATTCATTTTTATATATAAGATGTAAACTATACCACTTACTTGACATAAACCGTGATAGCTAAGCTAATGTACAACATATATGTATTAATTATACACATAAATGTTCCTCGATAGACACTCTATCTATTGGCGAAAACTTGAATAAAATCCGTTCAGTACTTCCTGAGATTAGCGATTTCAAACACAGAGAGAAAACGCACCGACTTTACTTTATACTATGTACAGATTTACATTAAAATGAAAAAATTATAATTTTATTGCCTGGCAACAAAATTATTTTATTTTAACAATTACCATTGTTTGAAAAAGTTTAAATGAATTTTCATGTACTTTACTCTTGTTAAAACGTAAAAGGTTGCAGGTAAACTACCCCTTCCCCTTAACCGATCTTCACCAAAATCAAAAGGCCTAGAGTCCTCTACAATTCAGTGAAGTATGCAAAAAATTATTTGATTCTGTTTGAATATGCGGCAGTTACCGTTCGTCATAGAAAATACGCTTGATAAAAAAACGTTGCAGGTAAACTACCCCTTCCCCTTAACCGATCTTCACCAAAAACAATAGGTCTTGAATACTCTACAAGTCATGGCTGTGTGCAAAACATTATTTGATTCTGTTTGAATTTGCGGCTGTTATCGTTTGCCATAGAAAATACCCTTGATAAAAAAACGCTGCAGGTAAACTACCCCTTTCCCTTAACCGATCTTCACCAAAAACAACAGGTCTTGAGAACTCTGCAATTTAGGGCTGTATACAAATAATCTTTTGATTCTGTTTGAATTTGCGTCTGTTATCGTTTGCCATAGAAAATACCCTTGTTAAAACATAAAACGTTGCAGGTAAACTACCCCTTTCCCTTAACCGATCTTCACCAAAAACCATAGGTCTTGAGAACTCTACAATTGAGGGTTGTATACGAAACATTATTTAATTTTGTTTGAATTTGCGGCTGTTATCGTTTGCCGAAAAAAAAATTTCCCTTGATAAAAAAAACCGTTGCAGGTAAACTACCCCTTTCCCTCAACCGATCTTCACCAAAAACAATAGGTCGTGGTACTCTACAAATCAGGGCTGTATGCAAAAAATTATTTGATTCTGTTTGAATTTGCGGCAGTTATCGTTTGCCATAGAAAAAAAATCTACAGACACACAGACACACACACAGACACTTTTCGGAAAACGACTTTTTTTCATGTTTTGAGTGTAGTAGAATCAGAATCTGCAATAATCTCGAACACGATTTTTTTTGCCATCACCATACTTCCATTCCTTAAGGAATATGGAAGTAAAAATTACATTTATTGCTTTTTTCCTCTATTATTATTTTTATTGTATTGTAGTGTTGTTATAACACACACACACACACACACACACACACACACACACACATACATACATCTTCAATGGACTGATACAGTAGCTACAAAATTAACATCGTTAACTTCGAGTCGAGAAATATGTAATTCCTTAATTGTCGATTAAATGTAGAACAATCAATTCTAGGTCTTTTTTATTAAACATTGATTTAGAGATGATACAAATGTATGACTTCATTCAATGGGAAGGAATCTTCAAGTATCTTCTATACTTTCAAATTTAATTATAGTCTACAGCACACAATTCTCTTTATGCAACGTGAATTGTGGAATCGCACACCATTGTACTTGTACGAAAAATTTACATACATATGAATATTCTGAAAAATGTAGTTCTTTAATAATCAATTAAATGTAGGACAAATAGTATCAATTATAGGTATTTTTTATTAAACATTGATGTAAACATGGTACATTAACATTCCTTCGGCGCCCACGCTTTTATTATTAGTGATACTTAATGTTACAAAAATTTTTGATTAAGGAACATTATTTTCATTATTTCTCATTGTACTTGATGATTTGATTAAAAGTTAAATTATTTTTTCCTTTGTAGTACATGGATCATTATTGTACTTAGTATAAGAAAAATTAGTTTTGTCTTTTTAGTACATTGAATATTTTATAAATTTTAAATAAAAGCGTTTTAAAAAAAATTTTGTTTACCTTTTTTTATTTTCCAATACATTCAGTGCCATTAATGTTGCTGAACTTTCAGATTTATTGTCCACATCAGCATATTCATCAAACAATTATGTATACCTTTTTAAGGCTTCTTTATATTATACTTCTTTCTAAAATTGTTTTCAAAGAGATCCCACAATTTTGAATGTAAATTCTTTGAGAAACGTGGATAGTTCAGGACTATCTGTTCAACATTAACAGCCTTAGAAAGTTTCACCGGTAACCTCTCTCCGGTCAGGCACCACATACAAGTCCTCTTAAAAAACACACTACGATTCTATGTTTGGCGCTTGCCATGTGTGCCATCTTCTGCGTGCGAGCCGATCCCACGACGCTTGCGGACGTATTTTGACCCGTTGCAGGCAAGTTAACTCCGCCTCTTTTGGCGTCACCAAACGTCATCAAGACGTTACCTTCAATCTTGCCCTGCCGCGATTCGCTTTACCGTATCAAATTCATTATGTAAAATCGATTCACAGCCTTTATATAATATACATTCAGCAATCCTCTTCATCCACAAGTAATAAATTCTATACTTTTATTTACAGAGACCTGAGAATAGTCATGTGAAAACACCAGCAACTGAGTAGCAGTCAGTTTTTATCTCTGAATTTTATATCGTGAAAAGTATTTCTTGTCTATACACATTTCATCATTACGTAAAAAATAACATAATTTTTACCACCGATAATGATAGGCCTATATTTTATTCTCTGTTCCTTAAGGTATTTAGTCTAATAGGCCTATTTTCTTTATATTTTATTCTCTGTTAATATATTTCACATATTACTTTGTTATTTATTATTCATGTTACAAATTGATTTTTTCTCAATTTGCGGTTTCTCTGTTTACCTGCTACAAAGTGCTTTCTGATTCATGTAGCTTCTACTAATCTTATTCACATGAATTGCAGAGTATGTAGTGTTACAACATTACAGAACAATCTACGTGTTTCTCGAATGTTCCAGAAGAATCCGGCTATAATGTTGTTTGCGTTCGTGATTTCAACATGCATTCGCGAGACTTTTCTAGACGCCGCCAGCCGCGCGACTGTGTCAAGGCCGCAATCAATTACGTCGTAGTGTAGAGCTAATGCGTAGTATGTGGAATGTTCTGGGTTTCCGGCAGGGTATAAATACAAGTACTCAGCGACCTTCAGTTAGTTATTGTCGGGCGATTACAGTGATTACACAGTGCGTTTAAGTGGCGATTTACACAGGGCGGTTTTGAAGTTGTGACGGTTGTTACATTTCGTCATTTGTGTAATTTGTGGGTCGATCCGCGAGGTTGATAGAGACTCGCGTTATCTCGCGGGGAGAGGTAGTGAGTCAGTAGCGAGTGAGCGGGACTTTCTGGCTGTAGTCTTGCATCTCTGTACATTCAATTACAGCTTTGTAATCCATTCTGCCTTACGAGGCTGCAAGTGTGTGGCGGTAGTACACCTTGAGACTGATCCAGTGAACGACAAGGTAGCTCACGGTGCGTGTTCCCAAAGCTGTGAGTTTGGCACCGTTCTGCTGCTTCGTAAGTCGCCACGAACGTCACAGTACCTGACGGTTGGGCACCTCCTGGGATATCAGGTGACCTCTAACTAATGTTACATTCTGGGGAACTAAGCCGTAATAGAAGTTTTCTACATGAAGCATCTATTATAAAAAACAATTGAATCAGTTGGGACTTACTCTGGTGGTGTTGTGTGTGACACAGTGAACAAGACAGTAGTCGATCACTGTCAGTGTACCACTGTATAGATTGTAAGGTTAATATAATAAGGAAGGTAAATTTTGATTAAAAGGTGCACCTGACAAAATAGTCAGATTAAAAGAAATCGTAATGTGATATTGTAAAACAAAATGTAAAACCATTGTAAGACAAAGTTTTGTAAAAGCATTTTTGTAAAGTCGGGAGCCTTAGCCGCTCGCTATAATTTCGCTGTTTCGTTGAATAAAGTTTGTTAGCTATTATCACGTGTTACGTGTTGTGTACATGGCAGCCCTCTCGGGGCTCCCTAGGTTGTAATCCTGAGGTTACAAAGTGTTGTGGCGAAGAATGACGTGTTTTATAATTGTGCGAGAAAATTGTAATACAATTGTGTTTTATATCAGTTAACATTTTTATTGCATGTGAACAATATGTATTTGATTTGTTGTAAGAGACTGTCTTGCTAATTACAAACTGTTTTATTGTGATAATTAAAGCTGGTGGTTAGTGACGTATTGGTGTTTTGTATTTTGTTTTCCACTGTACCATACGACGATCAAGGAGACCGTCGTGACGATATTATGATGTATTATAATATATATGTATTGTCAGTGATTGATTTCTAAAATTATATGTGCCGCAACAGATCAATTCAAAAGTTGTACAGACACAAATATACTTACATTTTATATTAGCGTATAAGTTTACATCAGGTAATTATAAAGGAGGTCTACATTTTTAAAGCCTTATAAAATATGTAAAATATGTATAAACTTGTACCTAAAAAGGTAATAAAGTTTACTGCTATTTCTAAAGACCTTCATCGTCAGGTTAACCGCACGACAATCGGAAACTCACGATAGCGTCATCTCGGAGCCTCAATCAAACTCTAAGTGATAGTTTCGGTGGTTCCGAAATTTTAAGAAAGTTTCCATAGTTTCGTCATTGTGTCGTCATATTGTTTGTTTCTTGACCTTTCCTTACTCTTTGTATCCAATGCTGTATGATGGCAAGAAATCACCCCTCTCACATTCACTTGATGTTGTTGCTATTGATTCAACAGCATATTTCAAGGTAGAAAGACTCCCCATAAAAATTCTGGAATGCACATATTCTCGAAAGCTCCCAATCAGTTACCTTTCGTGCAGTTTTAATTTTGAAGCAAGTTTTTTTGTTTCTTTTTCTCCATAGGTTATTTGGGACATTTTTTGAACGTGAGTAATTAAGATGAAGATTAGTGTTGGTGTTTGATTTTGACAAATGTTTAGTTTTGTAATGGGGCTGATGGGGGCACTATTTAAAAAGTAGGCCCTAATAGTAAATGTTTTGGTAATTAGGTTTTTCTTTTCATATATTTTTTCGGTAATTTATTTTTGGATCCAAGAGGTTCCGGAACGCCGTTCCGGCGCGTTCCCCCTGAAATCAAGCCCTGTCTGTTGTATTATGAATTACATTATGTAATATATTAGTGTGTGTGTGTGTTCAAAAAAAGACTGTGTAAAAAATTCTCTACACATCAAATGAAAAAAACGTTTAAAAGATAGACGTATTCAAAACCGGAACTCGTATTTAAAACACAAATCTATAAGTCTTGTGTTTTAGTCACCCATTCGCTCAAAAATAATCATACATTCCCAAATTTAGAAAACGTTACTTTATTAAAATAATTATCCAGAAACTCAAAAATGAAATTATGAGAAAATTTAGAAATATACAAAAAAGTTTATAAGTTAATAGATGAACAAATTTAATTTAATCGAAAGAATAATAATATTTCCCAAATTGTTAATTTTATGAAGTAATATATATATATTGACATTTATAAATGTAATGACTATCTGTTTACTTAAGTAACACATTACATGTATAACATACGGTAGCCTACCTTCCAACATTTGTTAAATAGTTATTTTTAAGTAGGCTAATATGATCTAAAATTAGTATTTTAAAATTTTTTAAATCTAAAGATAAAAAGAACAATATATTGAATAGTATTTAACAGTATAATACAGTATATAAAAAGAAGACGGGCGAAAGAGTGTTATAAGGTATATAAATAAACATTAAATATATTGTAAAACAATATGATTTATTATTTTATAATCCCTATACACTTTAATTTGACTCAGTATACATCTACTCTCTACTATCGGTAAATGGAATAATAGCACGTGGATGTTATTCGAGGACAGGCAAAAATCGGGTTTCCTAGATCACTGCAAGAGATCGAGCCACATCGCTGCCCGGTGATTTTGTTTGGTCTAACTAGACTAGGCTTTTCTATGGCGTATGTAGGGTATTCAGAAGCTGACACGGCGGCAGTCATTGGGTTTATCCGGATACTGGAAACCATTGGGCCACGTAGTAACTTGCCCTTCGGATATCTTGGACTTGGCCTTTTCCTGACGCGTTGACTTCCTTTACTTGGTGTCGCGTTGCTCTCGTATTAATCTACTCTGTTCAATTAGTAGATTTCGGTAAGTTTTGTTTCTAATATTTTAACTTCTATGTTTATCGTTTAATATTTTTCTTGTCTGTACATACTTGTTTCACTAACTATAATTGAGTGATAATTGTATTCACTCAAAGTATATACATACATAAGTCCGCGGTCCACAAGTCTTTATCCTCTTAGCCTATGTCTAATGTGAGTCCAATCCTTTGTCTTTCAAGGATTGTTCTTCTTCATGTGATCTTCGGTCTCCTTCTGATACGACAACCTTGTTGGTTCCATTGAATCGTTTGCAGCCAATGGTTTCCATGTCGTCCGCCGCCTTTCTAAGACTACAGCCCAGCCAAACAGCCTTGAATTTTCCTTGAATTTCATTACCAACGGGTTTCTAATTAGTTCTTCTCTAGAGTTTTCTGTCTGCGATCTGATCTATCTGCAAAAGGAAGATATATTTGGCGAGAATATCTGTTAACAAAGACGTAGATTTTTCTGGTAATACCTTTTGTTACTTTCCTGGTCTCAGAACAAAATTATTATTATTATTTGGTGTCCTGCCCTAAGGCAGGTCTTCAAATGGTAAAAGCTCTCGAAACTGTCCTATTGCATGCCAGTCTTTTCGTTTCTTCATAACATCCACTGATTTTAATCCTATTTATTAACTTCATTCTTCTACGCCCTCTTCTTTTTCTCCATGGCAGTTGTAAGCAAGCAGACTCTTCTTAAACAATGATTTAACCAATTCCTTTTCCTATTTTCTATTACCTTTAGCATTCTTCTTTCTTAACCTATTCTTCTTAAAACTTCATCATTTCTTACTCTATCAACCGACCTTACTTTTTCCATTGCTCGCCAAACCCATATCTCAAATGCTTCTAATCTTTTTCATCCTCCTTCCTCAGTGTACATGCCTCTGCATCATATAAAGCAACGCTCCACACATAACATTTGGTCAACCTTTTTCTTAAATTCTTATTAATTTTGCCACACAGCAGTCTTTTCTTCCCATTAAATGCCTCTTTCGCTAGCAATTCTTGCTCTAATTTCACGACTACAGGACATATCTTCACTTATCAAGCTTCCAAGATATTTAAAAAACTCCACCTGTTGTATTTTGTCTTGCCCTATCTTTATGTTTGACCTTTCTCCTCCTCTGCTAATCACCATACACTTAGTTTTTTCCCTTATCAATCCTCGCATACTAAATTCAAATCTTTTATAATTTCATTCATTGTCTCTTCCTTTTCTACTAAAACAACCATGACATCAGCAAACCTTATACATTCAATTCTTCTTCCACCGACATTCATTCCTCTTGTTTTGTCAAAGCACTTCCTAATCATGTCATCAAGATAAATGTTAAATAAAGTTGGTGACATACAGCAGCCTTGTCTTCCTTACTCCTCTTCCAATCTTAATAATGGGGCATTTAGCGCCAAAAGGTGTAATGGTCACGTACGGTGGCATGCCACAGGAACCGGTTACCATTCCCACATCCTTGTCTATTTTCTAAACTTAAGTTTTCGGTGATATTGGATGACACGGTGGTCTGCTGAGCACAGGAATAGTACTGAACAGAATGAAATGATCAACGATTTAGTTAGTCTTATGAGAAGTTGTAAATTGAGGTGTTCAATAGCATGATAATGTGTTCAATTTATGGAAAAATTACCACGAAGCTATTGAAAATACATAACAAACTAAGAGGACAGAATTGACACTAAAATCAAAAAGACAAATTTTAGTCTCATCAAAGTATAGTATTAATTTTTAGATGAGTTTTTATTATTCTATATTCTATACAACGTTTGGTTTTTCTTATTGTGTCCTCAATATTACGATAGGTCTCCATCCGCAGATTTATGTATGACAGAACCAAGGTAAATAAACTGTGTGACAGTCACAACGGGTTTATTGTTTATGGAGGTTGATCTGCGTTTAGATACTTAGGCGAATCCTTTTTACCAATTGTAAGATTTACTTCTTTTATCTTTTACGCAAATGTAAATTTATAGTTGTCTTGATTGTTCATCTCTTCTTTCACAGCACTATCACTTTACTAAAAATGAACTTTATCTTGTGAAAACTTACTTTTTTCGTCGGACGCGTTTCGGCGTACGTATCCGCCTTCTTCAGCTTTTAGTCAGACTGCCATCATTTCGTAACGGTTTTTGTGTGGAAAGTGTAGTGGGGGTGGTGTGTGGAGGAATGGGATTAGTGCAGGGATTCAACTTGATGTTAGTTTTTTGTAAAATTGTGTCAAAAAGTGTATGTGATTTATATTGTAATTGATCGTTGAGTATGTTGCTTGGTTGTGTTGTGTGGTGTTTATATATTTCGTATTGTTCAGTTGTGTTGAGTTTTCGACCTTTGGGTAAGTAATGTAAAATTTCGAGATTAGTGTCTATTTTGGTGTAACTGTGGTTTTCTGTGTGTATGTGTGTGGCAAATGCGGAGTGTATATTTTTGTTGGTTAGAGCTTTTAAGTGTTCAGAATAACGGGATGAAAAAGATCTTCCTGTCTGGCCGATGTAGAAACTATTGCAGTCATTACAATTTAATTTGTAAACACCTGTTGTGTTATATTTGTCTATGTCTGTGTTTGTATTATTGATGTGGTTTTGTAATGGTATTGGTTGTTCTGTATGCTATTTTGTATTTGTGTTTTCTGAATGTGTTGGCGATTTTGTGTGTGTGGGAGTTGTGGTATGTGAGTGTGATGTATTTATTGTGTTGTGTGTTGATGGTATTTTGTGTTTTGTTGTTTTTGTTTTTGATGCGTTTGTGTAGTGTGTTTATTAAATTAGGGTTGTAACCGTTTTTGATTGCTATGTATTTTATTGTGTTCAGTTCGTCGGTGTAATCTTGTTTATTTAAGGGTATTTTAGTTAGTCTATGGAGCATATGGTTGAAGGCCGCATGTTTATGTTGTGTTGGGTGGTTTGATGTGTTGTGTATAACCATGTCAGTTGTGGTTGGTTTCCTGTATATTTTGTACGTGTGTGTATTGTTAGTTTTGTTAATTGTTAGGTCTAGAAAATTTATACTATTGTTTTGTTCAATTTCCAGTGTAAATTTTAATTTGTGGTGTATAGTGTTTATGTATTTGTGGAAGTTTTCAACTTGTCTTGTGTTGCCTTTGAATAACAGTAATATATCATCTACATACCTGTGCCAGTATATAATTTTGTTAGTGTATTTGTTGTTGTTTATTATGTGATTCTGTTCTATGTTGTGTATATATATTTCTGCTAGTATTCCTGATATGGGGGAACCCATCGGGAGACCTTCTATTTGTGTGTATATCTTGTTATTGTATGTAAAGTAATTTTGTTCAGTTATTAGTTTGGTAAGTGTGATGATTTCATGTATGTGTGTTTCAGGTGTGTTGTTTTGTCTGAGTAGTTGTTCTAGTGTTTGGATGGTTTCTTTGATGGGGACAAGAAAACTGAACACATCCACATCCCACATAACTCAACTCTGGCATCTTTTGATATAACCAATTTATACACTAATGTCCCCATCAAAGAAACCATCCAAACACTAGAACAACTACGCAGACAAAATAACACACCTGAAACACACATACATGAAATCATCACACTTACCAAACTAATAACTGAACAAAATTACTTTACATACAATAACAAGATATACACACAAATAGAAGGTCTCCCGATGGGTTCCCCCATATCAGGAATACTAGCAGAAATATATATACACAACATAGAACAGAATCACATAATAAACAACAACAAATACACTAACAAAATTATATACTGGCACAGGTATGTAGATGATATATTACTGTTATTCAAAGGCAACACAAGACAAGTTGAAAACTTCCACAAATACATAAACACTATACACCACAAATTAAAATTTACACTGGAAATTGAACAAAACAATAGTATAAATTTTCTAGACCTAACAATTAACAAAACTAACAATACACACACGTACAAAATATACAGGAAACCAACCACAACTGACATGGTTATACACAACACATCAAACCACCCAACACAACATAAACATGCGGCCTTCAACCATATGCTCCATAGACTAACTAAAATACCCTTAAATAAACAAGATTACACCGACGAACTGAACACAATAAAATACATAGCAATCAAAAACGGTTACAACCCTAATTTAATAAACACACTACACAAACGCATCAAAAACAAAAACAACAAAACACAAAATACCATCAACACACAACACAATAAATACATCACACTCACATACCACAACTCCCACACACACAAAATCGCCAACACATTCAGAAAACACAAATACAAAATAGCATACAGAACAACCAATACCATTACAAAACCACATCAATAATACAAACACAGACATAGACAAATATAACACAACAGGTGTTTACAAATTAAATTGTAATGACTGCAATAGTTTCTACATCGGCCAGACAGGAAGATCTTTTTCATCCCGTTATTCTGAACACTTAAAAGCTCTAACCAACAAAAATATACACTCCGCATTTGCCACACACATACACACAGAAAACCACAGTTACACCAAAATAGACACTAATCTCGAAATTTTACATTACTTACCCAAAGGTCGAAAACTCAACACAACTGAACAATACGAAATATATAAACACCACACAACACAACCAAGCAACATACTCAACGATCAATTACAATATAAATCACATACACTTTTTGACACAATTTTACAAAAAACTAACATCAAGTTGAATCCCTGCACCAATCCCATTCCTCCACACACCACCCCCACTACACTTTCCACACAAAAACCGTTACGAAATGATGGCAGTCTGACTAAAAGCTGAAGAAGGCGGATACGTACGCCGAAACGCGTCCGACGAAAAAAGTAAGTTTTCACAAGATAAAGTTCATTTTTAGTAAAGTGTAAATTTATGTTACGTCTGATGATGGTATTAATGTTTTCGCGGCCGAAACATCGTTGTGATAAACGTACAACTATGTTTTTATTTTTTAATTCTTGTCGCTCTCTGCAGAGCATAGGGCCTCGACGAATCTACGCCAAACGACTCTATTTAGGATAAGCACTCTGAGCTCTCTAAAGGACTTCCCCTCCTTTTCTGTTTCCATCTCGACAGTTCTCCTCCATGAGATTCTTGGTCTTCTTCGTCTTCTTCTTTCCTGAGGGTTCCAAAAAAAGACTTGTCGCTCAACTGCATTTTGGTTCTTCTGTAAGGTATGCCCAATTCACCTCCATTTTCTCTTTTTAATCTAGGTAGCAATGGGTTTCTCGTTTGTCCTCCTCCAGAGATCTTCATTTGAAACAATGTTTGGCCAGAAAATTCGAAGTATTTTCCTCAGGCACCTATTGATGAAGATCTACAGACACTTAGTAATTTCCATTGTGACTTTTCAAGTCTTGCTCGCATACAACAAAACATTTGTCTTGAAGATGCGTTGCAGTTTGCAGTTGATATTTCTCTTGATTTCCAAACTGGGTAGAGTTGTATGAAGGCCGTATCAGCTTTGCGAATTTTTGTTTTAGCATCTGCAACTGTTCCTCCTTCTTTTGTAATCGTGTGAGTTTACTTACTAAGGTAAGTGAAGTCTTCTAGTTCTTCTATGTTCTGTTCTTGCACCTTCAGTACCTTGTGACCTTCTGTGTTAATTTTCATTTGCTTTGTTTTTGAAGCGTTTATCTTGAGTCCAGCCATTTTTTTTTTCGAGAGTACAGCTATGTAAAATGATTAAAAACGTGTGAACGGAATGTTTTTCATAAAATTTATATATTATAAATGGAAGCCGGACGGAAGTTGCTGAAACGTATAATGAAGAAGTGAAAAATTTCAAGTTCACAAAAGTAAAACATCCAAAGAGAAATAAGATCTTTAAGCGTGTCGTTAATATCCACACTCTACAGTATCCATCTAGCAACAGGTGCATAGATGGCTACATAGCAGCAGCATTGTAGCCTTCTGTGGGGTTAATGGCTTACAAAGAGGTTAACGTGACACCAAGCAATTAAAGTGACACCTGCCTAGGTTTAATACCCACACAACATCTGGCGAGTGCTTAAGCACTGACCCTTAAGAACACGCGTATGTCTCTGTAAACTACAGTATACAATTTTCAACATTAACTGGAAATTTCACAACATTAAACAAATTTTCTGTCTGGTCTCTGCACTTTCAACCTTTCAACATTACCTTATAAATTTAAAATATCATGATACAGATATTTTTCCACGTTTGAATGTATTTTGAAAACAATATTACTTATTTTCATTCAAGATAAACAGTTTGGCTTATTTTTACAAGTATAAAATCTCCACTACAAAAATTAAAAAAATATTGAATTTCATGGTAAATAACTGTAACAATTAAAATAATTAATTAGTGATCAAACCGTAGATTAAGTGAGTTAATTTAAGTATTTGGGGAACGGTATTGATTATAATAAAGATTATTATTGAATGGATAATATGTTGGGCAACTTCCATACGATTTGTAGAGTAATTATTTATATTTTGTGGGAACAAGTTACATCATAAGACAAAATTAATGTTTTGCAAAGCTATGGCAGTTAGTGTACTTTGTGTATGGAGCCAACAGATGTGAATTGTGGACGACAATTACAAGACAAGAAAGTAAAATATTGTCTTCACAAAATTAATATTCTTAACACTAGTAAAATGTGCACTAAATGTGGTCATATAAATAATTATAAAATGATTACTACTAATCATAAAAGAATAATTGTTACTACTTCCAGCCTAGCGCGCTTCTTGTACAATTCTCCTTCATTCCAATCTATCCTCCAGTCGGTCTCAACAGATGCCAACTTTTCTTCTCCAAATCTTCTTCCACACCCTGCAAATATCTTTTTCTTAAAATTGTTTTTGTACTATACAACGCATTCTTCCATAAAAATTATTCTCGACTGCCAACTTTTCTTCTTCAAATCTTTTTCCTCGCCCTGCGACCATCTTTTTCTTAAATTTGTTTTTCTAGTGTACAACCTATACTTCCATAAAAACTATCTCAACTGGCCTTTCATCAGAGATCTTCTTTTAACGAGAGACAAGCATTGGTTTAATATACTCCGTTTTCTGCCGCCAGTCTATTTCCTCGTGCGTTTTTTCAACATTGATCACGAGTATTTGAACTCTCTCCCCTTCAGTCCTAGTACCACTAGCATACAAAACTCTGGTGATGACACCTTCACATAGGCCTACTTAGTCTCTATTTCATTGATCTGCAGTCTTGCCTTCTTCGCTTCACTCCTAGAATTTTAAACGTTTCTCTTAATCTCTGTACATTTCTAGCTGACAGGTACCACATCATTACAATAGGCACAATTTTTCTTTGACTTGTAAGTTATATTACCACCTGCTTTCATGGGAGACAACGGTTAGTTCCCTTGTTTCACTCCTGCTTTAACTTTAAGAAGATAACTCTTCTGGTTTCTTATCTTTACATAAGCCTTTGTGCCTTTAGCACGACTGTCAAGAGGGTAAATAGTTTCTCGGGGATACCCACACCAATTCAGTTGGGACAGCTTAACTCTGCCAATGTTAAAAGTAAAAGAGAATAAAAATTTGATTTTTTAATTTCAATGATATGTTGCAGGATTTTAAAGGGAAAGGGCAGTTAGAAAAACCACAGAGCTGACACTGCCAAAACATATATGAAATTACGTCACTCTTCGTTTCCTCAACCCAAAAGTTCTTTAAACCCTCTATGCGATGAGTGATTTTTTATAGTATCCGTACTGCTTCCATCGTAATTTTTTGTATCTTCACGTTCGATTCCTGGAATCTGGGATCGTACTCAGAAGCTGTGAGTGGTGGTTGAAAGATCCTGTTGATCATTTTGTTGACCCCGTTGTTAGGTCTTTCGACAAGGTCTTCAATCGCCACTCACAGCTTCTGAGGACAATGCCAGATTCTAGGGATCAAAATGTCAAGCTACAATAAAATTACGGTGGAAGCAGTTTGGATAGAGGACTTATCCGTAACTCAGAAGATGGCAGGCTTGTAATTGTATCTCCTAGACAGTCTCTTGATCACCACACATCGTCTTCCTTCTTTTACCCCATCAATGCTCTCCTGTCTGAGCCTTCCTCTCCTACTACGTCCCTCGATCAGGGTGGTGAATCGCTTTGAATGGCGTAGCATATGACCAACCGTACTTTTCGCCTTTTCCACAATGATTTCAATCAGCATTCTGTTTTCACCCACTCTCTTCAAAACCTCTTCATTAGACATTCTTTCCGTCGACGATATTCTTAAGGCCCTCCCCTAGCACCACATCTCAAAAGATTCAAGTTAGCTCCTCTTCAATTTCCTAAAACTCCAGGTTTCCGAGCCACATGCGCTCACGGTCCAAATAAAACTCTTTATAAATTCCTTCCTGGTTTCCAGGGACACGTCTCTGGACCCTAGAATCGTCCAGCCTGTAAAGCCTCTTTAAACTGTAAGTTTAAGCCTCTATAATTTGGAATCTAAATGCATTTAAAGATATTTGCCGATACTGATTAGAGGCACAGCATGAGCTCTTCTTCTTCTTCTTCCTTGTTAGGACTGTATCTTGTACTATAACAACGGCCTTAAATGCTCTCACTCCATATCTTCCTTGAGCGACCAAAGCTCCTCTTGGTGTTTAGTTGGCTATCTCTTACGTTTTTCACTAGCCTTGTGTTGTCCATTCTTGAAACGTGTTTCTTCCATATCCATCTTCTTTCTGCAATCCAAGAATTACTGTCTGCTATATAACACGTTTCTCTTATACTACTGCTTAGCAACCTATCGTATCTTGCCTTTTCTAGTACCCTTCGTAATTTAGTAATTTCTATAGTTTGTCTCCCATATATTATATATAGAGGAGGAGCCTATGTAGTCCTATATGTCATGCACAGCATGATATATCAGAATATTGGCAACCACTAATAGTCCAACTGATGTCAAAAGAAGAACGTTCTATACAGTAAAACACTGGAATGGAATTGTTTTTATTAAAATTATAAAAAGTACAACTACAAAACCCCGGTAAGAAAACACTAAAGTTCAAGATTAGCTGTAGAGCACATAAAGTATTTTGCTTAGCTTGGAAAGTGTTTGTTTTCTTTATAACCTGTCAGCAATTTATAATATCGTAAAGGTTTGCGTTGCATTTTGGGCGAACAAATAAGTTTCTACACCACACGATCACAATAACAGATAAATTACTATCGGTTACAAATCTTACTTCAGTTGACTTCAGCACTTTTAAGTGTAATTGTTGAATCTCTATGTACGTAATACCACGAAGAAGAAAATCAATAAATCCGAAATTGTTTTCACTGTCGATGATGCACTTTGGTTGGATAGAATTTTGTTATTCGTTCGCCCAAAGTAATATCATAGTCCAGACAGGATAATGTGTTTACCAGAAAGCGCTGTTTTTGTCATAAATTTCGAAGAATTTTTGATATTACATAATTTTTAATACAGTTGTAGGAGCTAATATATTGACACAAATACAGACATGTTAATGATCTCTAATTTTGTTTACTTTATTATAAAATTAAAATTAACTCTAAAGAGCATTAACTACTGTAAATATGCTGATGACAGTGTTATGAATGGGGTGCTATCCAGCGTCTAGAATTGGTCACGCCCATGGCCGGATTAAGGCTATGGGGGGCCCGGGGCTATTTAAGAGCAGGGGCCCATGTATGAAATTTTCGCGTTTTGCACAATACGAGGTGTGATAAAAAAGTATCAGGATTGATTTAGTTACATAAATATACAAGGGTTACAGGTTTGTAAATTTCTCTCTTTCAAAATGGTCCCCTTCAGCAGTCACACACTTCTTTCAGCACTTTCCCAACTGTTCAAAGCATGTCTTAAAGTTATCTTCTGTAAGAGGCTTAAGTTCTCTCGTCGCATTTTCTTTTATCTCTTCTATGTCTTGAAATGATCTCCCTTTCAATTTTTTTTTATCTTCAGAAAGAGAGCCATATCAGGCGAATATGGACGATGCTGAAGCTGTGGAATATTGTGTTTAACAAGAAAATGCTGAACAGCATGTGACGTGTGGGCGGGTGCATTGTCGTGTTGAAGCCACCATCCACCACTCTGATGAAACTGTGACCTTTTTCGTCGAATCGCATCCCTCAATCGCCTCAAAACAGAAATGTAGTAATCCTGGTTTATTGTTTGGCCTGGTGGAGCAAATTCATGATGAACAATCCCCTTGTGATCAAAGCAAAACTTTACTTTGCTTCGGCTCTGTTTTGCCTTTTTTGGTCTTGGAGAATTTGGCGTCTTCCACACTGAAGAGTGGGCATTAGTTTCTGGATCGTATCCATAACCCATGATTTGTCACCCGTTACGATTGATTTAATGAAGTTCTCATCGTTTTTAGCACATTCAAGTAGGTCTTGAGCGACTGACACCCGAGCATCTTTTTGGTCAGCTGTGAGCACTTTTGGTACAAGCTTTGTAGAAACACGTCTCATTCCCAACTCATCAGTAAGAATGGACTGAACTAATCGGAAACTAATATTTAAATCATTTGCTAGATCACGAATGGTGATTCGGCGGTTTTCTCACACAGCAGCACGCACAAGCTCAACGTTGTGGTCAGTCTTGCTAGTTGAAGGCCTTCCTTCACTGTCAACACTTTCACGCCCATCATTAAACCTTAAACCACTCATAAACCTGTGTACAACTCATACAATCTTCCCCATTAATTTTTTGTAGCTTTTTAAGTATCTTTACATGTTTCACCAACTTTTTGACAAAATATGATACAAATTCTGTGATCAATATTTCTGACATGGTAAATGCGCCAAATGAGATTAACACACAACACAACAATGGGCGTTTGTAAACAAACCAGATCAGCTGTTATGATAAAACTTATACCGATTAATTAGTATACTGTAAAGTAAACGTATGTGTCGCTTTTTTGGAGCCAAGTCAGCTGACTTGGCATTGCCAGTGTCAGTATCAGTCCTGACACTTTTTGATTATACCTCATACTTTACTTTATTCAGACGATTTTTTAATAAATATAATAAACAAAAAAAGTTCTTAAACCGTATTTTTACTCACATATCTTTTATTTTATACTGATTAAGTAGACGCTGAAACTGTTTAGGCCTACTAATACTTTATTTCGCAGATCTTTTACAATAATCAACAGTACAAATAAATTAGAGAATACAAAATAATTTAATTAAAATGTTTCTTTCTGCTCTTCTTTTCGGCAAACTCTTCTATCAAATCATCCAAATCCTATAAGTAATCTTGCTAAATTAGTTAAGTGGCTATCAAGCATTGTTGATCGGTACATGTTCTCGATTCTTTTAAGAGTAGAAAATAATCTCTCCGCTCGCAGTTTGCTATAGGAATAGTCAGAAACAATCGATACGTATATAAATATTTGGACATATATAAAAAATGTCAATGTTAACTATCCAATTTAAAACATACAGAGGTTACAGTTTATTATAATTTCCAGCAATATTTTTTCGATTTTAAAAAAAGCCTTGGAGTTGCAATTTCAACACTGGTATAAACAGTTCTAGTTCAAAAATTAAATGATCTTCTAAATTCTGGGAGTAAACCTCTTTGCATTAACTCGCATTTCATCAATGTTAATAGTTAATAGCTTTGAAAGAAATCCAGACAACATAGTTATGTGGTTGTAAGCACTTCTTCTTGTTTATTCTGTCACAAGTTTATCAATGATAACAAAAAAAGTGTTGACTCGAAATTTGTCAGATTTGTTTAAAATTTCAACTTGGTTTTGGCCATCGCACAATTTTCTGGTCACTCTTCTTTTTTTTTGCAATAGAATACTCTTTTTCAACAAAAGAACTAAGTTTTTTTATTCATTCTCTAATTTGGGAAAATCGTTTCTTAAACTCTTTACAAAATCAATCAGCGAGAGTAGCATATTGTTTGCTGTATTTAAGTCTAATTTAACTTTCTGTAAACATTTACTAACAATGTTAAACCTATTAAGTACGCGATGCCAAGAAAACAGCCATAAATGTAAACTCAAGCTTAGTGAAGTTTTTTAATAAACACAAAGCTTCCGGTTTTTGGTCATTATCTTCAGCTATGTGAGATAATGGTGCGTGAATTCCATCGAAATTGTTGTTTAAATCTTTCGAAGCATCTGCTTTACACGACCACCGATTATCTGATAAGGTCTTCAGTTTAGCTTTCAGTATATCCCATCTCTGTGTGTGGAAGCCACAAAAAACGTATACAAACTTTGAAAAAGATTGAAATAATTAATAGACTCGTTATACTCATCAACACTGCAATGCCTACTAAGTTTAATGAATGCCCAGCACATGGAACATAAAAAGCTAATTCATGTTTGTAGTCCAGTGTATTGCTGGCGTTGTCGTATGTCTGTGCATGACATTCGGCTGTATCAGTAATCATAATTTTTGAGTAGTACTAAAATATCAGTACTCAAAGATTTACCTTCGTGACTTTTAATTTGCAGGAAACAAAAAAAAAATCGTTCGTACACGTAGCCATTTAAGTAATATCGAAATATCGCAGACAGCTGATCCACGTGGGAAATATCTGGAGTAGAATCCACGATAACACCCCAGTGTTTCGCTTTCTTTATTTCATTTATAATGTGCCTTAAAATTTTTTGAGACATCAAATCAATAAACTCCTTGCAAATAGTTTTAGACAAACAAGACACATTCCCTCAACCTTTATTTGCAAAGGTATCAACGTATTGCTTCAAAACTTAATCGAATCGAGCCAGCAGTTCTAGCACGCCTAAGTAATTTCGATTATTTGATGATCCTATAATTTCATTAGTGCCGCGAAATTCCAGACCTTTTTGTAGCAAAAACAACGAATAACTGTAAGTATTCTCTTTAAGATTATAGTCTAATAATCTGTCTCAGATCTAATTTTACTTATCATATATTCATCGATGTATATAATTCCATTATTTTGATGATCTTATAATTTCATTAGTGCCACAAAATGTGCAAGCTTTTTCAAATAACTGCAGGTATTTTCTTTAAGATTAAAGTCCGACAATCTATCTCAGATCTAATTTTACTTATCATATATTCATCGATGTATATAAATCCATTATTTTGATGATCCTTAATTTCATTAGTGCCACAAAATCTCCGACCTTTTTCAGCTAAAAAACGAATAACTGCAAGTATTTTCTTTAAGATTAAAGCCCAATAATCTATCTCAGATCTAATTTTACTTACCATAAACTCATCGATGTAAGTTTTTTTTGCATAAAATTTATCCAATCGATCATGCATCGATTGTGTTCTTTGTTGTTATCATGGCTACAAATTACTTCATCAGCCTTTTTCCAATTAGAAAATCTACCATTTACAAACACATTATTTTGCTCATTTGAAAACAATTTGCAAACGTAAACAGCACACGTTTCCAGTGGACTCAGAAAACATTAACCATTTTCGGTCGCACTTTTCACCATTATTCAATTTTTTTGAAAAATATTTCGGTGAAAAATATCTATTCTGATAATTGTATTCGGGTTTTGAAGATTTAAAGATAGAGTTTTTATTTTGAAAAAATGCGTATCCTTTACGCAAATATTTCTTATATGCGCTCTCATTTCCGTTTAATTTCAATGACCATAGAGCTGGATCTTCATGCAAGATGGTATCTAGAAAGAAGTAAAAAAAAAAAAAAAAAAACAATGCAAATAACAAACTAATTTATACAGTTTCGTTAGAAAAATAATTCTGGAACAATATTTGTGCGGTTATTATTAAAATTTATTAATACAATTATATTAATATGTAATCTGCCCCCATATTTTAAGAGTTCTGAATGCGCTCCATCGAGGCATGTTGCTTTCCTGTTTTTCATCTGTTTTAAGTTCATCCGTACGTCTTTCAATGACAGATTGTTACCCTGGTAATTTATATTGTTACTACCATTATACTGATCACTGAGACCACGAACTTTTATCATATTATTTTGTGTTACAAGAAATATCCAAAGTTATCCAAAGGTATAGACTTGCTCCAGGAGAGTACAGTTAATGACAGTGTTTACTCGTACGGAATTAGCTTCCTGAAAAGCCTTGGTCACCTTGGTCTTCTCTGTGGATATTTACAATCCAAAGTCACTGTAAATTGTGTTCAATAAGTGTACAGCTATAAGCAACTTGCTTTCAGAGTTCAAAAATATAGTCTACTCATAGCAACGTGTCAGTTGTCAGCGGTCTATTATAAATTACTCCAAAAGGATTGTCAGCCAATTATGATTGCCATCGTCCATGTGTAAGTAAAAAATAGACGGTTTTAATAGGCACTGTTGTCGTACTCTGCTAGGAGGAGTCTTAATGCGTTTTTCTGTTTCAATTATAATTTTATTTTCCATACGCTATAGCGACTTCGTATGGATCGAATTAAATATTTCAGGATCACTTTCTTGGACAGTGTGGTGACAGCATACCTCTTTTCACTCTATGGAAAATCTTTTAGAAGTTTATGAAAGGTATGTGTAGACAGCTAGTATTCTCTGGATTTTCCAATAAGCTGGGTCATTGTAAAAATGCTGAGTCTCCGGCAGAACAGTCTCTGTTATAAAATACTTAATGCTTGAAGAAATTATTTTTTTATACACTTTCTTCTTCTTCTTCTTCTTCTTCTTCTTCTTCTTCTTCTTCTTCTTCTTCTTCTTCTTCTTCTTCTTCTTCTTCTTCTTCTTCTTCTTCTTCTTCTTCTTCTTCTTCTTCTCCTCCTCCTCCTCCTCCTCCTCCTCTTCTTCTTCTTCTTCTTCTTCTTCTTCTCTTCAAGTATTAGGTTATATAAACCTGATCCGGCACCCATTTCATCCTCGGACGACCCATGTCTCATCTACCATTGGCTTTATAGTTCAGTGCAGCTTTCGGCAATCGATCCTCTGTCATCCTTTGCCTTCTGTAAACTGAAATAATTTCATTTATGTCCTTTACTTCGAGTTCTGCTGTGATATCCTCATTCCTTATTCTATCTTGCAATGTATAATTTAAAGTATTTCGAAGAAACTGCATTTCAGCACTCTGAATCTTGCCGCATTACTTTTTCGTCATGACCCTAACCTCACTCGCATAAACCAATATGGGCATTGCAATTGTCTTATAAAATTTAATCCTTGTGCTTTAAAATACTTGTAGTACTCAAAGTAGCCTCGGAGTAAGGTCTGGAAACTGTGGCAGTAGGACACTTACTTCTTGAACAAATTTTTCAAACTTTAAGGTTAAATATAAAAAATTATTATCACTACTGTTATTCTTGCTTTAAGCAATAGAATACGCAGTTAGTGTTATCGACGGCACGGTACGAAACGTTAATGAAGCGTTTTGTAAGAAGTTTATTTCGACGGAAACTTTTGAAGGCATCCTTTACTTCTTTAGCCGTAAGGCAAGACATGAGTTACGGCAGACAGTAATGTTGAAGCGAATGTAATTAATTTGGAGAAGGGTTGAAATCAAGTGAGCTGTGTGCCTACGTTAGGCCTGCCGAGGGTTTGTCACCTGTGTCGCAGTAGACACGGCTGACAAGATAAGACACTTGTTTCACTGCTGTAACATCTAAACAAGGACTGTCGACTTTGTTACCCCCCTCAGGGCTTTATCTCTTTCCACCGGTACACTGAGTTACATGTCACTGTATTAACAGCTCCTGTTAAGTTACAGTTTTTACTTTGTAAGATTCTGAAACTGCTAAATTTTGCTTTATCGCGTCTTAAAAATTATTCATGTTTAATAAATCTGTCAATTTAAAACAAAGCTTCCGAATATCTATTAATTGAGGCCATTCGAAATATTTTTTTCTCGGGGTCAAAAGGTCCTACGACGTTGTCGAATGCCTAATCTCCATTGTTGACTATCGTTGGAGTGTTCGTTGTTTACTCCTCAATCGCTCATTGATCATCTTATGCCCTCTATCCATGTTTTCTTGGGTCTTTCTGTGCTCTCTATGTATCCATCTCATTGTTTTCTTTGTTAGTTGTTCTTGTCCCATTCTTTGTACGTGTCCGTACCAGATTAGTTGTTTTTCTTCAGTGCAGTCGATGATTGTCTTTTGTACGCCTATTTCTTCTTTGATCGTTCCATTTCGTATTCGCTCTCGCTTTGAAGTTCTAGCAGCTCGTACCAGAGCATCATTTCTGAAGCTTCTAACTTTCTGTTTACCTGTTCTTTTATTCTCCATGTTTCGGATGCGTTCATCAACGTGCTATTTGAAATATACGACTGTAAATTGTCCTGTAATAATAACTAGACGTCGCATGATGTGCCAACTGAATGTTGTGTAATATTGAATAATGCCAAAATTATATGAAATGTATAATCCTGGACTATGCTACGTCATCAAAATGTCTGTTTACCTAATCTGGCACTGAGGAATACTCACACTACTGTTTCCCTTGAACAAGCAAAACGAATTCTCAGATCTAACTCGTTAGCATTTGCCTGTTTGTCTACCTATTTGTTTATCTTTTAGTCTATAAGCCTCTCTATCTGTCTGTCTGGAGGTTGCCTCACAATAGCTTCTGAAATCACAAAACGATTTTTACTTCCATGTTCCGTAAGGAAATGGAACTATGGTGATCGCGAAAAAATCGTGTTCGAGACAAGGGCACATTCTGATTGTACTACCCTCAAAACATGAAGAAAAGTCATTTTCCAAAAAGTGTCTGTGTGTAGAATTTTTCTATGGCGAACGATAACTGCCGCAAAATCGAACAGAATAAAATAATTTTTTGCATATTGACCGAGTTGTAGAGGACTCAATACCTACTGATTTTGGTGAAAATCGGTTAAGGGGAAGGGGTAGTTTATCTGCAACGTTTTACGTTTTAATGTACCTAATTTTGATAAACAAAGTATTAAGAAAAGAATGTCATAATAATCCATTGTAGAAAGGTAGACGAAATATCTATAAATGAAAATGGTAGTTGAATGGGGAGGGGGTAATTTTTTCTATTAATCTTATAAATTTATTCGACCGAAAACTTAAAAAATTTCAATAAAATATTAACATATTGATATCGTTCCATGCAAACAAAATATCGTGACCACGGATCTGCAAACAAAATAATTTTTCGTTTTCAAAAATTCACAGATACAAACGTTGGGCGGTATTCGCTTTCTTTCGTGTTGTTTAAATACGAGATAATCTAATCAAATTAGGCGTAATTCTATATTTTTAAAATGTTAACAACTATGTACAATTCGTATTTTGATTATCATTCTCAGCGTTTTTACCAAAAGCATGCTGATATACTTATTTAATTTCGTTCTGAGTGTACATATTAAAAATAATTTTGTAATTAATTAGAACATGGAAGTCATGTATACCATACCGATTTTTTGTAAACCGTGTATAGAAAACCCGTGTCTATACTTTTAACATACGAACGCCTCTTGTTTTTTTTTACGGACGCCCCAAAAAATATAGACGAGAACCAAAAATTTGGCAGGCAAAATTTGATTAAACTCGCAAACATCCATATAACTTATTGAACTGAATATATTTAATGGTTATCTGAATGTAGTTCAGTTTTGTTGATTTAAAATTTTTGAATACGAACCATTAAAAAAAGATAAAAATGTTAAAATAATTTGCAAAAATCCAAGCCGGGTTTGAGAGCAATCACTCTCTCAGGCTCTTCGAGTTATTTAAACTCGAATAACGGAGAACTCTCTTCCCTCTTTCAGTTACCTTCTAAGCGTACGTTTGTAGAACCAAAATTTCAGTTTTTTTTTGCCAGTTTCAACGTCTAAGATGCACGTGCAGAGTTGAATAAATAACAAAGTACCAGCCAATAATACTTTTACCGCCTTTGAAATGATTTCATTTTTCTAAATGTTTGTTATACGGCGTTCCAAGTCGCATGGCACCTGAGATTTTAGGAGACCCTTACTAACACACAACAAACACGCAGCTGGCCCTCACACCTTGGCCTCCACTACGTAACTGCAACTTCTATTATATGAATTTTTTAAGAAACGAGCTCAGCATATTTGTAATATCTATAAAATTTTAAAGAAAATGACACCAAACACGACGTGGTTGTGATATATTTTAGATGTACAACTAAGTCTAATTTAATATTCATTTTGGTTAGAAATTAGTATTTTGCAGATATTATTTAATTTGCAAACTACTACTTATATTTTTATGGCAATTATGTGTTCTTTGGACTCATTTGTCTCACAATTTCAGGGAGATTACAAAGACTATCGTTTAATTTGGATTATAAGCTAACTTAAACATCTTATAGTTTTGAATTACACGGGCTTGTGAGTGCCCGTGCGAGAGTAAGGGTCTTCTAATTACTTAGGTGTGGTCGGTAACTTTGTAACACCGTATTGTTTTATTGCTGATATTCTACGTGTAGCCGCGAACGTGGGTGAATATCAGAATAGGGTTCTTTGGAAGAGGGTAAAAATCTTCGGAAATTATTAGAGCACAAACACTAGGAAGTCCGTTTCATCTTGACAAGTGAAACTTATATAAACCAATTTAGTAAGCAACTCCCACGTAAGAAACTTCCATACATTTAAGAAATAGCTCTCGCGTAAATGAAAGCGAGGCGTGTGCAGTGTGGGTGGAGTTTATACTTTCACCGTAGGCCAGTTGCGATAAAGGGGTTGCTTGGCAATCCCTTCTGTTGGTCATCGACTGTCAGTGACTTCATTTCCTAAGTGAACTTCTCTGGTAACCGTTTCAGTTTAATTTTTTGTGTGTTGTATGTTTTACGCATTTAGTTTGTCGGAATATGCTTCACTATATAATTCACTGATTTTCTTTTACCGAATTTTCTCGTGTATAATGCTCACTTTTCCCCAGATTTTCATCCCCAAAATGTGGGTGCGATTTATATACACGAATAATATAATTTACATACTAAATTATAGATCTGTACAAGTATGGTCAGATTGAGCGCAGTTGGCAACGTTGCTTAAAACTGGGAGGCTTGAGTTTAGAAATAGTAAAATGAAATTTACCGATAATTTGGTTAGTAATTTCGTTCGCAGTTGTCACTCCTCCTCCATCAGTTATTTGTTCACGTTGTAGGCTTGTAACAGTACTCTGTTGTAGCATTCTGTTACTGTACCTGTTTGTCGTCGTTAGTCTGTTGTTTTTTACAGTCGTCCAATACCTGTATTGCGTATGTTGTCAAGAAACATACTGTATAGTAATAATGACTGAAATCACATCTCTATCGTCCTATGTGGCTCAGTTTAAATTATCCGTAATAAAATTCAGAAAAGAAAATGGTAATCGCACCGCATCGCGTATATTTGTTGAGACGGAATCTAATGTTCTGGAATGGAAAACAAAAAGGAAAATTAGTATTACAGTAGTGTGGGGCAAGAGTCTGCACGGGGCAAGATTCGTAATACGTCGTAGTTACTAGTTTTCTTAATAGATGTCGTGAGTTGGTGTCTGGGCTGTTGAAGAAATGCATTCTGATGGCTGGACACAGCAAACAAGGAGTCTAGCGCCATTACGGTGAGTGAACAGTAACGTTGTTTAATTTTGTGGAAGTTGAAGTTATTTTACAATGTAATTTAAGAGTGTTTATTCAAATATATGCTTTCTTATTATTTGTTTTCGACAGTACATTATTAAAAGGTAAGTCTGAGGTTACATATCAACTTAAAGTTAGTGGTCAATCTTATTTTATTGAATCATAATAAGTCAGCAAAAAGTATAGAACACAGTGGGGCAAGTTTCCGGGGGCAAGGTCTCCTGTGCGGAATCTTACCGCACATAAACAAACTTCACATTACACTTAAATAAAACTTGCATTAGGCCTACAATTGTTGTTAAGCGTTCCAGAAGTGTGTGCTGGGGAGTCCCGCTGATTTCAAAGTCTAAATTTCAAAGGAAGAATAGGAATATCGTGTTCCGGGAAAGTTGATTATTATTGCGGAGCTTGTGGGCACCTGTACGAATCCCCCCCTACAGTCGACTGGATCATGTGTCGTCAGTGTAGTACGTGGTGGGAAGAGCCGTGCACGAATTACAGTGGATTGGGCCATTTCGTGTGTGATTAGTGTCAGTAGGACTCTTACCCTACACAGACCGGACTTTTGCCCCAAGGTTGGGGCAACTTTCCTATTTTACATGCTTTTGTTTTTTAAATTTTTTTACCAAATACTGTAGTCAAAATTGTTGTGCACTCATTACATTCGTTAGTATATGTGTAACAAATAAGCCAGTAATTTTCAATAAACTTCATTTTGGTTCAGTAGCTGAGAATTTGTTATTGTATTTTAAGTGCGGACTCTTGCCCCTCATTCCCCTACTACTTGTGATCAACGTTCTTAATTTGGTAAAAAAAGCCAAGTTTCCAGAAGTAGAAAATCATTTAGTCAAGTTTTTATAAAAGTGCGACTTTCGCCGTTACTACTGAAATGGTGCAGGCTCAACGTTTGACTCGGAGTACGAAAATAAAAACATCGAGTTTCATCGATTGATTTTATAAACTAACCATACGAACAATTTCGATCTGTCTCAAATTGGGAATGCAGACCGATGTTTTGTCTTTTGCAATACGCCAACGGCCACGAGTATTGATCAAAAAGATGCGAAATCTGTGCCCGTCAGATCAACAGGACACGACAAACAAAGATGCGTCAGAAGAGGACAGTAATTCAAAATTTGCTTTCTTCAGAAACAGATGAAGATGTTAATAAGTGCAAATGCTATGCGCTAGTGAAAAACTAAAAATATAACAAACTAAGCATAAACTATTACTTGTGTCAGTATTAAGTTGTTTTAAATTGCATATGATTTTTAATATTTCTGTTTTGTGTTTACAAATAAGTCGTCCATTTATATTACATTTTTTTCTATTATTTTGTATGAAACGCTTTTTCTGCACAGTTTAAAATTCAAACAATGTATATTTTTCTGCGTCCTAATAAATTTGTTCAGCTATTTCTCATCACAAATATGGATGCGCCTTATGTACGAATTACATTTTTTCTGCGAAATGTTACGATAAAATGGGGTTGCGCGTTATACATTAGGGCGCATTATACACGCAGAAATACGGTACCTTTTTTTCAATTGTAACACTTAAGTTTTCACGTATTTGTCTGACTATCTACAGTAGTTACGTTGATCGTTTATGATTTACTGCTCTGTATTAGGTACAGTATTTCTGCTTTATAAATTGTTATTAGATGTAACCTATGTCAAGCCTCAATACATTTACAGATTTGCAGATTTCAACTTGGATTCAAGACTATGATATTCTAACAGTTCTCCTTTTCTTCTTCTTCTTCTTCCCCAACAAGGATTAGGTCTTGGTGACCTGTTTGCCTTCATAGGATTTATTCCGATCTTATCTTTGGTTTCCCTACGCTTCTTCTTCCAGCTGGTTTGTATCTACTTGCTGCATTTGGTAATCTTCGGTACGCTCCAGATGGTCCTTCCAATTTCTTCTACGCAATTTTTTTTTCATTTAAGTTGAAAATTTCCAAATCTTCTCTAATCTCTTAATTTCTAAATCTTGTTTAGAACAACCTTTCACCGATCTTAGAAATTTTATCACCGCTGGCTGTATGCGGCTTTTATCTCTCTTTCTCATTATCCACGACTCACTTCCATAAGCAGCATAGGGACAGCCATTACCTTGTAAAACTTGAGCTGAGTATCTATTCCGCGTCTTGTTTTTTAGTGTTCTTCTTATGGTGCCGTACATAATTTGAAACTTATGTAATTTTTTAGTTTATTGTCTATGTCTGTATTGTTCTCGTATATCATACCCAAGGTAGCTAAAGTAAGAGACTTGTTCAACTATTTGGTCGATAATCATTATTTTGGCTCTTACAGGATTGCTTCCCAGGAAAACAATCATCTTCGTTTTGCTTGTGAAAATTCTTAAGTTATACTCAATCGAACACCGTTGTAAATTATGTAGCGTTCTTATTTTTTATTATAATGCAGTTTTACAATCTACTCATTTCACAGAGTAATAAGTAAAAGTGATGTGCAAGTCGTCACTAGAGGTGGGAATCATCCAGCGATGATTACCACGTTCACCGGGTCAGGTCATCTGGCCACTGTCTCTTCAGCCTTCCTACATCCAGTGATGGATTGAGGAGCTCGTTGATCAGGTTATTGCTGTGTCCTATGTTGCGGTTCCTGTACTTAGCGGCGTGCATCTTGATGACAGCAGAAATGTATGGAATGTTGAGGTCTTTGTGAAGAGTATAATTAGAGATGAACCAGGGAGCATTCGTTATGCAGCGCAAGATTTTTGACTGAACTGTCTGCAGAATCTTTGTGTTGGAAGGTTTAGAACAGTCCCACAATTCTATACCGAAAGTCCAGATTGGTCTGAGCACAGTTTTATATATGATGACTTTGTTTGCGAGAGATAGTTGAGATTTTCTACCTATGAGCCAGTACATTTGCCTAGTTTTTAAGTTGAGTTGTTGTTTCTTAGCCTGAATGTGGGCATTCCGTGTTAATTTGTCGTCCAAATGCAATCCCAGGTATTTAACTTCTGATTTTATATGTATGGGGGGATCGTTTATGGTGACTTGTGGACAAGAGCTACGTTTCATGGTGAAGGTTATTTGAGTGGATTTTGCAGAATTAACTCGGATCCTCCACCGCTGGAACCAACCTTGCAGGAGGTAAAGATGGCTTTGGAGTTTCTCAGAGGCTCGTTCCGGGTTGGGATCTACTGCGAGGATAGCGGTAACATCAGCGAAGGTGGCGATGGTAGTGTAGTCCGTCACAGGTAGGTCAGCAGTAAATATAAGATATAAGTATGGCCCCCAGAACGCTGCCCTGAGGCACTCCCGACTTTAATGTAGCGTTCTTTGCAAACCATTTTCGGTTGTATCTATAAGCAGGTCGTCAGCAAACAGCAGCGTATTAACAAATTCGCTTTGTCCTAGAGGAATACCTGTTGACAGGTAAACGCTCTGCCACCTACGAGTGACATCGTCCAAATATATATTAAACAGCGTTGGAGAGAGACTGCAGCCCTGTCTTACACCTTGGTTTAGACTTAGAAACTTCTGCTGTCTTCTTCTTTGCAGAAGTATCTGTGTGTTCAAATACCTGAAGATATTTTAACACTTCAGCCTAATCACCAGTTTCCACTCAGGAAACGCCATTCGACAACCCGATAAGTTCTCAGGATAGAATCGCAATGGATCTGGAAGGAAATAATTTCTGCAACTTAGTGTTCTTCCCAAGCACCCTGGTTTGCTTTTCAAATTGAAAAACATAGTGTCCTCCACCTAGTACGTTCTAAAATTGTACCTATTTAATAGAACTTTTTAGTAAAGTACAGCTATTCCAAATCTAGCTTTTACTTAACTGACTGATGTAGTTCCTAAGCCAGTGTCCTCCGACCACTATACAGCTTACTTACCTGGAAAACATCACCAGCATTGCACCATTTGCTGACAATATTGCAGTGATTAAAATATCTAGGTTTTTATATTTAAACAACAGAATTCGAGAGTTAAAAGGAGCACTTACTGGGAAACTTTTTGGGGCCGTTAGAATAGCCTATAATTCCTATGGCGTTTAGAAAAATATGTGTATTCATATTACAGCTTTAGTAATCATTAAAGAGTCAAAATGTTCTTTCCCTTTTAACAAAGAGAGGTATCTCTAGTTGAAGATGGGATATAAAATTAAAAAGTATTACATGACGTACAGAAATAGGGTAAAAGTGCAACCCAGTGAGCCTACAAAAAGTGCTGGACAATGCAAGAGAAGAAAATTAATAAAACCCCACAGACAAACGAAGACTATCTAACACATTCATTGTCTCGTGTTTTAACATTGAAAATGTTTATAAGGACGTTTTGCACATTTGCGGCCGATCGCTGATGCGTGATCGAAAATGGGAACCGGTGAGTTTCTATAGAAACTACTTCTTTGTTGTCAATAACGTAGAAAATTTTGAATTTTTTGGTGAGTTTCAGTGACATATCCCTCAAATTTATCTTAAGGTAGTACATCAGACAAGAATTTATTACGAAGCGATGGATCAGGAGGAAGCGAGTGGAAGTACGGCTCAGACTTCCACCGATTCGAGTGTAGAAGGAACTAATTTGGCGGAAAAGCTACAATTGGAAGCAGAACGTCGAAAACGAAAGCTTGAATATTGCCGAGAGTGGAAAAAGAAGCAAAAAGTACAGAAAATTGAGCAAGGTTTGGTCAGAACTCCACTAACTGAATCTGAACGTCTGCAATGAAAACGAGAAAATCAAAAACGCTATCGAGAACGTAAGAAAGAACCAAAGATGAAGAGCAATGAACAGGAAGGTTTGGTCAGAACTCCACTAACTGAATCTGAACGTCTGCAATGAAAACGAGAAAATCAAAAACGGTATCGAGAACGTAAGAAAGAAGCAAAGATGATGAGCAATGAACAGGAAGAATGTGAAAAGAAGCAAGTGAGTAATTTTGCAAGATATATCGAAACGCACTTTTATAATGACAATTTGAATGACTACTGCTTTGTTCGTGAACGAATTTGGTGGACTAAAAGCTTAAAAGACGTTACTGAACACGCAGACGTTATAGAAATACTTAATAAACACGGTTATAATATTCTTGACAAATCCAAAGTATGCCACAATTGCTACAGATGCCTAAAGAAGAATAGGTAGCCACCTTATGCGACAATCGACGGCTTTAAGTACCCACAAAAATATTCAGTATGATGCGACAATTAGGCAAACCTACCATATTTCTCACATTGAGCGCTTCAGAAATACATTGGCCTCATCTCTTAGAATCTATTTATCGCTTTTCAAGAAGATATACCAGTAGACGTGCCGATAAATCCAGCGATATTTGACGGCATGTCGAGCAGAATTGGTAAACAAAAATCCAGTTTTGTGCTGCTTGTATAATGAAAAATTGGTGTCGACCTTTATTAACGCGTTTAGAAAACCAAATGCCGTGTTCGGAGATCATTACGTAGTTGATTATTTCAAGCGCATCGAATTCCAACATAGAGGTAGCTCTCATTGTCATATGTTACTATGGTTAAATAATTCACCAACGTGTAAAAATATCACAGATAATGACGATTTAACCGCCATTACATTGTTAATCGATCAAATAAGCACAGTCGATAGTTCAAAATTGAAAAGCCAACGAAATTTACAGACGCATAATGTTTTTCCCGAGTATAATTAGTGTTGTGAATCAACAAACAAATTATCCATCTTGTCTTTAAGTCGTTTTGTTAGTGCTGATCAATCAGATGATGATGACGAACCTCGAGTATCAACTTCGATCGTCAAACCATGCGAATATACGTTACGTCCTAATGATGGTAAAGATTCTTTCTTTACAGAAACAAATCTAAAAGATATCTATGATGATTTTACTAATACGTGCAAGGATAAGATCTGTATTAGTACTGTCGACAAACTGAAAGAGACTCATCTTAAGTTGACGAAAAAAGCGATTGTTCGCCAGCATTTCGTTCAATTCCAATATAAGGAGGCGCCTCATCTACTGCTAACTACTAATGCGTATGGGTTGTTTATCAACAATTCTGAAAATTTCACCTCCAGAAACGTAATACAGGATTTAGACATCTTCAAGCCAAACATCGTGTGAATTTGTTGTTACCGACTGTCAAATATTGGTGGAATCAGCAGAGCAAAGAGTTGATGGAAGCGTTTATCGAAACGTTTGTTACCAATATGAAATGTATAGCCAATACATCATCTGCCTTTATTGATGCCGTTGACCGCTATGATTTGCATGATTTTGCAAATGTAGTTCAGAATATGAAAGTGAAAATATTAATGGCCGATAATAAAATTGGTAAAAATGATCGAATTACACCTGCAGTATTTGGAATAAGATTGTATAATTCGTTCGGAACTCCAAGTAAAATTACAGCGCCTTTGTATAAAATTAAGAACCAACAAACATTAACTTGCGGCAAATGGAAGGAACTCAAGACTGCTGCTTATATGCATTCGGTTCTCTTATTGAAAGTTGCTGGTTTTACGTTAACATCATCGGGGATCACTCTAGATATGTTCGTCGAGACTCTAGTCTTCGATAAGTTTGAACGAATGGACAAGATTAATAAAGCAGGACCTCGTAAAGTCTTGTCGCGATTTACAATCCAAGAGGATCAGACGTTTTCGGAAGAGGAATGTGATGAACAGCCTGAGAAAAAGCGCAAAATCAACATGGATGAGTGATGAATGCGTGCGCGCTTATGAATGCGACTACATTTAACTTATAATATGTACGTTGGTAAATGAAGAAAAATAAATATATATATTTTTTAGGTTTATTGAAGCATTTTCAATGCCCTTCTCTATGCATTGCATTTGTGCAATGCCTGTAAATTTTCTGCCCAGGAGCAGGTCTTACAGAGTATACGCTTTTCTACCTTTCGTCCTCTACTTTGGTTTTCATTTACTAGTTTCTCCAGAGTTTCTACCTTCACATTACGTTGCGTTTCCTGCAAACAGTACCCCCAACCAATTTCACCTTCTGCCCTTAATGGTATTCAACACTCTACTTTTCTCTCGTACTTTCTCTCATTCGTCATGCTATCCTTCCAGGAAATCCTTTCCATCGTTCTCCATGTCCACATCTCGAAGACTCTAAGGCTTGTTACCTCCTCACCTCTTCTTTTTACTATATATAAGTTCCTGCCTCGTGTACAAGCCCGCTCCAAACAATCGTCTTTCTCATCCTTATTAGCCCAGTGATTTAAGTCGTTCTGACGACCAAATTGCCAAAAAAATCATACTGATCTCGATTTTTGTATACAGCTTTATTTCGCCTGTAACGACAGTTTTCATCTGGAAGCACAACTGATGGTTGTTATGTTAGTGATTTTCATCTTCATCATCCTTACATCACGGCATAGACAAAGTACTGCCTGTTCCGCTTTGAAAGATCCTCCAGCCATCTCTACGTGGATCTACTCACACACATGTGCCCTATAGGTTTGTATTTCATGACTTGTTTGGCCAGTCTGGAATCTGACATTTTTTCTAAGTGTTCTAAGTGACACTCACAGTGTTCTAAGTGACACTCACAGTGTTCTAAGTGACGCGCACAGTGTTCCAAGTGACACTCACAGTGTTCTAAGTGACGCTCACAGTGTTCTAAGTGACGCTCACAGTGTTCTAAGTGACGCTTACAGTGTTCTAAGTGACGCTCACAGTGTTCTAAGTGACGCTTACAGTGTTCTAAGTGACACTCACAGTGTTCTAAGTGACACTCACAGTGTTCTAAGTGACGCTCACAGTGTTCTAAATGACACCAACGCAACGCTGCTCTTCATTCTCAATTTAACACTGAGGATGCCACCTCATGGAATGGCCGAACCGTTTGTTGTTAACGATAATATGAATAAAACATTGATGTCGACTAGAAAAAATGTTGTTATTGAACGTTCTGATCACGCAGTGAAAATATGAATATTAGTGTATTCTCACGTACAGATTTGATTATTACAATATAGGATGTTTAAATCTTTGTAAATAGTATTCGTCGAAACTTTTAGCACTTTATGCTACAATAGAATTAGCACTTTCAAATTCATAGAGTCGGAAAGTGTAACGAATTTAAATATTTGGGAAGCATTATTTCAGAAGATCGACCAACAAAGAATGACATCAAAAATAGGATACAACAGGGAAAAAAGGCTATTCGTTTGCTAAACTCGTTACTTTGGTCGAACAAAATGAAACTTCAAACTAAACTGACAATCTACACGACTATTGTGGAGCCCATTTTGCTGCGAATGCTGGCAACTTTCAGATAAAGAGGAAAAGATGATAGAAACTGTGAAAATGGACTTCTTAAGAAGAGCGTGTAATATTTCTAGAATGCAGCGTGTTAGAAACGAAGATATAAGAAGGAAAACAGGGCGCATATTTACAACAGCAGAAAGAATAGAATCCAGACAGTTGCTATGGTATGGTCACGTAATGAGGATGGAGGAGAAGCGATGGCCAAAGAAAGCATTGACTTACACACACAAAACAGGAGAAGAAAAGGAAGACTGACAACACAATGGAGAACAGGAATTAGGAAACGCATGAGAGATCGAGCTATTGAAGACAATGACTGGAAAGATATGGGAGAAATGGCGATCGAAATGCGGGATGCGGCATAGACTGTAGGACTCCCGCTAATAATAATAATAAATAGTATTCGTTAGAATTTACCATTTCGAAGCGTTTTAGAATATTATTGAATTGAAACAGGAAAGTAAATAATTTAATCTAGTTTACAATACGTTTTATGTTATGTTAAGAGTTTTATTAAGAAGAACAAATAATCGAGCAGTGCACATAATCAGTTTCCTGTTTGTCGAGATAAATCCGTTGACAACGCAAAACTGTCTTGTCGCACGGAGGGAATCAATTTGAAGTATGCAATTTGTAGAACCTCCTGTGCGCGATGAGGGGGATTAACCACTCAATGCTGCACCGAAATTACATCGCCTCCTGCCACCCTCAGCCCCACTGGTGGCATACTTTTATCTGATTTTCTCTCCTTTATAAAGTATGTTTCCTTATTGTATTTAAAATCCAATTACGTCTTTTGTTTCAAATAGTAGTAGTAGTAGTGGTGGTGGTGGTGGTAGTAGTGGTAGTAGTAGTAGTAGTAGTAGTAGGCCTAGTAGTAGTTATATGGAGGCTGTACTGACGCGTAATTTATCGATTGCCGGGCCCCAAGTGTAAATTGTGGGATCTCTCGTTACCCGAAAACAACTGAAGTTATTGAAAAAAGAAAAATCATCGTCATAATCATCATCATCATCATCATCATCATCATGTACACTCCAAGGATTATGTCTGACCGGAACCCATCTCTTCATCGATCAGGACACGTGTCTCTTCCATACGGCTTGCATTTGTTAATCTTTCAGGAGATATTCAGCTTAAACATTCACACCAAGTCCTCCTTTACTCCTTAATTATTGTATGTAAAGATTAAATTCCGAACTACTGTTTAATTTCTTCTTTCTCTTTCTACCTGAGCACTGGACACGACTCAGAAACTACATTTTATCAGCCTGAATCCTCTTTTCTTTCCTTTTACCACAGTTCCATGTCTCTCTGACGTAACAGTTAGTGTTGACAAAAAAAAGTTCATGTGATCCTTCCAGTGTTGACAAAAAAAAGTTCATGTGATCCTTCCCAACTTTATTCGTCAGATTAATATTATCTACTCGTGTTTATTAACTATACTGTAAATGCTTTGAAATCTTGACGTTTTATAATACCAAACGCAGTTACAGTCAAATGATTTGTTACATTAAAAATAACACTGGTCATCATCATCTTTTTCTTTACAACACGGCATAGGAAAGGTGCTGTCGGTTCCGCCTTCAAATATCCTTCAGCCATCTTTTCCTGGGTCTATCCACACACCTGTGTCCTTAGGTTTGTATTTCCAGACTTGTTTGGCCAATCTGAAATCTGACATTCTTTACTAAGTGTTCTTTCCATCGTTGTTTTAATTGTGGTGTAAAAGTGGACGCGCGTTACATGAAACGCTCTTATTACGAAAAGAAACTGGCTTTAAAATTAAAAATTACTCCAGTCACAATATTTTTCCTTTTTTTTAAACCTAATTAAAAAGAGACTTTATGGTATAAAGTATGAGATACAAAAGTCTACTGCTTTCTTTTGGTTATAAAAAAAAGTTTGATGGAGCGTGCTGAATTAAGTTATGAGGTGCATAAAAAAGTAGAAGGGTCATAGTTAATCTTCCAGTACGGATTGAATGGAGTACGTTTTCTGTTAATACGACCAAGAAATTGTGGCAATCTATTTTCATCATCATCGTCATCTTCACTACACGGCATAGGCAAGTGCTGCTTGTTCCACCTTCGAAGATCCTCCAGCCATCTCTTCCTGGTCTTTTTTTTTTTCGATGTTTGAGACCAACCAATATGGTCGGAATCGGGCTGTGTTGGAGACTAGCTCCCTTCAGCCGTGTGGGTAAGGGATTTTAGGGGAGACGTACGCCAGCTGACCGGGCCGTTGAGAAGGTGGAGGCACATAGTTGGGAGTGTATTGTTTGTTAGTTATAATGTATGCGAGTGTAGTGGGTAGCCATACGCGAGCGGGAGAGGTAGATGGATGTGGCCGTTATGGTTGTTTTGTGGCATCTTTATTCATTCCTGGTCTAAACACACGCCTGTGTCCCATAGGTTTCTATTTCCAGACTTGTTTAGCCAGTCTGGAATCTGACATTCTTTCTAAGCGTTCTTTCCACCGTTGTTTGTAATAATTTAATTTTTCATTCAAGTTAAAATCAAGTTAAAAACTTGTAACTCTTCTCGTATGTCCTCAATCTTTACACGGTCAAGTTTAGAACACCTTTTAACTCCTCGTAAGAATGCCATTTCCGAGGATTTCGGAAATGTATTTTTCCGGACTGCATTTTCCGGAATGTAAATTTCGGACTTTATTTTACTGTTTCTTGGTCGTTGCTCATAATTCACACACATAGGACAGTACAGGACTGCCATAACTTTGTAGAACTTTAATTTTATATCCCGACGAACCTTGTTTCTAAAATTATGGTTGATTGTCCCACAGTTCTTCTGGAACTTACCTAACTTAACATATATCATAATTCCTATCATAACCAATATCATTTCCCAAATAATTAAAATAGCTCACCTGCACTAGAATTTGATCATTAATCATTACTTTTGTTCTTTTTCGCTCCTTGACTCGAAATGCCATTATCTTTTTTTTATAGTGGAGATTTTCATATTGTATTGTTTGCAAATCTGATGAAGCTTGATTTTCCTTATTTAAAGATTGAATTCCTAACTCCTGTTTAATTTCTTATTTCTTTTCCAACTGGAAGGAAGTAACATTGGATATGTCTCAGAAGCTACACTTCACCAGTCTGAATCCTCTTTTTCTTTTCTACCGCAGCTCTAGTCTCGCTGGTGTAACAGTTAGCATTTGACAAAAACTTCATACGATGCTTCTCAACTTTATTCGTCAGGTTAATGTTAAAAGCTCACGTTTTTTAACTATACTCTATTGCTCTGAAATCTTGACGCTTTATGATCGCGTTTACAGTCAAATGAGTTTTTACATTCCAAATAACACTGGTCAACACGAAAAATCGTTCCGACTTTAAAGTAATCGATTCTTGTTAACTTTGATGTAAGAAATCCGATTCTGATATTTAAATTTCTTACTTAACTCACATTCTCATGAAAAATAGGAATTTCACAATATTGATTGAAGACTCGTTGGGCACTTGGTTAAACATGTTACTACAAAGGTTTTAAAAAACACACACAAACATTTGGTAGTTTCACAGTTTATTCTTAATCTCTCTGACAATTTTTCAGCCTCTCTTTGTCTATCCTTGTCTATCTCTTTCTCTATGTCTTAGGCTTTTCGCAAAGAGCTGCTAAGAACAACCAAATACAAGGAATGTGTAGGGTGCTGATCAGTGCTAAGGATGTACATGTGGACGTGTGTGGGGCGGAGGAGCTACTATAGGGAAGGTAAATTAAGGTACTTTGTAAAAACTAAGTAGAATAGGAATGCAAATTTTAAAAATTAACTAAACTAAGCAGCTTTTAACAAAGCCGATGCAAAGAATTTTGTCTGTTCGTTTGTTAAATTTTTGTTACGTTTAATTGATTTTTTAACCTATAAAATTTTCAATAAATCCATTTTTTTTACTTTCTTGTGTGTTTTCCAGTAGTATTATGTTTTTTGTGTCTATAAAGTGGTTGTGTTTTAAGCAATGATCTGTGAAACCTGTATTCCCTGTATTATCTAAAATCGCTTGCTTATGTTCAGAAACTTTCCTGTATTGTACCTTTATCCTTCCCCATAATATTACAATCTTAGACCTATAATTCTACATGTTGCTAGCTATTCATCATGGAATATTTTTAAAAAAATGGGAACATCATCTATCCAAATGTATTACCTTCTATATGACTAGTAAAACATGAAAATGGTTTCCCAGTCAGATCCTGGTCTCCTCGAAGAGAACGCGATGATCAGCGTTGGAGTCCCGGTTAAGAACTTGTAGTGGTAGGCATGTTTGTAGATCTGAAGGTTATTGCCATCTTATTCAAAACGCACACCTGTTCACATTTCTTGTCGGGATTTTTGTGTAATCAAAGAGCAGAAAACTGTGACGTATCTGTTAACAAAATTTTGACAATATACCGAAAATTACGTTGCAGTGTGTCATTTAAATTACTATTTCTTGATTCACATTTTAACGCCTTCTCCAAGTAACTGTGGAAC
The DNA here is from genome assembly GCA_034769895.1 of Magicicada septendecula. Classification (NCBI taxonomy): domain Eukaryota; kingdom Metazoa; phylum Arthropoda; class Insecta; order Hemiptera; family Cicadidae; genus Magicicada; species Magicicada septendecula. Next base: position 62,431,187 of record CM068367.1, on the reverse strand, counting down.
AATAAACGACGAGCATGGAGATCAATTCCGACAAGACATTTCAGCGATGAAAATAAAATACAAGGTGCGCACGGCGGTCAGTTTTGGTCGCTCTAAGCCAGATGTGAAAAGAAAAGAGACCCGCTGATTTATAATTTGTTATGTTGTTACTTTCGTGGTTCCATATAAACTAATAAAGCTGGAATTAGTATATGAATTGTGGTTAGATTCAAGAATTAGCAATTTGGCAATTGGAACTGCTAATATGGAGTTACTCTCGAACGTTATGCGTTATACGCTCGTAGAGCATTCTTAACATCGATAACAGGAATTTTGTCTTCCTCAGATAACGATATGTCAGAGAGATCAAATTTGTGGTCATTTAATATGAAAGTTAATTTCTAAATTTATGTTATTATTTCATAAAAAAGCAAATTATTTAATATCAATTCCACAAACCGCAAAATAGGCGAAATATGTAGAGAAATTTATCAGTCTAGTACAAAGAAGTGTTCTTTAATGGTTTTGTGTAATATATCCACAACCTGGTTAAAATTACTTTCGACATGGCGGACTGCTCAGCAACAAACCACTTAGAATTTATAATACTGGCATATTAATGTAAAGGGTGAACATTTTTGGGATCGGCACTATTACCCTCAGTGGCAAACGGTTGTTTAGGCTATATACTACAATCTCAAACGTGAGTGTTTATGTATATTAGTAGAAGTCCACGTTTTTTAGTAACTATAACCCAACAGAATTAAGCGAATAAAATAAAAATATTTAGGTGCCAAAAGGCGCCTACACCGTTCAAGTAGCGTTTACGTGTATCAGTTTTTATTGCTGATACGTGTTTCACTTTAATTAAAATTTTAATGTTTGACTATTTCATATGAGGTATATATAGCCTATAATCGTTCCGAAATGCGTGACAAAGATACTGGAAGAAGTCACAAGACGGAGCTGAAATAAGAAATCTGAAGGTTATTGCCATCTTATTAGAAACGCACCCCTGTTCACATTTGTGTGTTCGGGATTTTTGTGTAATCAAAGAGCAGAAAACTATGACGTATCTCTTAACAAAACTTTGACAATATACCGAAAATTACGTTGCAGTGTGTCATCTAAATTACTGTCTCTTGATTCACATTTTAACTTCTTCTCCAAGTAAGAATAAACTGTGACACTACCAAATGTTTGTGTGTTTTTTAAAACCTTTGTAGTAACATGTTTAACCAAGTGCCCAACGGGTCTTCAATCAATATTGTGAAATTCATATTTTTCATGAGAATAAGAGTTAAGTAAGAAATTGTTAACTTACCTAACTTAACATATATTATAATTCCTATCATAACCAATATCATTTCCCATAAGTAAATAAAATGTTGCCTCATCTTTTATATACTCCAAGAGTTGCTTCCGCGCAACGTTTTTTTGTATAGACCTTTTTTTTAGGGTTATAAAGTGTCCCTTCAAAATTCCTTGACCGCCGCGCGTACCTTGTATAAACCCGCATTACTTGTTTTGTTTGATCCGAGGATTCGCCTCTGAAAAAAACAAATACTGATTGATATTTAGTTACTTGTTACGTTAACTAACTAATGTAGCGTATATGTTGTGTAGCATGAATATTATATATAGGCCTACTATATTGTACATATGATGTAGGCTGTAGTACTAGTAGGTGTGTATTGCGTTCATTAAGCTTATTATTATTAAATATCCTGTGTACATTGTTTACATGAAACTATTTTATCTTCTTCTTCTTCTGCACTACAAGGATTAGCCATTTGCCTGTTCCGTCCTCACAAACTTACGACCACCGTTTTCGTGGTCTGCCTACAAATGTTTTCACTCTTGGGTTGTAGTTAAGTAATTTTTTGGGTATTCTCCCATTTCCCATTCTATTTACGTGGTGTTTCCTTCTTTCTTTATATTCAGTTAATTTCTCATTTATTGCATATACATTTAGTTCATTTCGCACGTCTTCATTTCTTACTAAATCCCTTCTTGTGCAGCCTTTGACCCTTCACAAAAATCTCATTTCTGCTACCTTTATTTTGTTGAATCCTTTTTTGGTATTTATCCAACTTTCACTCCTATGCATAAGTCCAAGTACAGCCATCGCTTTATAAAATTTTATCCTTACGTCTTTTCGTGTTTTGTTATTTAATGTTCTATTTATTGTGCCACATATTCCCAAAAACTTATTTATTTTAGTTTCTATGTCGTTGTCATAATTGTAGCTTGTGTCGCAGCCCAAGTATGTAAAATTTGATACTTGTTCGATTGGCTTATTGATGACAATTATTTTCGACCTAACGGGATACTTGCCTTGGAAAGCCATAACTTTCGTCTTATGCAAGGAAATTTTAAGATTATATTCTGGACATATTTGATTCAGTCGGTGCACTGCCAGCATCAACCTCATAGATATGAACTTATAATTTTACCTGTCCGCGGTAATCAACTCGGGACCGTCGGAACAGCAGTCTAGTAAGTAGCACAGTATACAGAACCTGTTATTCACATTGATCGCCGCCAAAGTAGCCACGCCACTGGTGGGGGATGGAAACTGGGAGTACACCGTTATTAAGGATTTCTGGGGTTACATAGAAACAACATTTGTTATTTATGTTAAACAGTTTATTGCATCATTTGTATAGTATATATTTTGTAACACAAAAACAAAAATCGAATTAGTAAATAGGCATAATGTTTGATCATTTTATGATAAATAACTAAAATAACTCACACATTTACTAAAAATTAACTTTTCATGCCTTTGCATTCGTAAATCTCTAACAATGTCATTGATTTCAATTAGCGATTCGTGTTCAATACTAATTACAGATGAATTGGTTAGTCTGCTTTCCGACATTGTTGGCCTGAGATAATTTCTAATTAATTTTCATTTGGAAGAGCATTCACCGTGAGCCACTGTGACTGGTAATGTTAAATAAATTCTTAGCGCGATGACAAATTTGGAAATACTGAGATTAAACTGTTTGAAAATAAATACTTCAAAATATTTAACGGGATTGTGCAATCGTCAGCGAACATTGGTAAAAGGTTGATTTCATTGAATAGGAAGCCTACGTATAATAATCAGATTAAATGATTAAAAATCATGTGCGCAACATTGTACCGTGTCGAAAAGAATAATTGTAGACTTTTAAGAAACTCTGAGCAGAAACGCTGAGCTGAAATGGGTTTTTAAGAAAGCAAATTAGTACTAAATATTAACAGAAAATGCGTATAATAATCAGATTAAAAAATTAAAAATCATGTGCGCAACATAATATCGTGTCGAAAAGAATAATTGTAGACTTTTACGAAACGTTGAGCTGAAATAGGTTTTTAAGAAAACAAACTAGTACTAAATATTAACAGAAAATGTGTATAATAATCAGATTAAATGCTTAAAAATCATGTGTGCGACATTATACCGTGTCGAAAATAATAATTTATACTTTTAAGAAACGCTGAGCTGAAATAGGTTTTTAAGAAAGCAAACTAGTACTTAATATTAACAGTAAACACTTATTATAATCATATTAAACGCTTAAAAATTATGTGCGCGCCATTATACCGTGTCGAAAAGAATAATTGTAGACGTTTACGAAACGCTAAGCAGAAACGTTGAGCTGCAATAGGTTTTTAAGAAAGCAAACTAGTACTAAATATTAACAGTAAACATTTATTATAAATATAATTATTTCACTACTACTCGGAACACAAAATGTTTTATGGGTAAAAACGTAAAAGTTTTACCTTATAACCTGAACCGGTTTTCACTTTTAAAAAACATCTTCAGAGGTTGCCGCTGGTAGCACTGTCTGTCTTGTTGTTGGCGACGAAATCGATTTTTGAAAGATCGATGATGTGTTCGAATAATGCGTGTGATTTGAATTGTATCTGTTCGTTTAGGATGTCGTTTTTATGTGTTTTCGTGTGTTTGTATATTTCCAATTGTTCTAGAGTGTCTAGTTTTCGGCCTTTTGTGTGTACGTGTGAATGTTCATGTTATTGTCGATGTTTTTGTATGTGTGGTTTGCTTCAATGAGGTAGTTTGGAAAGGTGGATTCTGTAGTGGAGTGGAGTGCCTTTCTGTGTTCAATGTATCTTTGTTTGAAGCTACGTCCTGTCTGGCCTATGTAGAGTCTACATATATATGACGCGAGTGAATAAATATTTTCTGTAAACAAAATAATATTGTTCATTTTTAATATTACCTATAACCCTGTACCTAACACAGTGTAACGTATTTCCGCGTTACAAATCCAAGGAACCCATCTCAACTGACCTCTGCCAATTACATGGGCTGCCTACGTTGTAACGAACTGTATTTAAAGTCAAATAGTTTGAATAAATTAATTAATATAAGTATAAGGAAACAAGGGAAGGTATTTTACTGATTTATGCACTCATTTTCAGGTGTAACAAGACGACTTCTCTTTATTAACAACAGTTACTAAAAGATCCCATGACATCATTAATTAAACTAAAATATTTAAATGCTTTTCATAAAACTATGGGATCAAATTAATTATGTATTCTAATACCTCGGATCCGAGTTTACTTTATGTATATTTAGTAAAGACTTCTAATTATTTTCATTTCATCTAGACGCTTGCAAGACTTCTTTTTCCATTTGAAGAATGGCATTATTACTTGAAGTGATAATAAATGACATTTACATTTAAGGTGTTACAACGTATGATAATTGAATTTTACAGTAAACTCTTAGATTGTCTCATTTTAATTTTAAATAAAATTAATCTTCTTTGAAAAGTCTCTTTTAGAAGTGAGTTGTGTATCAAATATGATTAACTCTCGATAGCAAGGCTATCGAGTCACCTTTACAATTGAGCGTAGTAACCTCGTCCTGGGGTGTCCGTCTTGGGAATCCTTGTAGTCGGCGTCACCATCTGGGTCGAGTCTTCAGCAAGAATTAAATTATGAATAAAGAATAGAATTTATTAAGAATAAAGAAATAAATCAGAATAAGTGAATAATAATAATTGTTTTAAATAATAAGGCTGAATAAATCTTAAGTTAAACTAAATAGTGTGAAGTGTAGCAGTAAATAAGAGAAAGGAAAATAATAATAACAGTGTAGTTGCATATTGTAAACACCCCAGTCGTGGCCTGTACGAAAGAAATAAAGCGTGTTAAGAATTGTAGTAAGCAGCCACTCACCTTCCCCCTTATTGTACGAAACGGTAGCGTCCCTAAACAATTGAAAACCTCCCTAGTGTGTATTACAATGCTTTGTGTAAAGTGTCTCCCCTTCCGCATAGTTTATTTAAGAATTGTTAAAGAGATAATAAGAATTATCTTCGTGAGATTCCGTTTCTCTCTGTAGCTTAAGATATTAGGATTAACAATAATCTAAAGTGGAGTATGGGATCCTCTTTAGATTATATTAGAGATAAGTTGATGATATATAATTGAAAATTATATATATGTAACGTAACCAGTCACAACGGCGCCGACTGAAAAGGGTAATGATGGGGGCAGAAAGGTGCCAAAAGATCATTAAAAGAGTGCTGAAAGCTAACTGGTGTAGTTGGAGTAAGCCGATGTCAGTCGGGCCACGATATTGTGAGTTACGGATAAGTAGGGAAATTAGTATTAAGGATTAAAATATAAGTTAGTACTGTAAGAAGTGAGATAAAGGGAATTTCACGAAGGAGAACATTTAAATGAACAAGATCATTTAAAGAGAGATAGAGAAAACAAACCGTGCACTAATAATAAAAAAAAAATTAAACTTCACACACTGACACTAAACATACTCCAAGTCCTCAATTGTGCGTTAGACTCACAAAAAAGCACCCGTAACGTGAAACTTAAGCGGTGGAGTATGTGACGATTTAAATTTTAATTGTAATCGTAAATAAAAAAAATTAAGTTTGCGAGCGATTAAGTATTTTTAAATCGCACTATAAAACCTAAACCCCCGTATAAACTCAGTAGGATAATGAGAAGTGAATTAAAATCTACAGAAGCACTAATTAAAAAGGCCGAATTGTAAAAAGTTATTATTATCATAATTAACCCTTTGCTAGTCATCATGCGGTGACCTGTTAATTCCGGACTCAACGTGTTTATCGAGTCGTCTGTAATTTAGGAAGATATAAAAATCATAATGTCTATAATTAGAAATTTGAAGACACGAATAGTAGTTAAAATAACTCACTTAAATTATATATGTATAATTAAGGTATGGTTTTTGGTAATAAGAATGTTAACTTAAATAAAAATAGGGACTATATTGTCGCGGAGTACTTGCCCCTCTCCTTTGTTATATACCAGTTGAATCGAGCAAGGAGTCGCTATGTTGCCTTCACACAGTACAGACGTTAGAGCGAGTGCTCCATCAAAATGTATTTGTTTTAAATATTTAACTTCAGTATATTAGCTACCACTGATAAACGTGGAAAGCATTGTGTAATGTATCAATAACATAAATATGAGTTAAGAAGAAAATGTAAAATGTAACACAAAAAAAAAAACTGAACTAGTGGTAAGCAAGATGACGTCTCCCCTCAAGAGGTAAATCCAATTACAACATCACTCCTGAAGATGTGATCTGCAGAAAACTCATAAATACACGTATACGATGCATAAGACGCTGCCTAGGACATCCGTGTATCTACACCTACTTTCACCGAAGAAACTTCAATCTCCGCAGTGAACATCCGACCTAATTCCCGCCGAAGACACGACACAGATGATGACGCCGACTCCAAGAATTCCCAAGACGGACACCCCAGGACGAGGTTACTACGTCCAATTGTAAAGGTGACTCGATAGCTTGGCTATCGAGAGTTAATCATATTTGATACACAAATCACTTCTAAAAGAGACTTTTCAAAGACGATTAATTTTATTTAAAATTAAAATGAGACAATCTAAGAGTTTACTGTAAAATTCAATTATCATACGTTGTAACACCTTAAATGTAAATGTCATTTATTATCACTTCAAGTAATAATGCCATTCTTCAAATGGAAAAAGAAGTCTTGCAAGCGTCTAGATGAAATGAAAATAATTAGAAGTCTTTACTAAATACACATAAAGTAAACTCGGATCCGAGGTATTAGAATACATAATTAATTTGATCCCATAGTTTTATGAAAAGCATTTAAATATTTTAGTTTAATTAATGATGTCATGGGATCTTTTAGTAACTGTTGTTAATAAAGAGAAGTCGCCTTGTTACACCTAAAAAAAAAAAAGAAAAAAAAAATTTGTAACGTATTTCCGCGTTACAAATCCAAGGAACCCATCTTAACTGACCTCTGCCAATTACATGGGCTGCCTACGTTGTAACGAACTGTATTTAAAGTCAAATAGTATGAATAAATTAATTAATATAAGTATAAGGAAACAAGGGAAGGTATTTTACTGATGTATGCACTCATTTTAAGGTGTAACAAGACGACTTCTCTTTATTAACAACAGTTACTAAAAGCTCCCATGACATCATTAATTAAACTAAAATATTTAAATGCTTTTCATAAAACTATGGGATCAAATTAATTATGTATTCTAATACCTCGGATCCGAGTTTACTTTATGTATATTTAGTAAAGACTTCTAATTATTTTCATTTCATCTAGACGCTTGCAAGACTTCTTTTTCCATTTGAAGAATGGCATTATTACTTGAAGTGATAATAAATGACATTTACATTTAAGGTGTTACAACGTATGATAATTGAATTTTACAGTAAACTCTTAGATTGTCTCATTTTAATTTTAAATAAAATTAATCGTCTTTGAAAAGTCTCTTTTAGAAGTGAGTTGTGTATCAAATATGATTAACTCTCGATAGCCAAGCTATCGAGTCACCTTTACAATTGGACGTAGTAACCTCGTCCTGGGGTGTCCGTCTTGGGAATTCTTGGAGTCGGCGTCATCATCTGTGTCGTGTCTTCGGCGGGAATTAGGTCGGATGTTCACTGCGGAGATTGAAGTTTCTTCGGTGAAAGTAGGTGTAGATACACGGATGTCCTAGGCAGCGTCTTATGCATCGTATACGTGTATTTATGAGTTTTCTGCAGATCACATCTTCAGGAGTGATGTTGTAATTGGATTTACCTCTTGAGGGGAGACGTCATCTTGCTTACCACTAGTTCAGTTTTTTTTTTTTTGTGTTACATTTTACATTTTCTTCTTAACTCATATTTATGTTATTGATACATTACACAATGCTTTCCACGTTTATCAGTGGTAGCTAATATACTGAAGTTAAATATTTAAAACAAATACATTTTGATGGAGCACTCGCTCTAACGTCTGTACTGTGTGAAGGCAACATAGCGACTCCTTGCTCGATTCAACTGGTACATAACAAAGGAGAGGGGCAAGTACTCCGCGACAATATAGTCCCTATTTTTATTTAAGTTAACATTCTTATTACCAAAAACCATACCTTAATTATACATATATAATTTAAGTGAGTTATTTTAACTACTATTCGTGTCTTCAAATTTCTAATTATAGACATTATGATTTTTATATCTTCCTAAATTACAGACGACTCGATAAACACGTTGAGTCCGGAATTAACAGGTCACCGCATGATGACTAGCAAAGGGTTAATTATGATAATAATAACTTTTTACAATTCGGCCTTTTTAATTAGTGCTTCTGTAGATTTTAATTCACTTCTCATTATCCTACTGAGTTTATACGGGGGTTTAGGTTTTATAGTGCGATTTAAAAATACTTAATCGCTCGCAAACTTAATTTTTTTTATTTACGATTACAGTTAGAATTTAAATCGTCACAACAGTAGTCCTACAAATAAATTCCATTTATTATTCAGTAAGCTAAAATAATATTAAGAAAAATGCATAGAGTGCGTCACCAACTGGGTAGTCACAAACCGCCATCCAATGTTTAGTAAGCTAAAATAATATTAAGAAAACCGCGTAGAGTGCGCCACTAACTGGGTCACACAACTCTCCACAAGCGAGAAAGACCGTAAAATTAACTCCGCGCGCCACTAACTGGGTTGGGGACATTTTCCATATGTTGAAAAGTGGAGTCAACGTAAAGTAGACGAGTCCATTGTTTTCAGATCATGGGGTTTTTTCTGCAGACCTCCTGCGGGTGGCTACAAACCTAATCCAAATTGACCCATTTTACGTTAAACAAACGTGTAAGTGTTACTAAACCGTGCAGTACAGATTTGTGGGCGCCATTTTGAGTGCGCCATGATCCTGTCCACAAGTGAGAAAGGCGGAGTTACTGTAAAGTAGACCAGTACAGGGTTGTCAGATCGTGCAGGTCAGGACTGTGCAGACCTCCTGTGAGTAGCTACAAACCTAATCGAAATTGGCCGATTTTACGTTAAATAAACGTGTAAGCTTTGCGAAGTCAACTTAAAGTGAACCAGTACAGGGTTGTCATATCGTGCAGTGTAGTTTAGTGCAGACCTCTTGATCAGTCAAGATGCGACATTTTCTTCACTGTAGTATATGTATTGTGCTGGCTATATTAAAAAAATTGTATGCCTCCAAACTGTGTAATATTTGATTAATCCATGTCCTTAATTAACATTTATGTAAATATGTAATATTTAACGATATGTAAAAGACTGAACAAACATTTTTTGTATGTTTTGTACTTATAATTCATTGGAAATAAAAAGGATGCTTTAATAAAACAGCGTTCTTATTGAATTATTTGTCCTTTTCCTGTCTACTTTCACAACTTTCAACTGCTGCGGAAAACCCATAAGGAATAATAATGCCAGTATCTAATTTTTTTGATTAATCTAAGTTCACAATATGATTTATTTTATAATAAAAAAATCACTACTGGTGAATATATTTTAAGAATTAAATATGAACCAACATTAAATAAATTAACATAAAATATTAATCTACACACAAGGCCTACAAGAATATCTGAAGTAAGAAACGTGTAAGCGCTGCTAAAGCGTACAGTACAGATTTGTGGGCGCCATTTTCAGTGCGCCATGAACTGGGTGACGCAACCTCTCGACGAGTTAAGAAGGCGGAGTTCCTGTAAAGCAGACGAGTCCATTATATTCAGATAGGGGTGTTTTTTTCGTACATACCTCCTGCGGGTCGCTACTAACCTAATCCAAATCGACCACTTTTTCGTTAAATAAACGTTTAAGCGTACAGTACAGATTTGTGGGCGCCATTTTGAGTGCGCAAATGAGAAAGGCGGAGTCGCTGTAAAGTAGACGAGTCCATTGTTTTCAAAATTATCCAATTAAAAAAACTATTGTATACTTCCAATCTGTGTAATATTTTAGTAATGCATATGATTAATTAAAATTTAATACTTATTTCCAGTTATGTAAGGGACTAAACAAAATTTTGTTTTTATTATGCTCTGTATTTATAATTTCATGGAAATAAAACTGATAAAACACCGTTCTTTATGAATTATTTGACCTTTCCTGTCTTTTTTCAAAACTAGTTACTGATTCGGATAAACCGTAATGAAGAATAATGCCTGTATCTAATTTTCGTGATTAATCTGAGTTCACAATATGCAGTCTAATAAAAAAATCCCTAATGGTAAATATATTTTATGCATGTGATTAATTAAAATTTAATACATATTTCCAGTTATGTAAACGACTAAATAAAATTTTTTTGTACGTTTTTTATTTTTCATTTCATTCAAATAAAAAACATTATTGAATAAAGCAGTGTTTTTATTTAATTATTTGTCCTTTTCCTGTCTCTTTTCAAGACGGGTAACTACTGCCGATGTACCGTAATGAAGAGTAATGCCTGTAACTAATTTTCTAGATTAATCTAAGTTCACAATTTGCAGTCTAATAACAAAATCATAATGGTAAATATATTTTAAGCATTACATAAGAACCAACATTAGATAAATTAATATAAAATATTAATTATATAAACTACCAACAAGGCCTACAAGAATATCTCAAGTAATCATTGTTGGCCACGTAAACTATAGATTTGTGGGTGCCATTTTGAGTGCGCCATGAACCTGCCCGCAAGTGAGACAGCCGGAGTTACTGTAACGTAGACGAGTCCATTATTGTCAGTTCATGGTGTTTTTTTTTGTGCATACCTCCTGCGGGTCGCTACTAGCCTAATCTAAATCGACTACTTTTTCGTTAAATAAACGTGTAAGGGTAGCGAAACCATGACATATTTACATTTATGTAAAAGACTAAACAAAATTTTGTTTGTATGTTATGTATTTATAGGCTTAATTTCATGAAAATAAAACTGATGCTCCAATAATAGTGTTCTTATCGAATTATTTTTCCTTTTCCTGACTCTTTACAAAACTTGTACCTGCTGCGGATAAACTGTAATAAAGAATAATGCCTGTATCTAATTTTCTTGATTAATCTAAGTTCACAATATGCAGTCTAATAAAAAAATCCCTAATTGTAAATATATTTTAAGCATTAAATATGAACCAGCGTTAGATAAATTAATATAAAATTTTAATTAATATAAACTACCAACAAGGCCTACAAGAATATCTGAAGTAAGTATTGTTGGCCACGTAAACTAGAGATTTGTGGGTGCCATTTTGAGTGTGCCATCAACCTGCCCGCAAAAGAGACATGCGGATTTACTGTAACGTAGATGAGTCCATTATTGTGTGATCATGGGGTTTTTTTTGGTGCAGACCTCCTGCGGGTCGCTACTAACCTAATCAAAATCGTCTACTTTTTCGTTGTAAGCGTTGCTAAAGTGTGCAGTACCGTGTGGATATGTGGGCGCATTCTGAATGCGCCATGAACTTGGTGACAAAACCTGCCACTTGTTGGGGTAGACGGAAACACCTTATAACCTACTTATATCATGCAATCTCGTTGCCTGTAACCGGTTTGTATCATTTGTACTTATGATATTAATTTTTTATTTTTCTTCTTCATCATCATCATTATCATCATCATCTTCTTCTTCTTCTTCTTCTTCTTCTTCTTCTTCTTCTTCTTCTTCCCGTGGTATATCAGTCCCCTTCTTTTGTTCTTGATCCTAACCTCCTTATATCATGCAGCCTCGTTGCCTGTAACCTGTTTACATCATCTGTACTTTTGATATTGATTTTTGTATTATTGATATGTTCTTGTGTAAATTGTGATTAATGTTACCTTCTTGTTATTAATGTTATTATTCTTATAATTTAAGTATTCGTTGTATATTGCTCAACATACACTTTGTGTTAATAAAACTATAACATGAAATTGTAAAACTGTGATACAATTATTATTACTATTATTGTAATATTATAATTGTGTTATGCAATATTTTATTTACTTCATAATGTAATAATTAATTAAATAATTTAATGTAATAATAATGTAACGTAAATTAAAAGTATTTGTAACAAATGTATTTTGTTGTTGTTGTTGTTGTTGTTGTTGTTGTTGTTGTTGTTCTTATTCTTCTTCTTCTTCTTCTTCTTCTTCTTCTTCTTCTTCTTCTTCTTCTTCTTCTTCATCTCTTCCTGTGGCATACCAGTCTCCTTCTTTTGTTCTGGATCTTAACCTCCTTATATCATGCAGTCTCGTTGCTTGTATTTATGATATTGATTTTTTATTACTGATATGTTCTTGTGTAAATTGTAGTTAATGTTATCTTCTTGTTATTAATGTAATTATCCTTATAAATCATTGTATTCGTTGTATATTGCTCAGTATACACTTTGTGTTAATAAAACTCTAACATGAATTATAAAACTGTTTTTTTGTAGACTAATAAAACTGGTTTATTAATTTATGTAGATGTAATGGTAATTCTGTATATACTGATAAAATCCTGATTTAAATAATGTAAAAATCTTGTTGACTTTTAATATGGTTCCTATTCTGTTCTGATGTAACAGACATTAACTAACAAAGGCCCACAAAAACATTGTCTCAGTCCATCCACTTGAAGGTGGGATCACTCGAAAGGAAGTTTGGTAAAAGGGTAAAGCAATGATAACAGTAATATTCAAAAAAATCAATTTTATTCACATAATGCACACTATAAAATGTACATAAACAAACAAATACATTTTTATTTTTAAATTAACTCAACAGAAGACAATCATGAACGTTTAATAGCAAATTTACACACAATAAATAAACAAATCAAATTAAAATTTTATATGTAGGCCTATCCAAGATATGTGTACATTTAAATGTTTAAATGATTTGATATCATTTGGTATCATATTTACAATGTTTAAATATGTGTACATGATTTGATGTTTAAAAGTGAGTTTTTCTTTTAATCATATCATCAGCTGTATACAGAAATCTTATTTCTCTAATGTCAGTTCACAATTTTGATCATCATTATAATCCACTTACAAATAGTAAAACAGCTTAAAACAATAATAAATATTTCACAAATTAAACAGTAAACCTACATGAATATTGGACACATAGTTATTGGCGCATACCAATAGTTCAAATCACTGACCAGAGTTCACTCTGCAGCGGAAGAATGCAGTTGTTTAACTTTGTCAGCTAATATCAAGTCTACATGGGACAATACTGGTTAGTATGGCCATGGTTTACAATGGCAATACAATGATGATAATGATAATTATAAATAATTTCTAATTTTTATTTTTATTTTATTTTTAGCTGGGCTCTCACATACTTCTACCCCTTGCCCATTAATCTACTGGGACAGAAGAATCTACTGAGTCTACTAGGTGTCCAGTAGAGGAGTAGAGGAACAGGTGACAAGTATGGTAGAGCACTTAATTCATAGAACCTTAGTATAGAGTACATAAAGAAGACACGATCTGAGGGTTTTATTGTGACAAGTGAGAAGACATTTGTGACAAGAAAGAATAAAAGACACAGTAAATTGTAAGTATTACGCCTCTAACAAGTCACGCTGTAAAATTAATGCGGCAGGTCAAACAAGTGCAGTCAGAAAATTCCATCCCTCACATCCCAGCGAAACTCCCTTTTGTATTTAAAGAAGTCGAGGATGTGAACATAGAGGTTGGCACCTATAATGCGTGTCACAACTGGACTACATGACCCCGCATGTCCACTACCAATAAACGTGGACCTTGCACGAAGCGTGTAGGTAGGGAGAGATCTTCAAACCAATACTCATGAGAAATTCATTAAGTCCAAGAAGAACTCGATTAAAGAACAGCAGGTCTGTATAAATTCTTTTAGTCAAGAGTGAAAGAAGACCAGAAGAAAAGCTTTCATGACCTCCACATCGCGACTCAATAAGTTGAATCTGTTGGTTATCCAGTGCAAGAAATAATAATAATGATGATGATGATCATGATGATGACGGTGATGATATGGTATAATGATAACATCATATAATATTATGATAATTATATTACGGTATTATAATATTATCATAATATATAATAATAATATTATGATATAATAATTAATAATAATAATAATAATAATAATAATTTGTATATAATTTAGATACAGTAAAGGCAAGAGTTATCAGCAATAAAAATGTCTTCAATTGTAAGAAATTTAGGAAACTTCTTGACAAGGAAAAATCGACTATGTGACTGTACGCAATTCCAGTGTACGAAATATAAATCAGCTTCATCAGAGTACCTATAAGTACGTTATTTACTAACCATTAAATAATTAATTGTACATAACACAGATTTACAAACATAGAAGAAGTGCATAAAATACGGTACGCACAGATGAAATAGAAATCTACACTCAACAATGTAAACATCCATCAACAATAAAATTGAAAAACATTTTATAATATAGACTAGTATTGTACAGTTATAAACAATTCAACACTCACAATTTGATACAACGTTAGGAATATGGGAGGGTGCATAAGGTAATTTACTGATAATACAGATTAAATCGAAATAAGCAGAATATCTATAAATCTATAATAAACATATTTTTTTTATTTTACTGTAGTATTGAGCTTCTATGCAAGAGTTTATTTATGTCTAGTATTTATTAACTATTTATTAAATATTTACAACACTGTAATAATTAATTCGAAAATTGCACACACTGTAATGTATTATTTACAATGTGTGTTATGAGTTTACAAAGTACTTCTTTGTGTACATAATAGTTATACTTAAAGAATATTTGTCAAAGGTTATATTTCTTCAAGTACAAAAAGTAATAATTAATAACTAAATAAATGTATAAATTATTTACATGAATATATAAAAATTAAGTCTATATATGATAACTACCTTAAACTTTTAGACCAGATGTTCAGTAATTTACCATAGACATTTAACATAACACATTGTAATACGTATATAGGAACAGCTGATATGACGACTGTATGTACAAACAAAATTTTAAATTTTTTAAAAGAGCTGTGACAATGTCGATCAAAATGATTTCAACAATAACAATAAAATAAAGCAAATACATTCAACGGAAACTTTGCAATGAACAAATAAATAAATAAATGTAATGGTATTTACATTTATATTTACATGATATGTTGAAACGAACTGGAGTTAATTTAAATGTCTTTACAGAGTCAACCAGTTCTAATCAAGCTTTCTCAGAGCATATGACAGTTATAATCATGTTCTGTTATAACAGAAACCATATGTTATCATACAACTTGGTCATAAAATCCCTACTTGGAAAACACTGGTATTGCAATACAAAATGGATATAACGCCAAAATTATTGATAACATGGCAAAAAAATTAATCAAATAATACTAAATAATTCTTTTAATAATAATACACAGAACAGTCAGAACAATACTTGCAAATATATATTGTTGCTGTAAGCCTTGTTGACCAATTTCGCAATATATAATTTTACATACATAGACACAATTAATTATAAAACTGCAAAATTATTAAAAAACCAAAATATGAAAATCTATAATAGTAATAATACAGATTTTGACAGATAATGAAACCTAAAACAAATAATTTTATTCATAATTTAAATAGTAGGCTACATATAAAATTGAATATTCTGACTGTAATAAATTTATGCAGGCCAAATTTAAAGAATGTTTAAAACAAAGATGTATTCAACACCGTAATTCATATTTAAAACCTCAAGTTTACAATCAATTTTAGCTACTCGCTCAATGAAAAATAATCACACATTCCCAAATTTATATAATATTACTTTATTAAATATTTAAATGTAGTTAAAAATAATTAAATATTAAAAACACATTTCCGAAAGTCCAAAAATGAAAATATGGAAAATATTATGGAAAAATATGGAAATATTAAATAATATTAAATAATAAATTGTTGCTGAACAAATCCAAATTAATACAAAAAACAATAGCATTTTCAAAATTACTAATATCATAAAATAATAAATATTTATATTATATTTCTACATTAATTTATATGACATATTTAAGTCTTCTTCTTGTTCTGACTTTACATCCCTCTATGAGACTTGGCCTCATGGTTCGCAGGTCCTCCTCAACACACTCCATCCACCTCTTTCTCGGTCTTCCTCTGGGCCTAGACTCAAAACACATTTTAGCATAAATATAAAAAACATACATTAAATTTAATCTATGCATAAACTGATTTCAAAAATGTTATTAACTTGTATATATTCTGACGATGGTAGTTAAAACTATTGAAACATTGTAAATATACAACAAATATATAATGTTCTTGTAGAAACAAGTGTCACTTACTATTAAGGAATAATAAATAATACGCGAAAATAATGTAGACAGATATGAATATATAAATAAATAAGTATAAAATAAATTGTATAGATGCACATAAAATGTATAAATTCGTTTTCATCTACGGTTCTCTTCCTTATGGTCAAAAGTATATGTTGATCGCACAAAACGCTCATTAATACAAGTCTTATACAGGTTTAAAGATATATTTTATATAAGTACAGGTAGTATGTTAGGTGGCCAAAATGACCAAGTATATAAAGTATATACTATATACGCGACATTCAGTAAGAGACTGTTTATAATAAACAAAAATGTATGAGTCTTAGAATATCTTAAAATCAACTAATAAGTACTATAATCGATTATCGTTCAAGAGGCTAAAACCCATACTGGGTTCTAATGCCAGTAGAAGAAGAAGAACTTTGACTGATTAATAACAACAAAAGGTGAATAGAACACCTACCACCGAAAGGTATAGGCCTAGGCCTAATTGGGAAAAGAAAAAGAAGAAGTATGAATAAGTTAAGTATATTTATGTGTAATCATAAATGAAAAATAATACTCGTATTTGCAAGATGTTCAAAAGTTTTCAGTGATTTCTAAACATAAATAAACGTGGTTCAGTTTCATAAATTAAGCTCGAGTTTTGTATTCTTCATATTCTTTTTATGAACCCTCAAAGAAAATAACCGAGTGGCGTCAAATCGCACTACTTTAGCAACAAATTGACAGCAACATTTTATGAAAGACTTCTACTTCGTAAATCTGTCAGCAATAAAGTTATCGTTTCTTTAGTCCTACAGCATATGTGTGGTATAATCTTGTTGAAACTACGTGCAGTCAAAATCCATATCAACTAATTCTGGCCGTAGCAAAGTCGTATATCATCGTACGAGAATGTTCGCTGTTCAGCGTAAGGGTTAACCGTTTTCATTTTCAGAAACGTGTGGCCCAAACAAGTCTCCAGCCTATAAACCGCACAGTGACACGAAGAGTACGAATTTTATATTCTTGGATTTCTCTTGGATTTTTATGGTCTCGAACGTGACAATCTATTTTCTTCATATTTCTCTTAACGTGAAAAACCGCGGTCATACTACACTGTACTATACAAATATTTCTCTTTGCATTCACAGGAATAAACACAAGCGCCCACATTTCTAACATTTGCTTTGTTTCGTTTAATGTTTAAAGAGCAAATCTGCTGAAAATAATTTTTTACAAAATCGTTGTCACCTACTTTGTTGTCAATAACAAAATCGACAAACGTACGGCGCTACTTTTGATCCGCTGACTTCAGCAGTTCCTCAATCTGACACTCTTCATGCAATGCGAAATGTCAACTTCGAATCTGGCGTATGGTCGCCACAGCAAGCTTAATTAGTGTGAACAGCGTCCAACTGACACTCTTGGAATTAGTAGCTGCACATTCACAAGCCGCGACAACACGCACAAACATGCGTTCGTTACTGTGGGGAACTATAGCGGCAATTAACACCAGGAGCAGTACTGGAATTAGGGCGGCAAATAATAGTAAAATAATTACACTGCAATTAGCTTCATAGCTGGAGATTCTACTATATAATGTCACTGTCAGAGACTGACACCGCGGTCATACTAGACTGTACTGTACAAATATTCCTCTGTGCATCCCTAGGAATAAACACAAGCGCCCACATTTCTGACATTTTCTACGTTTCGTTTAATTTTTTAAAGACAAAATTAATTTTGTATTCCTGTTATCCAAAATGTTATCGAATCTTCATTTAAAAGAGAATATTTTCGTAGTAAATAAAACTACTATCCTCTCCCGCTTTTTCACATCCGCCTTTCCTATTCTCCCATTTCCCATTCTATTTACGTGGTGTTTCCATCTGTCTTTATATTCAGTTATTTTTTCATTTATTGCATATACATTTAGTTCATTTCGCACGTCTTCATTTCTTACTAAATCCCTTCTTGTGCAGCCTTTGACCCTTTCTCAAAAATCTCATTACTGCTACCTTTATTTTGTTGAATCCTTTTTTGGTATTTATCCAACTTTCACTCCTATGCATAAGTACAGGTACAGCCATCGCTTTATAAAATTTTATCCTTGTGTCTTTTCGTGTTTTGTTATTTAATGTTCTATTTATTGTGCCACATATTCCCTGAAACTTATTTATTTTAGTTTCTGTGTCGTTGTCATAATTGTAGCTTGTGTCGCAGCCCAAGTATGTAAAATTTGATACTTGTTCGATTGGCTTATTGATGACAATTATTTTCGACCTAACGGGATACTTGCCTTGGAAAGCCATAACTTTCCTCTTATGCAAGGAAATTTTAAGATTATATTCTGGACATATTTGATTCAGTCGGTGCACTGCCAGCATCAACCACATAGATATGACCTTATAATTTTACCTGTCTGCGGTAATCAACTCGGGACCGTCGGAACAGCAGTCTAGTAAGTAGCACAGTATACTGAACCGGTTATTCACATTGACCGCCGCCAAAGTAGCCACGCCACTGGTGGGGGATGGAAACTGGGAGTACACCGTTATTGAGGATTTCTGGGGTTACATAGAAACAACATTTGTTATTTATGTTAAACAGTTTATTGCATCATTTGTATAGTATATATTTTGTAACACAAAAACGAAAATCGAATTAGTAAATAGGCATAATGTTTGATCATTTTATGATAAATAACTAGAATAACTCACACATTTACTAAAAATTAACTTTTCATGCCTTTGCATTCGTAAATCTCTAACAATGTCATTGATTTCAATTAGCGATTCGTGTTCAATACTAATTACAGATGAATTGGTTAGTCTGCTTTCCGACATTGTTGGCCTGAGATAATTTCTAATTAATTTTCATTTGGAAGAGCATTCACCGTGAGCCACTGTGACTGGTAATGTTAAATAAATTCTTAGCGCGATGACAAATTTGGAAATACTGAGATTAAACTGTTTGAAAATAAATACTTCAAAATATTTAACGGGATTGTGCAATCGTCAGCGAACATTGGTAAAAGGTTGATTTCATTGAATAGGAAGCCTACGTATAATAATCAGATTAAATGATTAAAAATCATGTGCGCAACATTGTACCGTGTCGAAAAGAATAATTGTAGACTTTTAAGAAACTCTGAGCAGAAACGCTGAGCTGAAATGGGTTTTTAAGAAAGCAAATTAGTACTAAATATTAACAGAAAATGCGTATAATAATCAGATTAAAAAATTAAAAATCATGTGCGCAACATAATATCGTGTCGAAAAGAATAATTGTAGACTTTTACGAAACGTTGAGCTGAAATAGGTTTTTAAGAAAACAAACTAGTACTAAATATTAACAGAAAATGTGTATAATAATCAGATTAAATGCTTAAAAATCATGTGTGCGACATTATACCGTGTCGAAAATAATAATTTATACTTTTAAGAAACGCTGAGCTGAAATAGGTTTTTAAGAAAGCAAACTAGTACTTAATATTAACAGTAAACACTTATTATAATCATATTAAACGCTTAAAAATTATGTGCGCGCCATTATACCGTGTCGAAAAGAATAATTGTAGACGTTTACGAAACGCTAAGCAGAAACGTTGAGCTGCAATAGGTTTTTAAGAAAGCAAACTAGTACTAAATATTAACAGTAAACATTTATTATAAATATAATTATTTCACTACTACTCGGAACACAAAATGTTTTATGGGTAAAAACGTAAAAGTTTTACCTTATAACCTGAACCGGTTTTCACTTTTAAAAAACATCTTCAGAGGTTGCCGCTGGTAGCACTGTCTGTCTTGTTGTTGGCGACGAAATCGATTTTTGAAAGATCGATGATGTGTTCGAATAATGCGTGTGATTTGAATTGTATCTGTTCGTTTAGGATGTCGTTTTTATGTGTTTTCGTGTGTTTGTATATTTCCAATTGTTCTAGAGTGTCTAGTTTTCGGCCTTTTGTGTGTACGTGTGAATGTTCATGTTATTGTCGATGTTTTTGTATGTGTGGTTTGCTTCAATGAGGTAGTTTGGAAAGGTGGATTCTGTAGTGGAGTGGAGTGCCTTTCTGTGTTCAATGTATCTTTGTTTGAAGCTACGTCCTGTCTGGCCTATGTAGAGTCTACATATATATGACGCGAGTGAATAAATATTTTCTGTAAACAAAATAATATTGTTCATTTTTAATATTACCTATAACCCTGTACCTAACACAGTGTAACGTATTTCCGCGTTACAAATCCAAGGAACCCATCTCAACTGACCTCTGCCAATTACATGGGCTGCCTACGTTGTAACGAACTGTATTTAAAGTCAAATAGTTTGAATAAATTAATTAATATAAGTATAAGGAAACAAGGGAAGGTATTTTACTGATTTATGCACTCATTTTCAGGTGTAACAAGACGACTTCACTTTATTAACAACAGTTACTAAAAGATCCCATGACATCATTAATTAAACTAAAATATTTAAATGCTTTTCATAAAACTATGGGATCAAATTAATTATGTATTCTAATACCTCGGATCCGAGTTTACTTTATGTATATTTAGTAAAGACTTCTAATTATTTTCATTTCATCTAGACGCTTGCAAGACTTCTTTTTCCATTTGAAGAATGGCATTATTACTTGAAGTGATAATAAATGACATTTACATTTAAGGTGTTACAACGTATGATAATTGAATTTTACAGTAAACTCTTAGATTGTCTCATTTTAATTTTAAATAAAATTAATCTTCTTTGAAAAGTCTCTTTTAGAAGTGAGTTGTGTATCAAATATGATTAACTCTCGATAGCAAGGCTATCGAGTCACCTTTACAATTGAGCGTAGTAACCTCGTCCTGGGGTGTCCGTCTTGGGAATCCTTGTAGTCGGCGTCACCATCTGGGTCGAGTCTTCAGCAAGAATTAAATTATGAATAAAGAATAGAATTTATTAAGAATAAAGAAATAAATCAGAATAAGTGAATAATAATAATTGTTTTAAATAATAAGGCTGAATAAATCTTAAGTTAAACTAAATAGTGTGAAGTGTAGCAGTAAATAAGAGAAAGGAAAATAATAATAACAGTGTAGTTGCATATTGTAAACACCCCAGTCGTGGCCTGTACGAAAGAAATAAAGCGTGTTAAGAATTGTAGTAAGCAGCCACTCACCTTCCCCCTTATTGTACGAAACGGTAGCGTCCCTAAACAATTGAAAACCTCCCTAGTGTGTATTACAATGCTTTGTGTAAAGTGTCTCCCCTTCCGCATAGTTTATTTAAGAATTGTTAAAGAGATAATAAGAATTATCTTCGTGAGATTCCGTTTCTCTCTGTAGCTTAAGATATTAGGATTAACAATAATCTAAAGTGGAGTATGGGATCCTCTTTAGATTATATTAGAGATAAGTTGATGATATATAATTGAAAATTATATATATGTAACGTAACCAGTCACAACGGCGCCGACTGAAAAGGGTAATGATGGGGGCAGAAAGGTGCCAAAAGATCATTAAAAGAGTGCTGAAAGCTAACTGGTGTAGTTGGAGTAAGCCGATGTCAGTCGGGCCACGATATTGTGAGTTACGGATAAGTAGGGAAATTAGTATTAAGGATTAAAATATAAGTTAGTACTGTAAGAAGTGAGATAAAGGGAATTTCACGAAGGAGAACATTTAAATGAACAAGATCATTTAAAGAGAGATAGAGAAAACAAACCGTGCACTAATAATAAAAAAAAAATTAAACTTCACACACTGACACTAAACATACTCCAAGTCCTCAATTGTGCGTTAGACTCACAAAAAAGCACCCGTAACGTGAAACTTAAGCGGTGGAGTATGTGACGATTTAAATTTTAATTGTAATCGTAAATAAAAAAAATTAAGTTTGCGAGCGATTAAGTATTTTTAAATCGCACTATAAAACCTAAACCCCCGTATAAACTCAGTAGGATAATGAGAAGTGAATTAAAATCTACAGAAGCACTAATTAAAAAGGCCGAATTGTAAAAAGTTATTATTATCATAATTAACCCTTTGCTAGTCATCATGCGGTGACCTGTTAATTCCGGACTCAACGTGTTTATCGAGTCGTCTGTAATTTAGGAAGATATAAAAATCATAATGTCTATAATTAGAAATTTGAAGACACGAATAGTAGTTAAAATAACTCACTTAAATTATATATGTATAATTAAGGTATGGTTTTTGGTAATAAGAATGTTAACTTAAATAAAAATAGGGACTATATTGTCGCGGAGTACTTGCCCCTCTCCTTTGTTATGTACCAGTTGAATCGAGCAAGGAGTCGCTATGTTGCCTTCACACAGTACAGACGTTAGAGCGAGTGCTCCATCAAAATGTATTTGTTTTAAATATTTAACTTCAGTATATTAGCTACCACTGATAAACGTGGAAAGCATTGTGTAATGTATCAATAACATAAATATGAGTTAAGAAGAAAATGTAAAATGTAACACACAAAAAAAAACTGAACTAGTGGTAAGCAAGATGACGTCTCCCCTCAAGAGGTAAATCCAATTACAACATCACTCCTGAAGATGTGATCTGCAGAAAACTCATAAATACACGTATACGATGCATAAGACGCTGCCTAGGACATCCGTGTATCTACACCTACTTTCACCGAAGAAACTTCAATCTCCGCAGTGAACATCCGACCTAATTCCCGCCGAAGACACGACACAGATGATGACGCCGACTCCAAGAATTCCCAAGACGGACACCCCAGGACGAGGTTACTACGTCCAATTGTAAAGGTGACTCGATAGCTTGGCTATCGAGAGTTAATCATATTTGATACAGAAATCACTTCTAAAAGAGACTTTTCAAAGACGATTAATTTTATTTAAAATTAAAATGAGACAATCTAAGAGTTTACTGTAAAATTCAATTATCATACGTTGTAACACCTTAAATGTAAATGTCATTTATTATCACTTCAAGTAATAATGCCATTCTTCAAATGGAAAAAGAAGTCTTGCAAGCGTCTAGATGAAATGAAAATAATTAGAAGTCTTTACTAAATACACATAAAGTAAACTCGGATCCGAGGTATTAGAATACATAATTAATTTGATCCCATAGTTTTATGAAAAGCATTTAAATATTTTAGTTTAATTAATGATGTCATGGGATCTTTTAGTAACTGTTGTTAATAAAGAGAAGTCGCCTTGTTACACCTAAAAAAAAAAAAGAAAAAAAAAATTTGTAACGTATTTCCGCGTTACAAATCCAAGGAACCCATCTTAACTGACCTCTGCCAATTACATGGGCTGCCTACGTTGTAACGAACTGTATTTAAAGTCAAATAGTATGAATAAATTAATTAATATAAGTATAAGGAAACAAGGGAAGGTATTTTACTGATGTATGCACTCATTTTAAGGTGTAACAAGACGACTTCTCTTTATTAACAACAGTTACTAAAAGCTCCCATGACATCATTAATTAAACTAAAATATTTAAATGCTTTTCATAAAACTATGGGATCAAATTAATTATGTATTCTAATACCTCGGATCCGAGTTTACTTTATGTATATTTAGTAAAGACTTCTAATTATTTTCATTTCATCTAGACGCTTGCAAGACTTCTTTTTCCATTTGAAGAATGGCATTATTACTTGAAGTGATAATAAATGACATTTACATTTAAGGTGTTGAAAAGTGGAGTCAACGTAAAGTAGACGAGTCCATTGTTTTCAGATCATGGGGTTTTTTCTGCAGACCTCCTGCGGGTGGCTACAAACCTAATCCAAATTGACCCATTTTACGTTAAACAAACGTGTAAGTGTTACTAAACCGTGCAGTACAGATTTGTGGGCGCCATTTTGAGTGCGCCATGATCCTGTCCACAAGTGAGAAAGGCGGAGTTACTGTAAAGTAGACCAGTACAGGGTTGTCAGATCGTGCAGGTCAGGACTGTGCAGACCTCCTGTGAGTAGCTACAAACCTAATCGAAATTGGCCGATTTTACGTTAAATAAACGTGTAAGCTTTGCGAAGTCAACTTAAAGTGAACCAGTACAGGGTTGTCATATCGTGCAGTGTAGTTTAGTGCAGACCTCTTGATCAGTCAAGATGCGACATTTTCTTCACTGTAGTATATGTATTGTGCTGGCTATATTAAAAAAATTGTATGCCTCCAAACTGTGTAATATTTGATTAATCCATGTCCTTAATTAACATTTATGTAAATATGTAATATTTAACGATATGTAAAAGACTGAACAAACATTTTTTGTATGTTTTGTACTTATAATTCATTGGAAATAAAAAGGATGCTTTAATAAAACAGCGTTCTTATTGAATTATTTGTCCTTTTCCTGTCTACTTTCACAACTTTCAACTGCTGCGGAAAACCCATAAGGAATAATAATGCCCGTATCTAATTTTTTTGATTAATCTAAGTTCACAATATGATTTATTTTATAATAAAAAAATCACTACTGGTGAATATATTTTAAGAATTAAATATGAACCAACATTAAATAAATTAACATAAAATATTAATCTACACACAAGGCCTACAAGAATATCTGAAGTAAGAAACGTGTAAGCGCTGCTAAAGCGTACAGTACAGATTTGTGGGCGCCATTTTCAGTGCGCCATGAACTGGGTGACGCAACCTCTCGACGAGTTAAGAAGGCGGAGTTCCTGTAAAGCAGACGAGTCCATTATATTCAGATAGGGGTGTTTTTTTCGTACATACCTCCTGCGGGTCGCTACTAACCTAATCCAAATCGACCACTTTTTCGTTAAATAAACGTTTAAGCGTACAGTACAGATTTGTGGGCGCCATTTTGAGTGCGCAAATGAGAAAGGCGGAGTCGCTGTAAAGTAGACGAGTCCATTGTTTTCAAAATTATCCAATTAAAAAAACTATTGTATACTTCCAATCTGTGTAATATTTTAGTAATGCATATGATTAATTAAAATTTAATACTTATTTCCAGTTATGTAAGGGACTAAACAAAATTTTGTTTTTATTATGCTCTGTATTTATAATTTCATGGAAATAAAACTGATAAAACACCGTTCTTTATGAATTATTTGACCTTTCCTGTCTTTTTTCAAAACTAGTTACTGATTCGGATAAACCGTAATGAAGAATAATGCCTGTATCTAATTTTCGTGATTAATCTGAGTTCACAATATGCAGTCTAATAAAAAAATCCCTAATGGTAAATATATTTTATGCATGTGATTAATTAAAATTTAATACATATTTCCAGTTATGTAAACGACTAAATAAAATTTTTTTGTACGTTTTTTATTTTTCATTTCATTCAAATAAAAAACATTATTGAATAAAGCAGTGTTTTTATTTAATTATTTGTCCTTTTCCTGTCTCTTTTCAAGACGGGTAACTACTGCCGATGTACCGTAATGAAGAGTAATGCCTGTAACTAATTTTCTAGATTAATCTAAGTTCACAATTTGCAGTCTAATAACAAAATCATAATGGTAAATATATTTTAAGCATTACATAAGAACCAACATTAGATAAATTAATATAAAATATTAATTATATAAACTACCAACAAGGCCTACAAGAATATCTCAAGTAATCATTGTTGGCCACGTAAACTATAGATTTGTGGGTGCCATTTTGAGTGCGCCATGAACCTGCCCGCAAGTGAGACAGCCGGAGTTACTGTAACGTAGACGAGTCCATTATTGTCAGTTCATGGTGTTTTTTTTTTGTGCATACCTCCTGCGGGTCGCTACTAGCCTAATCTAAATCGACTACTTTTTCGTTAAATAAACGTGTAAGGGTAGCGAAACCATGACATATTTACATTTATGTAAAAGACTAAACAAAATTTTGTTTGTATGTTATGTATTTATAGGCTTAATTTCATGAAAATAAAACTGATGCTCCAATAATAGTGTTCTTATTGAATTATTTTTCCTTTTCCTGACTCTTTACAAAACTTGTACCTGCTGCGGATAAACTGTAATAAAGAATAATGCCTGTATCTAATTTTCTTGATTAATCTAAGTTCACAATATGCAGTCTAATAAAAAAATCCCTAATTGTAAATATATTTTAAGCATTAAATATGAACCAGCGTTAGATAAATTAATATAAAATTTTAATTAATATAAACTACCAACAAGGCCTACAAGAATATCTGAAGTAAGTATTGTTGGCCACGTAAACTAGAGATTTGTGGGTGCCATTTTGAGTGTGCCATCAACCTGCCCGCAAAAGAGACATGCGGATTTACTGTAACGTAGATGAGTCCATTATTGTGTGATCATGGGGTTTTTTTTGGTGCAGACCTCCTGCGGGTCGCTACTAACCTAATCAAAATCGTCTACTTTTTCGTTGTAAGCGTTGCTAAAGTGTGCAGTACCGTGTGGATATGTGGGCGCATTCTGAATGCGCCATGAACTTGGTGACAAAACCTGCCACTTGTTGGGGTAGACGGAAACACCTTATAACCTACTTATATCATGCAATCTCGTTGCCTGTAACCGGTTTGTATCATTTGTACTTATGATATTAATTTTTTATTTTTCTTCTTCATCATCATCATCTTCTTCTTCTTCTTCTTCTTCTTCTTCTTCTTCTTCTTCTTCTTCTTCTTCTTCTTTCCGTGGTATATCAGTCCCCTTCTTTTGTTCTTGATCCTAACCTCCTTATATCATGCAGCCTCGTTGCCTGTAACCTGTTTACATCATCTGTACTTTTGATATTGATTTTTGTATTATTGATATGTTCTTGTGTAAATTGTGATTAATGTTACCTTCTTGTTATTAATGTTATTATTCTTATAATTTAAGTATTCGTTGTATATTGCTCAACATACACTTTGTGTTAATAAAACTATAACATGAAATTGTAAAACTGTGATACAATTATTATTACTATTATTGTAATATTATAATTGTGTTATGCAATATTTTATTTACTTCATACTGTAATAATTAATTAAATAATTTAATGTAATAATAATGTAACGTAAATTAAAAGTATTTGTAACAAATGTATTTTGTTGTTGTTGTTGTTGTTGTTGTTGTTGTTGTTGTTGTTGTTGTTGGTCTTCTTCTTCTTCTTCTTCTTCTTCTTCTTCTTCTTCTTCTTCTTCTTCTTCTTCATCTCTTCCTGTGGCATACCAGTCTCCTTCTTTTGTTCTGGATCTTAACCTCCTTATATCATGCAGTCTCGTTGCTTGTATTTATGATATTGATTTTTTATTACTGATATGTTCTTGTGTAAATTGTAGTTAATGTTATCTTCTTGTTATTAATGTAATTATCCTTATAAATCATTGTATTCGTTGTATATTGCTCAGTATACACTTTGTGTTAATAAAACTCTAACATGAATTATAAAACTGTTTTTTTGTAGACTAATAAAACTGGTTTATTAATTTATGTAGATGTAATGGTAATTCTGTATATACTGATAAAATCCTGATTTAAATAATGTAAAAATCTTGTTGACTTTTAATATGGTTCCTATTCTGTTCTGATGTAACAGACATTAACTAACAAAGGCCCACAAAAACATTGTCTCAGTCCATCCACTTGAAGGTGGGATCACTCGAAAGGAAGTTTGGTAAAAGGGTAAAGCAATGATAACAGTAATATTCAAAAAAATCAATTTTATTCACATAATGCACACTATAAAATGTACATAAACAAACAAATACATTTTTATTTTTAAATTAACTCAACAGAAGACAATCATGAACGTTTAATAGCAAATTTACACACAATAAATAAACAAATCAAATTAAAATTTTATATGTAGGCCTATCCAAGATATGTGTACATTTAAATGTTTAAATGATTTGATATCATTTGGTATCATATTTACAATGTTTAAATATGTGTACATGATTTGATGTTTAAAAGTGAGTTTTTCTTTTAATCATATCGTCAGCTGTATACAGAAATCTTATTTCTCTAATGTCAGTTCACAATTTTGATCATCATTATAATCCACTTACAAATAGTAAAACAGCTTAAAACAATAATAAATATTTCACAAATTAAACAGTAAACCTACATGAATATTGGACACATAGTTATTGGCGCATACCAATAGTTCAAATCACTGACCAGAGTTCACTCTGCAGCGGAAGAATGCAGTTGTTTAACTTTGTCAGCTAATATCAAGTCTACATGGGACAATACTGGTTAGTATGGCCATGGTTTACAATGGCAATACAATGATGATAATGATAATTATAAATAATTTCTAATTTTTATTTTTATTTTATTTTTAGCTGGGCTCTCACATACTTCTACCCCCTGCCCATTAATCTACTGGGACAGAAGAATCTACTGAGCCTACTAGGTGTCCAGTAGAGGAGTAGAGGAACAGGTGACAAGTATGGTAGAGCACTTAATTCATAGAACCTTAGTATAGAGTACATAAAGAAGACACGATCTGAGGGTTTTATTGTGACAAGTGAGAAGACATTTGTGACAAGAAAGAATAAAAGACACAGTAAATTGTAAGTATTACGCCTCTAACAAGTCACGCTGTAAAATTAATGCGGCAGGTCAAACAAGTGCAGTCAGAAAATTCCATCCCTCACATCCCAGCGAAACTCCCTTTTGTATTTAAAGAAGTCGAGGATGTGAACATAGAGGTTGGCACCTATAATGCGTGTCACAACTGGACTACATGACCCCGCATGTCCACTACCAATAAACGTGGACCTTGCACGAAGCGTGTAGGTAGGGAGAGATCTTCAAACCAATACTCATGAGAAATTCATTAAGTCCGAGAAGAACTCGATTAAAGAACAGCAGGTCTGTATAAATTCTTTTAGTCAAGAGTGAAAGAAGACCAGAAGAAAAGCTTTCATGACCTCCACATCGCGACTCAATAAGTTGAATCTGTTGGTTATCCAGTGCAAGAAATAATAATAATGATGATGATGATCATGATGATGACGGTGACGATATGGTATAATGATAACATCATATAATATTATGATAATTATATTACGGTATTATAATATTATCATAATATATAATAATAATATTATTATATAATAATTAATAATAATAATAATAATAATAATAATAATAATAATTTGTATATAATTTAGATACAGTAAAGGCAAGAGTTATCAGCAATAAAAATGTCTTCAATTGTAAGAAATTTAGGAAACTTCTTGACAAGGAAAAATCGACTATGTGACTGTACGCAATTCCAGTGTACGAAATATAAATCAGCTTCATCAGAGTACCTATAAGTACGTTATTTACTAACCATTAAATAATTAATTGTACATAACACAGATTTACAAACATAGAAGAAGTGCATAAAATACGGTACGCACAGATGAAATAGAAATCTACACTCAACAATGTAAACATCCATCAACAATAAAATTGAAAAACATTTTATAATATAGACTAGTATTGTACAGTTATAAACAATTCAACACTCACAATTTGATACAACGTTAGGCATATGGGAGGGTGCATAAGGTAATTTACTGATAATACAGATTAAATCGAAATAAGCAGAATATCTATAAATCTATAATAAACATATTTTTTTTATTTTACTGTAGTATTGAGCTTCTATGCAAGAGTTTATTTATGTCTAGTATTTATTAACTATTTATTAAATATTTACAACACTGTAATAATTAATTCGAAAATTGCACACACTGTAATGTATTATTTACAATGTGTGTTATGAGTTTACAAAGTACTTCTTTGTGTACATAATAGTTATACTTAAAGAATATTTGTCAAAGGTTATATTTCTTCAAGTACAAAAAGTAATAATTAATAACTAAATAAATGTATAAATTATTTACATGAATATATAAAAATTAAGTCTATATATGATAACTACCTTAAACTTTTAGACCAGATGTTCAGTAATTTACCATAGACATTTAACATAACACATTGTAATACGTATATAGGAACAGCTGATATGACGACTGTATGTACAAACAAAATTTTAAATTTTTTAAAAGAGCTGTGACAATGTCGATCAAAATGATTTCAACAATAACAATAAAATAAAGCAAATACATTCAACGGAAACTTTGCAATGAACAAATAAATAAATAAATGTAATGGTATTTACATTTATATTTACATGATATGTTGAAACGAACTGGAGTTAATTTAAATGTCTTTACAGAGTCAACCAGTTCTAATCAAGCTTTCTCAGAGCATATGACAGTTATAATCATGTTCTGTTATAACAGAAACCATATGTTACCATACAACTTGGTCATAAAATCCCTACTTGGAAAACACTGGTATTGCAATACAAAATGGATATAACGCCAAAATTATTGATAACATGGCAAAAAAATTAATCAAATAATACTAAATAATTCTTTTAATAATAATACACAGAACAGTCAGAACAATACTTGCAAATATATATTGTTGCTGTAAGCCTTGTTGACCAATTTCGCAATATATAATTTTACATACATAGGCACAATTAATTATAAAACTGCAAAATTATTAAAAAACCAAAATATGAAAATCTATAATAGTAATAATACAGATTTTGACAGATAATGAAACCTAAAACAAATAATTTTATTCATAATTTAAATAGTAGGCTACATATAAAATTGAATATTCTGACTGTAATAAATTTATGCAGGCCAAATTTAAAGAATGTTTAAAACAAAGATGTATTCAACACCGTAATTCATATTTAAAACCTCAAGTTTACAATCAATTTTAGCTACTCGCTCAATGAAAAATAATCACACATTCCCAAATTTATATAATATTACTTTATTAAATATTTAAATGTAGTTAAAAATAATTAAATATTAAAAACACATTTCCGAAAGTCCAAAAATGAAAATATGGAAAATATTATGGAAAAATATGGAAATATTAAATAATATTAAATAATAAATTGTTGCTGAACAAATCCAAATTAATACAAAAAACAATAGCATTTTCAAAATTACTAATATCATAAAATAATAAATATTTATATTATATTTCTACATTAATTTATATGACATATTTAAGTCTTCTTCTTGTTCTGACTTTACATCCCTCTATGAGACTTGGCCTCATGGTTCGCAGGTCCTCCTCAACACACTCCATCCACCTCTTTCTCGGTCTTCCTCTGGGCCTAGACTCAAAACACATTTTAGCATAAATATAAAAAACATACATTAAATTTAATCTATGCATAAACTGATTTCAAAAATGTTATTAACTTGTATATATTCTGACGATGGTAGTTAAAACTATTGAAACATTGTAAATATACAACAAATATATAATGTTCTTGTAGAAACAAGTGTCACTTACTATTAAGGAATAATAAATAATACGCGAAAATAATGTAGACAGATATGAATATATAAATAAATAAGTATAAAATAAATTGTATAGATGCACATAAAATGTATAAATTCGTTTTCATCTACGGTTCTCTTCCTTATGGTCAAAAGTATATGTTGATCGCACAAAACGCTCATTAATACAAGTCTTATACAGGTTTAAAGATATATTTTATATAAGTACAGGTAGTATGTTAGGTGGCCAAAATGACCAAGTATATAAAGTATATACTATATACGCGACATTCAGTAAGAGACTGTTTATAATAAACAAAAATGTATGAGTCTTAGAATATCTTAAAATCAACTAATAAGTACTATAATCGATTATCGTTCAAGAGGCTAAAACCCATACTGGGTTCTAATGCCAGTAGAAGAAGAAGAACTTTGACTGATTAATAACAACAAAAGGTGAATAGAACACCTACCACCGAAAGGTATAGGCCTAGGCCTAATTGGGAAAAGAAAAAGAAGAAGTATGAATAAGTTAAGTATATTTATGTGTAATCATAAATGAAAAATAATACTCGTATTTGCAAGATGTTCAAAAGTTTTCAGTGATTTCTAAACATAAATAAACGTGGTTCAGTTTCATAAATTAAGCTCGAGTTTTGTATTCTTCATATTCTTTTTATGAACCCTCAAAGAAAATAACCGAGTGGCGTCAAATCGCACTACTTTAGCAACAAATTGACAGCAACATTTTATGAAAGACTTCTACTTCGTAAATCTGTCAGCAATAAAGTTATCGTTTCTTTAGTCCTACAGCATATGTGTGGTATAATCTTGTTGAAACTACGTGCAGTCAAAATCCATATCAACTAATTCTGGCCGTAGCAAAGTCGTATATCATCGTACGAGAATGTTCGCTGTTCAGCGTAAGGGTTAACCGTTTTCATTTTCAGAAACGTGTGGCCCAAACAAGTCTCCAGCCTATAAACCGCACAGTGACGTGAAGAGTACGAATTTTATATTCTTTGATTTCTCTTGGATTTTTATGGTCTCAAACGTGACAATCTTTTTTCTTCATATTTCTCTTAACGTGAAAAACCGCGGTCATACTACACTGTACTATACAAATATTTCTCTTTGCATTCACAGGAATAAACACAAGCGCCCACATTTCTAACATTTGCTTTGTTTCGTTTAATGTTTAAAGAGCAAATCTGCTGAAAATAATTTTTTACAAAATCGTTGTCACCTACTTTGTTGTCAATAACAAAATCGACAAACGTACGGCGCTACTTTTGATCCGCTGACTTCAGCAGTTCCTCAATCTGACACTCTTCATGCAATGCGAAATGTCAACTTCGAATCTGGCGTATGGTCGCCACAGCAAGCTTAATTAGTGTGAACAGCGTCCAACTGACACTCTTGGAATTAGTAGCTGCACATTCACAAGCCGCGACAACACGCACAAACATGCGTTCGTTACTGTGGGGAACTATAGCGGCAATTAACACCAGGAGCAGTACTGGAATTAGGGCGGCAAATAATAGTAAAATAATTACACTGCAATTAGCTTCATAGCTGGAGATTCTACTATATAATGTCACTGTCAGAGACTGACACCGTGGTCATACTAGACTGTACTGTACAAATATTCCTCTGTGCATCCCTAGGAATAAACACAAGCGCCCACATTTCTGACATTTTCTACGTTTCGTTTAATTTTTTAAGACAAAATTAATTTTGTATTCCTGTTATCCAAAATGTTATCGAATCTTCATTTAAAAGAGAATATTTTCGTAGTAAATAAAACTCCTATCCTCTCCCGCTTTTTCACATTTATCTTACATAAAAGGAGGAAGCACGCGCGCGAGCGATAGAGTGAGTTAGTGAGTGAGAGGGTGGAAGGAAAAAGTACAAGTAATGAGTGAAGTACGAGTGGTTGTAATACGATCGAATCGAAGCCACGATCTCCTCCGCGTAAATCCTTCCAACACAACAAAGATTCTAATCAAGTAGCAACTCGGACTTATCTAGTCTATTGTTATCGAACAATGAATGCAAACTCCGACAATGCCATTGTATACACTTAATTATATGCCCTTCGACGAACCACATTATTACAACTTGACGCTGTGTAGTGAATGTCCCCTTATAGACCTTTAACGGAACGTGAACACAATTTACTTTAACTTGAGTATTAATTGAGTACATTATTTTGATTTTAATATTTATTAAAGGTATCGCTTATAAACAAACATAAAAATTATTACATTATTTTATGGTGCTGTCTCTCACATTCTGATGACACTGATATAAAACTGGCAAATTTTCAGACACACCAAGAAACGTCTTACAAAGGAAAACCTTTATTGTGCGTTCGTCTGCTCCGAAAATAAGGAAGTTAAATTTCTAGTTGCTCTATGGTAGGCGTACACTAAAATGTATAAAAGAAAATGATCATATAGCAGAACGTAAGGAGTCTACAAGTCGTCTTCATCTAACCCCGTTTTGAATAATTTCTTAAATTCTTCTCCCCCCCCCCTCATTCGACTTTCATAACGTATTTGTCAGCGTAGTTTCACAGCGAGGATAGTCATGTGATCCTTGATCTTTCTCTGCTGCGAGAACATTGTGCTCATTCAGTGGCGTGTTACAAAATGCCGTCCGTTTGGTTTTGAAAGGTATACGGTCCAGACAAATCCAGTTTTTTTTCTTTGACTCCTTTTTTATGTGTTTCTGGTTGCTTTTATTTTTTTTTTAATTTCTTTGGTGGTCATGTAGTGTGGTCATAAAATGCGCAATATTCTGTGCAGACGTCAGTCTATGAAACATTAATTGAAACATTAATTTATCTGCAAGTATTTTTTTTTTATGACTTTGCAGATTAGTTATCTCTCCAGTTGGATAGAAAGATTTGATGATAAAGTCAAAAGTACGACTTATTGACGTATAGTACTTTTTCCAGACGTTTTCAAGCACTAAGTTTCATATTTACTAAAATGTATACTAAAATACTAAAGGGGTTGGAACACTTGCTCGGAGAGACACATGCCCTTAGTGTAATTTGCTCTCAATGTCAAATGTGTGACCGTAGTACTCAGTGTCTTTTCGGAGAGCGTTGATCAGCAAGTAAAGTGAAAGAGAATTAATGAAAAATAGTGAAAGGTACATCAATCACAACATGGAAAGAATATATTTTTGTAAATTAAAAGCTGTGACGACAGAAGTAGTCTAAAAGTTAACACATTGGTTAGGATTTTTCAAGTTTTTAGTTTTCAAATTGATTGGTAGTTCTATATAGGAATGTTTCTGTAATGCAACAAACCGCTGGTACACCTGAAAAGTACTTGTAGGTGAAGCTTTCGATATGAGAAGCTTCAAAATTGTAATTGTGTTTGTGAGTGTGTGTGTGTGTTGTGTGTGCGTGTGCGCGCGTACGTAATGTACTTAATGACAACAAAATAAGAACAGGAATTAAATAATAATAATAATGATAACAAATAACGGTGTATTCAATGTTAAGGGTAATAGTTATAATAAATAATGAATATAATTAACTAAATTATATAATTATAATGTAATATAATACAATAATTACAATTAGTTATATTTGATTGTAATTAATATAATTAATATTGCCAATAACAATATAAAAATATCTGGGACTTAGGCGCAGAGAATTTGATCAGGCTAACTAAAAGGACTGCAAATGATATTTTCAAATGATTTGTTGAATAATGATGTTTTCAAACGTCAATATGAACGTTCTATTTTTTTAATTAACTGTTAGATGAAATAAAGGAAATATTGTGGTGCTTATGCGGACAGGTTGACCACGTAACCGTTTTTTAAACTCACCGTTGCCTTCTGTGCACATGTATCTGCTTAATATCACCACATTACACTTCCTGTAATCGTTATGAATTTCCTAGAAAAATTATTTCTTCGAGCAAATGTCACCACATTCGGCCTCCGAGCAAATGTCATTCAGAGCAAGTGTCACAGCTTCAATACTGAAATACATATCTGGAGGATCGTATAGGTATGCTATCAAGTATCACATAGAAGTGATACCAACGAATACGTGTCTACATTTGATCATTTAGTACTCTATGTCAATCATATGAAGGTATGAAGCTAACTGAGATCAATCTATTGTTAGATAAGTACAAACTCAGTGGGGTATGTACCTATATGTAGCCGCCAGGAAATGCATTGGAGAGGGAATCAGTGTAAACGTTAAACCCATTACCATATGACTGAGTGGCTGCCACTCAATCAGCTGTTTACAGACTAATCAGCTGTAATTAATCCAATTACACATATAAAGAGCCAATACGGTGTGTTTCACACATCTTAGTCAACCAGTCGTGTGCGTTAGATTTCAATAATTCCACATAGCGTTTGAATACATTGAACTCTCAATAGTGTGGCATAGCGTCTTCGTCTAAGTGTCCACACTAAAAAAGTGTACTGATAGTAAAAATGTGAAATATGAAGTTATATTAACAATATAATATATAGGCCAAAATGTAACAATATTCCATAACAATGTTTTATGCAATTTCATAATTTAAACATTAATTTTTGTTACATTTACTTTTCATAATATTCTTTAACTTAATATTTAATAACTTTATATTAACAATTATCATGTAAATATAGATAACAAAAATTACAAATATAATAAATTAATTAATATTATGTAAACTATAATAATTAAATTCTTTGTGACAGACAATATATCAAACAACAACAATGGTACTTTAAACAATGGAATTTACGATATTTAATGTAAAATTTGCAATAATTTTATAGACCCCACACATAAAACGATTTAACATGACGACATTTTGAATATTGAGGTGCATACAGAATGCCAATCGTTTACAAAACTCATGTAGCAATAAACGACATAAATACCATAAACAAATTCCCAGACATCAACAACATGGCAAAAACAAAATATGTGTCACAGAAAAGCGTTATAATAAATTTTTTAGAAAAATAAAATAAAAATATAATCTAAAACAAAAACTAAACTAGTATGCTCCCTGAACTCCTGAACTCGCTCAATATTTTGAACAAACTACATTTATTATTATATAAATTTTACATTAAATAATTTTTCAATTATGAGAAAATTACAAAAAATACCGATTTCTCTACTGTTCTTTAGTAATTGACAATTGTAGTGCAAACAATCCTCAAATAAACATTAAAAATTAAAACATTCAGACTTGGGTTACAATTCCTTTTAACCTGACACCCTGCTGGATTTTCACAATTTTTTATCTTTTTTTAAGCCCCGGAATCCCAAAATTTTAAAGTTTCAAAAAACTTAATGCTACATTCAGATGTTAGTTAAAATTCTTTTTAATTTTTTACTTCACATGAAGTTTGTGATTTTTATCAACATTTTTACTAAATTTTTGAGCTCTGAGGTTCGAAAATTTGAAATTTTCAAAAACGAACGCTATATTCAAATTGTCAATAAAATTCCTTGCACTTTGTTACCGCACATGGGCTTTTCCAATTTTTTAACAGTTTTGACTCAAATTTTTGCCTCCCGTCCCCTTATTTTTAGGGGAATCAATCTCAAAAAACAGCAGGGTTCTCCATATAAAAAAATGGACATGCATGGTACGTTTTACGAAAATCGGTTGATGTAGGCCTATTAAAAAGTTATCATGAGACATAGGCCTATTTCCCCAAACAGGTAGACAGACTGTCACACAAATGTCAAACGATCGAATCATAACTGAGAACTCGCTTCGTTTGTTCAAAAATAGTCTACAGTGTACAACAAAATATAAATTAATACCTGAAGAAATTCAAATCAGTAGAAATTCAAAACAGGACAGAAATTTTAAAATAATATAGGCCTACTAAAAACACGAGCAAAAGAAAGTTATCTATAAAAACCAACCAAAATTTTAAAAACGAAGCCAAAATCTCCCATCAATCAAAAATAGCTACACGCCAACAGCGACCAACAGCAAATGTCAACCAAAATGAAAATGCTTCACCGATCAGCAAACCAACATGGTTGACGATGGACGTACTGCCTGAACTAAGATAGAAAGTATTTAGATTGTACATTTACATAATATTAAACTTTTGATAGTGTAATAAAAGATAGATTTTGTACAGATTTTACGTCCCGTGTCATCAGTGTTAAAGGGATCCAAGCGATTCAACCATAGTCCACTGTTGTTAATTGGGGTCTCATGTTTGGAATCATATTTGCTACAGCATTTCCTCTCTTTCTCAAAATAAAATGTCACCGATGAAACACTTGTTCGTTTATAAAGTGTTGAGAATAGTTTATGAAATTAAATGTTCGTAAAATATTCATAACATAAGTGGTCATAAAATATTCATAACGTAAGTGGTCATAAAATATTCATAACATAAGTGGTCATAAAACATTCATAATATTTTAGTTTATCTGAATAGCCTATTGTTATGACGGTCTACTCGATCGTCGTAGGTACAGTGAAAAACAAAATAAGTACAAGACGCCAATTAAGCCACTAATCACCAGGTTTAATTTTTACAGTTGAACAGTTCGTAATTAACAACATATTCTACTATAACAAATCAAATATAAATTGTTCACACGCAATAAAATGTCACTAATATTAAACACAATTGTATCGCCCGATTATAAAATGCAACACTTCATAATAACCACTTGAACGTACACAGTAATGTCGCCCGATAATAACTCTCGAACCGAACTGTAAATATATCGCTGCTATACTGCCTTGAGCGTCCCTGAGTAATTGTATTTATAGTCGCCGAAAATGTAGACGATTCCTAATTGCGTCTTAGCGTCCGTAGAACTACGTAATTAACTGCGGCCTTGACACAGTCCGCACGGCTGGCGGCATCGAGAAGGCTCTCGCAAATGCGTCTACAAACACGTACGCCACACACAGTAGAGCGAGATTCTTCTGGCACATTCGACAAACACGTAGATTGTTCTGTGATGTCGTAACAATATTTTATTTGGGCACACAATTTCAGATCAACAGTTACAGTAACTCAGATCAACAGTTACAGTAACTCAGATCCGAGTTACAATATAAGTTAATTCTTGTATTCCTTAAAAGTTTCCAACTTTGTCGTACCTAATGCCTGAAGTTATTTTTGCTGTTGCGTGCTGGATAACGCTTTTCGGTGTCATCACCATTCTCAAGTCCAGTATGGTAATTAAATAAATGTGGTGTTACATTCATGTAAATAGGCCTACCCAAAATCCCGCAAACACGTGCATTCTGGTCGCAACCGCGTATCTAGCTACACTCCTATTGGTTCAGCTCTAGTTGGCCGCATCCATTGGCCTTCGTCACTGTCCATGCCCGTCATACAGCCCCGTCCAGCTCCGTCAGCTAGCTCTGTACTCGTCACGCCCGGTTGTCACTTACTGTATTTAACTTTTTAAAATATAATAAGCCTACAAAGCTTTTCAGCACTAAAATCTACCTCAATATCTATAAATTTATTTCTAATTTTGTTTGTCGCTTACACAAGAATACTTATATAGTATACTTCGCTTCGCTTTAATACAAAATAAAATAAAATGTCCTATTATAAGTAAAATATAACCTACGTTTTGAAACATAGGTCTATATAAAAGGTTATAATTTTTTCTACTCAATGTTTAAACACCATCATAAATCAGTTTTTGTTCAAGAAATAGTTCAATATTGTGCTAAACAAAATCAGACTTCTGTGACAAACATTTTCTGAAAAAAAGGAACATTTATCTAGCTGTTTTAACATAGGGAAGATAGGGCATTACGACTTCTTTTAATAATTCTAATTCCTCATGCAGTTTTTTTTATTTACATTATTTTTGTGTTTGTAATGTTTCTATATTTTCTGTAGGGTTTATGAATTTTCGTCCAACAAAAAATTAGCTAGAAGGGGGAGAGGAAATATACCCTGTGACAAGTATACACAGATATTTGCGACACAAAGAAAATATAAGAAGAAAATATTCCAATGCTGCGACTTTCCAATGCGCTTTCCAGGTGTTATTTACGACTCCCCTAAATAAATACGGTTTTCTTTTATTTAGGTTATTTTTGTATTTGTAATATTTCAATATTTTCCATAGGGTTTATGAATTTTCGTCCAACAAGAAACTAGCTAGAAGTGGGAGACAGAAGTATACTCTTGTGATAAGTATGCACGGATGTTTGTGACGCAAAGAAAATGTAAGAAAAAATATTAAATTGCTGCAACGTTTTGACCATAATATTCGGTTTTCAGGTAAGTTGCATATCTAAGATTTGACCCAGGTACTCGAACTCGTTTTCCACTGGAATATGTTTGCTAGAGTTTAAGAAAAATGAAAACGAGTTTCATTTCTTCACTTTCTAATTTTTTTACCGTCCAAAAACAAACAATTCTGAATGTCTGGTGTCTAAGATTAGACGTAAGAACTGCCAGAGATAAAGTAGCTAACAGTAGTCTACTGTCTCTGTTTTCAACAGATAATTTTCAAACTGTAAATTAAAACCTCTTTGTACTGCACGCCAAACAAACAAAGTCTAACATAATTTAAGAGTTAATTAAACATTTTAAAAGATTCTAGACTTGAATGGTTACTGGATCGTTGTGATTACGTCGGTTCTTAATTAATCACAACCTCGATGTGGTGTGGTGGTGTCTTGGGACCGTCACCTGCAATGTAGTATCAAGGCACTCTGTGAAAAAAAGTAATAACGGGTGGGGGGAGGGAATATTATGTTTTTAATGTACATTTTGTAATCCGGTTATTAAAATATTGCCTTAATTGATAAAATGTATTAAAATAATTTACAAGTACATGATTTCTTGAATAAAATAATTTGATAAGTTTAAGGAAGCTAAGTCGTACAAGCGATAGTCTGTCTTATCTTTAAAGCGCCTTTTATGATCCGATTTATATCGTACGATAAGTTTTGCATCCGATTTGACTCCGATTTCTGTCGTACGTAAAAATATCAGAAGTAGGTGTAAACATACTCTTTCAGAGTCGCCATCATCATCATCAATGAAAATGGATCCGTGCATGTTGTATTTTGAACAGAAGAAGGAAAAGAAGACGGGATGTTTATCCTATTATTACCTATGCACGATGTGTAGACAGTACTTCAATCCGTTGTTCCTTCTTCAAATTTCTGTTTTTATAATCTTCGGATCCCATAGTGCTCTCCTGTTTTGGATTTCGTCAATGAGACTTTCTGTATTACTGATTTCCGTATTTAAAAAAACAAGTTAAGGAAGTCACGATGAACGAGTTAAGTTAAGAAAGTTAAGGTATATTTACCACGACGTTAATACGTATAATCGGTTACTTGACACACCTGCCTCGTCTACGCTAGGCGGGAAGGTTGATGTCTGAAAGTCATACGATACAAAACTCGCGTGAGTGCATAAACGGAACCATTACGGCCAATGTATCTAAACAATGGATTTTTAATCGGATGCGTTTCCTAGGACACGACGATACTTTTTTGAGTGCGGTACGATTGTGTATAAAACGGCCCACTTGTTCCTGTTGTTCTATACATGACGTACCGTTTTTTTTTATCGTAGGTTATCGTACGATATTAATCGGATACATAAAAAGCCCTAAAAAGGCTATGATACCAACAGAGCTTGCTCGTGTAATACTATAGCTTGTTTGACGTAAGCAGTAGGAAAAGTTGCGGTCATCTCGGAATAACAAATTTAACAGATGCTCCATAGACTAACTAAAATACCCTTAAGTAAACAAGATTATACTGACGAATTCAACACAATCAAATAGATAGCAATGAAAAACGGATACAACCCCAATTTAATAAACAAACTACACAAACGCATCAAAAACAAAAACAACAAAACACAAAATACCATCGACACACAACACAATAAATACATCACACTCACATACCATAACTCCAACACACACAAACTTGCCAACACATTCAGAAAACACAAGTACAAAATAGCATACAGAACTAACAATACCATCAAAAAACACATCAACGATACAAACACGGACATAGACAAATACAATAGAACAGGTGTTTACAAATTAAATTGTAATAACTGCAATAGTTTGTACATAGGCCAGACGGGAAGAACTTTTTCATCCCGTTACTCTGAACACTTAAAGGCCTTATCCAACAACAATATACATTCTGCGTTTGCCACACACATACACACATATAACCATAGCTACACCAACATAGATACTAATCTTGAAATATTACACTACTTACCCAAAGGTCGAAAACTCAACACAGCAGAACAATATGAAATATACAAACACCACACAACACAACCAAACAACATACTTAACGACCAATTACAATATAAATCACATACACTTTTCGACACAATTATACAAAAAACAAACAATAATTTGGATCCCCGCGCCAATCCCCTTCCTCTACACACCACCCCCACTATACCTTCCAAGCAATAACCGTTACAAAGTACTGGCAGTCTGTTTCTAAGCTGACGAAGGCGAACAAGACGCCGAAACGCGTTCCACGGAAAAAGACAAGTAAGTTCACAAGAGAAAGTTTCATTATTATATAAAGTGTAGTGCTGTGAAAAAAGATGATGAACAAACAAGACAACTATAAATTTAACAAATTAAAATAAAAGTTAAATTAAAAGGTGTTAAACATTGGTAATTGTTTAAAAAACACAAATTCGTTCCAGGGCGATAAAATTATAATTTTGTTATTTTAATTCAAGTCGTTGGCTTATCATGATGTGGTGTTTCTGCACAGCGAACATATCGAGGGGTTAGCGATGAA
Organism: Magicicada septendecula; assembly: GCA_034769895.1. Lineage (NCBI taxonomy): Eukaryota > Metazoa > Arthropoda > Insecta > Hemiptera > Cicadidae > Magicicada > Magicicada septendecula. Next base: position 62,388,462 of record CM068367.1, on the reverse strand, counting down.
ACTACCGAAGTTCAAGTTGTAATGATGTTACAAGACGTTTTAAAAACGATTATTGTTTTTTTGTTTCTATTCTTCTTTTTATTTTTTAACAGCCATGTAATCAATAAAAAAGTCTTAAATAATAAAAATTAACCTTGAAAATCAGTTTTATGTTTTACCATTGCACTTGAAAACCTTTAATTTCAATTTTCTATTGTATTGTATTTATTGTTCATAGCGTAAAGGTACCATACATACGATTTGCAATAAAATTTTTTATAACTCACATTATTAAAACGATCGATTTCGGTCTCAGACCATCGTCAGGTCATACACAGCACATTTGCGGTTACAATATATTAAAAAATTCACTATTTACAAAAACGAATTCGTAGACATTGATTAATGAACTTGATACGTACGTCGTTGTCCAAAGTTTCCCGAGAACTGATCTTGTTACAGAGTGTTCATGTTTACATTCCGTTCTATACATTATATCAGCTGATTACTGAATGTTGATTTTCATTTTGCCGCAATATTTCAAATGTGATACGATTTTTGAAGTCTGTCATGATGTTCAATAGATTTGCATGGCCCTCTTCTTTTACATGTTTGTATATTCGGTATTGTTCATATATATATGATTTTATTTCATCACTGCAAGTTTTCAATACGGTTAAATTTTCTGTATTGGACCATATTCAGAAGACTGTTCTTTTATGTGTTTGGCTACTGTTGAGTTCGGATTTGAGTGCTGAGAATGTTTGGTATGTTCAATATATCTGTGTTTAAATGATCTTGAAGTGAATCCTATGTATTTTTTGTTGCACCATACATCACATTCTGTCGAATTAGCAGGCTGACATTGATATTGGTAGACTCCAGCTTTTTCATAAATGCTTTTCTTCTTTGTATTGCTTATTTTATACAATACAATAAACAATAAATACAATACAATAGAAAATTGAGATTATAGGTACCATTAGTAAACAATAAGTGTGTGTATATTATAAATACATCACATTATCATTACTTTAATTTCAGTTTTCCATAAATTGACATGAGTGGACTTGAGTAGATTTACCAGTAACCCCACGATATAATCTAGATTATGTAATGTTTCACAGTTTCAAATGTGTTAATATTAGATCCTTTTAATCAAAAGGCAGACTGGACACACACACACACACACATACACACTTGTATGACTTGCTGGCCTTACTCGTGTTTATTTGCTTTCATTTACACTCATTTTCAATAAAAACTTCCCATTATTCGCACACGAAGATATTAAGAGTACCCACGCGCGCAAGCAGGGTATAGGAGAACTTGGACCGCAGCTCGTGAGTTTGAAATAACCGCCCTACAGACCGTAGACGAGAATATAAAGAGAAAGAAGTAAATAAAAAGTATTACGGACAGAAGTAAAGAAAAATTATCTTTTGTGACTCTCAAAACAAACAAGTTGTGTCGTAAAAAAAAAACAAAAGTATGAAAGAATATACGCCTACATCACCCCGTGTATAGGAAGAAGAAGATGAGTCCACATCACCCCGTGAATAGAAGGAAAAAGTGAAATGGGTTTTAAGAATAATGAAGGTAAAATGACAGAAAGAGGGTGGGAGGGAGGGAGGGGGAGTGAGAGAGATTGGGGTATCTAGGATTTGGCCTAGGGGTCTGGGGTCCGGTCGAGTCTGCTTTATGCAAAAGAAAAAACAAGTTAAGACTAATCAACTTGTAAGTGGCTGAAGAGCACGTGATAACATCCTGAAATCAATCCCACTAAAGAAAAAATGTAATAACACAATAGAAATATGCGTTACTAAAACATTTTAAGAAGATACTGACTGGTTTTCCTATATTTCATATACGCAAAATTTTGTGTAATAAACCCGTCTGTATATTTAAAAAGAGAGACAACAGCTGAACAAATTAATAAAACACTAAAAATTAAGAGATTAACAAAATTCGTCAACTTTTTCGACCGTTTGGGAGGGTCCGGCCCCGTTCGTCCCTATCACCGTAAATACGCCCTGGAGAATTTGAGAGGGAGAGAGAGCTAGCTGGATAAGATATTCAGAATAAATCACATCGTGGAGACAGATACGCTGAATGCTACAGTAGACCTATCTTAAGACTGTAAGACTGCATAAATAAATATAAATGTGTGTGTGTGTGTGTGTGTGTGTGTGTGTGTGTGTGTGTGTGTGTGTGTGTGTGTGTGTGTGTGTGTGTGTGTGTGTGTGTGGGTGTGTGTGTGTTCACTGTAGGCCTACATTAATCTACTGATTAACTGTATTACAAATGGAGACACAAGAGGGAGTGGTAAAGTTAAATTAGAATAGAACAACAGGTTTCTGTATCACTTCACGCAAAGCGTTCTCAGTAGTAATATATCTCTCGTGTTTCAAAACTTACGCCATTACAAGTTAGTACGACGACACAGAACACTAAGTATTTTATAAGAGAACTTAACTATAGGCCTATATTGTAACGAGAAAATACAAACTGCACATGTTACGACATGAATGTCGTGTACTCTTCGAGTTACAACCATAATCAGTCGACTGATAAAAATATATCTTGTTGATATTATAAAGATAGGCCTACTTGGAATAACTTCATTAATATATTAAAGAGACATTGAAATCAGGATCGGATGAGAAGCGCGTGGTGCCTTATGCTGCCATTAGACTGAGGTCCCCCCCCCCCGAATTCAAAATTCAACCTTTTATCCATTATTTACACGGATAATATTTTATTAAACTCTCTCAAATTACAACAAATATTTAACTAAATAGTGATTACAATGACCAAAGTAGTGCTTAAGCTTAGAAAATACTAAGCGATTAATTTTTTCTTGGCTTTGCCTTAACGAAGTCTTGTACAATTTCTTCGAAATCGAGCAATTCAAGTATCTCCCTTTTAATATTCAACCTTGCTAATGAAGATAATCTCTCATCTCCCATAGTTGAACTCAACATATCTGTAATGCGTTTTAATACAGAAAATGATCTTTCAGATTTGCAGGTAGCTGTTGGAATCGTAAAAAGCAGACGACAAGCAATGTATATATTCAGAAATACATAAATCATTTTACAAACAAGAATCCCGTTTAATACTTTGAGCGGACAAACTGTAGTGTCATGGAATCTATCAACTTCATTCGAACGATTTAAATAAAAAACACTTTCTTGCAATGTTACTCGTGGCACAAAGTGTTTCAATCTATTAGAAGATTGTTACTCAAATCGTTCGAGTAAAGTTCTACAAGAGCTTTCGCTTGATTCTCCAACTCGACACTCTAAATGGTTAATAACTTCGTAAGAAAACCAAACAATTGCATAATGTGATCATAAACTTTGCTTCGCTTAGTTAATTGAGCTGGATGGTGCCCCCTCTGACGCTGAGTCCCTGGTGCCCGGTGCTGCACCATACCCTAACGTTATGGATAATCCGCCACTGATTGAAACACTGCGCTGTAAAAAGCATGATTCGTTGAACTTATCCATAGCAGGAGACTCCAGTGGTCCAGACGTATGGCGACGATGAACTCTCCGAACCTGATGACCCTTGAAGATATTGGATTTTGTTCCCTATGGAAACGACCCAGGTAGACTCTGCAAGGACGATTATACAGATTCGCGATAGAGATGCATGAGCGGAAGCGGAAGTCAAAAGGCAGAATCCTATGGAAGTAATAGAATTAATAATATAGGTGTAATAAATATAGCATAATATTTTATTAATATAATATATGTATGTTATAATTATATTAATATGACTAGAGTTAAATATTTTAAATTAGTACAGAGGATAATTAATACATGTTACTATTAATGCACCAGACATTAACTAAATGTAGGTATTGCACAGCTTGGACGTTTGTGTGTATATATTATTTCGTCATACTCGACACGGTTTCATTACAGTTTTGTTGCTATTGCATTAATGAACCAACGAAGTGAGTTCGCTGTTTCAACTCTACCATGTGGCATTTGTCTGTCTGTCTATCTGTTTGTTTAAGATTGCCACACGATAATGTTTCAATGCATAAACCAATGTTATTTTTGTATAACTTAACATTAATGTCCAACGTGTGTAGTAGAGTCTCCTAATGTTTTTGACATTGATTCTCCCAAAAGTAGAGCGGACGACAGGCAAAACTGTGAGGAATTGAATCGTAAAAATCCTTGTGAGTACCCAATTTAACAAAAACGAGACCAAAACCAGAGTATTATGTTCAGTTCTGGAAATTTTAAAGCTTTTGGACATCAGATCCTAAAGTTCTGACCAAAAGTTACTAAAAAAACGATAAATTCATTTTGGGAGTAAAGTTAAAGATAATTTCAATCAAATTCTAAATATTGTGACCAATTTTAGAAATTTTTAATTTTAGAACACCAAAAGAAATTTAAAAATCCATTACAGTTACTGGGATAAAAAGAATTTTAATCTAAATCTGAATGTAGTGTATATTTTTTACGAATTTTGGGGGCACCACAAGCCGAAATATATTGGTGGTGGTGGTGGTGGTGACGACGACGACGACGACGATGATGATGATGATGATGATGATGATGATGATTATGATGATGATGATGATGAATAAAAATGTGAGAAACGACATATAGGCACCCCCTCGTGATGTTTCTCTCGACTAACGATAACAGTCATCCTTACGAAGAAATTTGCTTACAGATTTAGAAAATTAAAATTTACTAATTTGATTTTACCTAAAAAAAAAACTCTTTAAAACACTGGAAGAATTTAGTGTTGATGATAAAGGTTTAACACTGATCAAGGAAACACTAACAGACACACACTCCAAGATCCAATCATTAAGAGAACTGTTGAAGCCTTTCCAGATAAGGGCCGGTGTTAAATAAGGAGATCCATCTCGCTGTTGCTCTTTACCTGTGCTTTGGAAAGAGTTGTAAGGGAATAGAAAATCTGTTATAACAAGAAAATATATACATAACTCAATCTATCTTGGAATCACTAAGAATAAACTATTAGTTAACTATTTAGCATTTACACATGACTTTGTTGTATTAACACAGAATCTAGAACAAGCAAAAATTAAGTTACAGTAATTGGGGATATGTGCTTCAGAAATGGCCTTACAAGTATACTTAAAAAAAAGTAATAATAAACAGACTATATCTCTAGCATTGCAGAGAGCAGATTCATTTCGAAAACAATAGGACAAAGTTCAAAAATATAAATACCCAGGGAAAATTATAACACCTAGACGCAACAGAAGAAGAAGGTATGAAAAGAAGAGTACAAAGGCTGGAAATTGCATTACATCTAACAGCGTACATTTATAACAGAAATCCGTAAGCAGAAACGCAAAAGTAAGATACTAGAAATCAGTAATCCGTATGTTCTGAAGCCTGATATGCACGTCAGTGCTTGGGAGTCTTTTCCACAGAAATAATATTAAAAACAAAATGAAAAATAATTTAACAAAAAGATTCTAAATTTAGAGTAAAACTAAATTAAGGAACTTCCAAAGATTTCCCTAAACTTTAAAATAAAAATTCAGGAGAGAAGATTAAAATTTTATTGATATAATGTAACAACACACAAATTCAATGTAATTTAATTTGGGTAGCCCCACGCTTTGGGAGCGCCAAATTATATAACATAACAACACAAATTTGATTTCATGGGTCTAATCGTAATAAGAAGATGATGCGTTATATAATTTTTAAAATTTGTCCATTATTTATTTTTTTATTAAACAAAATTCATTCATTTCGCATATTGAAATAATACTCACTATTAATAGTTTGTATGAACCATTCGCACAAGACTTATGGCTAACAAATTATATATAACATGGTAATGGTATGCATAAACCTTATCATCTAATCTTAATTAATTAAATATTTTGCTCTCGGCTTACTCATTGTGTGGTTTTCTTTGCAATCTCATATTATTTTCTGTAATTCTGAATTTACTGTTATTTTTAATTTATTTAATCTTATTTGACTTTCATTATTTACTGTTGCATATGCATTTTATTTTATCAAACAAAGACTTTATCAATTACTCTCATTTCTTTTTATTTAAAATCATATCAAAAAACCTTTCTCAATACTTTAATTGATTTTAATTTAAACTCAAATATTTCTCTCTTAGCATTTATGTTTGATTCAACTACTAATTCCTATACACGAATTATTATTCTATATTACAATCTGCTTTTACATTTATGTACATTTCTTTATGATTGATTAACTGTTCGAATGTTTTTCATTCTATGTTAATTACAGTCTTTCAATTGTCTGTAATTAACAGAAATGGTTTTTCATCACCTCATTTGATGCGATACTATCAGTGTGTCCTCCTCGGGTCCTCAGTCTGTGTCCTTCTCGTTCTTCTGGTACTCTTCCAGGATTCCACTGCTAGTGCTGTTTACTAGTTGTCTCGTATCCTCTCATGGATCGTATGTGAGTCCATTGAACCATTTCGTAGGTGCTCTGCTGTTCTGGTTAGACTTCTAGTTCGTCCCGTGACTCTCACTGTAGATTTAAAATAGCGTCGTCGACTGACATAGCCTCCTACGGCAACGGTTGAAAATAGAAGAAGGAACATTATTAGAGCGACCTGGTATTTATAGCCAGGTCGTGCAAAAGCTCAGGTCTGAACAATTTTCATCTTGTCAGAGTTTGTCGAAGCATCTTTACCCCCACTCTGGTTCAATTCACTAATTTCGCCTATCTTCGCGAATTACGAAGTCTGTTTCACACTACTCGATGCTCAATCGATCGCTAATTTTTATATGTTTACTATACGTAAATTACACTTCTTTATTGTAATTACAAAAAGAGCTATTCACTTTTTACTTATAGTAATTGCACTTTCCGTCACTTTGGCACGGTCTTTTAACCCTTTGTTCACCTTTGTTTTCTACACACTCTGGTGTCTTTTGTTTTACAATATCGTACATAGTTTTCTTATAATTAAAATAAAACATAAAATATATCAATACTTGACAAGGGTTGGTTACAGTTCAGGAACGGACAGGCTTCACACACACAAACAAAATACACGTGTACACAACGCTAGCGACAGGTGGGCCAGATATGCGTGTCCATGCAGGAATTCTGCTTTCCCTTTTCAAATACGATCCAGCTTGCAATCTGAATCATGTTTATTAATCAATATTTATTTATTTTTATTATTTATTTAAATTATTTTGGCAATGCACAGTACCGTAAATGGTTGTACTGTTGCAATATATTAAGAATGAAAAATGGAAGACTAATGAAATAGATATTTGAGTATCTAAAAACAATGAAAACAAAATTTGGATAGTACAAAGAAGTACAAAAAGCTTTAGAACAGATCCCAAATATAGACGTAGTACAGCAGAAGAATAAGTATAGAAAAATATTAGAGGAATTCAAGTTGTAAGCAAAGATCAACAGACAAGGGTGTCAAGGTAAAAATCAGTAAAATGCCAGAAGAATAAAGAAGATTAGAAGTAAAAGAACGAAACCTCCTGGTAAATGGGAAAAGAGCAAAATGTGAAACGCGATCCAAAGAGGCCTCAGTTTTGAAAAAAAATATGTATTTCGTTCAAAATAGTGAGTGATTTGTGCAGCTCAAGGAGTTTACTAGTAGGATTATTATCCAGAATCTGTTCTAATATCACTTAAATAAAGGCATATTCTATGTTTGGCACAGAAATTATCAAAACTGTTTCTAGTTAATGACCGAACTAATGGAACAAATTTTCATTGATAACAAAAAACATATCTTTGGGCTGAATATAGAAACAGATTACATAAAAAAAATTACAAAAATTATCCCTCTCTGTTTTATACAATAAAAATAATTCCCTAATTCCCTACCAGCACAATACTGCGAACACGGTTCACATAAATTTTCGGCGTTCAAAATTACGTATTAACATCGGACACACACACACACACACACACACACCCACAACCGAAACACTTCCCGAATATCAGCGAAATAAGCTTATTACATGTAACAGCTAAGCTCACTACTACACGTAATGTATTATAACGTTATTTGTATCGTTGATGAGCCCCTTGTTGAGTAGCACAAATATTTATAACGTTACAAATGTTTAATGGGTGTAATCGTAATAATAATAACAACGTAAAATTGTTTAAAATAATTAAAACATTTATTTATTAAAATTTCAAATTAAATTTCAAATTAAAACTTCATTATTATTGCATGTGTATGGGTATTCGCAGTACCCATACTTATTGATTACATACACGTAATATCGCATATTCCATACAAACATATAATACTCTTATAATTATAAATACATTTGATTATTGTATAATATGGCTCTCGACTTGCTCACTATAATTATGAGTAATTTATTATATTCTGAAATCTTTCTTTTTAAAAATAAATCTTATTGTTATTGCATATGCATTTGACATTTATATTAATTACCTTAGCAACTTTCTATTCTTTCAAAATTACATTTAAATATTTTCAATAAATTATTAATCCAAGAATTATGTTTTCATAATTCAACAATTTAAATTTAAATATTTTCAGTAAATTATCAATTAAAAAATTATGCTTTCATAATTACTATACAATTTAAATTTAAATATTTTCAATAAATTATTAATTCAAAAATTATGCTATAATTACTATACAAGACATTTACATTTACAAGTTCTGAATTACACTTTTAGAAATTATTGTCTTTCTTTTGACAATGTTTATCTGTCTTTGATTAAGTCTTTTGTTATGATGAATACATGGCTTTCTTTCACCTTAATTGTAGCGGTTCCTCAGCGTACCCTCTCCTGGTCCTGAGTCCTTGATGTTGTGAATCCTGCGTAGTCGTGAATTCCTGGATCCTTTCATCGTCCTCCGGGTCATCTCGGAAGTCCGATGACTCATCCTCTACGTCTGGAATTTATGCCATGTAGTGTACTGCTCCCTCGTCCTCCGTAATAGTCTCTGGCTGCAGCGGTGGTGTCACGAAAGTGATGATGTTGTCAAGCATCGCCTCCGGCTGCCGCTGTAGTCGAAAAAGAGTTGTTGCTGTTGGGCAGAGCCTCCGGCTGCCACTGTGGTTTGACAAGAAAGAGTTGAAGTCGTTTGCAGAGCCTCCGGCTGCCTCTGTAGTTGAACGAGAAAGAGAAAAAGGCTGATGTGCCTCGCGTATTTATAGTCTAGGGCGCAAAATTCATGTTTCGACAATTCTCTGCAGGAATAGGTTTGTCGTGGCTTCCTTTTACAAACACGATTATTCACACACTTTTTTCACTTGTCTTCGCAACATGGGAAGTCTTTTGCAAATTACCCGATATTCATCTGGTCGGTAATTTTTATGTGCACAACTGTGTTTAAACGGTTTCTCGTTATCTTAATTATTATGGGTTTTATTTATGTTTATTTTCACTGTATTCGCACTTTTTATTATTTTCGCACCATCTTTCATACACACGTGCGTCTTTATATTATACACACTGTGAAGTATTTGGTTTTGTGATATTTCATCTACATTTATCACCATTTAAATAATTCATATATTTATTAGCGTTTATTTAGGGGTGACGCTTGGCAGGAATCAACTGTTCTCACACACACACACACACACACACGTAAGATACACGTGTTCACACAGACGCAGCTGCGTGGCGTGACCCACCTGTTCAAGCATGCAATTCTGTTGTTCACTTTTACAGTTCAACCTGAATTATTATTATTACTAACAATATGGATTATTTATTTAAATTATATTAATTACTTAACTAATTGGGTAATTCACAGTACCCCAGTACCCTATACATTTGTACTGTTGCAGTATGTATATATGTATGTAGGTAGTTCAACTAATTAGCGGCCTCGGCACAATTCTGCCTTTCTGAACGTAAGGTGGAGCGACTACCAACGACTGAATTAAATCTCGTTCCACAGAATCCTACTGTTATTTTATAGTTAATTATAATAAATTAACTTTGCTTTTATTTAACAAAAACTGTAAGGAATTACAAACAAAATTGTCGCCGTCTTCATCAGCTTTATGATAAGAGATTATTACTGGTTTGTTACAGTTTCATAGCTGCTGATCATATACCGAATATACTGTCTGGCTCATCTAGGTTTGTAATACTTTAACCGTTTAGTAGATCGGGAGTTTGGACGATTTTCTGTGATTTCTCTAAGTCTTCATGAACTTGTTCAGATTAAATGGGTAAAAATGACACGTTTGGGGCCAGAAAGAATTTCTCGAGTGGGCAATTAGGGTGCAATAAAAATAAACATAAGAAGAGTATCTTATAACCTCCCCTATACCTGACACATCTGCCCACAGTCATTGTTGTAAGAAACAGTTCTAGTATTGAGCCGTTGCAAACTAACAGTTCACAATTCACGCGCAATAACAGGTGCGGGATTCACACACGCGCAAACACACATCTAACAAAAGAATAAGCGATAGCAGCAAGAATATTGTTTTATTGGTCTACACAATATACGTACACATGGATAATATACGGACGCGCGCGTTTCATTTTAACTATAAATGTACAGTATAGACGAACGGAGTCTCCCATCTACACGCATCACACTGGGCGGCGCGTACATACAAACACACATGCATTCGCGTCCTATCAAAACTAAATGGTAACAGTAAAAATATTGTTCTGTTGTCGTATGCAACTTAAAGTGAAGTAAGTGCTTGAAATAAATGTTTTTCTCTCATGTATATTAGGGTGTTGGTGACAGAGTAGTTAAATGTAGACATGAGAGGAATAGTGGGTACATTACAGAGAGAGAGAGAGAGAGAGAGAGAGAGAGAGAGAGAGAGAGAGAGAGAGAGAGAGAGTGAGAGAGTGAGAGAGAGAGAGTGAGAGAGAGAGAGAGAGGTGTAGTACGTATTTTTGTGCATTGTAAACGGCAAAGTGTGTGCGCGTGTACGTGATTTTAACAATGATCTATACAGACGTACCGGCTCAGTTTTAAGGAACTAGTTCTTCCGTTTCCAAAATGATTAGTGTAAGGCAATGCTTGCAGGCAGGAGAAAAGGCTGTAAAACTGTTCCCCAAGACTTCTCGAGGGTCACGTTCATTGCAGGCCTATTGTTCGCGCAAGGAACAGTTTGGGGCCCCACACGTATCACCTTTTGTCGATTAAAATATACAAAATGTTTTGACAAACGTCGGGAAACGATTCTACTTATTAAACTGAAGGAATAGCCCAATAAATATATAACGGGAAATGAACCATTATCCGTCGGTATGTCTCTGTGTATTTATTTTTTTAAATAATTAATTACCGTCGAACAAAATGAAGTGCGGAATTACCAATTTTATAGCAGCGTAGACAAAGTAATGGAGCTGCCATTTTTATGTGTCCTGCCTGTTGCTCTTTTGGATTGTCTGCCCTATACAAAGTGTTCTGCTTTTGTGGAGCCAGAAATTTGTTTAAAGGAGAATTTCTATTTTTAGCAATAAACAGATGAAGGGTTAACCGTCTTAACGTTTGTTTTAAAACGTATTTGGATTAATTCTAGGCGATTGAAATACATTTGACAAGTATGTGAAAATTCGAATAGCAACGGGGGAAGCGGAGACAGAAGCTACGGTAAAGATATAAAATGCAGGTAGATAAATGAAAGAAATCCTTCGAGTTAATGGAGACTGAAATTATGGGTCTACAACATGTATCGCAAGAAGTGGAGTTGGTGACTGAAAGCATGAAAATACTGGAAACGAGAACAATAAAATACATCGGCCCAATAATGGATATACAGGAAAATTAAAAATTAAAGAATAGTGCATATAACTGGTAAAGTGTCCGCTTTATAGAGCATCCTGTGGAACCGATACTTCAGTTAGAAGGACGTAAGTGAAAAACAAAGGAAAAAATTCTAGCGATGATGTTCGCGTACCGTGTTGAAATGGGTGGAGGCATGTGAAATCATCAAAAAATCATCAAAGAGGTAATGAAAATGGATAAGATTATGAGTGAAAATGTTAGAAAAATACTAGGGGTTTTGCAGTGTGTTACAAATACTGAGACGCAACAGCGGAGATGGTCATGTGACGAGAACGGGTGAACGAAGACAGGAGAAGGTGATTTGCTAGATGTGGAGGAGAACCACAGAAGGCATCGATATTCAAGAGAATATGGAAGAATATCGTAAATTTTCTATCATCCTGAAAAAGAGAGGGTTCAACTTGACTATGAAATATGATTTCTAATTCGATCAAAAACTAAGAAAAGATGTGCAACTTAATTGCACACGTGTCTTAGGTATAGGTATAGGTACACTGACGGTGTTAATGAGTAGACCTATAAAGAGAAACGGGATACAATATGGCAAGTTGGTTAAGCTGCTCACGCGTTGTAGACACTCTAGGAAAATTGATTTTGGTAGGCCAAGGAAAAGATGGTTCCTGCGACGATCTTGATGTCGCAACAAGTTGCGCACCCAAAGACTTGATGTGAAGATAAAGAACGCAAGTAATTAGTTCTGCCGTTCCTTAATCGCCAGAACATCTATCAGAAGGAATTAAGTAAATAAACAAAGGTAAAGGTAACGGGTCAGTTCTGGCGATGATATTCACGTACCATTGAAAAGCGTGTTGAAGCGGATGGAGTCTCGTGAAATGAACCTGCTGCGAAAAATCAAAGAGGTTATGAAAGTGGATAAGATTAGGAGTGAGCAAAATTAGAAAATACTAAGGGTGTTATAAAGTGTGTTGGAAATACTGAGACGCAGCAGCGGAGATGGTTCGGCCATGGACGAGAACTGGTGAAGATATGAACGGAGAAGGTGACTTACGAGATGGGGAGGAAAAGCACAGAAGATGTGGACGTTCAAGAGAAATACGGAAATAGTGATGTATCCAGACAAAGAGAGGGTTAACTTGTCTCTGCAAAATTAGATCGAAAATGAAGACATAAGAAAATATGTAGAAACATTTTCTGTCATTGACGGAGTTATAGTATAAAGAGAAACGGGATATATTGCAGGCTGGTTTAACTGCTCGTGCGTTAAGTCTTCTAGGAAAAGAGATTTGGATAGGCCCAGAAAAAGTGGTTCTTGCGACGATCAGAACAGGTTGGGAGCTCAAAAACGTGACGTGAAGACGAAGATGAAGATAACTGTTTGAACCCAAGCAGAATCTTATTAACTACTATCACCTTGTTAACTGCCTTCTTATCTATAGTATGTAGATATTTCATCTCAAACAGACCAAAATTGTCTCCTTCTGTTTTTAATAAAGTAGCGATAGCTTTTTATTAAGTAACAAAACAGAAATAATAATCCTTTGTGATTGGCTGGCACTTTGCTATAAACGATTTCTGCTTTATTATTATAAAACCATTTTTCTTCACTTTCTTACAATACAAAGGAAAGTCGGGCTGTTTGTTTTCGTAAACACTACTCTATTTCTCAGAAGCAATAAAGTCATAAGTCGTTTGAATTGTTCTCTTGGGTTTACAAAGCTAAAGACAATAAGTTTATCTTAACGGCAGTGTACTAAGAAATGAGAAATTGTTATGACAGACTTATTTTCAAAACATCATTACTGGCTTCCTTTTGTCTCCTCTTGAATAAAAATTTCGCTGTCCTATTAACACTTTTCGCTGTCGACAAAGATTACGTTTCTGCACATAGAGACGTGATATTCTGTTATTTAATTTCTAAAAGTAATGCGATATGCTGACACAAAATTCTTGAGACTGCGTATTTGCTAGAGAACTTCATAGACGTTTGTGACTCTAAATTTATTAATAATACTGAAAATACATATACCTACATACATACATATTCATCATTATGTGTATACGTAACTCAAAGTGTCTTGCAGCAGTTATATAATATTATGATATAATTTTAATAGTTTCTTCTGGATGTTGTAGGCTATATTATGTTTTTGTCGTTTCAATTTTTTTTACAACCCTCTGATGATACTGATGTGTTTCAGTGAAATTGAAACGACAAAAAGATAATACACTAAAAACACGTTTATCCGAATCGCGTTTATCCAAAAATCCGGTTTATCCGAAACAGTTTTTAGTAAATTTTAAAAATACACAAAAGCATTTTCCTGTCGCTATAATTTATATTTAATAGCGTAGACAAGGGAGTCCACGTGATATAAAGTAGAAAGTAAATAATCAGAACTAATTGGGATAAGAGGTATGCCTATTCCGAATTATCGATTTGTTCGGATTTTCTAACATAAAGTGTTATGTTCATATATTTTAAACATAAATTAACATACAGATAAATGTAAACATTGAAACTTCCCCTGCAGAACCTCTAACATGAAACGATTTCAAGACCGCGCAGCCAGCAAACGAGCTTCAAAGCTTAGGCAAAAAACTATGATTGATTACTGCACGAACAAGCAATAGGACTGTTCCAGTACTGTAGAAACTATAATTTACAGTGCGGTGCCGTTTTATAGTTTATTGTGTCACATTCACTGTAAGTAACTTTTAAATTATTATTATTAAATAAAGTTACTGTACTTAGGCCTACATATGTATTATTATTTAAATAGAAGTTTAGGTTTATCAGAAACGGTCGCGGTCCCATCAAATTCGAATAAACGAGTTGTTAGTGTTTAGGCCTACAACTTGCAAAAGAAACTATTATATAATATCATAATATTATACATATATATACGGTACTTTTAAAAATATTTTTATATTTTTTTATGTTTATATATATATATTTTATATATTATTTCGTTGATGGCTTTGAACCTAAACACCGACTGAAAGCACTTTAGCCCTATTATTGTAGTTTGTTTTATTTATTTATGTGATAAGTTTATAAATGAATAAATTCAAGAATACTCATGGTTTGAAACATGTAATTATCAAAATAAGACAAGAAGCCATCCATTCCCATATCACCGGCGAAGTTTGTTTTGAGTGATGACTGTTTTACATGGACGGGCTACCAGCCAGTCGCAATTCCCCTGACCAGCACAAGCAGGGGAAACTAATTCTGAAACTAAGTAAACTATCAAGCTGAATTTTTCTGTGGCCGTTGGGTTAATGGAGATATAACTACACGACTAGAACTATACAGTTTCACTGAAAAATAATGTTTGAATTACCATATCATAATAGAAAGGCTGTGGTTTTAGGGAATCAGTGACCCTTCCTCTTCTGAGAAAGGACCAGGTGGTTTTGCAACTGCTACGCTGGTGCTGGCCAGTTCTTAACAACTGTTATACAGAAAATGAATAATGTTTGCACACGACGCTTGCACAATGCATAATCCTCCATAAATCATATAGGCCTAAGGTAATGACCAGACTTGCGTCAGTGTGGTTCTGTCCACCGGACTTGGAGATTAAGCAGTGTTTCTTCTTTACATAGTTTTTTTCTTTAGCTGTGTTTAACTTAGTAGTAAGTATGGTTGATTATCCCTACTATCCCCATATCCCTATCTCTATTATCCCTATTATCTTATCCGAGATAGATAAGGCCTCAAAATTTTCAGCAGACAAGCTACTTAACGATAAACTCTCTTTTTTAAGTCCAACCGTCTATATAATACTGCCATTGATATCGAAATACGTACGGGCAATCGCGGTGCAGTGATGATCTCGGGCGATGACGATGCAGTCCGCACCAGGTCGCGACATGGCGTGAAGTGCTTTGTGATGCATGACAATAATTTTTGATTTTTTGACGACTTCTCCGGAAGGACTGGTGTTTTTATAAACTGATGTTGAGGATTTATTCTTGAAACGTGTTGTTATTGGAAGTTTAAAGAAGTCACAAGACGGTGAGTAACCAAGTGTTTATAAATACTGCAATTAAATAAGTAGGGTTGGTTTATTTTTTCTAACGAATTACGCTTGTCAGTAAAAAAATCTCGAGTAGGCTTAAGGGCACTCGTAACCGGCAGATCGATCAAAAAAATCGATTTTTGGTTTTTTGGTCTTTAAAAAAAGTCTTCAATATTTTCTATGTAATTTGATACTAAATTTATGTTATTACGCCTAATAATACATTTTTTATGATTTAAAAAACAATTTAGATCGTAGGAGAAGTTCTGTCAAAAGTGTTGATAACATTACCATTTTTTACAAACCTGTAACTCCCCTATAACAAATCGTAGAGACGTGCAGTTTTTAACATGATAATGTTTTTAGGCTGGAAGTCATTCCACAAAAACGTCATCGAAAAACGTAACGCTTCCACACTTTCGATTCCCCACAGTCTAGAAATCTTTTGTTTACAAAACATTATCATGCTTCGATGTTTCGGTTTCGTCGAAATTCTGTATGCGCGCGCGTGTGTTTAACATGATGATGTTTTTAGGCTGGGGGTCATTCCACAAAAATGTAACGTCATCGAAAATGTAACGCTTCCACACTTTCGATTCCCCACAGTCTAGAAATCTTCGGTCTCTGTCGTTTTAACATGATTATCTTTGTTATATAGTAAATATATTTCTTATATAGTAAATATTTGTTATATGCACATTATACGTTTCAAAAGCCTAAAAACATTACCATGCTTCGATGTTTCGGTTTCGTCGAAATTTTTACCATTGGAAAGGGAATTTTAATAAACATTCATTACCAATGTCTGTACTGTCTGTCATAAAGCCAATATTTGCTGATCTGAGTCATCATAATTTGTTAAAAACATTCTTCATGGTAGCACATAGAATGCAAGCGAGTCGCTGAACCATTTGGTTTAGAATAGATTGCCAAAAAATATATTTGTTGGACTGGATATTTTGGTTTTGGGTGTATATGCTGCTGTGTTGGTAATATAAGTAAGTGTCAAGTCTTACAAAAATTAGGGATCAAAATAGGATCAAATATGGTTAAATTAATGAAGAAAATTGACTTACAACGAACAGTTGAGGCAAAGACAGCAGCAGATGAATGATGATAAAGGTTAGACAGTCAACTATAAATGACGTGAAAAGAAAACTAGAGGAACAAATGGACACAACTGAAGATTCCGAGTATAGATCTGGACTATTTAAATCAGATAAAACAATAAAAATCTGTTTTGAAAATATTAAACGCGATTTTTTTTGGAAATCTATATTTTTTAGACAAATTACCCATTATTTCTGAAACTAAATAAACTATCAAGCTGATTTTTTTTTTGTGGCCGTTGGGGTAATGAAGATATAACTACACGACTAGAACTAAACAGTTTCACTGAAAAATAAAAACGTTAAGAAATTTTAAGTAGGCTTTTTGAATGCAAATGTTTTAGGAAACCATAAAAAAACTATAACAAATCAGGAAATTAAGATAGCCTTATAATTGTAATAGCGTTTGAAGAGCATAATGTGTTAACCTGCGTGGTAAAATTTCAGACTTCTATCTTCTACACGCTTGAGATAATGGTTCTCAAAGTTGATGATTTTAACATGGTAAGCATAGCCGGTTACGAGTACCCTTAAGTTTACACCTCGAGACGACCACAGATTGTTTACTGGTCGAAACGTTGTGTGATAAATTTTACGATAGTTCTTGTCCGACCTAACCCTTCTGATAAGAAATGAAATAGGCCTATACGGAACTTGCGATAATTTTGAGTTATTAAAGAAGATAGTATCAGCACTTGCAAATGATGATGGAGTGTACATTGCGTAAAGAGTTATCGAGTACAGACCTGGAGGAAGAACAGATGCAGGACGCCCCTTCCAATGAGGAGGATACTGGTATAGGGTTACCGAGATATTCCTTCTTCCGGTAAGCAATTAAGGAATTCTTACCCAATTTCTTACGTATTTACTTTCCGTCGGAAATGTTAATAAAACAGCCTATGTTGCAGAATATGAAGGGTACTTTATGAATGTTCCGCAAAAAGCGCCGTACTGTATGGCAGCACGCACAATAAGTGGCAGCATTTTAACGTATATTGAGTGTATTTGTGCTATTGACACAGAGTTCAACAATACAAAGGAAGGCGATTCTTAAAATTATTGTTAATCGATGGCACAATATTCTCATTACAAATTATAAGGTTTCAGACATTAGCCATCGGGAGTTAAAATTAAGAAACACGACGTTTCGCGCTTCTATAGAATCAGAGGACGTCTTCAGGCGAACAAAAATTTAATACAAAGATAAATCTATCACTAACAAATAGATATCGTTAAACTCCAAATCTTAGTTGAACAAATATATTGCATTTACGTTGCAACCACACGAGGAATCCTTTCTTGATAGAATGGTGAGTACTGTTTTATTATTATTATTATTATTATTATTATTATTATTATTATTATTATTTAGCAATATAAGGAGAAACTTTTTCGTAATGTATAATATAAGGAAAGTAATATAAGGATTATTTTTTTCTTCTAGGAGAAAGCGTTCCTGTGAAGTACTGAATAGACTAGTACAAGTCTAAACCTTGAAGTGAAAATAAAGATTAAGAAAACTGTTTGAAATAGTACCCAAATAGTACGTTGATAATTGCTGTATCGGGGGCGTATTTACAGGGGTGGGGGACGAACGGGACCCGACCTCTCCTTCAGAGGATCAAAAAAAGGTGACGAATTTTGTTAATCTCTGAATTTTTAGGCTGTTTTATTATTCCTTCAACTATGTACACTAATATAATAGTAACTCTTTTTAAATATGGAAACAGATTTATTGCACAGCAATTGCGATGTGTTTGAAATATGAAACATACGAAAGTCAGTTCAGTCAATAAGTAGCCTATCTTATAAACAATGTTTCAATAATGCGTATTTTTAATGTATTATTACAGTTTACTTTAATGTGACTGATCTCGGCCACTTAATGATAGTGTTACGACGGTCTACTCGATCGTCGTAGGTACAGTGGATAAACAAAATAAGTACAAGACACCAATTAAGTCACTAATCACAACTTTAATTTTTACAGTTAAACAGTTCGTAATTAACAACACTGTCTTTTACAACAAACCAAATAAAAATTGTTCACACGCAATAAAATGTCCACTAAAATTAAACACAATTGTATTACAATTATACCGTCCGATTATAAAACACCACTCTTAACTAATAACCACTTGAACGCGCACAGTAATATCGCTAGTATAACTCTCGAACCTCACGGTCAATAATTCACACTATACCCTGATTAACGAAAGAAAGTGACTGGCGGAGCGGCCGCGCGGCGACCGAGTTTGTAGTAAAAACATTCCACTTTATAACCTCGCGGAAACGTAAAATGCAGGGCGAGAAATGTCTAATGAACTGTATTTTAATCATCAATTAAAGACGTTTTTAACAAACTTTTCTAATTTTTAAAATCTCTTTTCAATAAATTTACATTGTGAGTTAAAGAAAAAAATACACGAATTTGAATTAAAAAATTAGGGTTTATCGTTTTTATTACGTAAGAACTCAGAGGTTAAGCATCGGAAAAAAATTTCTTGTAGACAAATGGTAGTCCACCTTCTTTAGTACAATATATCAAAAATTGAGATTCCTACGGTTAATATTAACGACGTTATTAATTTTTTCCGAATGTACTGTTAACTCCGTTATTAATAATTTTTTTCATTGTGTTTTTTCACAATAAACATAACAAAATTGTATTCATCAATACAAAGTGGTATGTAACCTTCAAATATTACGAAATATAACCGCAATCAGTTAATATGGGAAAATTAGAACTAACATCGCTCAACGGCGCGCGATCGAGTCAAGGTACAGTAACAGCCCAAAGAAAGTGGTGCATACGCTCACGGCTCACACATTGACACATAGCCAACTTACTACGAGTCACCAATCTCTCATAAGTATATACTTAGTTATCTGTCTACTTATTTAATCTAATCTTCTACCTGGAGATCTGTCAAAAACGTACATCTGACCAGACTTTTGTGGTTTAGTTGAACTACATGCTTTTTATAACAGTCTTGAATGATTGTTTATTACTCTTTTGCGGTATGGTATTTATTGTTTTCTTGTTAATAAACTGTTTTTGTTTTGTGATCAGCTTTAATACTACTAATTGAAGTGCAATGTAATTACTGGGAAATTGTTAATGCCATTCAAATTTCTCAATAACTAATTATTTAACTATGAAATATAGTTTACAGTTTAAAACTACCGAGCAAAGCTCGGTCTACCAGATATTGCATAATTATAACAGTATTTTACTGTTATAATGTAATTGAAATGTAAAAACAATTAGTAAATTTCTTGTTATTAGCATTGACAAATAAATAATAAATACAGTACGGTACTTACAAGTATTGTAGTGTTCTTCAGCTTTTATGGAATCCGCTCATAAAATATGTGTATAAATCATAAAAATACACTATTAAAACACTCTATAAAAAACACTTATAGCTGTGAGTTAGTAGTCTTCAAATGAAAGTTCTCTGATACCCTCCATTGGATCGTCATCACTATTATCATCTTCTGAACAATTATCATCCTCGGAGCTACTGCTGTCTTCCACGGATATAATCATTTCCTCCACAGCTTCTTCCATTAGTCCTTCGTTATTCCATGCATCGATAATAACTTTTTTGGTGTGGTCCACTACTTGCTCCCACCTCTCAGCAGTAATTCGATTAAATCCGTCTTTAGTCAGTCGTTCAACTTCTTTTAAAGTAAACATTTTGTTGTTTTCGGCAACATACCCCTTAACCTGAGCCCATATAAGCTTAATGGCGTTAAGATGGCAATGGTAAGGTGGTAGCCTTATCACTTTGTGACCTCTGCTCTCTATCAATTCATCAACAAAATACCTTTTGTTCTGGGGCTTGTGCCATTTCACTAATTCCAAAAGTTCTGATTTTTTCAAGTCGGTTGTAGATTGAATATTTTTCCTATCCAGCCATGCAAGTATGTCAGCTTTTTTATCTTTGCTTGTGGGAGCTTTATCAATTTGCTTAGAATGGTAGGGAGCATTGTCCATGACTATTACTGCAGGCTCTTCTAGGTTATTTAGCAAAGTTTCAGAACACCAACCGAAGAATTTGTCGTGATCCATATCTTCATGGTAGTCACCGGTTTTTTTCGATTTAAATAGTAGAAGGGAATTTGGAACAAACCCTTTTGAAGAACCTGCATGACATATTATTAATCGTTCATCTTTCCCTATAGGTGTTAACATTGTCCCCTGAAGTGACTCATCAGTCCATCCTTGTTTCAAACAATGCCCAGCATTGACCCAGGTCTCATCGAGCCAAATTATATTATCGAAATTCTCGTCTTTGATTTGGCGAAGAAAACGACACCTCCAGGCAGCGACATCGCTTCTCTCCATAATCACTTTTCTGCCCGAAAAATTTCTCCACGTAAATCCTAAACCTTTTAGCACGTTTCTTAGCGAAGACAGACTGCCATTAAACAGCTCTTCATTTTCCAACGATGATAAAAGTTTTTTCAAAGTGGGATATTCTTTTCTTATGTAATATTGATATACATGTCTTCGTATAGCGTCTTCCTGAAAAGTGTCAAGTTTTGTCACAGTTTTCTCCCGTTTCCTCTGTTTGCCCGGAGTTGAAAGTTGGCTATTACTGTCATCTTGTATTTCTTTCAATTCTTTTTCCTTGCAAACTCGCAGAACTGTATTTTTATGTATTTTCAGAGCATCTGCAGTTCGCTGTATTGCATTATTAACCGGAATCAAAGGACCTTTGTTCGCCTTTTCTCTATCAAAATATTCCCGCACTTTGCACACAATTTCTCTTGACTGTCCTTTCATAGGTACGCCTCGGCCCGAAGTTTGTCTTTTCTTTGGAGTTCGAGTCCTAGGTCTTCCCCTATGTTTCCTTGGTTCAGCCTCGTTACGTTGCTCCATGCTCAGCCACCGAAGTATATTCACACAAAATAACTTAAAAACACGTCAATTTATAATGAAAGCACAAGAAACTAACACTTAAAATCAAGATAACCAACAACCGGACATCACTCAACCACCACATCAACTAAACTGAAAGCTGGAAATTTCCCTTACCCATAGTGTGCGTATAACGGTTCAGTTTTCCTGGAAGCGTGTGCTATTTGTAGACATAAAGGAGAAGCCGAGACGCTGTACGGGAATGACGGTAGCGCGCGAATAAAATGGGTCCAATAGGTTCTGACTGTACTTCCGCCGCAGAGCGCCACACATTGCTCTCTGTGAAATTCACTTTATATATTAATCCATTGTAGTATTCCTATCACGTACAAGGTGTAAGTTGTATATGTCTTCTACATTTAGTTATCTAAAGAGAGCGTCACGCAAATCTCATTCGTGTACAACTTTTAACAACTGAGTTAACAGGACATTAGAAAAAAATTAATAACGTCGTTAATTTTAATCGTAGGAATCTCAATTTTTGATATATTGTACTAAAGAAGGTGGACTACCATTTGTCTACAAGAAATTTTTTTCCGATGCTTAACCTCTGAGTTCTTACGTAATAAAAACGATAAACCCTAATTTTTTAATTCAAATTCGTGTATTTTTTTCTTTAACTCACAATGTAAATTTATTGAAAAGAGATTTTAAAAATTAGAAAAGTTTGTTAAAAACGTCTTTAATTGATGATTAAAATACAGTTCATTAGACATTTCTCGCCCTGTATTTTACGTTTCCACGAGGTTATAAAGTGGAATGTTTTTACTACAAACTCGGTCGCCGCGCGGCCGCTCCGCCAGTCACTTTCTTTCGTTAATCAGGGTATAATACTGCAACTTAAGGCCCCTGCCGCCATGTATTTATACCTGCGCTCACAGACCAGGATGTTCCTAATCGCGTCTTTCCATCAAAAAATGGAAACAACAATCCCCTGGCGGTATTAAAATCCACCGAAATAAAAGCTTGAAACCCAAATTCTCTTCGTGAACGACCAACCTATATTCGCCACTTTTGAAGACAATCTCTAGCGAGCAATATACATTTTACATAAAATAGGAAAACAATATAACTGTAACATATCTGAATCAAAGCCAATGAGGAGATAAGAAGTGATTTAGATAGTTTTCCAGCTAATGAAAGGATTAACGAATACAGAAGAAATTGGATTCAACACATAGATAGAATGGAAGAAAGTAGAACACCGAAGGTAGCGAAAGATTACAACCCTAGAGGTAGAAGAAAAGTTGGTAGACGTAAGAAAATGTGGACTGTGGAATTGGAACAGGCCGCTAAAGCCTAAAACCGTTAAGACGAAGATGATGATGATGATGATGACAATGTTGATATTCCAGTTCAAGCAGACCACACCCGTCCCTTTTCTTTTAATAGACCAGCGTTAGCTTTTATTGATTAAAATCAGGTCATAAATGTGGGAATGGCTGGCACTTTGCGATATAAACAATTTCTGTTTTATTATCGTAAAATCATTTCTCTTGGCTTAGTTTTAATATAAAATAAAGTCAGGCTGTATTTTCTGAAAACACCCTTCTTCTCAGAAGCAATAAAGTCAGTCGTCCCACCATTGATCCCCTCGGGATTATAAAGCTAAAGACGAGTTTATCTTAACGGCAGTGTATTGAGGGTTCAGAAATTGTTACGGGAGATTTATTTTTAAAACATCGTTACTGATTTTCTTTTGTTTTCTTGTGAATAAAACGTTTGTTGTATTTCATTTACAATATTTATCGTTGACAAGTCTTCTTTTTCTGTACACGCAGACCTGACACTCTGCTGTCTGACCTCTTACGAAGTCATAAGATATGATGATGATAACGAAGTATAATACGCGGACCAGCTGTGCTACCGAGACGCCTGAAGAGCGGGGGGGGGTCTACTGACTGATAACGCGTGCTTGTGTTGGTGCGGTATTACTGGTTCTGTAAACATTGTTCAGTATGCAGTTTACACTTTCTAAACTAACATTTTTATTGGTAGGTAACAATGATCTGAAAAGTGTAAGCAATAAATGAAACAGGCATAGATAAAACATAATGGCAATGTGCAATCAGATATACCGTGTGAGAGCCAGTGTTAAACGTATTTTAAATGTGTAGTAGTACCGTGATACGTGCAGTGGAATGGCACACGTCACCGCATTCCTTGTTCGGTTGCAAAGGCGAACTACTGATAGTAGGTGATCCACGGAATTTTATACGTAGTACTCATGCAATTCCTTAAGCTTTTACGCCCGGCCATCAACATTGTTAAAATTTTTGTTATTATTACCATACGGGCTTTTAGGCCGCGGTCGACTGTTATTGTGGACAGCCGTTTCGGCCCCACCATCTGAGGCCATATTCAGTGTCGAAAAATGTTTGGCAAGGTGTACACGCCAATTCACCCCTCATAGAAGTACCTGATGACGCTTTGCCAAACATTTCCCGACACTGAAGATGGGCTCCAACGGGGGGCCAAAAGATCTGTCCACAATAACAGTCGACCACGGCCTAACAGCCCGGATGGTAATAATAACAATAATTTTAACAATGTACTACTTAGGAATTCGTACCACCAGATTTTGTTTTATACTGTTGAATTGTTTTTATTTGGTTATACTTTTATTTGGCAGCTTTGAATCCAGACCCTGGATGAAACCCAAATGAACCGCAGCGTTCAAACACAAACGAGTCTGACTTATTAATGTGGCTGCAACAACCCTTTGTCGCACACAATAACATTCCCACTATGTACGTGAGTTTTACTGGCACCGTAGACCGTTTTCTTGTGCAATATATTTAAGGAATTTATTGAATAAAGACCAACTTTATTGGTAAGGCAGAAATTTCGAAGAAAGTTAAGATGACCGTTTTCAAAAACACGTGTGAAACTTCTTACTTATGGTGCTGAAACCTGGGCTCCAACTAAGAAGCGTCTAGATTCTCTCCAAGCTATGGAGATGAGATACGTCAGGAAGGCTGAAGGAAAGACAAGAAGAGATCGAGTCAGAAAAACTACTATAAGAGTGAGTCTTAAGACAGTACCTTTGAAAGATCAAATTCAGAAAGCACAGTTGCACTGGTTTGGACATATTAAGAGGATGGACGGGGATAGACTTCCAAAACAAATGTACGAGGTAAGAATTGCTGGGAGAAGAGTGACTTGGGAGGACAATGTGAGGTGCTCTCTGCAGGGACTGGGGAGTGGAGTGGAATATAGCCAAGGACCTGACCATGCAGAGATCACGGTGGCGAGACCTTTGCTCAACCTCTACACCTTGCGGTAGAAGAGGATTGGATTATGAAGAAGAAGAATTTATCGAAACTTCATTATTACAGTGTTACCCATACCATGAGACGTTATTTCGTTTAAACTTATTCTCATGATTATGGCTTGTTATTTCGTATTCATTCTCTTTATTGATTTCGAAACAACCGTCCCATCGACTTCAGATCTTCTCGCGTTCCGCACCTTATATACCTGCAATGATTTGCTTTATGTGCTCCAATTATCTGTGATGAATGCTTTCCATTTTCCTGTGAATCTGTCTCTTCCTGTCTATAGCGCCTTCAGTGGCGTAACAGCCGGGCCTGCAGTTTAAGTAAAATCAGATTTCCCCGGATGTCTTTAACATCAAAAACACATACGCCAACACTTATTTTTTACTGTTATTTTTCCAGCTACTAATGATGTGCTTTGAGAGTATAAATTATTTGGTAACTGCACAACAGAGCCAGATGCACAATTCCAGTTACGAATGCACAGAGGCCAGACGAGAATTGCATTTCAAATAATGTTACGAAATACAAAAATCCGATTTTTGTAAAACAAAATGTCTTTTTATCGAAATATTTTTCTTTAATTTTTTGTGGCAATATTAGTCCTATACTAAAATTATTTGCAAATTTTAAAGCTATAAGCAAATTACAGAAAGTTTTAAAGGCGAAATAGATTTTAGATTTGTTTAAAAATGAGATTAAATAATACAGTGTTTAATAAACGCTTTAATATACTTATTAAATAATATGTTTAATAAAGTGTAAGATATAAAATTTAATATAAACATTCACTGACTTCATGAATTTACATTTAATAAAATTTGTAATTTTTGCTGATACATATAAGTTTACTAAACGACAAAATTATAATTGGTTACTAGTGACATCTGATAATCAGTATTTTTTTTGCATTGATGAAAGATATAAAAGATACCAAATAAAAAACCAAACTATTAATTCAAACAAAAGTTATAATTTATTAATTGAATTGTTCTTCAATATTAACTACTTCTGTAAGTAAAATTTATTATTGTATTTTCACCTGGCGTACGTTTCACTGATTATCATCAGAGGTTTATAAATGAATTGACAAATAATCGAATTGATTCGATTTTAAATAAAAAATAACGAATAACGAAAACCTGCAAGAAATATTGAACAGTTACGTAGAAAATAAAGCTTTATTAATTGAGTATACATCATACGAGGATCAGTTGAAAAGTTCGCGGAGCGACATCTATGGCTCAGTGGTAGAACTAAAATTTTTCGTGTGCTGCAAAACGTACATTTCGCCTGAACACCTGTTCATTTCCAGACATATCTGTCAATTTATTCACTTTTTACCAGTTTACTAGTGAAGAATCACACCACGATGTATTTAGTTGTATTTAGTATTTAGTTGTAGGAAGAACTTGATAATGGTTGCGAAACCGAAAGGGCTCGTTCGAAGAAAAAGTGTATATAGCAGGGAAGCAACAAAATTTGACAAAATTACTATTAGTCTGAAAAAAAAATAAACTGGAATCTTCTACTAATTGTTTAAAGATTCTAAAATTTAGATTTTAGAGCATACAAAAATTTGAGAAATTTACGGTTATCTTCTATTTTTTCATAAGTGTCCGGACTCTACTTTGGGAATCACTGGAATAGGCAATTATGCGTAAACCATGGATTGCAAACGGTGACGAAGTAGAAAAATAAGAAGATAAAGAAGAAGAAGGACTGTAAATATTGTATTAAATTTTAGAAAAAAATTTTAGTCATCCATTTTAAAAAATACAACATACTGTATTGTAATTTTTTAATACACGGGCAAGCACCACACTGGACGATCTTTTAGAAGACAGGAGTAAATATAATGACTTTGTGGAAACAAAATAGACAATTATGCGCAAGCCATGGATTGCAAAAGGAGAAGAAGAAGAAGAAAAAGAAGAAGAAGAAGAACAACAACAACAACAACAACAACAACAAAGGGAAGAAGAAGAAGAACTGTAAATAATGTATTAAAATTAAAAAAAAAATTACAGACATTGCACAAATGCAATGCACAGAGAAGGGCTTTGAAAATGCTTCAATAAATCTAAAAAATATATATATTTATGTTCATTCACCAATCAATGAATTCATTCTTCATTCACCAATGTACAGATTATAAGTTAAATGTAGTCGCATTCATAAGCGAAGTTTTATATGTGTACTACGTTATTGACAACAAAGAAGTAGTTTCTATGGAAACTCACCGGTTCCCATTTTCGATCACGCATCAGCGGTCGTTTTCAAATGTGCGACACGTCCTTATAAACATTTTCAATGTTAACATTTTAGTCATCGCAGGGTTAATTTAAAAAAATACAACGCATTGGCTATACTAAGTATCGGCAGTCGTTTTCGTGCTGGACTAATGGGGAAATAAAATAAACAAACATAAACTATACAGTGCACTATAACACAAGTCACAGTGTCAGGAAACTAGTGTCACGTAAAGTAATAATTAATTACTACACCTACATATACATACATACATACACATATATTGTGTATAGATGTATGTAAGTAACTCGTTGAGTTTCCTGCAGGTCTCTTATGTAATATCTTCAAATAAATACACTGCAAGTAGGTTTATTTTCATCTGACGCACGTTTCACAGAAATTATTCTGTATCTTCAGGGGTTTGTTTGAATTGTAATTGAATGTTTCGCTTACAATGCAGCTAACGGATAATCGAAATAACTACGATTCTATTATAGATTGTTTTAATGTTTATGTAGTAGCTATTTATTATATATTTAATGTTTATTTTATTGTTCTAATACATGTATAATTTTAAATAAATCGTCTTGTTTTTATTTGTATTTGTTTTTTTTAATTAATAGATTATTATTATTATTGTGTTTGTAAATATTAAGATTTCCCGAGATATTCATTTTGTTACCTTTTTGTACGTTTTTAATTAATTTGACATTTTGAATGTCTGGAAATTTATGTTTATTGTTTAAACAGTGTCTGGCTAAATTAGATTTGTACATATTAGGTTTTAGAAACGCATTGCGATGTTGAATACATCTCTCGAACAGTTTTTTCTTCGTCTGACCCACGTAACATTTATTGCAATCTGGACATTCTATTTTGTAAACTCAATTTTTGTTACAACTGGAATTACAATATAGCGAAACATTCAATTACAATTCAAACAAACCTCTGAAGATACAGAATAATTTCTGTGAAACGTGCGTCAGGTGAAAATAAACCTACTTGCAGTGTATTTATTTGAATATACAGTATTATACACATACATGTAAAATTTTTCTTGTTATTTTATATTATTATTAATAAAAAACTTTTAACAAGAATATATTTTTTATAATTATAAAACTATCATTTTATTACTGAAAACTACGATTAAACGAAAACAAATGAGCTGACTTCAAACGAACTGCTTATGTACCAAGTAGAGGTGGGCCGATATACCTGTAATAGGTATTTTCGAACGATATTTTTGTGGAACGGATGTAACAGTGACTGAAAAGTTGAAATACCTGTTATTCGCGGCGACGCTGTTCCGAGTCGAGGCACGCCCTACTACACACACACACACACAAAGTAAGCAAGTAACAAGTAAACGAATACGCCAAGGCCAAATACTAGGCGTACAAAAATATCGCTGGTACGCAAGGAACAACCAGTACACGAGTATTTCAAATACTAGGTATTTCAAATACTAGGGGTATCACCGATACACAAGGAACAACAAGTAAACGCGTATTACAAATACTAACCGTATCAGAGGAACAGTAGTATTTTAGGAACAAGTAGTATCAAGCGTATTTCGAGTATTTCGAGTAGGAACTAGTACGAAGCCACTTTTTTTTCCTGAATACTTCATTCTGCGCAAAGAGACGAAGCTGTTTTTAATAAAGGAAAAAATTCATCCTGATGTTACATTTATTCTCGTGTGATATGCAGATATATGATAATACAGATCATATGCTAATAAATTATATATTATAGTAGTCACCAACTTGTAACTAAAACCGGTTCAGGTTGTGAGGTAAAATTTTATGTTTTTACTCATAAAAAACTTTGTCGTTAGTGAAATAGTTGTATTTAATTATATTGTGTTATAACCTATAGATTGCCTGATGTTGAAAGGCTATATTATACTTTTTATTAATGGGATTTTAACTTTACTACACATCTCACGTAAATGATGAGATTGTTGTAATGGACATTTATGCACTTTATCTAGTCCTGCTCCTTAAATGTCTGAACGAAAAACACGATTAACATCAAGGAAAGTGCAACAGCTGATATTTTTGAATGCGAATTTAAAATAGTGTTTGAATAACTGAAATCCCAGTATTTTAAAAACAATTCAATTGTTTAATTTTATTTATAATGTGTTAAGAGATGCAGATTGTAATGTAAATAGGTATGACATTTCATGACTTGTATATTCTGTGTACATTAGTGAATGAATCTGAAGATTATCCAGGTATGTAAAGCATTTAATTTACTTTTTTTGTTGCTTATTATTTATAAGTTTTTATTTATTTATTTATATTTATTTTATTACAGTTTTTTTATTTGTAAAATTTTGTTTATTCTCATTCAATCTTGTGGCTTACTGTTATGTTTTTATTTACACTGTGTTTCTGATGTTTTTTCACATTATTTGTTGTGGTATTACGTGTAGGCCTACTCTAAATTATTTAATTGCCCCGAGTTTCGCAACTGATTTGTCTAACCAATGTTAGTTTGTTTACTCCTAGTGAAAACTTAAATTGGTATTCCCAAAGGGAGATAGGCCTATAAATTCTCTTGTTTCTTATTTTCTTTTAAACAGTAATAGTTTAATAAAGTCACAGTGTAAAGTAACATTGTTAATACTTTTAATTTTAATTTATTTCTTATAACAAATTATATAGTATAGGTTATATAATATCTTCAAATAAATACACAGCAAGTAGGTTTATTAATAGGTTTATCTAGGTGAAAATAAACCTACTTGCAGTGTATTTATTTGAAGATATTACATTGGAGACCTGCAGGCAACTCAAAACGAGTTACTTACAAAGGATAATATAGGTTATGTATAATTAGTATCTAATAACAGGTATTTGTACCTGTTACTTTTTTGGAACTGTATTTTCATACCTATTATTTAAAAATAACAGTTTAGCCCACCTCTACTAGTACCAAGCCAAATATCGCCTAATACGATGACTGCTACGCATTTCTAGTAATCTGATACAACTACGGTAGAATTTGTCGCTTGGACTCTTGGTCAAGTTAACCGCAACGCACTGTCTTCTATACATTGCTACAAACCTGATAGAAATCGAGCTATTTTGCTCAAAGAGTAGTCCCAATGAAAGTCTCGATTAACACTATCTACTGCGTGTTGCTATCAGCCTGATACAAAACACCGTTATTGTGCTTCATAAACGGTTTCAAGCGTATATTATATCACAATGGTTTCTGTTACAGCAATCGATACTCCTACATGCTGCTAATAACCTGATACAAATTGACAATTTTCCGTCTCGGAATTCTTGTTCCGTTTGCAGGGACGAATACCACTGCATGTAGGTAGGCAGTATAAATTTATTTGCTGCCGTCCCACAAATCTCTGTTTGGGGGAGGGGGGAGGTGCCATCATTATATTCCCTCTTTGGTTTTAAAGTACGCACTAGTGTTCTGTTTAAATCCAAACTTTGCTACATTCGCGTGTGCTCTCTCGTTCATTTGCCAATTAATAGGAACAGAATTAATCTTCCCTACCTGCTTTGATGATATTGCATCATGATTTTTGACGTGAACTGGTTCTTCATTCTTCAAAAATGAAGTTTCCTCCACAACGGACCTCTCTGGCTGAAGTGTGTGAACAGTATCTTCTCCTTCACTACTATCACAGTTATTGTCGGAATCACTAGAATGTCTCGATTCCTTGAATAGGCTGCCTCGGTTTCTGGAACCAACCTACAATTCGGTATTAAATGGACAGATCTACATTTCTCAATTTGACCTGGATTGTCCACATCTAAAATCTCTCGATGATTCACTAGCACTATTGACACTAGTGGTACTGACACCACTAAACTTCCACATGCTTGCGGTTGCGCATTACTAAACTACATGGTTTGAATGAACAATCAATTTTACGGGTTTTACCTATAATAGTTTCCACTTTAGCTTCTTTTTCTTTTTTAAATTTTAAATATTGTCTGCACTTAGTCGCTTTCTTCCGTCAGCCATGTTCTAAAGATTCACACTAAAAGCAATGCTTGTAATATTTTTAAAATTCTTTAATATCTATACTGATATTATAAAGAGGGAAACTTTGTTTGCGTCTTAAATTTTAATTCAAATTACGTTAGAAAACTTTTACCTATCGCGTCTTAAATTTTAATTCAAATTACGTTAGAAAACTTTTACCTATTGCGTCTTAAATTTTAATTCAAATTACGTTAGAAAACTTTTACCTATTGTAAGATCAGTCTGATAGATGAACATGAACGACAGACACACACGTGGTATGACGGTACGTTAGAGTAACAAAATTACACATAAATTAGAATTATTTAGTGTAATTTTCTGCGTCGGATAAAAATGGAAATAAGTATCGTCAAGTAACCTCAAAACTGTGTCCATTACACCGTGTTGTGTTGAAGGATGTTTAAATATACTTTTTACGATGAATACCAGCCAATAACAAACCACGTGCACAAAAGCAAAAACCACATGCACGAGCCATTTATACGGTGCCGGTCAAGGTTGGGTACGAAATTAAGCTACTCAACATAATACTAACATATGTGTACGTCACAGTCTATGACTGTTAGCAGTTAGTGACGTCTATTGACATTCACTCACGTCAAATTACAGAGTCGGTAAAGGATGTTCTAAATTTGAATGTAAACGAAGTGATAGTTAAGTAATCAATTAATATAATGGAAGTATCACATGGATAATGCATGAAAGTGTAATTATGAAGAAAACGATGTAGCCTACTTCATATACATATCAGAAGTAAATGACAAACTATTCTCTTTAAGTAATAAGCCTAGTTACTATACAAAATATATATATTTTTAAAAGTTTCTTATCGTAGTGGGACGAAATGGAGCGGCATTTGAAACATCTCTCAGGTATAAAAACAACATAGTGGCCGTCAAATTTGACCTTTCCAAGATTTGCCGCCCATAGGCAATAGCCTACTTTGCCTACGCATAAATCCGCCTCTGAGTCTATATCTTGTATTGGATAGTTGGATTAGTATTATAATTGGATTATTATCAAAACATTTGTAATTTACAAAATAAAAAATATATTTTGTTAACATTTTTTTATTATTAATAATATAAATTTTGATATATATGTGCGTGTGTGTGTGTGTGCATGCGCGCGCGCGTGTGTGTGTGATAATTATATATTGTAACGTTACAAGTATTTCAAAAATTACGCAAATACATTACCATGTACTCAACGCGACTATGAAGTGTATTACACCGGCCAGGTCGCAGGATTTTTTTTCTCGTTGCGTCAAGTATATGTAGTTGCACAATAATTAAATAATTTCCAAAGAGGAGTGAGATGTTGTTGACATGAAATAATTAATTAAAACCGTTTCAAAATAATCATTCTAAAATTTATAAATGTTAATTGAAAATATTCAAATATTAAAATTTCAAATCTTTGATAAATAAAATATTCTCTTTTATAAGTTTACATAAAGTACCATATAACCTTCTCTGCTTTCATGACATATTAAAATAAATAACCATATAATCTTACTAGCTAAACAGACATGTTAAACAAATTATCTAAACTCTTTTAATTTCAGTGTGTCTGACTTTTACTCCAATTTTTAAATAATAATAGCAACTCATATGCAAACAAAAATAATATAAACTCAGAAATAAAATTACTTGTTGCTATAAACAAAATAAAATAATAAGATTTACTTTCAACCTATTATTTACCTCTACTGACACACCCAGATTTTAACGTATAGCAGAAGATCAGTATTTTTAAAATTTTCTTATTCAATTAATTTATTTACTTTAACTACTATTTAAATTTAAAAATTGAAGTCTTTATTGTTCATGTATAATTTTCTTTTTGAAAGTTCTTTTCACCAACAAAAAAAATATAATTGTTTATTCATCACCTGTGTACATTTGCCGTTCCCGTTGTGTGTGTGTGTTGTGTGTGTGTGTGTGTGTGTCCTGAATCCTGAGAATTTGATGATGATGATGATGATTATGCTGATGCTGTGTTCTCTGTCTGTACGGGTTGTTGTTTGTGATGGTCCAGAGTTCTTCCATACGTCTTGGTGTGTGTGGTCCTGATCGATCGGCAAACCGGCAGCGTGACGTTGTGTGAAGATTCCTTAAGTCTGAGACCGCCCCAAAATTGACGGTGGTATTTATACTGGACGGCAATCTGACAGGTCCAGGACTGTTTTCGACCTGTTAGATATTGTCACTTCGTGCAAAGC
Organism: Magicicada septendecula; assembly: GCA_034769895.1. Classification (NCBI taxonomy): domain Eukaryota; kingdom Metazoa; phylum Arthropoda; class Insecta; order Hemiptera; family Cicadidae; genus Magicicada; species Magicicada septendecula. Next base: position 62,354,875 of record CM068367.1, on the reverse strand, counting down.
GTCCTTTTAATTACAAATCACTTTTTGGTTCATTTTCGCGATTTCGTAAACATACACGTAGCACGAGCGATATCATCGTTTGCGTAATTTTTTCCTGGTCACTCACATATAACACACTTATTAATTACCATTTAATTATACTAGTAATTAACATTAAATTACCCAGCCTCTTTATTATTGCACATTTTGCAATAATTTTTATATCACCATATTCATTAAAAATTCCTTAATGTAATGGTGTCTTTATAATTTGGGTAAGTCTTCGTTCACAGGTTTAAAACGTATTAATTAGTTTATTTTTATCCGGTTAAACCTGATTACAGCCGTACGCACCACCCCCTATTTTCCTGTCGTAGCTTGCGTTCACACACACAAACACACAAACGCTGTATTCAAGCGAGGGGCAGGTGTACGCTATCTGACAATTCTGAGCCTGCATAATATTGTTAAAAACTGTCATCATATACTTTCTATGTTAAATATTTACAAACATACCGCCCTGGGCAAATATGCAAATATATGTATTGTTGCAGTATATTATATATATATATAATTTATTTAATATTTATAAATTTTTTACCTTAAGATGTTTTATTCCCTTATTTGCTACATGTTTCGGGAAACGTATTGTTCCCATCTTCACCCTTCCTGATTTTATATCTTGTGGAGTATTTGTGTTTTGGTTGGTTGTTGTTATGGCTTTCTGTTGGTTTTTGGTACTTTATACTGGTGTTATTGTGTGTGGTTGTGGTATATATATTAGCTTTTGGAGTATTTTCTATGTTGAGTGCTTTGAAAATTGTGTTATGTTTTGTACTGATTTGTATTTGTTCAGGAATTAGTCTGTTTTGTGTTTGTATATTTGTAAATTTTCCCATTTGTTCATTATGGTGCCTTTGTGTGGTATGTGTTTCATTAGTGTCATGTTGGTTATGTCTGGGAATTCATGTCCTGTGTTTATTGCATGTGTGGCCAAATTAGATTTATATATTTCTGGTTTTTGTAGGCTCAATTGAAATTTACTGTTTTCACCGAAAGGGTTTTCGCAACGTTTCGGCTGAATCGTCTCTGCTGCTTCAGGCTGATTCTTCCCCGGTCTGTGCTAGACAGGATCTATATTTAATCTGCCTTGGGAATGAAGAAGCGCGTTTGCATTGGTTCGCGAACAACACGTGTCTGTTAAGCGATCGACTTGTCTCAACGTGGTATATTAGGGGTGCTGCAAACATGAAGCGCCGGCTTCCAGACTTCATAAAGTCGTAGCCGTTTGCTGAAATGGTCCGATCTTTTTCAGTTTCAATTGCTTCTCATATGATGCGTTTTATATCAGTTCCGTAAAAGCCAGTAGGGTTTGAAATCGGTGTTATGTCCAGTCTGGATTGTTCAGTAGGCAAATAAAATAGTTTTTAGTCACCCTCTACGTCAAGCCTGCCTTCGCTGATGTGCTGGGTTATGTGACTGTTTGACTGGCCGATGTAGAAGCGGTTGCAATCGTTATAAAGTACCACATGTACCCCTTATCGTTCTAGGGCAGCGTTTCCCAAACTTTGTTAACCCACGGCACACTACAAATAAATAGTCAGAAGCCGCGGTACACTATCTCCCTCTACATACCGACCACCTCACCAACTGGACCTTTCCGTGATGTCTTTAAAATCACACTGCAGCGTAATATACCATAATAATGAATGTTACTTACTTACCTCAGTACTACTTGTAGTTTCCCAGATATGTCAGTGGACTTTTCCAACTGTAACGCAAATTTATCAACAAACTTTGATTTTTGTGACTTGTAAAATTACAAAGAACTATTGAAACTATTAGCGCAGACTAGAAGACAAAGAAATACGAAACAATCGACAATATCGAAAAGGTGGACAACTTTAAATACTTGGGAACCATATTAGGAGAAAACGGCACAGAAGAAGCCGAAATCCGGAACAGGATAGTCCAAGCCAATAAAGCGTATTTCGCCACATCAAATATCATCAGATCCAAAGACATCCACAGAAACACGAAACTAAGGATATACAAATCAATAATGAGACCCATCCTAACCTACGGCTATGAAACGTGTATCCTGAACTCTAAAGCAGCAAACACTCTCCATATCTTTGAAAGAAAAACATTACGAAGAATCCTGGGACCAGTTAATGACGTACACGGCTGGAGAATAAGATATAACTTTTAATTGTATCAAATGTATAAAGAACCACCGCTAACACAGTACATAAAATTGCAGCGTCTAAGGCGGGTTGGTCATGTAGCCAGGATGGGGGAAGACAGAATACCACGAAAACTATTGAATACCAGAATCCACGGAAAAAGACCAGTGGGAAGACCGAGGAGAAGATCGGAGGACGCAGTGGATGAGGATGCAAAAGAAATACTGAAAGTGCGTTCCTGGAGGAGGATAGCTACCGACAGAAGAGAATGGGGGAAAAATTGAAGGAGGCCAGGGCCCAGGGCCCAGCAAGGGCTGTAGTGCCATAGGAGAGATTAAAACACATTTTCTCACATAACTTTTATTTTCAGTTTCTTAATTTAGAAAGTAATGAAAACACAAAATATTAAAAAATCAAGGTTTGTTGTGTAATAATTAAGTAGGTTTTGTAGTCTTTCTGCTTCCAAATTTTAATGCGATACATGGGATTGGTGTTTTTTCGTTAGACTCTTGTTCCGCGGTCGAATAGTGGAGAGACACACCCTCATGTCGTGTTCCAATGTTTGAAGTTGAGGTCAATTTTTTGATTTTATTTGGTTCATTGTGGAAAACGCCAACTCACTGATATAAGACGTAGAAAAGGAAATAGCCTTTTCGTTACTGCTGGGTATTCATCGATATCAGTGCCAGCCAAAAGGCCACAATATCAGGGTTTTTCTTCTTTTTAGTCTTTGTTGATTCTTCTTAATTATTTTTCCAAAATTTCGCGGCACACAGTTTGGGAAACGCTGTTCTATAGTGTGTATACATCTGGTTGACCGATGGGCCCGGGTCTACCTGCGGCCACGGTATAATCCCTTCCCGCCTCGGACTGGGCTGCAGCTGTGTCTCGGCAATGAGTCACCTACTGGTTATGTTCCTACGAGGCTACACTTTTTTTTACAAAGCATAATTTTATATTTTTTAATAAATATTTGGAACCTACTAAAAAAATAATGAAAAATTATACCTCTGATAGTAGTTAGCTAAACCTAGAAATGACTTTAGCTGCTTGCAGTTCTTTTATGACACTTACCGACTTCCAATGCTTAAATCCTTTAATGTTTACATTGATTTTCTTTGTATCTATTTCCATCGTGATGGCATTTGTTTGAAATTTATTTCTGCCTTCCACTCAAGTAACGTATGTACCCCAATAATACAATCATCACCGAGTTTCGGGACTATAAGAGCTACAATTTGGGTTTGGTTACCATTTAAATTGACAGGTAAATAAATTTGTTCAGCGATCTTTTGCATTTTGGCTCCAGTACATTACAATTTTTTTTTACGGGTAGTCTGGGACAATTACGCAACTGACTGTTATTTTCTACAAACTTTGAGCTGACACAGGTTACTTCACTGCCAGTGTCTATTAGCGCTCGTACTAGTAGATTACTGATTTTACAAATTATTTCCGGACATTCAGGATAATGGCTTCTACCCACTTCTTGCTCTTCTTTTAACAAGAACTCCCTATCGCTCACTTGTTTTATATTATTTGTTACTTTCTTTATACCTGTTTTCGTGGGTTGTTTCACTGCAGGTAATGGTAGGTTTAGTTTTTTTTCTTTTCTACCTGCAGTGGCTTCCCGTTTCCCGTATTCATTTTACTAGTAGACGGTTGCGGCTCGGTAGATGTTATGGCTGTTTTACATACCTTAAACCCTTTATTTGGTCGGTTTTCCACGCTCCTACTTCTACCCTTTTCTTCCAATTCCTGCCGATTTTGGGGTTTATTACCCGGATATGGGGTAAACCTTTTTTCTTTCGGGCGTTCATTGTCTCTTCTTTTCGTTGGGTAGAAAGTTGGTTCATGATGATCATCTCTAGGGTGGTTACTCAGCTGATTATTTACACGCTGTAGGTCCCTCTCTAGGTCTTGACATTCATCCACGACCATTATAAACTTTTCTAGAGTATCCACTCCTCTAGTAGTGGTTGCTACTCTAGTGCGTTCTGAGAAATGACGCGCTAGCTTATACACTAGGTCTCTCTCTTCTATTGGTGGTGTTAGATGCTTTACTTGTGCCATTACATTTAGCACATAGTTGGTGGTTGTCATATTCATTGACGGGTGATAATTACCAAATTCCAGATGATCGCGTACCCTTCTTTGGATCTGAATGTTCCAGTATTGAGCAAGGAATTTTTCTCTGAAGTCGGAGTAGGTTTGGACACTGTCCGAGATGACTTTCCACCACGTACCTGCCCAATTCTTGAGGAATCTGCCTAACATGTCCTTCTTGTCCTCGTCGTCCACCAGTGGGTTTACACGAGATACAAGCCTCAAACAGCCTTAGGAACTCCACAGAATTCTCATGTGGGTTTCCTGAGAATACAAGGTTTTCCGGTTCTTCCTTATAGCCGCCACACCTCACGACTCTGGTTTGCTGTGACTTCATTGCCTTAGTCAGATCTTCCCGCATTACCTTTAATTGCTGTTCCACCCTTTGATGTACTTCGTCTCGGTCCACCTTACTCTCTACTTGTTTCTTAACCTCTTTAATATTTTCACCCAGTTGGGTACACTCTTCCCTAGTACTCTGGATTTCTTCTTTATTTAGAAGCGTTTGGGTTTTTAATTCAGCTGTTACTTCGCTGAATTGTTGATTAATGAGGGTTACTTTCTGTTCTAACCTTTCATGAAATTCGTTTCTAAATTTATTTAGTTTTTCGTCTTGACGGCGAAAATTATTGTTTACTTGTTTCCTAAATTCCTCTAATGTAGTTTTAACCTCTTCGGTATACTTATCAAACTTAATATTACTCTCATCTATTTTACTAGCTAAATTAGATATTTCTTCACCTATTTTAAATGTAGCTTCTTTACTAGTACTTTGTTCCATTTGGCTAGATAAATTTTCGTTTATTTGTTTCATTTCGCTAGATAAATATTTATTAGTTTGCTCTATTTTATTATTAACATCATTTATTAATTTTTGATTACTTTCTTCTAAATTTTGATTATTTTCATCTATTTTACTATTTGTATCTTTTATTTCACTAGATAATTTTTCAATTTCAATAGATAATTGACCCTTTGTTTCATCCATTTTAGTGGTCAACTGCTTAAACATCTGTTCAATTGCTGCCATATCTACTGCTGGTGATTAAGCCATTTTTAAATTTTATTATTATTTTTAAAAATTAATTTAACAATTATTTAACAACAAATTTTATTTTAATATTTAACACTTCAACAGTTATTTGTAACCTTAAATTCCACTTCGTTTCAAATTAATTAATACTGGCAATTAATTAATTGTATCTGGCTTGGTCTCTGATGCATAGGATATTACTGGACATACTGTGCTTTTGTAAACCCTAGTTTTTGCTTCTTGTGTGAGATATTTATTATTCCATATAAGGTTATTCATGCATCCAGCAATTCTTCTTGCTTTCATCAATTGATGTTCTATTTCTTCATCTGCCTTATTGTTTGTTACTTGTAAACCTTTTGTTCCTAAGTAGTCGATCTGTATTACTTGTCGAGTCAAACGCACATGAAAATTGAAGATCCATACTTGAACAAAGTATATATATATCAGTTTAATATAATACACGGACAAACAGTTGATGAAAAAAAAAACAAAGAAAACGATAATAACACCCTATCGGTAGCATCTATTCCGTCACATTGAGACTGTAAAACGTACAAAAACAAAACTGGAATAAAAGTGGAAGACAGCCTACCTGACGTGGTGGATGACGCAGTTGACGTAAACGACTGTTGACGCAGTTGAGGACGTAAACTCACTGACAGTCGAACAGTAAAACGATGGTATCGCCAGGCAGCCGCCTGTTTTTACCTGCCCAAGGGAAAGTACAAGTCCCGCCCCTCACGGCTCACGCCCCACTTTCGTTTTTACAAGAGGTGTTTCCTAATTGTTGCAACCCGCCTATTTGGGATCTTTTTACTAATTTGGCTTATCCATGTCTCACTCGCCATGATGAAACAGGCTTTCGTATAATTTACGTTCCAACGTCTTTTCGTTAGTCAAATTTTTACGTTTCTCAAAGAATCCAAGGCTGGTTTCAAAAAGTAGATCTACGTGTTCGTCTGTCATTGAGTTAGGAGTGTTTCGTCTTTAATGTTACTCTTGTGTTCTTCAATGCGGCCGTTTCACCCAGACAGGCCTTCCCACACTCACATAGTATACCACCGACCTACCCATTGCGGTGGGGGAGTGTTTTAACACACAGTAAACTCCCGTGGCTACGCGACTAATATTATATATAATATATATATATCTTTATAATAAAGACAAAACAACTGCAGATTGGTTGGATCTTTTAATGCTGCTGTTGAAGCGTTCTCTGCCACCTGTGTTAAAATTGCCATCTTATTAAACTGCGAAGAAAGAAAACACAAATAAACCAGAACAATGTATTCTGCGTGGAGGACTATCAAAAGGAACAAACTATTTTACACAGGCACTGTAATCTAATAACTGTTCTCATCCATCATCTTTTAATTTCTTCGCAGCATTATAATTGCGTCGCCTTTACTAGCGCGGCTTTGTCGATTCTAAGAAACGTAGGTGGCATATACAATCACTGTTTTCAATTTGTGACCAAGATGTAAATGAACCTTCTGCGATTATAATTTTGTAATTTTCTTTGTCAATACGAGCAAAAAATGTATTTCTTAAAAAAAAATGGAAAAAGCATAACAAACACCTAAATTACCTAGCAGCAAATTTGCTGGATAACGACTCGGGATAAAAACGCGCTTTCTCTGTCTCTATCTATCTATCTCTCCCTCTCATTCTCTCTTCCTCTTCCTCCTCGTCGGTCGTCTGTACCAAGTATCGAGTAGTGACTTCATGAGTTGATTCTTCTTCTTCTTCTTCTTCTTCTTCTTCTTCTTCTCCTCCTCCTCCTCCTCCTCCTCCTTCTTCTTCTTCTTCTTCTTCTTCTTCTTCTTCTTCTTCTTCTTCTTCTTCTTCTTCTTCTTCTATGGCGTCACAGTTCGGAGTCGAACCTTACCCTCCATTTTTCCCTGTCCTTGGCGATTGATGTCCATCACTTGTTTTAAGTAAACTGTCAGCATGCCACTGCGTCAATCCAGCGATGCTTGGGTCTTCCGACGGGCCTTCTACCCTCGATTTGACTAAATAGTACCTTCCTAGGTATTCGGTTGCCTTCCATCTTAATGATGTGTCCTGCCAATTGCAATCTATGCAGTCGGATGATGATGGCCAGATCATTCTCTTTATATAGGTTGTATAGTTCCTCATTATGACGTATTCTCCATATCCCATTGACTTGGATTGGTCCATACATTCTCCTTTCAGCGGTATTGTGTAACGCAAAAATATAGCAATCGCAAATTTTACGAAATCAAACTATGCTGAACGCAAAGAAATGTGTATGTTTTAGAAAGCGGGTAGGTAGTGAAACGCCTGTACCGTTAGGCGGCGTTACATGAAAGAAATTAACTTGTAAAAAAAAAAGCTGAAGAGTATAGCGGTAGGTTAGCAACGCCGGCCTTGGGGCTGACGTCTATAAGGAAGGTAATATTAGGCTAAGTCACGTTTTGGGACATAACTATCATAAAATGTATTATTCGCTAGGATATTAGGGGTGTTTGCCAATGTTGTAAACTTTAAGTGCATGTAACAATAGATACCGTTATGTTCGAAAGAGCGATGTTAGAGTGAGATAGATAGTGACGCTAGTTTTTTAAGCACGTGTGACGCGAAAAACGTTCGGCAAATCAGAGGAAGCGTCATGTGTCGCGCGGGAGGTTTTCGCTAAGGAGATTGGGCGACTTTGTATTTAGCGCTAGTCTAAACCTATGGGATTGTTTTCTATCGAGACTTGGTAAGGGAAATTCAAAGCCTAGTATAAAAATATGAATTTGGAGAGAAATCAGGCAGTCTTCTTTTATATCGGCGAAACTACACTGAAGAGACTCGCGTGCGCTGTTTTGCGTTTACTATACAGATATAAATTTTATTAGTAATTTAAAGTATAAAGTAAATTCGCAGCAGTAAACAGAAGTACGGGAACGCGATAATTGCTAACGCTAAATTTATAAAGTTTAATATACAGTAATAAGTTAATGAGTGAATGTTCGGAGTAGTAACGAACAACGAGAAGTAAATACTACATATAAACGTTCATCAATACGATATGTTGTGGTGAAATCACTGAAGAAAGCGAATTAGTTCGGGTTAGATTCACGACGGTATGAGATAATCGAGACGCACGCGACGCGAACTGTGTTAGATGCACTTAATGTAAATTCAAGAATACGTTGTAAACCAGAGTGTATAATTATACGACATAATTGTATGTATCACCAATATGTCAAGTGTAGTGTACATCTGTGATAAAGTGAATTAGTGCATTCATAACCAGGATTAACGCGCAACAAACAGCTGCTCACGACTCATCGGCATGCAACACCTTAAGGACTACGCACATCGGAAGGATTCTCCACGCAAGTAACAAATAAATGAACATTTGATTCAATATTGTTTTATAAATATATATATTTGTAATCAAATATAGTGACTCAATTTGTCTAAAAAGAACTACCTGCCACGAAATAATATTCAAATTGTAAGGCAAAACTATTCAAGTCATGTTAAAGAAATGTGTAGTATATAAATGCAAATGAATCATTAAAAGTTGATTTATTTATTTTAATTTGTGTTTATTATTACTGGCGCCCTGAGGTACAATAAAGAGTCGGTTCACTGGAGTAAGTGTTATAGTCTATCGAGTAGAAATATTAATATTATCAGTGATTAAAGTAGTTTGTAAACCTTACTTCTTACATGCTCATAGGCCAACATAATATGCAAATCAACAATTTAACTCTTTCGTAAAGGCCTATCAAGTGTCAAGTCAAGTGTATTACAATTGACTGTGTTAACAGCTCGTTTATTCAGAGTCCAAGTCTCGCTGCCATATTTATGTTATCACCGGTCTAATCATAACTTTATATAATGTGACCTTGGACGGACGGTTGATATTCCTTGTCTTGAATATAGTTGTCAACGAAACATATGCTCTATTTGAGGCCTGTATCCTTTTCCTTATTTCATTTATTTCTTCATTGTCTTCTGCAATCCAACATCTCAAATATTTAAACAGATTAACTATTTCCAGGTTTAGTGGTTCGATTTCAAGAACTGATTACGATATGGTTATCCATGCGTCCCTGTGTTCGAGTATCCTTATGCACTGTGTCAAAGACGTGTTTGTTATAGTAACAATGAACCGAGTAAATAATACTTTCCCCTGAACTGGACTTCGACTTCAGGGGAATATTTACGGGGGTGGGGAAACGAACGGGACCGGTCCCCCCTTCCCAGAGATTCAAAAAAAGTTGAAGTTTTAATTAATATCTTAATTTTTAGGCTGTTTTATTATTTCTTTTTCAGCTATATAATATACTAGTAACTCTTGTGTGTACGCGTATGTGTGTAATATCATTGTATTTATAATACGTTTTCAATATGCAAACATTTAGTTTATTGGCTCCAACGTATATGTTGTTAGAAAAGTGTGAATATAGTTTAACAAAATCTGAAAAACCGAAGATGCGCTAAAGACCAGTTCCTGGACTTTGTCTACTTCGGCCTAGGTTTGATCCGTAGAGCTGGTGATGATGATGACGCTGATGCTGATGATGTATCCAGTTTAGCAATAACTGTAAGTTATTAAATGATAAAAAATTTCATGAGAGCCACTCAATTAATTAATAATTTAAAATATCTCTCCCTGATCAACAAAATTTATTGTCATTTTCAGGACAGGCGTATTAATCCATTATTTTTTAGGCTCTTTATTTTTTCAGCTGTGCTAAATATACAAACAGGTTTATTTCACAGCATCTGCGTATATGTTTGAAAGATGCAATAAGATAGGAAAATCAATTCAGTCAATAAGTACCTTGTAAGCAATGTTTCGGTAACGCGTATTCTTATTGTGTTATTCCCGTTTACTATAATGGGATTGATTTTCGGACGTTATCACAATATCTTCAGCCTTTGTAAAGATAGTAATAGTGATTAGTCTTATTTTTTCTTTTTTAAGAGGCCGACTCGGCCGGAACCCCCCCCCCCCAGGCCATATGCTAGATACGGCACTGTTCGATTTTACCTTCTATCAATAGTTTTTCTGAGAAGAAAATCGGAACCAAATTTTTCGCAAACATCATTGGTTCCTGGACAGAAAAGTCACTACTGTCAATGACAAATATGTCACTGGTTTAAACACCGTCTTCAAACCTGTGCGGACACACTGCTTTCCATCCAACATCGCCATTATCGGTCGACGGATTCAGACCAAAGTACTGCTTGCTGTAACCAATACGCCGTGGTTTGTCAGCGACAAAGACGTTTTTAACGACCTAGACCATAAACTGCGTTATAGTATTAAGTAAACTGCTCGCACCCCTGCACGCCGCTGGAGCAACCTACCGATACGGTCCGTCACATTCCTGACGCAGAGAAAGAACGTGGTACTGACCGTCTGCCACTTGTCTTTTTTTCGAGATGTTCGAGACTGGCCCTTGTTAGGAGGCAAGCAAGCCCCCTTCAGCCATATGGGTTGGAGAGTCGGTTGGTTGGTTTCGCACGCCAGCGCTGACCGGCCGTTGAGAAGGTGGAGGTACCTGAAAGTTAAGAGAAAGTTCTGAGTTGGTGATGGTGTGGCAGCCTGTAGGAGAGGGTGAGGGGGTTGTTTCAGTGCCAAAATTCAAGGCATAGGCGACCCGAGACAAGCAGCGTGTGATGGCTAAAGATGGCGGGAAGCGTCGTAATGGTGTCAAGTGATCCGCGTGGCACAGGTTTTGTGTTAGGTAGTTACGTTTTGTGGGCTGTATTATTATTTTATTTTATTATTGCGTAGTAGGAATTAGATGGTGACTGTGGACGGGGCAGAGGAGTTGTGTACGGTTGAGTTTATTTTATTTTATTCAGTTTGTTGTAGCCCGTGTAGCTCCAGGGACCCTCCTCATGCGGGTTCTTCTGCGTAAATTTGTCTGACGCTTCCGCCCGACCAGGTCTATGCGGCCGCAAGGCTTTTTTCATCTCCGAAGCAGACTGGTCGTGGCTGGTCATCTCCACGATCAACGACTGGTCGTACCCGCTACTAACCCGACTAGAAGTGCGGCTGGCCGGAGCAGACAGCCGAGTACTGGCCACACATCAATCACAAGATGGATAGATAATGTGATGAGATAACTGCTATTGTGTACTTGTATAATCGATCAGTGAAACGAAAGAAAATGAAATTCTGGGTACATCCTATTTTACAAGCTCGTTCTGTAAAAGGCTTGTTTTGTGCTTTTTTTTGTGAACTTCGTCAACACGAAGACAAATTTTTACTTCCATAAGGAAATGGAAGTATGGTGATGGCGAAAAAAATCGTGTTTGAGATAATGGCTGATTCTGATTGTACTCCCCTCAAAACATGAAGAAAAGTCATTTTCCGAGAAGTGTCTGTGTGTAGAATTTTTTCTATGGCGAACGATAACTGGCGCAAATTTAAACAGAATCAAATAAATTTTGTCATATGTGCCTGAGTTATAGAAGACTCAAGGCCTATTGATTTTGGTGAAGATCGGTTAAAGGCAAGGGGTAGTTTACCTGCAGCGTTTTATGTTGTAACAATAGTAAAGAATTTAATTTTGATAAATAAAGTATCCCGAAAAGAAGGTCATAATAATCAACTGTAGAAAGGTAGATGAAATATCTATAAAATAAAAGGGTAGTTGAATGGGGAGGGGGTAATTTTCGATAAATGAAAATGATAGTTGAAGGGGGAGGGGATAATTTTTTATATGTGTACTACGTTATCAGCAACAAAGAAGTAGGCTGTTGTTAAAATTCCTTCCCGGGCTGTTTGGCATGGTCCAATGTTTTCTGCAAAACCAGACGTTTCGGCAGTGCCATCGACTGCCATCATCAGTGAAAATCGAGTGCGCTAACATGAGGGGTGGTATACGTTAGTGACCACAGTACTGTGGTTAAGGCTGAAGAAAGAAGTAGTTCTATGGAAATATTTCATTTCGAAAATGATTTTAAGTATAAAACAAAGCATGGAAGTCATGTATGGTTCTCCAATACCGATATTTTAATTATACTACAAGAATGTCGGTTAAAAATTTCGATGAATTACAAAATTGAAAGTTTGAAAAATTACTACAAATCAAAATTAAAATGTGAAAGTCACAATTCAAGAAAATCATAATGGTTTCACTTGCAAAATCCAATATTTCAATATCATTTCCTACTCAGTTGAAAGCTAGTCGCATATGGCCACATTCCAGGGGCGCTGTCCAATAGACGTACATACAAAGTTTAGTCGCAAGATGTCGCTTGGTCGTGCCAGCCAAAATAACAAAACTGTGGTCGTTTCGGCTAGGTAGTCTCACCAGCTACGTGCAAGTTGGTGGATGCATGTCCCATACAAATTTGGCCACTTACGGCCAGCCATTTTGTGGTCGTGGTCTTTGCTGCGGACGCAGCAATGCGCCATTACCTTAAACCGCTCACCTGCACTGCCGAGTCTAGAAGTACGAACTCCTCATAAAGGAACTGCGGCTCAGACATCTTCAAGTAGAGCTGACAGACAGGAAGATCAGGCATGAGTGGAATACATGGCTGAGAAAAAGAAGATAGAAGGAAAATGTAGCTACAACTCTATAAATTCAAAGCATGCGCGAGTGTGTGGTTCCATTTATTTTCGTTCTTGCCGTGTGTTGCAACTAATTGAATCCTGACCACACAAAAGATTAATTACAAAAAAAAAAAGTTAAGAGATACCAGGTAGGAGTGGTGAGTGACAATAATAATAATAATAATGCACAAAATATTTCAAAATAAATTTAATTGTACTCCATTGTACTCCATATTTTCATGTTTACGATATAATAATTTATACTATTTTGTTGATGTACATAATAGTCTCTGATCATTGATAGCATCAGCATTTACAAAACACGTATTTAATAATATAATTGAAACAAAGTGTCGAGAAAAATTATACAAAAATAATACTCTTCTTCAAAACGCTGAAGAGGAGTGTCGAGTGACAATAAATAGGCCTATCAGTGTTGCCACCACGGCAGAGCATATCTACTGGCTCACGGACCCTGTTGTACACCGTACTTCATCCAATGTTTGTAGTCAGTTTATTTCCATAGATTGACAATGATTCACAATGACACTAGTGGGCTAGTTTACAGGCAAACAGACTGTACTAGGCGTCCTACCAACACGGGGCCATGAGAGTGCAGACATGCCATAACACTTATAAAGTTTAATTCAATATACTTTCTTAAAATTTCCTACTTGTTTAGTAGCACAAATTTCTATATGGCACATTGTATAAGGGATTGTTTGCAAAATAGCCAAAAATGCAAAGTGAAAAATGGTAAATAATTATAAGTTTTTGTGGTTTGATAAAACTATATTCTATCAGTTATATTAAATAAGGTACTTATAAAATTATTTAATTTAACTTTAAATATTAGCTGCAAAAATGTACTGTACCTTCCACACACAACAGACTAGACATTAATAGCTGCACTGATCTCACTGGTGAAGTAATTTATTCCGAGATTTTCATGGTCGGTACTATCAGGTCTTCATATCTGGTTTGATATTTGTGGTTCTTATTGTTCATGGTTCATGGTTTGTGGTTTGTGGTGGATTCGGGTTTGTGGGTGTATTTTTTTATTCATTTAGAACTTGGGATTTTGGCCGCATTTGTGATATTTATTTACACGAATATCTTGATCTTTCCAGTGACAGCATTAAAGAGCTTCCCAGTGTCAGTAATTGTTTGAATTCACAGTATACTTTTTTTCACTACTGTAAATAAATAATTAAATAAAAAATAATAATAAGCCAGTATCACATTATAGCAGTCTGTGATAGTCAGCAGGAAGTTTTCACAACTGTTATTGGAAAAATCTACACAACCGGTGAAATACTACAAAACTACAAAAGATATGGTCAAAATGTCCGACTGAAGAGGATATTTTTAGTAATGGACCAAGGCTTAACAGCAAGAACATCTGAGTGGTTAGACTGTTCTCTAATCAAGAAAAAACCAGATTAGATTGTTCTACATAAGGTTGGTTACACTGGCGATCCTAGTCATAGTAACAAAAAAAGGTCTATTACTATTTTTTTGCATCTACTAAGATGGCGTTGCAGAGGATGCGAGGGACATGGGGATAAGAAACTGGAGGAGGGCTGCAATGGATTGAGTAGATTGGAGGCGAAGATTGGTGGAGGCCAGGGTCCGACTTGGCTGTAGCGCCATAGGAGGAGGAGGACTATTTTTTTAGTAGGCCTAAAATTTATTTTCTTTCAAGTGTACGTTGCATTCAGAAAACAGTTTAGGTACAGCTTAAATTTATTAATTTTTTTAATTTATTATTTATAACTAACACCCTCTTGAAGCTGATTCTACAAACTCGTTACTAGGTTTTTGAATCAGTATTATATGTGGATGGTACAGTTCAGAATTATGACAATAACAAGAGTCTAGTAAATGTACAGAAATGCTTTTAGAATTTACCTTTTGATTATAGTATTGCAAGTGTATTACTAACCTCCCACAATCCAGATTATCAATTCAATTTGGTCTGGACTTATACTAAATGCAGATATAATGTCGATATAATCTAACATTGGCAAATGCACAACATTTTTGTTACAACAATTGAATGTATGGTAATTTCTGCACTCATGATGAAAGAAATATGTGATCAAGGTTACTAGTCTGGGTAACTGGGAATTCTCCCATTAACAGTGAAATGTTCTCAGAAGTTTGACTGATTGAGATTAAGTCAAATTGTGAGCTGTCTCATCATCATGAAGTGATGAAACACTCAACATTTAAAAAAATAAAACTTAAACCCAAAAGCTTTATTGTTTTTAATCGTGAATTTAAAGCTGTATAAGTTATTATAAACACTTTCCGGACTATCAGGCCACGGTTTAATGTTAGAAATCAGAAATGTTTCAACCACATCATTGGTGGCCATCTACAGTGCTAGAAAGTACTGTGGTTTTACTGAGGCAAACCAATGTCAGTACTTTCAGTCCTTACAGTACTGAAGATGGCCACCAATGGAGTTGTTGAAACGTTTGCGATTTCTAAAACTGGCACAAGGCCTGATAGACTGGAAAGTGTTTGTAATAACTATGATGCCGGCCATGAAAGCTTCAGGCAACAATTAAAGATATAAAAATTTATGAGAAAACGTAATTATATTATGAGTGTTTGTCTGCAACAGCCACATCTATACAGTGCACTCAAAGTGTTGCGGTGATGTGGTGTGTAGAGGGACACACCCCCTCAATTATTTACTCCACCCCCTTATATGACTTCATTTTATTTACTGTACCTCAGAAAATAGTGACTCAAGAAACAGTAACCCATACTTTACTCACTAAAAGAAATGCTGAAACCGGGATCTGCACATATTTCTTCTACCATGACTACAGGTATAACCTATCCATAAATTTGATCGGAATCATAAATTATAATATTAGGAAAAATTTTTCAAGAGATTCATTAAAAAAGATCTAAAGCAACACTTTTGCTTTCTTAACATAATGTACAAAGCATTGGTCAGTTTTTTATAATTTGATTTCCAATAAACTTCCTTAATTTTACCTTTTATTTTATTGGTTTATTTGTAATGTATTACATTTATTTATGTATTATTCACACAACTATTAATCACATTTTATTGTCCTTTTTCTCTGTATGCCTTTATATACACAATTAGCTACATAGCATTAAAAAAATGTAATTATAGGTTACAAATTACAACAGCAAAGGCCAAAAAAGTATGAATTAAGTACGTTTAGCAGTCTGCAGTGGTACTGGAGTTAGTTGATTCAATTTAGATTTAGTTTGTTCTTTGTTTTAAAGGAAAAAAGAGATAGTGTCAAATCACAAAATTATTTGTTCTTACACGGAACATGTGTTTTTAAGTTTCAAATCACCATCCTTGGTCTGCTGTTGTTCTGTTTAAAGAAGGATTATTGTATAAGTCTGAATAGTGAAGTTTTATACAGTATACATGGTAGCCTTTGGAATATAAGTCTGAACAGCTGACCATTACTTACTATCTAACAACCTACAGCCTAGTTTAAGTAGGTAGTAAAGTAGCTATAGCACTTGTCTTATAGTTGAGCTCTCATAAACACTGTCTCCATGATCCTAAGCCAAAAAAGATGTATCTCAGTTTTTGTTGTTGTTGTTGTTGTGTCTGGCCTTATCGTAATGCTTTGAGGTCAACTGCTTTAGTTCAAAACGTTTTTTGTTTATTAGCAGGGGTCCTACAGTCTATGGTGCATCCCGCATTTCAATCACCATTTCTCTCTATCCTTCCAGTCATCAATAGCTCGATCTCTCATGCTTTTCCTAATTCCTGTTCTCCATTGTGTTGTCAGTCTTCCTTTTCTTCTCCTGTTTTGTGTTGTGTAAGTCAATGGTTTCTTTGGCCATTGCTTGTCCTCCATCCTCATTACGTGACCATACCATAACAACTGTCTGGATTCTATTCTTTCTGCTGTTGTAAATACGCGCCCTGTTTTCCTTCTTATGTCTTCATTTCTAACATGTTGCATTCTAGAAATACTACATGGCCTACAAAATCCTATTGTTATACTCATAAGCATTCTTAATTTGTATAAGAATAAAAGAAATGTATTCCTCCCTCCAAACACTACCCAACAAAAAAAGTCAGAAACAAAAATCTGGGACACACTTATTTGAGCTTAAAATGAGGGGTGCCTCAGTTACTTTATATTCCACTCCAATGATATATGTATAAACCCTTTCATAATCAGTATTCCACTCCAACAATATATGTGTAAACCCTTTCATAATCAGTATTCCACTCCAACAATATATGCGTAAACCCTTTCATAATCAGTATTCCACTATTTTTGTTTACAGAACATAATAATTATTGGGTAAGTCATCATCATCATCTTCTTAACGGTTTTAAGCTTTAGCCGCCTGTTCCTATTCCACAGTCCACGTTTTCTTAGGCCTACCAACTTTTCTTCTGCCTCTAGGGTTGTTATCCGTCCTGGTTTCTGAGGCTACTGTTGGAATTGTGAGTTGTTGATTGAGACCACCGTGTAGGGCGGCTAGATTTTTTATCAACCTTCTCTGGTC
Organism: Magicicada septendecula; assembly: GCA_034769895.1. Lineage (NCBI taxonomy): Eukaryota > Metazoa > Arthropoda > Insecta > Hemiptera > Cicadidae > Magicicada > Magicicada septendecula. Next base: position 62,337,495 of record CM068367.1, on the reverse strand, counting down.
CAGATCCGTCGTGTTCTGTTATAGGACCGCCTCGAAAAGAGTGTGGCTCTTCACCATGCACGACGGTCTTGAGTAGGTAGAGGCTCTGGTCCAAATGGCTCTATGTTCCACATTCCTACTCCTGGATATGAAAACATCCTACTGATATGAAAACATCTGTTGATTATTTAGTCAACTCTATTATATCATTCACTGGTTACCTCTAATTCTATTATCAAAAACAAATGATTAACGGTTAAGTGTCCAGTCCCATTTACTCTCTGAAGGAAGAGGAGTTACGAGTGAGCTATGCTACTTTTACCGTAATGAATAACGAACGAGTTGTCATAGCAATAGGCTGTATGCTCCCTCACTCTTTCACAGCTTGCAGGATGTATGGTTTTACCATAAACATTCTTGAATACAAAATCTTATTCAAGGTTCAGGAGGAAAGAGTGATAAAACCCTAGAAAATGGTATTTGGAAAATATGATAAGTATGGTAACAGAGAGTTATCCCAAAATGAAAAATTCAGCTGAAAGAAGAAACAAAGAGTTTTCATGACAAGGAATATAACCATGGTATTAACTATCTATTGCTTCATTTCCTCTGCACAATAGACTAAAAAGATGGCGCCTTAATCATCAGATTTCATGAACAGTTACCAAAACATATGTTCATGGTAAAATTAAATTATAATCGTGTGGTTCCACAAAACCTTTAACTAGCCAATTTCCTTTAAAATTAAGAACAAATGTTACAATACCAATGAAAAAAAAAACAATTTCATTAGCTTCTCTTTTAAGATTGCAGCTAAGCAAAACTAAAGTCTGAATTTTACCATTTATGAAGACTGTATCACTTTGATAATTATCTCCATCTATTCAAATGATTATCATTATTTTAAATGTCACTATTATTAATTATAATTATTATGATAACGACTGTCACCACAATAACAGATCTAACATAAAATCACAAAAAACATAAACATAGAGTTTTTGATCATGGTAGACTGAAACACATAGTCAACTTAATATTAAAAAATAATTTTAATCACAGTGAGTGAACTAAAGAAAACAGCCAAATTGTAGAGAAATATAATACAATACATCTGACAACTGCACAAGTTGAATTTTGGTAGACTAATTGGCAGCCCAAAAGCAAGACCACGCTACCACCCCTTTTGCCTGCTAAATACGTACTGGCCTGGTCTGCAGGGGTTGAGGATGAATCCAACAAGTGGTAAACTCTTGATACATGTGACCCCTCCCCCTCCCTATAAAGGTCAGTAATTAATGGAAAACTAATTTTTTTGTTATTCAATGGTATAGTGAATATAAAGGGCCGTAATGGCATAACGTTACATACATTATAGTCATGTTAGGTTTTTAATTATTAATAAAGAATTTAAAACAAAGCAAAACAAAATCCAAGAGTTTGCCAATTTTAAAACAAAAAATCTAAAATTGTAGGACACTCTGACATGATAATACCACAATGAATAAGGCTAGTTAACAAATAGCCCATAAAATAAACTAGTAATTTAAAGTACCTATAAAATAGTACCTTTATAGAATAAACTCAATTTCGTGGATTCATAATGATACACTAAACTTTATGTTGCAACCACTAATACATTATTCTGAAGCACTTTCGAGCCTCTCAGCTTGTATTCAGATCGAAATCACTACCTTCAGATCGAGTTCTCCTGTGGTAATTTCTACACCTTTCTACAGACCTTTCACACCTGAAGGTGGTAATTTAAATCTGAACATGCCCCAAGTGGTTCAAAAGCTCTGATCATGAGTTAACACACAGTATATTAGTTGTTGCAACATAAAGTTCAGTGTATAAATCAAGCGTCTGCAGGGAAATACAATAAGTATTTTAAGAGGAGAAATCGTAATTGCTGATTGAAAAATTCCTATTGTAATTGCACAAGACATACCATCAGAACACAGCACACTCACTAGTAGTCACTGATACTCACACTCACTCACTAGTAATCTCTTAATAGACTCATGGAGATTAGACTCTCCCACCACTCGACACATAGAAAGTGTAGAAACTTGTCACCGCTGGTTAGAGCATGTGACCTGCTGATATTTCACAGCTGACAAATCTTACTTAGCAGTTATTTTCACTTTCAGAATTATTTAACTAAGAAAACTGATTTAACTAAGAAAATTAATGATTAATTTGAATTATAAATACTGATGTTACAGAAGATGAAATTGAGTGTGACTACTGTTATTTTTGCAGACAAAATTTCTGGTCCCTCTGAGATTGAATTTTCTTTACTTATACCCTGGAAACATCGTGCTAGTGCTCAAATTCTGAATTTTAAATCTGTTAGTACCACTGTGTTTTATATCTAAGGTTGTAAAAAAAATTCAGGAGCAAAGTATTGTTTGAAATTTATACCATGCTAAATTATGACAGATACTGAAGTAGTAGTATGGTGTATAAATGTTTTTAGAACTGACTTTAGAATGATACACAAAAAAGGGTAGTAGCATGCGTCCCAGACAGCTAACCATACGAGTTGCCATTTACTCTAACGGTTAAATTGGTCCAGTTTCAAGCTTATGTACAACAGGAGGTAGAAAACTAGCATTAGTGACATGAGGAGTCGTACGTGTTGACATACAAAATATACTCATTATTCAGCCAATAATTTTGTAGTTTACAAATTGAGCTCATTTTTTGTATATATGTATAAACTGTGATATGACTACAAGTCAGAAACACCATTTTACTATCCATTCTTAAGTTTTACAGATATTTTAAACCATACTTTTCATAAATATATTAACCCTTTCGGTGCTTTGATTGAGCAGGTATAATCTATGTTAGCATTTTTTTTTTTACTTAGTTAGTTACTTTATTTTTCTGTAATCTTTATTACACTTTTTTGTATTAACAGACTTGGAACTTTTATATTTTTAAATATTATTTCAAAAAATTGTATTTTAAAAGAATTAATAAGAAAATTTACATTAAAATTATTTTCACTACTACTGTTTGGAGTAGGTACAGGATTTTCAGTATTCGGGATGTAATATTTCGTGGGGTCTAAACAGACATGTGGAGAACATGTTGTGTAAAGTTAGATCCATCTGTAGGACTATGTCTGCATAGTAATCTGAACAGAACATTAAAAAAATCAAGTTATACCAGAAAAGAAATGAAATTTTATATTGTTACGAAAGTAGTTGCTCAGCTGTATAGTGCAGTCACGGACTCTGCGAAAGAAGGGATGTAAATAAAACCACTGTAGCCAGATAAAGTAAGCCTTTGACACAGTACTGTGGCGTTACTCACCGACATCTTGTCAGTACAAATTTAAGTCCTTTCAGACACTGAAGATGGTCTCCAATGGCAAGGTTGAAACGTCTGTTTTGAATAACGGAAGACCACAGCCTGACAGTCAGGCAGTAGTTTTTGCAATTACGATGCCGGCTGCGAAAGCTTACGGAATCAATTAAAATTACTGTGGGAGAAATGAGATCTTTAAGAATGGTCAAACGATTCTCAAGCTCACAGTATACTTCGCAATGAGAATATATGTGGTGTGAGCATAAGGTGTCCATCATTGGTCGAAAAAGTTAGAGATTATAAAGACAGACGAAGGACTCCGTACCAAAAGCCGCATATTTTTATGCTTCACAGGATATAGTCATAAGGTAGGAAGACACAAAAAACGATGGTCTAATTTTTAATCCAACATAAAATATTTGGATTAAAATATTATAATATTTTGTTAATTAGCCAAAATTAACATTTAACTTAACAAAGGCTTCTGAAACCCAAACTGGTGTCTATACGTACTCCACGATGGAAGAAGAAAATAATTTTCAGAAAACTAAAACTATTATTTTTCTCATGGTATTACAAAAAAAACTACTACCGTGAGTTTGTTTAGGCCAATGCTACTGAATATTACTTTTGTTGACATAAAAGAAAATTAACGAGGAGCACCGGAATGGTTAAATCCGACTTTTTGTAATTATATTAAATTACCGTAATCATTATACAGAAAACACGTTTCATCTATATGATTTTATCATAAGTATATTGATAATTTCGTTACTTAAAGTAAAAGATGAGTTACAGAAGAAAAAGATAATACAATAAAATATATATAAGAAAAGATATATAAATATACAAGAAAAGAAATTACTCTTCAATTCAGTTAGGAACTTACAATTTTTAAGCTTCAGATAAACTCTATCCCACAATAATACAGTACAAGCGATAAAATACACAATTTAAATATTGTCATTCAGAGCTGCCAAGATGAGATTTACACACAGAATTACTTTTTATAATAATAAGTAACGACAAATTTAATTAAAGTAATATATAAACTGGTAAAATAAACAAACAAACTGTCATAAAATTAATTATCACATCTGGCAGAACAGACTTTGTGCTGTTGTTTACGTCTTGAGTGAAAAACAACTGTGCTTTTTCCTTATTATTATATTTATCATTTAAAAACCTCACGTGTGTCGTTTATACCTATATATAAATAACATTGCAATAATATGTTTATACAACAATGCTTATACAACAATGAACGTCCCACCCAATAATGTGTCCACAACGTACACACGCACACATACATTTATTTAGTCTGTACAGAACTTTGGTCTAAAGCCACCAGGTCATAGCGGGTGTCACGCGGTGGCCGCTGTCGTTTCCATCTCCACTTCGACGGGCACCGGACCCTTGGACGACGAGAACATGTTCGCCGCCAGTTTCTCCCAGTACTTGACCTGGTCTCGTATCCTTCTAGTGTTATCCGCGACGAAAGCGTCCGGCGAACCGTAGTTGGGCGGATTGCCGTGCGGGTCGTAGCCCAGTTTGGCCAACATGGGAGCCACTTCGGCCATGTCGTGCACCACGTCTTTCGGCAGCTGTCCCACCCATTTTGTGAGCGCTTCCACGTTGACTGGTTTTATCACCTGATCTGACGATCTTTCCACCCTGAAAACACACCACGTTAAACATAGTATACAAAACTATAGATACAAAAGATACTCCTTATTTAGAGGATCGAGACACAGATGGTTGAACACTGCAAATTCAAGTTCGTTAAGAGTATAGTTCTCTTACATAATTAGTTATTTCCGAAGGTACTATCAGTTGTTACATCTTGGTTCCGTGGCCTGATTAAGGGTATGGGGGCCCGGGGCTATTTAAGAGCAGGGGCCTATGTATGAAATTTTCGCGTTTTGCACAATAACAGACGATCATTTAATAAAATAATAAACAAAATATTGTTCTTAACCCGTATTTTTACTCACATATTTTTTTACTTTATACTGATTAAATAGATGCTGAAACTGTTTACTATTATTTTATTTCGCAGATCTTTTTACAGTAATTATCAACAGTACAAATAAATTAGAGAATACAAAATAATTTAATTGAAATATTTCTTTCTGCTCTTCTTTTCAGCAAACTCTGCTATCAAATCATCCAAATCCAATGTTTTAATAATTCTGTTTCAATAGTTACTTTTGCTAATTAGTTAAGCGGCTATCAAGCATTGTTGATCGGTACATGTTCTTGATTCTTTTAAGAGTAGAAAATGATCTCTCAGCCTCGCAGTTCGCTATAGGAATAGGGAGAAACTATCGATACGCTACATAAATATTTGGAAATATAGTACATCAATAATGTCAGTGTTAACTATCCAATTTAAACCAGACAGAGGATACAGTGTATAATCACTTTCAGCTTTATTTTTTCGATTTGAAAAAGCCTTGGGGTTGCAACTTCAGCATTGGTATAAACTGTTCTAGTTCAAAAATTAAACGATCTTCTAAATCCTGTGAGTAAACTTTATTTTATTATCCTGCTCGGAAACATTTATTTTTCGTTCGAAAAAATGAGAATTTTTAAATGGTCGGGCCCGGGGCTTTAGCCCCCCTCCTTAATCCGGCACGGCTTGGTTATCTGTACAGTTTCCCGAGAATTCTACCAGCTGACATGAGCAGCTTTACGGTAATCAAGAACTATTGCCACTACCACCGCAAGGCAAACACACCCCTACAAGATACCCACTCCTACAAATTATGTGGAGACGCCACCAGACCCAAAACTGCACTCTGTTCGCTAGATTCAGGAACACACGAATACAATAACATTCGAGGACAGGACATACTTTTCTTTCGATGGTCGAACCATCTTCTGTTCGTAGGTGGCCGAAGCTCTATGGCTGCTGACGACTATCTAAAAGGGCCGCTACACTCAGGAGTGGCGTAGCTAAATTACACTAAAGGGGCTGCAGCCCCCGAAATTGGAATCTCGACCAATGCATAGTAGACGTACACGTTGTCTGCATAAGATACTGTCCTGAAAGTGCATCAGCATACGAAAAAGGAAGAAAAACAGAGAAAAATTGCTTCCAATTATCAGTCACGTTTGGTGAAAGCTAGGCCTACCTCTGAGAGGGCACACAGATTGATATCGAATCGAGCTGGACCAACCAGACGAGAAAGACGAACATTTTGGATTCCTTCTGCAGTACAGAGTATATTTTGGAGACAATAATTTGAAGAACACGAGAACGGTAAAGATGATTAGTGTAAATGTGATGTAAGTATACACAAGTTCGACTACACCAAACGAAATAATTGAAATTATTGTAAACAGGTTTTATTTACTATCTTTTCTAATCGAAGTAGTAAATATTTATTACAGTTTTTAATATCGCAATGTGTGTACTTTATTTTTATAATTAACACGTTTTATGGTTATGAGTCAAAGTATTACAGACGAGGAAAGTAAATAAACAAACGGAAACAGCTGTGAGTCCCAGGAGCGAAGGCGCGGATCGAAGCTGCGCGATGACGCCCGAGTCAACTGGTTGACTTTGGTCACCCATTGTTTTCAGCCGTGATTTAGTGTTGTCGTATGTATTAGTATTAGTATTAGTATTAGTACTGTAGATACTGTGGGAATTATTCACTTCATATAAACGCAAATTTTGTTTCACAAAAATTCTAAGTAACCCGAAAATAAGTGAAGATGAAGGGTAAATATCAAATATCTACATTTTATCAGTTTGTTGACTGTTTTAACTAATCTTAAAGCACAATTTCGATTTATTTTTATTTTTATTTCGTAACACAACGCTTTAATTGAGTGTTAAGAATTTCACCAATATAAAATCTGAAAAACTGTTAGTGACCGAAATTAACCAAAGTAAATTAAAATAAACAAAAATGAGTACACAGAACAAGCTTGATCCTTTACCGGACTGAACTCAAACAGTGATACGTCATAATATTACATTAGCAAAAACCTAAGCATTAAGACACACACACACACACACACATGCACACACAGTTAAACACTAATTTTGTGACTCTATGGAATACCACTTACTTGGAAAGAAGTACACCGCCAGGTTTGTTGATATGATCTTCGTGGTGAAGAACGCTTTCGTTCCATGGCACGTCGAGAAAGTTAAGTATCCGCCGCATCCAGTGGGCGGGATGCAGTACCAACTGTTCGTAGTAGACGAGCATACAGCGGTCGGCGCCCACCACTTTGCACTGTTCGTACATGGTAGCAATTGCATTGTTCCAACGTTGCATGCACTGCCTGTAGCTGGTCAGGTCGAACCCGGTTATCGTCACCTGGAAAGAGTTCACGACCTTACTTTGATACAAATAATTCACTGGCCAAAAAGATTTACTGACAAACCGCGTAAACACATAACTGAAGAAACGTTCAGAAAGTTTAAAAACAGGCAGAGGATTTGTTTTATACAGAATGTTCCTTGAGGAACGGGACATACTTCAGGAATGCATACAGAATGCCTACAGGCTAAAATAAACAAGAAATTTCATACAAACATAGGCCCGAAAATGTTTCGTTTTCGATTTATGGCTTGCAAAAAATTTCATCTTGAATTCTGCTCTAAGGATACAATTAACTCGTACTGAAATTCTTAGAAATTAAAGAGTAAATTAGATGGTTTCATATGGTTTTCAGCATGAAAAAATTGAAAAAAGAGGGTTCCAGAACTGTACCTTGAACAGTTTTATAGAAAAGTTTCGTAAATATCACAAAGTTGATGGTAAAAAACACACTTTTTTAAGTTTTATGTGAATTTACATGTTTAAATTACCAATAAACAAATGTAAATTTGTAATAAAATTTATAAAGAATATAATTCTGAGAAGTTTGATGTATGTAAAGACAATAAAAAACGTAGCCAAGATGGCTTGAAAGCCTCTTTTAACAAAATTTCAGGTCGAAAATCATATGAAACTACCAAAATTTCCCTTTAAGTTTCATGAATTTCAATACAGCTAAACTGTAGTCTTCGAGCAGAAATCAACGTGAAAGTTTTCGCAAACCGTAAATCGAAAACGAAACGTTGTCGGACCTATATTTATATGCAATTTCTTATTTATTTAACCGTGTAGAATACATTCCTGAAGTATGTCCCAATCATGCCACAACCTGTATATTTACATCTACGCCTGCACGGGAATCTGGGAAGTACCTGCTTGTAAAGTACATACCTGTCTGGAGATAATGGAGTGGACAGTTGCCCGGCCATCGCGCACCATAAAAAGGAACTTGGACTGAGGGAACAGCTCCGACAGATAATCAGCTGATTTGAGCGTCAGAGGGTCTTTGTTACAAAGGCGAGGCGCAGGATCCCCGTGCCTGGCTATCACTTCTAAACAGAAAGCTGCTATCGCCGCGTCCAACACCTAATTGCAAACGGACAACACACTTATTGCAAATAATATACACAATTAAAATTCTGTTAGACTGTTAGCCATGATAACAACAAAGTGATAAATTTTAACCAATACAGCCAATACAGGTTTTGCAGATCATTGCTTACAATACAATCACTTCATAGATACAAAAAACATAACGCTACTCCACAACATACAAAAAGGTAAAAAAATGGATTTGTTAGAAATTCTGGAAATTAAAAAAGCAAAAAAAAAACAAAAATTTAACAAATGAACAAACTGATTTCTGTGTATCCCCTTTATTAAAAGCTGTTATTTAGTTTAGTTAATTTTATATTTTGCATTCATGATTGTATTTAGTTTTTAAAGACACCTGACCTTCCCTTGTCTCTTGCACACCCCCCTCTCATCTCAATCACCTTCACAGATTTCGAGATACGCCCTAAACAGATGGTCACCACCACTCACATCCTGTGTTTAGATTTTCATTCATTCTCTCTTTGACAATGGCTTAGGTAGCCGAAACAGCTGTCAGAGTTAAATAAAATCTGTGAAACTTACCAAGTGTTTTTATATATTTTACAAAAGTGATAAATGATAACAACAAATTAATTATTGCTCCATTATTTGTTACTCACCTCGTCGTGGACGCCAGCTTCGTGCAGTCTTAAAGTCTCTTTCTTTGATTTCATCCAGTGCTGTCTCATTTGTAGAATTCTAGGGATCACTCTGGTCTCCTGACCACACCTGAAAAAAAACGATTCATGTTATTTAACAGTAAATCTTCGTAATTATTTTGAAATTATGTGCAATTGTTAGGAGGCTTTATTTGCGAAAAATATTAGGAGGCTTCTTCTTCTTTTACTTTATCATCATCTTTTACCGACACGCGTCTGGGCCCTTCAGCCACTTTATGAACTGACTTGCATCCTGGTCGGGGCGTTGTAATTCTAATAAGGTCTTCTGCCTTCTAGCAGCTAGCTTTCGCAAAAAATGTTATCAATTTCAATTTTGATCTTCCTCTTCAACACTTTCCCTTTCTGAGGACACTTCCTTGATACGTTTTGGTTTTCTTTTGTTCGCCCTCATTACATGTCGAAACCATTCCAGTCCGCTCCTCTCCACTACCGATGTCTGATGATCACATTCTTACTTCGGTTTCTCCAAATTCAACTACGTGCCCTGTCTCAAAAATCTCGTTTCTCTTGCTTTCGATCTAATCTTGTTCTTCTCTGGTAAGGGCGTTGTTTTCTGCTCCACAGGCCTATAGAGGGCCCCAAGTATGTGGTGAGAAACTTCACAACTGCGTACATTTATGACTGATGACTGAGAGCGTTTAGGCAGGAGGTAAGGACGGGGGAGAACAATGACTGCAGTAAACACAACGTCTATTCATACTACAGTAAACAAGTATCACAATGTTACACTTACCGGACATCGGGATGTGCGTCCAGCATGGCTCGCATCAACGTGGTCCCTGAGCGAGGAACTCCACCGATAAATATAAGCGGCATGTAGCGGTCGTACGAGTACACCTGTTGGTCGCTGCCAACCACGTAGTTCTGGAACAACACATTATACAACACGTTATATTTTAGAAGAAGTACATATTGTGATAAGCAGCCAAAAATGAAAAGTTGTAAATTATTAAAAATAATTTCAAAACATATCAGCGTATCTCTAATTAATCTGTAAAAAATTAATCCAGAAAAGAGAGCAAATAAAGTTTTAAGAGGTAAAGTCTATTTAACAATTAATGTGTGTTCGGAACTTTGGGGCGCGCGAAATATTTACGTCTTTGAATTCGATTATATTTACGTAGTCAAACATGAATCATCAATAAGCAATCTGAAAAGTACTTAGTGAGCTTCAAAACGTGATTGTGGCGAAGAATGATTACTGTGAAACGATTGGCTCTAAGTGCTGACGAGACTAGGAGAGGAACGGAAACTGCTGAAACTGATAAGAAAGAGAAAAATATCTTGGGGTTTGAGGCACATATTGCGTAGAAACTGTCTGCCGTTAAGGATAATCTAAAGAGAGAACGGAAAAGAAGAGAGTGCAAGTAAAGAGAGAACGGAAAAGAACAAAGGTTGCAATTGTCGATGACATTAGAAACAGAAAGATTTGTAGACAGATACAGACAGATGCACAGAAATGAGAAGAATGGAGAGCATCCAGTTGAAAAAATGTCATAAGACAGTTTTACTAAAGAACAAGAGATCTTTCTGTCTACAAAAATGAATACATGGATCTCCCAGTGATTCTGGGACCTCTTTAATTGGAGAGGGCCTTAAACCACCACCGGATTAAAGCAAAAACAAACGTTAAAAACTAAAGAAAGTTTTGATCAATTTATGTACTAAACAGTTTTTCGCCTTCTATTGAAATCTTATAAACTTGTGCGTATTGTAACACCCGGGTTTTCGATCGTGTCAATTATTCGAACCACCCGTATTCGGTAGCTTTTTATGTTTATTTTTTTACTTTAATTTAATACCATTTATAACATAAAACAACGGTAAAAGTTGTAAAATTTATCCATCAACTCTGTACAGATGTAGACCAAATACCCAATGGGGTTGTTCGGTACGCTATTTACAAATAATCCCCAGCTTCTACCAGCGAATTGATTCGTACGGCAAGCTCAACAAAATGTGTGGCTAACCATTTCTTTGCGCACCCATAGCATGGTTTTGAAATGTTTGTTTTTGACTATCTGTATTGGCTATTTCATTAAGAAATATTTGATTATTTCTGTCGTAAAACGAATCTTCTTCATCTTCTTTACTGGTGCGATAGACGTATGTACCTGACCTTGGCCTCTTCAACCACTGTTGTCCATCCATACCGGTCCTGACCAAAGGTTATGCTAAGAGATTACTCAGGACACTGTCTCTCCACCGACTTCTATAGGCCGTCCCCTATGTCGCACTCTAGCAGGAGAACCCTTATCCTGCTGTCTTCCATTCTTACGACATAACCCAGACACGTCAGTCTCTGTATTTTAATGAAGGAGGTAATGCTGACATCATCGTATGCACATAATTCTCTACTTTTTTCTCCGCCGCCATATCCTATTTTCACAAATTGGGTCTGTAATCCTTCTAAGAAATTTTATTTCGAATCTCTCCAGTAGCTCCACTGCCGACCTATGTAAGGGTACAGGTTTTACCGCCGTAAACCACGACTTGGTCTAATAAAGATCTTAGGGTGACCCACGGGAAAGGACGTTTTTGAACTGCGTAGTACTGAATGCATGGTAATGGTAGAAGGTTGTGTTGGCACTCATTCTCCTCCCAACGAGACGCCATTTTAGTAGCAATGGAGCAGTGGACCTTGCAACATCGGCTGTTCGCGTATGACAGTTTTATTCGAAGTGGTGAATCTATCACAGCTACGCAGCGACTCTTTCGCTGTCAATTCAATGTTGGTCGAAGAGGGACCGTTCCGAGTCGGAACACAAACCTTAGATGGGTGGAAAATTTCAGATGAACTGGGAACATTATGAAGAAGAAGCCACCAGGCCCTAGACGCAGTGTAACGACACCAGAGAACGTAGGAAGGGTTAGAGAAGCACTGATTAGGAGACCAAGACGATCGGCTAGACGTCATCCAAGTGCGTTATCAATCAACCGTGAAACGGTCAGACAAATTTTACACAACTGCGAAGATGACGAATTCCCTTGAAAATGTCTAGTTTCAGCAAGATGGTGTTATGGCACACACCGCGAACGATTCAATGAATGTTCTTCGACGAATGTTTTGTGGACTCTTCATTTCACGTTTTGGCGATGTTCCGTAGCCTCCACGATCTCCCGATTTGTCAATGTGTGACTGTCCTGTAGAGGTACCTTACCCTAACAAACCCAGCAATTTTGACGAGTTGACGGCTGCCATCATTCCAGAAATTGTTCCCCCATCCTTCAAGAGATGTTGGCCCGTGTGACGCAGGATTTTCAGCGGAGACTTGAAAACTGCATTCAAGAAGATGAGCGTCACCTCGCCGACATTATTTTTCACAATTACGGTAGACCATAACACAACTCAAATGGCATGTATTAAGCTATAATTTTGTTTCAATAAACCGACTTGAAGTTTAAAGTTTACTGAGTTTTGATTATTTAAAAACTGTTCGATTCCCGAGTGTCACCCTGTACAAGCTGAACTTCGTTGATTGGCTTACTATCCTGCTCCTCAAGATTTTATCCTGTTGTGCCCAGCACATTCCACGTTATGATTTTATATATAATTGTAAATGAGGATTCTACTCATACCAAACTACTCAATGTATTATTTTATTTTATCTTAAGAATTATTTTAAGGAACAAACTGAGCGATTGTGAGGAAGTGTGCTGACCATTTTTTATCGTGGCACGTGTAGCGAGTTATCAACCAGGGAAGCTAAGAATTGTTTACTTGTCAGTGTTCGCGAACGAATTCCGCTTTGGGTCAAAAAAATCAATGTCAAATTGTCCTCTCGTGTGACCTGATAAGTTTCGAGACACGTGCAGAGTCCAGTTTTGATTGGCTGAATTTTGGGCGTTAACTCATAGAGACTTTTTGCGTCACGCAAGGTATAAAACTGACGAGAGCACTGGGAAGTACACACTCTCTTTTTTCACTTGTTCACTTTTTGGCGTCCTTGCGCACTATCCGTGCATCTTCTGTCTACGATGGAGCCACATCAAAAGCGTAATTACAATTTTGTTTTTGTTTTACTTAGTTCAAACTTAAAGCATTAATCGATTTTGGATAATGAATTATTTATACTCAGAAGTGCTCAGTAGTGTTTTAAATTTGTTAAGGAATACGCATAATTGATAGCTTAATCATTTATGCCTAATTTAAAGCGGTAACGTACCAAATTCCGAAATATAGTTAGTAAAGCTTTTATAATGTTTTAATAAAGAATAGTCAGTATATAAAGAATGTTTTTTTTTTATATAATGTTATGTCATAATGAAAACACTCAATAGAAATATTGTAACGAGAGTATGCCGCTTCAATTATTGTTATTTTGTTCATTTGTATTGTCATTTGTTCATCACGATAAAACTTGTTAACGAACGTAGTTACTCTAATGAATTAAAGAAATATTATTAATCTAAGTAAATGCCTTATTTAATAACGAGCCATTCCCACAGCTATCCTGTCCGCACGACTGGAGCTTTCACTTTGTGAGGCCCCAGGCCCGGGCGTTACAACAATCCAAGCAAAGTATGCTCTGTTCCCGGTTACAGTTATGAAGGCTACCTACTTTCTCATTTTCATCGAGGTCTTCACTGACAGTTAAACCATGAAACTGGAAACTATAGAGACTGCAGGGTATAGAGGATGCTTCAAACAGTAATCACCAAACACGTAATGCTGCTGACGCCGTTATCTATTCCTTCTTGACGCCACTATTTTGGTCTTACTTTCGCCCACTCTAAGTCCTATTTTGTGTGCCTCTTAATCTTATTCCATTTTAATTCCGACTTAATTCCATTTGATACAAAATATTCACAGACCCGTACTTACTAAGAAGTAGTTTTTAAATTCCTTCAAAACAGTTAACATAGTCTACAGAGAATGAGTGAAAGTTTGCAGCAGTTTCCTGCTATCCTTTATTTATACTGTAACGTAAAGTATTATTTAGTCACTTAGTCATATTTCAGATACCTAATAAGGTGATCCATACATTTCAATCCATCCATACATACATTTCTATCCATTTACATTTCCGTCTTGGTTACCTTCTTGATTATAAGAAAATATTAAATAGCTGTTTTTTTTTTAATTTGTTTAGTTTTATTCATAAAAGTCAACCCTCCCCCGCGAAAAGGACATCCTGCTGTCCCGCTGAGCACACTTAGATACGATTACACGGGCAGTTTTTTCGGCCGTGCACGCGCGTGGAGTTTGAAAAAATGCACATTGGTCACACGTCCGTTTTTTCCCGTACGTGGACGGACGGAAGTGTAGTAACATAGGCGGTTTAAAATCGGACGGCAGCGTTGGGACGTCTCGGACGCGCATCCCTACAGCTCTCAGTATCTCACTATCGATAGGCCTATACACATTTGCCATTGCGCTATATAGGTTAAAACACTGTGTACATAAAGGTTAAAACGCAACTGCACAGAAACGTTTACGCCAAAGAAAACGTTGATTATCAGTAGGCTAGTAAATAAATCTTTATTATGAAAATTTTTTTACATTACATATATTTTTTTATAAAGATATCAACAACACCGTGGAGACCAAAATTAATTACCATAGTAACAAGTAAATAAACAAATGCTATTTTAGCGGCATCTTTGAACAGTCCGCATGAACACCCTCGTGCACGTTAAAAACCCAGAAAAAACGCAGCAGGCTGCGTTTCA
This sequence comes from Magicicada septendecula, assembly GCA_034769895.1. Taxonomy (NCBI): domain Eukaryota; kingdom Metazoa; phylum Arthropoda; class Insecta; order Hemiptera; family Cicadidae; genus Magicicada; species Magicicada septendecula. The sequence goes on along the minus strand of CM068367.1, from coordinate 62,322,407 downwards.
ATGCGGGAGACCTTGAAAACGCAGCAGAGTTGACGACCCGTGCGTTTTTCCACGTCCGTGTGACTATTTACACTGCCGCCTGTGTGTTAAATTCAATGCGTTTCTCAACCGCACGCAAACGGCCGAAAAAACGCTCGTGTAGCCGTACCCTTAGGCTAGCTGCACACACATCGATTTTGATCGTACGGAAAAATATCGTACGATCAAATTCTTTTAGTGGAACGAAGAAGAGCATGGGAGCTTGCACACAGTTCGGCCTCCACACGGCACGGCACGATCGCCGTGTAGCTGCCGTCCACTGCCACTGCAAAGACGGTCGCCGTGCCGTTTCCGTGAATACAGGGGCGTACGTGACCCACTGTACGCTTGCACACTCCACGAGTTATATTCGAACGGTAAAAATCCGTCTTCATTTGACTTGTTGCTTCTGACCAAACTGGGACCTATTTCATAAAAGTAAGTAATATTATTAGCAAATTTTATTAAATAGTAGACTAATATTAGTTTTTTTTTTTTTTTATCGAACTTAAAATCCTTTACTAATATTATTATTTTAGTAATGAGGAGGTTCTACCGAGGTTATATGTTAACCCGTGAAATTTTTTTTAACGGATAGTTGAAAGTGATTATTCCGTATAGTATTCAAATATTGATTTTAGTTAGTGATACGGTAGTTAATTTTTTTTTTTAAGTATGGCGGAAATTATTGATAATGAAATCCTTATTTCATTGGTAAAAACATGAGACATTTACAATGACAGAAATACTACCAGAAATGCATGGAAAGACTTCTGCTGTGAACTAAATACTGTAAGGAACTATACAGCAACAACACGTTTCGGATTCATTTTCTACACAACTGTGAGTGAACTCGAGCTAAAACGACTGCACACTACACGGAAAACCCCGTGGTGTGTACAAGCAACGCACATACGATAAAATATTGTACGATACTTTTCCGTACGATCGAAATCGATTGTGTGCGACTACGGTTAATCTGCTCTACACATCTGACAGATAGTAACGGACGTTCGGCAGCCAAAGACCACTGTCCGCAGAGTCGCCACAATAGATAAACAAGTCAACAGTCGGCGCTGCCTCGTTAAATGGACCAGTCTAAGAATAAACAGACCGGGACGACGACGTAACATGGGCTAATGAAGTTCCACGTTCGTTATCGATTATCGATAATGTGACTATCATTACCATGTTAAAGTTGTGTGTGTACACGGAGCCGAGCGACGGTCGTGGCCGTGTCGCCTACACCGAGTTTCAGGCAATTACCGGTCGTCATGGCAACTTCCTTTCGCAACAGCGCTACAACGAGTACATAAATCAGTTAACAACTTTATTGGAAACTAGGAAGTAAAGCGATGTGCACTTTAGGGTAGCTAGCAAAAGTTTTGTAATATGGTATTTCTATTAACAAAAAGTAAGGTAACATTAAGAGAAAGAGATGACAATTCATTAGGAAAAACTAAAATAATGGCAACTGGTAATACAATGTAAGATAAAGAAACAGAAATTATGGGGAAATGATAGAACAAATGGAAGCTTTGTAATACTTGGAGGCAAGTGCACCAACTAGAAGCAAAGGGGCACGTGTCTTGGGCGCGGAGTGGAAGAGTGACACAAGTTTTTTAACACATTGAAAAACTTAGCGTTTATAATATGGCATGCGAATTCTACGTCTCAGAGAGCTTCTTAGAGTGTATGATAAGCTGATGTACGGTTTGATATCATTTAAGAAGAAAGGGTAAGCGAATATGAAAATTTATTATTTAAAATGTAATAAAATAATTTAAAATTGTTCACGTTTACTTACACAATGTTGAGGAGAAAAAGGAAATAACAAAATTATAATTATTTTTAGAAAAATTACTGAAATTAGTTGGGTACGACTAAAGGTGAGGAGCCTTAAATTACGCTATTTCGAAACTGTACTAGCGGACTGCTTCCATTGTGACATTTTGTCGCCTGTCGTTTCGATCCCTGGAATCTGAGAGCGTCCTCAGGCGCTGCGAGTGGTGGCTGAAAGACCTAACAACGGGGTCAACAGGGTCTTCCAACCGCCACTCACAGCCCCTGAGGACGCTCTCAGATTCCAGGGATCGAAACGACAGGCGACAAAAATATCACGATGGAAGCAGTCCGAATAGAGGATTTATCCGTAAGAAATCACTCATCGCTTAGAGGTTTTAAAGAATGTACTGGGGGTTTGCAAATAATGTTGACCTTGAGGTAAACTGAAGCCAGTCATAACATTAATACAAAGTTCCACGCCCTACGTGTTGAAACAAAGAAAATTATAGTTAGTTCTTAGATTGATAAAATAAAAAATAAAAATGCTGAAATAATGATATGTCAATGATGAATTACTAATTAAAAAAATTGTGTTTATTCCAGGTAGGCGCGTCCGCTGCTCGGAACGAACACTGGTCTGATTTAGCGGGAGTGGCTACGTTCTACTAGGGGTCTTGTTCTGTCGGGTATAGTATAGTATAGCCCCCTTTCAAGGGATACAGGTGTCTAGCATTATATCCATAAGGCAACAAACAAGGTTTTTATGATGACGTCTCTCATTTCTCTCGTCTTTTCTGATATATATATTGTTACGACGGTCTAACTGATCGACGTATGGTACAGTGGAAAACAAAATACAAGACACCAATTAAGTCACTAATCACCAGCTTTAATTATCACAATTAAACACTTTGTAATCAATAAAATAGTCTGTTACAAAAAAATCAAATAAAAATTGTTCACACACGCAATAATAATGTCAACGAGTCTCGCACAATTATAAAACAACACACGTGTAATCACTTCGCCACAATATTTCTAAACTCACTGGAATAACTCGCAACTCAAACTCTAATCGCCGACGCGACGTAAGACTGAACTAAGCGTCGCTGACGTCTTGTATCTGGCCTACCCCGCTGAGATACCAGAATATTCTATAATACACGTCTACTAGAAAACTCTAGAGCGTAATTGACTGCGGCCTTGAACACAGCGCGCGCGGACCGGTATGGTCAGGAAAAGTCTCGTTGCGGACGCGTGACAAGTGTCACGTAATTGTCCTTCATCTCAAAGTAGCAGCAATACGTACGCGCACACACACATTATAGCCGGGCTCCGCTGGAATAGCCGAGAAGCACGTAGAATTAGCCGACATCACAGAGAATTACGACATGCTCTGTGATGTCGTAACAATATCCATCCTACTTTTAGCAAATACATTTCAAATTTCTTCCATCGTCACATAAGCAATCTATGCAAAATGTTGTATTATACTATACCATATAGTATTCTATCTTTTGCACATGCAACCAACATACGATGGCTACAGTGCACGCGTTTAACTTGAAGAAAAGATTATACAAGTAATACAGTTAATCTGTCGACAAGCCCGGTGCGTGCGCAAATGTGCGCGTACATACGCAGCCATGCAGGTATGAGGAGAACTGACCGTCGGCGCAGTTGGCGGTTTTTGTTTGTGAACACACTGAAGAGGCCACAAGCGCAATCGAAGAATCGCCCGCTAATAAGATAAAACTGCTCGCTTTCAATACAGAAAAATAGAAATCTGACAGAGAAAGTGTCTTTTTAAGGGCATTGTTCTTAAAACAAAACAGCGCATGATGATAAATTGGGTGAATGACTCTCTGATCTGCCACATTGCATCCTGTGAAGCGCCAGCACAGCACATATTGCTGTTCCGTACAGCTCCGTGCATGACCCGTGTGAAAAAATAAACACTATTAATCTTGACATCAACGTGGAAACATCGACACCGATATATTTACACTGTTCAGCTTTCCCGACAGTAACACCACATAGGCTACTCAGCCGACACGTCATTTATTGTCCCACAGTAATTTTTCAACCGACTCGACGCTCCTTACGTGGGTCGTACCGTACGTGTTTTTGTTTGTTTTTCTTCTTCGTCTCCTTCAAGACTTTCAGCCTGTTCCGGCTTCAAAGTTGATACTTGATACTTCTCCCCCCCCCCCGCAGTGTGTGTTGATATCTTTTGATTTTGAAGTTTGCGGGCATTAGAAAAAGTCCCCCAGACTTCTTCCCAATGTATCGTGGAGTAACATTTTTGCATTCCGTGAACCTAGAAGGGCTGCATTTTCACTTTCCACTCTGTAATACAGTTAAACCGTTAAGGGGTTTCTCCATACTATCCCGGAGATGGGATTACATATTTGTCTCTGAAGAAATTGATGTTTTCCGTTCAAGTATGAAAGAGAAGAGACAGTACCAGGGGCTTTTTCAACGGGTAGTATATACTGAGTCAGTAAAACGTGGAGCTCCGGGAGGAGGGACACTAAACCCTAGTGAAACTTTTTCACCTAACGAATTCATCCGGTATCCTAAAAGAGGAAAATTAGTAAAAGGAACAATGAAAAGAATGATCTTGGCCCTCGAATACTCTAATATCGTTAGAACTTGGAAAACATAAAAAGCTTCAATAAACATATAAACATAAAACATGAGGATAATTAATACAAGAAACAAAGTAATAAGACAAGATAATAAATAAAAATAAATAATATAAACGCAGAAGAAGCACTTGAAAGAGAAGTTTTTTGGGGAAAAAATATTAAAAATGGAAGGAGTCCAGGGTAGGAGAGAGAAAACCCCAGGTTCAAAGTGGACTGAAGACAGGAAGAAGATACATAGTGAAAAGATGAAAGAATATTGGAGAAAAAATAAAAGAACAAGGAATAAAGAATTGAAATTGGCATGTGGTTTTCAGATGACCGATACAAATAGAAAAAAAAAAGAAACAAGGAAAAGATTACCCTCACCCCTCGAATACTCTAATAACGCTAGAACTTGAAAAAACATAGATGTCCAAGACAGACTTGATAGGACGTATCATAGAGATAGACACAAGTAAGTAGAAGCAATGCCATTCTACAACGATAGATCTCGAGAGATAAAAGAGTTGGAGGTACAGCTCTGAGGAGGCGGATTGCAGTGTTACACATCACCAGGAGATGGTGTCACCATATCGCTATGACTTGTTTCCTGACGATTTTTTTTTCAAACGACTAGAGTGTATGCAGAAACACCATGAAACTCAAAGAATGCAGAAATGTTATGAAACGTAATGTGGAGAAATACCAGAAAACGTAGATGAATCCACTTCGGCGCCCCTACTCACCGTAACATAAAAAGACAAATTCTGACTTCATCACTGTAAGAGATTAATTCTCGCTACTGTTTTGGCTGTACTAGTGTAAAGTCAATACAAATTGGAGCTTACGTTAATTATCTGATTCTAGTTCGCTGAAATAAAACAAGTTTAAAAGAGATATTCGCAGAGTACGCGAAAACGTGGGTTACAAATCAGTTGAACAATAACCAAGTACACAGGGCTTATAAGAAACAACAAAAAACGATAATTTAATAACAAAACAGTATACTTTCGAGCGTGTTCGCAGCTTTCATTACTTGGGGATTTCAAACGAATAGAACAAAGAGAATGACAAACGAAATAAAAACCAGAATCAAATTCGAAAGTGGGTGCTATTACGAGTAAACTTCTTAATGACATCACGCCTATTAAGTAAAATGATTAAACTTATAATATGTAAGAGCCTAATTCGGCCAAAGGCAACTTACCGTAGCGGAATCCGGTTCTTGACAAATGCCGATGAGCAACTGAACAGGATATTGGAGAATGATAACCATGATTTCTGCCGGATCAATTGGAATGAAAGACATCATACGATTCATAAAGTACAAAGACGCGCCTGGTGCGGTCGCATCGAAAAATATCGGTATAGAGAACCATACATGACTTCCATGTTCTAAGATTTATATTTAAAATTGTTTTCGAAATGAAATATTTCCACAGAAACTACTTCAGTTTCAACCACAGTACTGTGGTCACTAACGTATACCACCTCACGTTAGCGCACTCGATTTTCACTGATGATGGCAGTCGATGGCACTGCCGAAACGTCTGGTTTTGCAGAAAACACTGGACCACGGCCAAACAGCCCGGGAAGGAATTTTAACAACAAACTACTTCTCTGTTGTCGATAACGTAGTACACATATAAAAAAAAATGTCCCCTCCCCTTTCAACTATCATTTTCATTTACATATAGAAAATTAACCCCTCCTCCTTCAACTACCCTTTTCATATATAGATATCTCATCTACCTTTCTACAGTGGATTATTATGACCTTCTTTTCAGGATACTTTATTTATCAAAATTAAGTACTTTACTGTTGTTAAAACATAAAAGTTGCAGGTAAACTATCCCTCCCCCTTAACCGATCTTCACCAAGATCAATAGGCCTTGAGTTCTCTACAACTCAGGCACATATGCAAAAAAGTCCAATTCTCAGACCCATAAAGAAGTGTGGGAAGAGCCATCACCTTGTAGAATTTTAGGCGTGTTCATTTACTTGCTGACTTAAAGGTTCGCCCAAACTTAAGGCTTCAGATAATAGCACTGAAATTTTTAAAACCCCATACTGGAAATAATGACCTGAAATTGACTGGTCCTTTGGAAGCGACTATAAACGATATCTGCTGCATTACCAAAGCATTGGGCGTGACAAGTGTTTTACAGAAAACGACTACGCAAAGTGAGATTTAGGGAAGGAAGAAAATAACGTCTAAATTCCAAAAAAGAACAAGTCACAGAAGGAGCAGAAGACAAGCTTATACTATGGTAATCCTATCACTAATATACAACCGTTCTTGAGCTTACCTTTTTAGCAACCATAATGGGTCCTTTGTCTTGCACTGTGCACACCTGTAGCTTGTAGGCGAGGACGAGGAAGACTGCCAGGGCGGCCAGCAGGAGCGCCAACTTTCGCCCGCCGCGTCCCATTCTACCTATGTCATTCTTTACCTATAACACACAAACAGAATCACGCCGTTACACACAAACATAAACACAAAGCAATACACATATAAACACGCAAAGAAGTCTACGAAAATAGTGGATCTATTATGAATACAGGAGGTAAAACTAATGGCATATTCCTATAATCATTTAATGTCAGATTAGCTTATACTGGATTTAAAAACATGATAGATCTGCAATTATATAGCAAAAGTAAGGACACTTCTGATCTTTGGCAGCGAAAATATTAACATATTTTAGCAGAACTGAAACATGTATGACACGATCCAATTATAGTTCGCTCAGAACGTTTGCGTGTGGATTGATTTCATGTGATAATGTGTTCTTATAAAAGCGATACTGCCCGTTTATACCAATCAGATTTCCCCCCTGATATCATCATACGAAGTACACGTTGCCTCAGCTATCAGGCTGTGGTCTGATGTTAGAATTAGGTAAACGTTTCAGACACTCAATCGGTGGCCCTCTTCAGTGACAAAAGTCTCAGTCAGTAAAACCACAGTGCCACAGATGAAACGTTTGCTAAGTCTAACATCGGACCACGGTCTGATATTCCGGAAAGTGTTAATAACTACAACGCCGGCCGTGAAAGCCTAAGGCAACAATTAAAAGGGCATCTACAGCAGAGTGACGACGACACGACAGGTTAGCTTCATTGAAGGTGATACGCTGCAGTTGCTGAATGCTAAATGTGACTGCTACACGTTTCAGCTTGACTGCTACATGTTAGAAATGAGAGATGTATCCAACAGAATTACCTAAGGGAAAAGAGTTACACGTCAATAAAATACAGTGTTTTGGAATCACTAACTTATTATCGTCGAAACGTAAATCAACGACCCCGAATTCACTGTAATAAATACTTTTCTACTTACGACTGTGAAACGTGGAACTTAAATAAAATGACGATACTGTAAATATTGCAATAAAAAAAATACGTGTCACTAATTTTAAATTGTTTTTATGAATTAAACAATTGTGTAAATATATTAGGTTAATAATGAACTGAGCACAAGAAAAAGTCTTTCAGAAGTATTCAGCTCGATCTCTCAGCATATGAGTACATTTTCTGGTATCATAAATGAAATTACTTTTATGTTTACGTTATTCTTGTGGTAGAATTTAAACGTTTAGAATACGCTAACATTCTTTAAAGTATTACGTTTTGCTTAAAGCACACATATTAGTGGCAGTGGGGAAATTTTTGGGCAGCTATGTGGGGAAAAGAGGTTTGATTGACACTACTTTTTCGTTTCAGTTATTTCGTGACTTGTTGCCCCCCCCCCCAGTTTATTCACCAAGGAGCGCGAGGTGTACGGGAGTGATCCGGGCACCGGGCACCACAGCGCCGGATATGAAGTTTAATTAATAAGGTCGTGTCAGTGGTTATAATCACAAACAGAAATAACACTTGCACACCACTATAGAAATTTTTTTCCGATTAGCGATCATCGTTTTCACAGCTCATCATCAGATATTTTCCAATAATCGGAAAATATTTTTCCTATAGTGGTGTGCAACAGTGTTATTTCTGTTTGGGATACGAAGTTCTCTCCCTTCAAAATTCTTTTGAAAATTGTGAAAATCCAGCCGGGTGTTAGACTACAGGGAATTTTAACACGAATCCAATTGTTTGGAATTTTTAGTGTTTATTGTATGATTACTCTACAACTGTCACTTTACTAAACAAAAAGTAGTCGGGTAATCGGGGTTTTCGAAATGTTTTACTAATATTTAAAAAAATTATTTAATATCAAAATTTATCCAATAATAAATATACATCATTCAAAATAGGAAGCGAATTCTGCAGCTCAGAGTATGTTTGCTTCAGTTTGCGTGTTAACCTAAAAACACCGTGTTTTGCCGCGTGTTTCACCTATAATTTTGGTAGATACGGTTCTCGTAGTATTTAAATGACATTTGCGAAGAAAAACTATTTAATTAGATACAACAACTTACTTGAACATGTGTTGGATTATTTTACTAAGCGTGTAAACGATATTCACTACATATGGAGAACGATTATGGCATAGTCGAAGTATCGAAAATGTAGTGCGGGTAGGCCTACATATAATGGGAAATAACCAAATTTTGTGTCTAACGTTCTGTTTGAATTAACAGTGTAAATAACACTACATTACCTGTAAGTCTCTGTATCACAGATTGCACGTCGAAGTCACGATTAACCGTAACTGGGTTCATTCCTTATAAGGCCGTTTTATGTACGCGTATTCGTCAAGATTAAACGCGTCGACGTGAGCGGTTGAACCCGAGACGCTGGACACAATATTACGTTGTAAAGAATCGCCACTGCCGTCTAGAGTCATTCGGCAAGACAATGCAACCAACACACACACACTGCACGGGGGGACGCGACGCCGCGACCGGTAAGGACACACAACACTGAGCGCTCCGATCCCGTTCATTGTTCTGTGGCGAGCGAAGACAAGTGTAAACAGAATACAGAAGGCAGCGGAACGCACGCGGAAAACGTTATTAATCATAGGAGGCAACCGGCGTGTAATAACACGGCCGCACTACAGGTGACGAACGCTTCCTGTGGACACACAGTGTCAAGGGGCAATGACTTTCCTCTGATTCACAAGCCATTTCACCGTCACCGAAATATTTGCTAGTGTGGTTATTAGTAGTTTCTGAGCTGTAACGGACAGCGGTGTATCCGCTCTGCCATTAACGACCGAATCATGGCCTAACTTTAAAACAAAACCGTGTTATATCTGTGATGCTTTGTTAACCAAACCAACATATAAGGTAACGGCGGTGTCTACTCTGCTGTACGGTTTTATGTAAATAAAATCACCACGGCGGAAACATTTCCGATCTGATGATGAGCTGTGAAACTTGAAAACGCTAATCGGAAAAAATGTTTTCTATAGTGGTGTGCAACAGTCTTATTTATGTTTGTGATTATAACCACTAACACAACTTTATTAATTAAATAGTCCGAATGTTTTTTTATGCTCGACATAGTAGTAGTAATGTAGGAAGGCCTAGAAAACGATGTTATGATTTTTAGTTTAATTTAACATATTTTTTAATAATAACAGTTTAAATTCACAATGTACATGTAAGGCTTCTGAAAAAGGAACCAGCCCATAAGAGAAGTTTTTAACTAAAATGAAAAATTAAATGATTACAAACAACGGTGGAACGAACACGTAGAACGAATGTCAGATTCCAGACGGGCCAAACAAGTCTGGAAGTACAGACCTATATACACAGGTGTGTGGGTAGACCCACGAAGGGATGGCTGGAGGATCACTGAAGGCGGAACAGGCAGCACCTTGTCTACGGCGTGTTGTGAAGATGATGATGAAACAGGAACAGGTGTCTACGCCTACTCCACGATGGAAGAAGAAGAAGAGGAAGAAATCTGTGATATCGTAATGTCTTTAATTTTGTTTTAAAGTGTATTTGTACCATTAAACACTATCCAACAATAACGGCCGAGTGGACGCCGTGCCGGTTGTTACTTATGGAGACGAGACATGGACACTGGTAAAGAAGGAACAAGAAACACTAAGAAGGTTTAAAAGAAATATCGTACGACATGTTTGTGGTCCGGTTAAAGAAGATAACGAATGCAGAATAAGAAATAACCAGGAGATAGATGAGCTATTGAATCACGAGGATATTGTGAGATTCATAAACGCTCAACGAATACAACGGTTAGGTCACCAATGAATACAATGGACGATCAACGTATGCCAAAGAAAATTTTGAGGGCGCTAGTCTATAAAAGCAGAAAGAGGGGCCGACCTAGAATAAACTGATCGGATGATATGCTAGAAGATCTCAGAAGAATGGATGTGAGGGGTTACACTGAGACGGCAATGAAAAGGAGACTTTGGACAAGATTGGTGTTGGAAACCAGGGCTGACGATGAAGAATAAGAATAAGAAGAAGAAAGGCTTAGTGCTGAAGAAGAAGAAGTGGCCGCCATGGCTCTGCATGCTGGTGGTTCAATATATTGATAACATATTCGCATAAACAGTGCTCAAGTTCACCAATGAGTGAGTGTTGTTGGTTTTAAAGTGTCGGTCATTCGCGGTTTGCATGACAAAATTAATGTCGTTTTACAAAATGAACCTAAAACGTGTCAGATCATACGATCTCTATGGCCGATTGATATCATCATAGTCATCATCACTTGGAGATTTGGTTACGGCCGCCGGCGCTTCTTGCATCCCGTCGACGCCGATCCGAACAGTCCTTTTGTGTGACGCCTCTTGCACTCGTGGCGTCTTCAACATCTTTTCTCCAGGAATGTCTAGGCTTTCTTTTTTCCTTATACTGGGCGGTGTCCATTCCCACACATTCTTTAGCCATCCCCATCCCCTCTAAACATTCACTTTGGGTGTCCCAACCAATTTAATATTTTAACTTTCCCGTTTGTATTATGTCTACGCCAAACCCAATTTTCGCTCTTATGTCTACATTTTAATTCTACCCAATGTAGTTCGTCTACTGCATCGTCTCCAACTAGCCATCTCCCATAGCTTTGATTCTGGGTTTATTTATTTTATTTACCTACCACAATTCTGCCCCATATAAACCTATGCTATCTACTATAATTTTATACATCCTAATCTTATTCGCTACTAAAGACACCAATACTGAAATAAGAAGAATGTATCTCGCAAATAAAACATATTACGGATTAAAAAAGAACCTGGCATCTAGCTTCATCTCAAAAGAAGCATGAAATGCAAAATTTACAAAACACTTATCAAGCCAGTGCTGATATATGCTTCATAAACCTCGACGATGACAAAAAATAGCGAGAGACTTCTAGGTTGCTTTGAAAGCGGATTCTAAGAACAATGTTTAGAGGAGTACAAGAAAATAGAATGTGGTACAGACGCAATAATGATGAACTATACCATCTTTACAAAGAGCCGGATATTGTCAGGATAATCAAAATATACAGGCTAAATTGGGTTGGCCAGATAGAGAGAATGGAGGAAGTACGAAACATATCTTCTACCGGAAACCAATGGGTAGTAGAGCAACGGGAAGGCCCCGAAGTAGATTCAAAGCTCAGCTAGAGGAAGACCTCAGAAAGCTGAACATAAGAAATTGGAAAGCCAGGGCACGCAATAGGGAAGAATGGAGTCGATTCTTGGAGCAGGCCAAGACCCGCCACGGCTGACGATGATTATGAATCTTATTACACTTTGTAATTCGGATACTCCATAGTACGCTAGTCAGCTGCCTTGTAGCTGTTGTTTGCTTGCCCAATTCTTTATTTTATTTCTTGATTACTATCACCATGAGGTGTTACTGTTACTCCTGTTGTTATGGCCGGTTGATATCAACACCTCGTAAAATATCGAATCTTTAGAATTTGTCCCTCAATAAGGCGTAAACGTGACACGTAGCCCTGCCTTGTTGAAACCATTTGTCAACCAAGTTGGGGCACAAACAATCGACTAACTTTGCCGTCTACCTGTTGCTGATGTCCGTAAGTGATTCCACCGGACCGAATTTCACAGCACACAGCAACTCTCTAAGAATGCAGTGGACGCTCTTGTATACAAAATAGACTGTCACAGCTACAAATTCGGCAGTTTGCTTATTATCGAAGCCATTCAACCAAAAATGAGCTTCACCAGTGAAGTTGATTTTTCAGCCCTAACCTAGGTCACGTTTAAATTCCTTTTCCGTCCACATACAAAGAAAATACGGCACTGTCTATGGTGTTTGGCTTCAGTTCTTGTGTTAATCGAAATTTAGACGGACGGCGTTATAAGTACCGACGTACAATTCGCCGAGTGTAAGTCTGAAATAGTCTAAGTCCTTTTGTGTACGACGAAGAATTGTCTGGATTCTCGCGGACGCATCCCCAAACGGCAGTAATATTTTCAACTGACCTTGCGTTTTGGTAGTGACCTTGAGTTTTGCTAGACATACAGGCGTCGTTTAATTGACAATCGATCCGATTGTTTTAAATTTATTGATTAGACGACGAACTGTGGACACGATTACATAGCGTTTAAGTGTGTTTCCATAGATATCCGTACGCCTACACTAATTCGCTTCATAAATATACGTAACTGACAACAATATACGTAACTGACAACAATATACGTAACTGACAACAATATATGTAAAGCTTTTTGGAAATATACCTTACAAACGGTTTCAAAGCGGCGCAAAATTTCCACGGAGAATTCAGAGATATTAATTTTGTCAATTTTTAAAAACTTGAAAGAAATTCCTCATAACATGATACCCCATATAGACTTTTACAATTTTCATAAAAATTTTGACTATTATTTTAGGCCTTTGTAGAACTGGAAGAACAGATAAAGAAGGCTGGGTTGTCAATAAACCAGGACAATACAAAGTATATGTGTTTCAAGATCAAGACATTTTGAAAGAAATACACTGGATGTTGGAGGCTATAGCTTTGAGAAAAGCGGATAATTTTACCTACCTGGGATCACTGTTAAACGAGAACGATCTGAACAGCGAGAAAATCAAATCAAGAATAGCAAAGAGAAACAGAGCGTATTTTACAAACAAGAAACTATTGTGCTCTCGGATCCTAAGTCATAATTCTAAACTGAAAATTTATAAAAGCCTTATAAGACCAGTAGTGACTTACGGCTACAAGACACGGGTCATGCGGAAGAAAGATGAAGAAGATTTTAAACGATTTGAGAGGAAAATACTGAGGAGAATTTTTGTGCCAGTAGTGCAACAAGATGGCACTTGGTGGATCCGCATGAATCTTGAACTTGATACATTAATAAACAGCGAAAACATAGTAAAGTTTATTAAGTCACAGAGAATAAGATGGCTAGGACATATTTGTAGAATGGAGAAGCCCAGAAATACGAGAGAAGACGTAAAACGAAAATCGCTAAGCGAGCTGAAGGTTGTACTAAAAAGTCCGTGCTTGAAATATTATGAAGACTCCAAAACGGCTGGCTTAATCGTGTTACATTCGACTGAGACTACTTTGAAGGGGGCAGTATAAGAGTCAATAAATGAAGACGTCATTTTTAAAATAAACACGAACTGCAAGAACGTTTTCACCAATCCTCGTATATTCTTGTCATACAAGAAAAAAAGTTCCCTTTTCGTCTACAAATTTTCTACGAGTACGCAGTGGGTTTCTACCCCACAGTCATTTAGTTCCCTCATTAAAGTTGTTAACAATCTGCTCTCCGATGAATGAAGGCATACGTTTTATTGAAGGGGTAAATGAATGAAGGGGTAACAATATTATCGTGTCATATAATACCGTATTCGAGTCACCAATCGCTATTGATGAAACGTCAACAGATCAACGTTTACGTTCACGGAACAGTTTCACCCTCTTAGCGGATTAGCAGCATCACCTTCTGACAGTGTTGCAAACTTTGCGACTTAATAATATTGTTAACAACAGAACTGTAGGGAGTGATGCAGAGTAGTAGTTGAGCTCATTAGTTAACAAATCGACGCTGACTGTTGTGAAACGCTTAAAATTATCGTCTAGTTTCTGCGCGCACAACTTCTAATCTAATCTGTATAGCGCTCTCTTGCGGCTGTCCCTGTTACCACGTCTGTTGTTAATACCATTTACCAACGCTGCACAGCGTTTAATAACTAACATCGACTCACCTTTAAACACATTCCAGACGTTTTTTCCAATACTATTGAAATTGCTCCTTAAGATTTTCTAATGAAATGTGTACTGTCAGCATTATAAATGAGTCATCATAAGCTATTTTAATTCTTTGTTATATTCTGATGGCCAGTAATAATTTCTGAGAATGGAGATACCTAGTAACTGACCAATCACAAACAACATCGGTCTGAGTAACCATATGGGGTGCAAATGCTTTTCACAGAATTTAAGTTATTTCTTGGAAATAGTTTTTTATACTACTAAACATTCGTTCTTTTTTTACTTCGTAGGCTTACGCGGCCGGAGACAATGTTGTTAAAACTCATTTCCGGGCTGTTTGGCCGTGGTCCATTATTTTCAACTAAAACAGACGTTTCGACAGTGCCATCGACTGCCATCATCAGTGTAAATCCGAGCTTTGCTAACGTAGGGTGGTAGAGTGCTAACTAGAGTACTGTGGTTCCTCGTTGGGAAGCCATATACGATGATAATGATTATGCTAATTGTTGCGTAAATTGATTAACCCAATTCTAAATTTATTTGTGTTTATAAAGGTGATATCTGTACGAACTATGTTGAATCTTTTAGAGTTAATAATGTGTTGATGTTATTGCTTCCATATATCCATTGTTATTTTATTTTAGTACTTTTATTGCGTAAATTAATTTAGTTATCTCTTTAATAGAGTCGTGATCAAAGTGTATCTAACTCTGAGTTTGGGTAATCATATGCGATATAGTTAATGTCATGTGTTGAACTGCCATACTCAATGTTAACAAATTCATTCCTTTAAATGATAAATAATTGTATGAATTGAATTAGAGTCAATTAATTATTCACACTCAAACTTGTTATATATGAAATTACTTCTGACTTTAACTGTATTCCAGACTTTTATTCTGTGTATCTTTCTGAGTAATTTGTTTGGTAATGGTTAACTTGAATTATAAAGTATAAATGAAAGGTTAAGTTGTGAGTCAGGTTTTTACATAAATCAATAGAATACTAACGAATCCATTCTAACTTACGTTTATTAAAATCATATTCATTTTTATTCATGTCATAACATTAATTCAAAAGCACTTACAAATCTTCAACAAAACGATAAAATTCTATGCCACATTTAAATAATTAAATGAACAAATTTAAATAATTAAGTAAGCGATCAAATTTAGACGCTTCTTCGTCCGTAATGTCGTTACTACTAACAATATGGTGTGCTCATAATTCGTATTAAGTATTTTATGTTAAAACACATTAAACATTTATATGCATGAAATAATCATTATTAACGATACACATATCAATCTTAAACATAGCTAAAATCCTGTTCCTGCAACAGACACATCAAAATACATACATAGTACAAAATATATTAACAAGAAGACATGTATAATATTCTAGAACTTAATATTCCCTACTTATGGATTCGTATCTATCTGACTCATACTTATATAATTTTCTCAGGTGGTTTGGTTCTAAGTGTCAGGTCAGTGGTATTTGATAAATTACTAATTATAAGAAGAGATTAGTTTTGTACTTTACTCGTTCTACCGTGATGTGTCGCTCCCATGATGTATCCCTGCGTTGATGAGTGAGGTTACTCCACATAGCACTCGATCGCGAACACACTTCCGCACACCGCGACAGTCACTTTGAGCTTTTGAGATTATTATAATACAAGTCGTGGCATTGCACTTGTAATCGGTCGGTTACGTTTATCCACGAGGATCTAATTACGCAGTTCACAGTTCGATACCGTATGCTTCTAATAGTTTTCCATCCCGCACGACCACTCTTTTCGGCGCCTATGTTGTTTTCAAGTTCATTAGGCACTTGTTCACACTTCTATTACATGAGTTAACTACGAAACATTGTAGTATCACTACTTTTCTGTTATGGTTCAAGAATGTCACTGCAAAAGTCAGTATCTTTATAACGGTGTATTACATAGAATTTATAAGGATTGTTACTCGTGCTTCATCGCGAAAACTACTGTTCCGTTTTACGTTCTGAGTCTTATTCGCGCACTTCCATCTATTCGTAATAATGTCTTAATCGTCTCTACCGAAATACGTTATAACTTATACACTGCATTACGTTCTTATAATTGAACTATTATGATACTGAAATACAAGTTCAATTAGACTTATCGAAACTCTGAGTAGACTGAGTTAAGAATTTTAGTAAACTGAGAGAAAATTTGTAATAAACTGAGGCAAAGATCTTAATGAACTGAGCCAAAAATTGTAGTACACTGAGAGCGCGTCCCCTTGTGTAAACGGTTTTTATTTCTTCTGATGTCCCACTCTTGGGATTCTGATGAACGCTCAAACTTCCCACCAAATCATCTTTGATAGGTTCATTTCATGGACCTCCCTGTGTCCTCTCGCCTCCAGTCTGTATTTCTAACGAATTCTCCACCCAGTGCCGTTTGGAGAGGGACGTTCATACACGAGATTCGCTCTCTGGTCTCAAGCTCTTCTCTGAACCATCCCCTACAGACGTTCCCTCCAGAATTCTCGTTCCTCATTGGCTGGTTGGCTTTCTCAACTTGAATTTGACGTAGTCCACGTGGACTGGATGAGTTGCTGTCTTACGTCCGTTGCCCTGTTCCTGGAATCAGTGCTAAGGCTTCGTTTCAAAATCACATCTGGTACTTTTGGTGTAGCGTGTCGAATTCTCTTATTGTTGGTACGCTGACGACTTCCTTCGTCGATTTACGGGTGGCATAACATCTGTGCTCTCCCTTAGCGTCACTTAGTCGCCTGTCCCATTGTCCGTGCATAACCATTGTCTTTGAGAAGTCGCACACATGGTTTTGAACAATACTCTCGCCGTTGGTTCTGTGTTTTTCTCGCTACTGGACAGATGCTAGGTTAGTCTTCTTTTGTCCTAATTGTGAAGTCAAACATTCCCACGCATGGTCCAGTTCGCTGCAACATGTGCCGTACAGCTCATTGTTCGTGAATAGTTTTTACGACGTTTTAACGGAAAGGAAAGGTTTGTTCCTTTTCGTCGCCCACCCTCGAACAAAGCTAACATGTGTCACTTTTGACGGGCTCTAATTGCTGGTGTACGTCTCTCGCAATACCCAAAAAATTCAAAAAAAAATATATGAAATAATAATCATATCACAAGTGGCAGCCCCCATTACTTGTCTACTCTGCTAAAAGATCGGTAAGCTGTACAGACGAATATGTCACTTACTCTCAGTTCTCATAGAAGACTCGGAAACAGGGCGAACACTGGACTGACGTCCACGAAAGCGGATATGAAAAGGAAAACATCTTGGCTACGGAAAAGGACAATAGAAATTGGGTAGCAAAACGATTACGAGTAACATCATTTAATGACAAAGGAATAGCACACAATGAACGATTTTGTACACACTACGGAAACAAAAAAGTAATAAACAGGAAATATTTATATCGAAAAGTTCATTATGCCGTACAACGGCGTACCTGGAGAAGAAAGTGGAAATAAAGAGCGGCACTCTATATAGCCTATATACAAAACAATGGGAAAACGACATAACGGATAATAAACATATTAACGAAAGAATTATTAATGCTCAAACAAAATTGGATAAGGGAAAGTAACAATCATATCGGTATACGCGCCACAAGAAGGAAAAAAAAATCATTAGCATTTTATGACACACTGCAGGAAATAACAGACACCACTAACAACACATATCAGATAATTCTGATAGGCGATTTATATGCTAGAGTGAGAAACAGACCAATACCCAACATCGTATATACAATCTAACTTTTGGAAAGTAAACATGTTACGTTAATTGGCACTTCCTAAGAGACTTCGCAGTCCATAACAGTCCAACAGTTACGAACACTTCTTTAGAAAGACGGATATTCACAAATATACTTGAACCGAGAAGGTTACAGGTCACTGATAGATTATATCATCACGAATGACACACTGGCAGGACAAGCTGGAGACACCCGAGCTTATAGAGGCCAAGATGTCGGAACCGATCACTACCTCGTAATAACTAAAACCGACATGTACAAAAAAGCGGAAAAGAACCAATAAATCTTCATCACAACAAAGGAATGAGGAACTGGTCTACATAGTATACCTATTAAAAGAAGAGACTATCAAGTTATTATACTAAAGAAGACTGAACGAAGTACCATGCAAATTAAACAGCAAAAACGACACAGAGGAGGAATGGACAAACATCAAATGGACTGTGAAAAATATACCCAACGAAGGCCATGAGAAAGAAATTTAGTACAAGAAACGGTCTTAGAATACGCCAGATGACATAGAGAAAGCAATCAATGATAAAACACTTAACACAGAAAATACATCGTGAGTCATCGGAAGAAAACAAGGAAAATTACGGACAAAAAAGGAATAGATTAAAGCAAGCAGTTAAACAAGCACACAAAGAATCATCCTGTCAGTGACATAGAGCGTGACATACACGGAAGATAACTAATTTCATATAAAGTAATGAAAACGTTCAATACCTCAGAGAAGGACCACCTCAGGATTAACACCGTAAAAAAAAAAAGAGTAGACAAAACATAAGACTCTATGGTATGAAGAAAACATCATAAATGAAATTCAACACGTTGTGGACATTAAGGGTTTGGATGACTTAACATTAGAAGAACTGACTGGAACTATCTATTCATTAAAATACCGAAAGACAGACACAGTTGTGGAACTGTGGAAGTATGGTGGCATATAATCTTGCACTTGTGTTTGTTACACCTCTTCAACATACGCTGGAAGCAACATAATATCTCTAAAGACTGGAGAACAATCAAAGTTATATTCTTACACAAAAAGGAGATAAGAAAGTATGTGTGAATTACAGAGTTATAAATTTACTAGTCTCAGCCTATAAAATACGTGCAACAATTCTAAACAACACGCTATAAAAGATAACGGGAAATGGAAGGAACAGATGAGATTCATAAAAGCCAGATGTACACAATCGACGCGATTTTCACCTTGCAGCAAGTAATCGAGAAATGCCGAGAACCGTCTTAATACTTTCTTAGTCTTCGTCGTCTTTGAAAAGGCGACATTTTTATTCCGTTAAGCAGGGAAAATATGGGAATCTTTTTATTTGAATTTGCAGTCTCTGTAATTCCAACTTTGTCGTGCTTACTTTGCTGAACTTCTACCTGTCATGAGCCGGACGAGGCCTTTCAGTCTCTTCACTAACATCAAGTCCTAAACCACGACAAACAAATATACCACTGGAACGAAATTATCGGATAACAACTTCCAATATTTAATTTAAATGAAACAATAAAAGAAAACAGAATTAAATGGAACGAACACTTGGAAAGAATGAAAGCAAATAGATTACCTTTAAAACTAAGAATATATAAAACAAAAGGACAAAGAAAAGTAAGTCGACCGAAGGAAAGGTCAACAATGCCTAAAACGTGAAGTGGAGATGATGATGATAACGACGATGGACGGGAATTTTTTAGCAACGGCATCGAAAAACTTGTAACACGCTACGACAAATGTTTAAATAAACTCGGCGATTTTGTGGAAAAGTAGATCTTCAACTGTAGTTTCAGAAAAATTAAAGAATTTTCATAAATATATTTCACGTGTTGTCTTTGTTATGCTAGTGCAACTAACTTTCTGGCTGCCCCTCGTATTACATTTTAATTATCTCAACTGTTATGATTTGGGCTCTGACAAGGAGATCCAATAAGAAACTCCACAAATTTCAAGCCACGTGCGGCACAATATAGGGAACTTTTAAGTGGGGAAGCCTCACAGAAATGATCTGAAACTTTACAAGGTCATATCTGACTCATATAGGAGCGAATTCTGGTTCTGGTTAATTAACTACGAAACATCTCAGTGGCACACAATATCAGTGGCGTACCTACAATTTTGTCTTGGGGGGGGGTCGAGTCGGCTTCATACAAAAGAAAAAAAAATTAAGACTAATCAACATTATTATAGGCTATTTAAAGTGGCTGAAAAATAAGTGTGATAATATCCTAAACACCATCCCATTAAAATAAACGGTAATAACAAAATAAAAATACACGTTATTGAAACATTATTTAGAAGATACTTATTGATTTAATTAATTTTTCTATATTGCATATTTCAAACGTTTACGCAAACGGTGTGTAATAAACCTGTTTGTATATATACTATATTAGCGTACATAGCTGTATATATAGTATATTAGCGTACACAGCTGACGAAATAATAAAATATTCTAAAAATTAAGATATTACCAAAATTCACCAATTCTTTCGACCCTCTGTGGCGGGAGGCCGGTCCCGATCGTCCCCCTTTTAAGCCCTGCATAAGCCATGGAAACGTACTTCCTTAGGTGTGTGAAAAGGGATCGTATGAGGTCAGAAATTATCTACAATTTTTTTTTCCAGTTAATGAAAAAGTAAACGAACTGGGCAAAACATGGTGAAGAACTGACACAATGAAGAACAAGAGAATAAACCCAAAATGGTCGACCATTTTAAACAAAAGCGGAGAAGATATCCTCAGAATCATTAAAAACCGGGCTGTTAGGCCGTGGTCGATTGCTGTATAATCTCGACATCGTCGCCAACGTTTCGTATCCCACCCTCGGGGGGAACTTCTTCAGGCCGCAAACAGCGACAGAGTGTTAAGAAAACAGTTACGGCAGATCTTAGGCCGAACGATACCCGACAAACCTTTTTCGGCGTAAAGATCCCCGAGGGTGGGGGATACGAAACGTTGGCGACGATGTCGAGATTATACAGCAACCGACCTCTCCGGTATTTAATATTTGAGGACACTGACGCCGACCGTGAAAGCTTAAGACAAAAAGGAGTGAAGATATGTCGGCAGACCTAGGTAGCTCTGTTGGTAGAAAGAGGTAGAACAGATCAATAAATCTAAATTTCATGAAGGGAAGACGAAGATGCACGTTGAAGTAAAAAAAAAACATCACAAAGCTTATCAATTTAGCACGCCACTACCAATCACTCAAGAAGTTACCTTTTCGTTTTCATGGTGATACAGACATGTTGAATACTGCTGCATCCTGAATAGACAGAAACACACCAAGCTGGACGTCCCGATACGACCTTCCTAATTGTACTGAATACGTACGACGGAGAAAGAATTATTTGCTGACGTAATATTGATAATGAATAAATTAGCCTCTTATGGTTTCTTTCTTTCTTTCTTTGTATATATACGTGTATATATGTATATATTTAGCATCATACGGTGACACCGAGGAGTGGGACAATTAACGGAATAAACTGGCACAAAAAAAAACACACACACACAAAGACACGTGTTGTAGAGTGTGTGACCGGCTTATCGATTGGTAATGTTGGAAGCACTGCTGAGTTGCTTACTACGTTTGTTGACAAACATTCAAACAAACACTTTAACTCCGCTCGTTCGTTCGTTCGACAGAAAGGTACACTCACACACGCACAGACGCCTGCCTACGTCTACACAGTGGGAAGTCCTGATCAATATTCTGCGTCGGAGTTGTGTTGTATTGATTGAAAATATTCTACGCCAGCATGCGTCATAAGTTACACGAATAAAGACCAGATTAGTGGTATTAGTGGTTATGGTGAATGAACGGCAGGAAGTAGGTGGTCGATAAAGACGATGGCAAAGAGATTGACAAAACTGTTACAGATAAGTTGGACACCAAAAATAGGCCACGGAAAACGTTTATTCATGGTGTGATGGAGGAACGAGAAGATGGGAGTCACCAGGAGTTGACGAAATTAGCAATGAGTGGGAAACTCTCCAAAGTAGTTCCCTAAAGTAGGCAATCACCAATCCCTTAGGAGTGAGGGAGGGAAGACGTTTTAATTATCACTAAAGAAATTAATTCCATTTGGAAGAAATTAGATAGATGAAAGTGACATTAAAGCTGATCTCAATACGAATTAATTGAGAAGGAGACCACCTCTGTCAGATAGAATATATTGACCAAGCAGTGGTCCTGAGTTGTTCAATAGGAGGCGAACGTGTGGACTGAAATTTATGATGAGAACGAACGCTTAACCTCTATGGGGAATATCGAATATTCAGAAGTAAAAGAAACAGAGTAATATAATTATTTCCGGTAACATGAATGTTGCATATTCTTTGTCAAGTTGTACAGTTGAAATCTATCGTTGGATATGATCGCTATCTGCAAACGTGTGAAGTAACCAGTCGTAATTATTACAACAAAAACAAAATCTCAGACTACAGAAAATATCTCGTACAAATGGAAAAACATTCATCATAAGAACACCAGATTAATTATTTGATAATAGTAAATAATTACTTGTATGCGTCTTGTGACTTTTGCATTCAATGTATATAACGCGATTCAGTAAAACGTTCCGTCATCAGATTATCGCTCCTTCGAGGGCGTCAGCATTAAAATAAAATTATTAAAAAACATCTACACATAATATTATATCACTATTTAAAGGCACACGCGATTTCTGGTGTACGCCTTGACAAAGTATGCTGGTTTTACGTTTGACTGGCTTTCTGCGAGGCGCGTAGTGAACCTTTGTACAGTACTTTGTATACTCAACGCCGTGTCATACAAAATATATACATATGCCTAACTAAAAACTGTTAACTCTTTGTCCGTCCGTTTTAATTTTTTCGATTTAAATTTTCTCAAAATTATTTATCCTAGGATTATCTGTGACAAAAAGGACGAATCGTGTAAATGGCGTAACAACAGCCTATGATGTAAACGGCATTCAATGTTGACAATTTGGTTACTTTTCAAAGTATTATGCAAACAGTAACACTCTTTTAAAAGCACAGTTAACAATCTGCCGTTTGTTTAATTAAATCTCACAGTGCCAACTGATTTTGTGTGGGACAGACCTAAAGTGCCAACCTGGTTTCTCACTAAATAACTTGAGTTTAAATAAAATCCAATAGAAAAATTTAATAGTAAAGATAAATGCATGCGATTTTTGACCGCCTTACAACAGAAATGTATAAAACTATGCTACATTGTTTACTAATTTTTCATTTGTAAATCTTTTAAAATATTTTTTTAAATCTAAATTTTCCATCACAAAGTATAAAAACTGCTATTTTTGACACAAAAATTTATACAAAACTAATGCCCACAATACTGGTAAACATTAAATTCGTGAACTGTATTATTTCTCAAGAAATATAAGTATAATTTTTAATATCAGCCGTAAAGACAGTTATATGACTTTTTCTGTTCTTCGCTGTACTGTTTAAAGGCTATAAATCTTACGGTTAATGTTGTCCTGGTTTTACGGTTTGGTACATTCTTCAAAAATCACTTATTAAATTACTTTGACTACAACTACAGTTCTCAAGTTCGCCAGATTCGTCATGTACGTGCCAATTTCCTTGTGTTGTCAAATATTCTACCCTGTATTCCGTTAAAAGGTTTCCCATAATAATCCTTCCATTCTTCCACAGTAATCAGCGTAAGAATGTTAGTTTCTTTTGTATTAGTTCTTAGTTCCTTCAAAAGTACCCAAACTTCACTTCACCGTGCTCTCTCATCTGTAAATTTGTCTCGAAACATACTTGCCACCACGATACATTCGTTATTATTTTTATCTCCTTATTTATACTTATCTCCTTATTGTAAACTGCAAATTGCCTCTGTCATCCCTATCCTTTGTAACGAGCCATTTTCCACGAGTTTCCACATGTATTTGTTTTAATGAATTCCTCAGTTTGTGCGTTCCACCATATTGGGTTTCTGTGTGTTTTTTTGTGTGTAGGCTATGTACTTCGTAACCTACAATTATCCTTCATTGTACTTCATATCTGGTAAAATATCCAATAAAGATAGACGTGACATGACGATAAATAAGGAATAACGAAAGTCATGTAATGTTCCAGAAATGGAAAACAGAAGGCTGAGATATTCTGGATGGTAGGAGACTAGGGCAACTTGATACCCACAAATATCTTAGTAGCTGCATTATATCAGATGCAACATGCATCAGTGATGTAAAAACCAGAATTAAAAAGCAAAAAGATAATTTTTCAAGAAAATATCTCTTCTGGCGTCCAGAAACGTGTCCTGCAAACCAGAAAGACATTTATAAAAAGTTTTATTTTGAGCACTGCACATATGGCTCGTAAACCTGGACTTTGAGGAAACCGGAGAGGAGCTACCTTGAAGATTTTGAAATGTAGTGCTCGAGAGGGGGGGGGTTAAGAATACCTTGGACAGAAACAGTGCCTAATGATGAGGTTTTGAGGACAGTGGATGAAGGAAAAACGCTGACTGGAACCATTGGGGAACGGAGAAGCAGTACGGTTGGATACCTGCTACGCTATTCAAACTGGTTCGCCATCCTGATAGAAGGAATGATCGATGGGCATAGTGGAAGAGAAAAGCTAGGTCAGGAGTACGTGGATGAGATAAAAGGTGGAAGAAGGTGATTAAGGGACTGTCTTCGGAAGGGAAGACATTACAAGTCTATCAACCTCTGGATTGAGAAGAAGAAGAAGAAGAAGAAGAAGAGATATTGTCTTCATAATATGCAGACCCAGTTCATGAAATCGCACAACATTTATAATAAATGGACGTGGCTTACTGGATATATCGGATTAGTATATTACTTTCTTATAAATGCTGTTCAGCGTTCGGCAGGCAGTTTTTGCATACTACAAAATAAAGTGACGGTCAGTGGATGTAGGCCTAATCGTACGTGGAAGGCGGGCCAACTAATGAGCAAGCGGTATGCAGCAGGCACGCAACGCAGTATTCTCATCTGTGGTATGTCCATTAATTATTTTTAGAATATATAATGCACCATGCCAGTTCGCGTGTACGCTTTTGTAATAACCTACGTTGGCTGCTAGGGGCAACGCAACGGTAGTAATTAATTAAATTTTCCGCCCCCTTACGCTCTCTCAGGGCACACTAATAACAGCGCATTACGTACTAGATAAGAATTTAACTTAACGGGGTTTGGGCGTTGTTACATCTTCTGGTTGGGTCAACGGTTAATTGGGAGGGGGGGCCTGTTAAAGCATAGTGAACGATTCTTTTCTGGTGTTGAGATTCTTTCGACAATACTGATAGCATTATCTTTTTCTGTGCTACTCAGTTTGTCTCAACTTATTCTTCTCCTCAGCCCAGATGTCGAGGGGCTTCCCTCCTGATGGCAGTCTCTTAATCATCACACGCCTTCATCATCGTCATCATCTTCACAACACGGCATAGGCCTCTTCCGCCTTCAAAGATCCTCCAGCCATCTATTCCTAGGTCGATCCACACACCTGTGTCCTATAATTTTGTACTTCCAGACTCGTCTGCCCAGTCTGGAGTTTCATATTGTTTCTAAGTGCTCTTCGCACAGTTGATTGTAATCTTTTAATTTTCCATTCTAGTTAAAAACTTGTAACTCTTCTCTTATGGCCTCATTCTTTATACGGTCGAGTTTAAAACACCTTTTAACTCCTCGTAAGAACGCCATTTACGAGGCCTGTATTTTACTGTATCGTTTCTTGGTTGTTGTCCATAATTCACACTCATAGGACAGCACAAGGACTGCCATAACTTCGTAGAACTTTAACTTTGTACCTCGACGTACCTTGTTTCTAAAATACGGTTGATTGTCCCACAGATCGTCTGGATCTCACGTAACTGAACACAAATATCATAATTCCTATCATAGCCAATATCACTTCCCAAAAAATTAAAATGACACCAGTTCTAGAATTCTATCATTAATTATTATTTTTGTTCTTATTGATTCCGTACCTCGAAATGGCATTACCTTCGTTTTTATAGTAGAGATTTTTATATTGTATTGTCTGCTAATCTGATGAAGCTTAAAAACAGATCTTTACAAACCAGACTCTGTACTTTGAAGTACAACCAAGTCATCGGCAAACAATAGCACATTCAAATATCTGTCTCGTTATAACTTAATGCCAGGGTTCACCAGATGTTTCAATTTCCTTACCAGATCGTCAATATAAACGCTAAAATGAGTAGGTGATAGGACTGCACCCTTGTCCAACACTTTGATTGACAGATATTTGTTGAGATATTCTACAATTATTATTATATACTTGCTCCATTATATAGGCCTTGTACAGTACTTATAAGTGGTTGTAGGTATCCCCAGTCTAATATTTGCCACAACAAATTTCTATCTACTGTATCAAAGGCCTTCTCAAAATCAACGACACCGGCATGCATTTCTATATTGAACTCACGATGCTTCTCAATGATTTGTGTAATAATAAAAGCATTGTCTGCACAAGATTTGTTCTTCCTGAAGCCGTTTTGTTGTTCCAAAATAAGACAACCACACTCCTTCTTCCTCCTTTTGTCTCATCTATAAGCTTCTGTCTGGGCCTTCACCTCCCAGCACGCCCCTAAATCATCGCCTCGATCAGGGCGGTGAACCACTTTGAAGATAGCGTAGCAAGTGGCCTCGTGTTATCGCAATGGTTTCAATCAGAATCCATCTTTCAACCACTTTCTTCAAAACCTCATCATTACGCACCCTTTCCGTCCACGGTATTCTTATGGCCCCCCTTCTCCAGCACTACATCTCAAAAGCTTCAAGCTACCTGCCCTTCAATTTCCTCAGGGACGAGGTTTCTGAGCCGCATGTTCATATGCTCCAAATTAAACGTTTTATGTATTTCATCCTGGTTTCGCTTCGATCCAATGTGCGATTAGGATCTACTAGAAACCTGACGATAGAAACTGAACAGTGCACAAACACCTCGTCGCGATACTAACAAACGTTTCATTTATTTCGCGCATGCCCACAACAGTCTTGTACAGTGTTTCATAGTGTGAACATCGATTGCAACAAGACTGACGAGAACAGTGGAAGAATGTGTTGTGACAGAGAGGGAGATAATACAGAAGTGTGTCAGTGAACCGTTATCACGTTGTCTCCCCTCTCTAACCTGTAGATAACTTGGCTGTACTTGTAAGTGGGGGTAATTCATGCCTTGGGTCGGCGCAGCTTGCTGTCGGGCCTGTACTAAATTATACAGTAGGAACGTAAATTACTAATAAACTGTAAAACTATATTCTCACGTAGGGTTCCGCGGCCGGAGTCCATTCTGTTTTTGAAGTCTTCTTCCGATATGGACCGCGTCAAAAATATCTTGCACGACAACGTTTCACCCATATTACAATGAGAATCTTCAGGTCTATGTCAGATAGCAGAAGAATGCTTCAAAAATAAAACTGTGAAACTACCTGAATTTCGAAATTAATAATATTATTGGTAGTTCTGTCATCATTTTGAAAGCAACAGTTATTCCTTCTTAAGATGTATAGAAAGGAAAAATATTATAAAAACTTCCTAATTACAAAAATAGCTTCTTTTTGCACCGCCGAAGCCACTTACGAAAAAGAGGGTGCCACGATAGTTCTGCTTCACCCTCTTCCACTTCTCTCTCTCTCTCTCTCTCTCTCGCTCTCCCTCGCGCGCGCGCATACACATACACACACACAAACAACAGTTAGACAGGCGGACAGAGAGAGACAGACAGATCCTTTTTCCGCAAAGAGTATTTTTATAATCTTGAATTGTTAGCTCTGAGCGAAATGAGTATCTGAATTTGTCCACACAGTGAGTGTCCACACACAATTTGTAGAGGCAGGACGATGTAAACTGAGCACTCGGGTCTCGATGTACAGTAGACAAACACCTCGTTGCGAGGCTAACACAATTTTCATTCACTTCGCACATGCGCAGAACAGTTTAGTGCAGTGTTTTATAGCGTAAACATTGGCCGCAACAAGACTGGCGAGAACAACGGAAGCATGTGTGTGACAGAGAGAGAAATAATATGGAAGTGAGACAGTGAACGTTATAGCGTCGTCTCCCGTCTCTTCTCTCTAGATAACGTAGCTGTACTTGAAAGTGAGGGTAATTCATGCATTGGGTCGGCGCAGGTTACTGTTACTAAAAAGGTTGGCGGGCCTATACAAAAGTATTAAAATCATGTCCACTCCAAACTCCAGAGCAAGCGGCAAGGCACATCACGCTCTGGTCACGTCAGCGCACCGCATTATAATACGTCGGTGATGTATGATGCCCTGTGGCACAGTTAATGACAACCACAGTGATCAACATAACGCGTTGATGAGCTCTCGGTCGGTGTAATTATAGTGTACAGGTGCGTACAATCCCAACGATGAGACGAGCAATAACACGATGATGATTGCCTCACAGCTGGACTACTGCTGCGAGGCAACCGATTCATGTCAACACTGTCCACGCGCGCGCGCGCGCGCACACACACACACACACATCAAACTCCTATCTCAGCAATATCTGTATGTGGTTGAGTACAATTTCCTTTAATTTTTTTATTTTCAACTATCGTTGTTTTTTTTACAGCACGCTAAAAATATCACACACCAAATAATCACACTATCGTGCGACAGACGAGTGAACAAAGTCACGCAGATTTTTGTGAAACAATTCAATTGCCGACATCCAATAATTATGAGGCGGTCACGAACTGCTTCATAAATAAAGTGAATTAAACAGAGCGTGGAACAAACTGGGACACAGACCGACGGCAGCACTACAAACAACAGTAAAATGCAATTAGATTTTCAGTTAACTGCAATAACTGAGAATTTAATAATCAAATTACACTGGAGACCCGTTTTTCTAATACTAGCTGTGCCGTACGTGTTAATTTGATTGTCAATAATAAACGACTAGATCTGGAACAGCTGGCGAGAGCAATCTGAACGTTTGCCAAGCGTTCGATACCCACAGTCAGGTATCGAAGATACACTTCACTGGCCAATCGAATATGACACATTGTTTTTAAATCTAACAGCGGCTGACTGAAACACGGTCAACTGTCAGTTCGAGGTCAACGGATGAAAGCATACAACTACAAATTGTACTCGTACGTACTTCTCATTTTCATTTCCGAACATTAATGGTAATTATACTTTTCCAGAAAATTTAAGATACATAGATGTTTTGGGTTTAAATAGTTACATAAACGTACAAGTAAATGCGGTGATAATAGCTACATAATCTTCTTCTTCTTCTTCGGTGGCGCGAGTCAAGGCCTCCTCCGCCAGTTGTCCCGGTCAAGTGCAGACAACTGACTGGCTGAGAAACTGATAGGTTTCTGCATATAAAAGAGTTTCACAGATGGGATATGTGACTTCTCCGATTAAACCCGCAACCTGAAGGACGAGGAACTTTGATTTCGGGGTGCTCTTCCCCTAGAGAGTTGCTTTCACTGCACCTGACGAGCTCTCTCTGCCCGGTCGCAGTAGGCTAACTGACTCAGCCCGTGTGTGCAGCCGTTTTTGGGCTACTATAGCCTCCTCCGCCTCCACACTAGAAGCACATCCTGCTGCCAATGTGCACCATCCTGCCAGGCCAGGACCCAGGATACCCCCAGATTGCCCTGACAGAACCCCCATCTCTCGTTTCCTTACCGATCCACTCAGCCGAAGGGATTGGTTACCACAACTTAGAAGTGGATCGCTCGGCGTGTAGGAATAGCTACATAATATCCCGTGATATTCTTAAAGAAATCATCAACAGGTTTAAACAAGAGTTTGTATCTCACCCAAACATTTAGACAACATTTGGTCACACCGCTAAAATCCACATAATCGCTTTGACAATGCTGTGACATGGCGAGTAAGTGCCGCCATAAAATAAGCACTGCGCCATACTGCCTTGTATGGTGTGGGATAGATTCCCAAAGGCTAGGAGATGGACATTCCGAAATCAAACCGAGGGGTAGGTGAGGCTTCAAGCTGTAGAGAAAGCAACTGGCCTATGAGAGTAAACTCCGATAGGAAATCGGGCATGGCAGGTGGCATTCCCATCACCTGCCTACCTACGGGAGCACATATGATGGCGAAAATGAAAACGTACTGCGCAGAGAGAGAGAGAGAGAGAGAGAGAGAGAGAGAGAGAGAGAGAGAGAGAGAGAGAGAGAGAGAGAGAGAGAGAGAGAGAGAGAGATTCACTGCACTCAGCGAAATGCATCATAAGCACTCACGTAAACGAAACGATTGACTGGCTCTTATTGGCTGACACATCGCGTGATACTGTCTCTTGCCTGTGCGCAGCTGCCATGTCTTTGAATACTCGGAATCTTCAGAAGCAGCCGGATGGATTTCGTGGAGTTATTACTATACATAAAAAGGACAAGCGCGCGACTGGTTATCGTCTAAGGGAACGAATGCGTAATGAACATATAAGGGCCGAACTGGGTATATTCTTCCTCCATCAATGATAAGACAGAAGAACAAAAGCAGCAGTGGATGAAGCAGACCTGCAGAGTGGACCACCAGAGGGTAGTACAGCGCACTGCAGACCACAAACCAGTTGGCAGAAGACCTGTGGCTAGACCCTGGAAAAGATGGCGTAACACGGTAAAAGCCTACACCGTGAAGTGACGACAACGACGCAACATTGCAAGTGAATGGAAAGCTATTTTAACTTAAATATTAAAAACAACTTTGAACGAAAAATTTCATCAAAACCATTATGTTTCCAAGCGATCAGATTTCAATTGCTGATAATACACAAAATCTTTCCATGAATTATACTGTGTTTGAAAAAATGGTGCCAATCTTCTGGAAATGATTAAACTGAAGGAAAAATGCCCAATGCTGATTGCTTTGTTGCTGAAAAGTGCTTTTTTTTTCGTCTGTGTCTGTATGTTTTTCCTTTTTTTTTTAATTAATCACTGCCGAACGAAATGAGACGTGGCGATGACATTTAGTATACACAGTACGTTTACTGTTTATTATAGTACAAAACAAACTAAAGTATCGTCTTGAAAATTTTCAAAATGGCGGCTGATTCAAATTTTTAATTCTAAATTTCACAAAAATCAGTTCTTGGCCTACTATAAAAAATGTCTTATTACATAAAACATTATGTAGTGGGATAGATCTCGCCCGGAGAGCGAACACCATTGGGAGCAGGTAGGCCTAGCAGCCTACATAGAGAAGGTACTAAGGCAAAAGAAGGAAGCCAAAGATGATCTTGCTAGGCCCGCTGACAGAATAGGAGAAAACAGGTAACGTGGAACCGCTGAAGGTTTAAAACAGATGAACGTCCACAAGACGAAGTACAAATGGTACCACCTTGAAGTATTGCGAAAGTTGAGTCCCAAGGTGGATCCATGCTGTGGACAGCAGGGTTTGTGGTTTTGGTGGGTGCGAGTCCCACACACCGTAGGAGTGCGGACCCTCCTGCGGCGAACATTAGTTTTCCACGGTCTCCCTCGTAAAACAAAGTTACATAAAACATTAGCCCTTTAATTCGACCCAATGATACCACTTGATAGAGACCACAGATGCTTTGTAATCGAAACGTTGTGATTATTATACTATTAATGATTATGGGTGGCCGATACAATATAATTAATAATAATTTCTGTCATCGAATCTTAACTTTAAGAATCGCATACTGAAGTTTGTAAAAAATCTTCTTCTCTTCTTCTTCCCCAACAAGGTTCATTTCTATATCGATCTTGTTTATAACAACCTTTGGCCGATCTCAAAAATCTCATCTTCGCTGCTTGTATGCGGCTTTTATCTCTCTTTCTCATTATCCACGACTCACTTCCATAAAGAAGCATAGGGACAGCCATTACCTTGTAAAACTTGAGCTGAGTATCTTTCCACCTCTTGTTTTTTAGTACTCTTCTTATTGTGCCGCACATCATTTGAAACTTATTTAGTTTATTGTCTATGTTTCTATTGTTTTCATATGATATGTCATACTCTAGGTAGCTGAAGTGACAGACTTGTCCAATTAGTTGGTTGTTAATCATTATTTTGGCTCTTACAGGATTGCTTCCCAGGAAAGCAATCTTCCATAATCTTATAAAGCAGTCTTATAAATTATCTTCGATCCTAATCTTTATCATAACTGTACCAGATTAACTTATTATTTCAAACGGACTCTACGTTTAAAATAACTCAATCTGTTTTGAGACTAGCGCTCAGGATCTTTACAATGACAATATAACAACAACTAGCTCTTGTAAAGTACTCTGTGTTGAACAATACCTGGATAAGCAGCCTGGTGTATGCTGGAGCCAGCGCGAGCTGCCCCACTTCGTACCTGCGCAAACAATACACACAACATTATTATAACGTTAAACAATAGTGATACAAAACACAAAATAATATTACTGTTATTATCGATGTACATATGAATAGAATAATAAGATGTGTATATTGAATAGAATAATAACAATATACACCTGGTCGCCGGTCTTGAGCGGCGAAATGCGCGGAACCAACTAAAGAATTACCCCCACTTAAAAGTATGGCGTAAGGTGACGGGAGAAAAGGACACAATAACAATTTGCTGTCTCACTCACACACTACCTCTAAGTGTCACGTACTGTCGGTTGCATGTTTGTAATGGTCTCGCCAGTCTTGTTGCAGCCGACCTACACACTATGCAACACTATAAAGACTGATCTGCGCATTTGCGAAATTAATCAAAATCCTGTTAGCCTTGCAAAGAGGTGTTTTCCACTGCCTATCTCGAAGTCACTATTAAAATCTATCGCCAGATCTACAGCAAACAAATATCAGTAGCACTGCAATGTTAGAGTGTTCGTTGGCATACTGTAAGTGATACTCAGAGAGTTGTAATTCTATCCCAATATTTAAGACACGCGGCAACTGAAATAAAATTTTGTTAAAACGTAAACAAGCCGCTGACAATAGATTATGAACACTCGCTGAGATATGCGCAGTGGCCAAACACCTCATTGCGAGGCTAACAAAATTTTTATTGATTTCGCACACGCGAACAACAAGGCTGGCAGGAACATTGGAAGCATGTGTGTGTCACTGTGAAACGACACTACGTGGAAGAGAGAGATAGTGTGTAAGTGACACTCTCATCTCTAGTCATCGTTGCTATACTCTAAAGTGGGGTCAAGTCTTTCATTAACTCTACCACGCATTTCACTGCTCAAGATCGGCAAGATCAATTTCTGCTGAAAATACGCTTTTCACATACGCTGATCACAGATGGTCAGTAAACAGAAGTAATGATAGCGGAAGGAGTAACAGATTCATTAATTCCTCTGGCGCTACAGCCCACGATGAGCCTAGCTCTCCCCGACTATACGCTGTCCAGGCAGTGAAGGCGGCTAGAGGATTAGGAGACCCTCACTCACACACACACACTGACAGGCCGCCTAACAATAGACAGGGACAGGCCTTTGATCTGCGCTGCTGTCTTTTTAGTTACAGTCCACTAGAATAAATTTAATTTTATTGTCGTGCTTAAACTTTTAATTTTGATTGTTCCATTGAATTCAGACTGTAATTTCATTTAAAATAAGTCCAAACACGAAGTTTTTATGGCGATATTCAAATGTTTTACACTTATTTGTTTATTTTGAACTATTGTTATTGTTAAACTTTAGAACACCATCTAAGCGACTATTATTAAAAATGATGATTATTAAAAACTAAGTTACTGATCATCTTATTTATTTTTCAACTATTTTTCTGTGACACTACCTTTAATATGAAATATTTTTACAAATTGATTTTTGATTTTAGAACTTGACCTCGAAATTACGAGAATCTTAAAATCTCGCCTTGGCCATTTTATTTTTTCTTTTAACTTCCGATTCACCGATTGTGATACTCGATAAAGAGCAGATTGACGACACCCACCTCTTTATTGTTATAATACAGAAAAAATGACTCAACATATGTAACAGATTTTAATATATAGATATAAAGATTATTTTCAAACCTCATATTTTTATTTCAAATAAACAATATATGAAATAATAGTTGTTATACGTAATCGAAATAATTGTTTGTCTTTTTACTAGCACGAACTTTTAAAAATGTTATTTATTATAAAAATATTATATATTATTGTTTTACAGACACACAAAATGAAATGTGATATGTATCTATGTAAATATATTAAAAAATTACTGTCCATGTTATTAAACTTTAACTATAACTTGAGAGGACGAGGTAGCGCGTCAGAAATTAAATGTGTATTATTGTATCCCGTAATTTGGAAAATAATTACCGGTATTACAGATTTCATTAACATGCAAGAGAGACGTCCCTTCCTTACTTGGTTTACACTTGGTCGCTATAGTCATTTTTCCAGATAGAGAGGGTGATTCACCCTCAAACCAACAAACAGTAGAGGTCATTGCTCGTGTACCGGGTACCCCGAGTGAGTCACTGATTACCCGCTGATTAGTCGTTAAATAGCTTGCACGGGGTAGTGAGACCAGCAAGTCTTGTCAGAGAGCAGATCTGTCGCGTATATTGTGAGTGAATCAGTTCATTAGTGGTTAGTGTATAGTTGATTTGTGATTATGAGTCCTTGTAAAAAACGCCAAGTTTTACATACTCAATGCAGAACAATAATTGGTTCTGTTCTGTTCTATTTTGAGAAAGAGAAGAATAACGGAGGTCCTTTACTTAATACTAAGAAAGTAATGCAGAGAACAGCAGATGCTTGTGGCATTTCGTTGAGAACAATACACCGTATCAACGCAGAGATTAAAAAAAGTTTGGAAAATCAAGAAGATCCCTGTGTAATTGAAGATATTGATTTAATCACAGCTGAGGACGATCAATAAGATAACACCTTAAACAGCACCAAGAGGGAAAATATTATTATTCATACTCCTCGGAAGAAAAGTTTGAAGAGAAAGCTTGGACATGGATGACTTCGACAAAGGAGCTATTCGACGTCACATATTGAACTACTATGCTCGAAAAGAAGCGTCTACCCTCAGACAACTTTGTGTGTCACTTCAAGAAGCTGGACTGTATATGGGAGGAAAATTTTCACTGAGTTCGCTACATTATCAGACATGGGATTTCAGTACAAGAAATTTAGCAGCAGAAAAATCCTCATGGAAAAGCCGTCAGTGGCCCTGTTAAGGTGTCATTTCTTAAGAAAGATGCGTGAAGTAAATATTAAAAACACTATATTTTTGGACGAGACCTGGATCAATGAAAACACGAGAAAGGACACTGGTTGGACTGATGGCACTATCCAAGGAACTCTCGGCGGCCCTCTGGGTAAAGGCAAACGATTGATCATCTGTCATGCTGGTCGCTACGATGAATATACAAAAAGCTAGCGAGATCGGCCGCTGGCAGTTCTCAGTGTCATTTGACGGGCCGATTTAATCGGCCGCTAGCAGTTCTAACAATGAACCATAGGGCCATTTAACCGGCTTCTGGCATCCAAAGGGAGTGTCTCAGAAAAATTGTCGAAAAGTAAATTAAATGATCAGAATCTTAGTTTTTAATAATAACATTTTTTTAATAACAGTCGCGTAAATAATTCTCAGAAGTTTAGCAATCACAATATCTCAAAATAAACAAATAAGAGTAAAACATTTGAAAATCGTCGTATAAACTTCGTGTTTGGACTTATTTTAAATGAAATCACAGTCTGAATTAAATGGAACGACCAAAACTATAAGATTAAGCAGAATAACAAAATTTAATTTATTATAGTAAACTGTATTTAAAAAGACAGCAGCGCAGGTCAAGTGCCGGCCCCTGTCTATTGTTAGGCGGCCTGCCAGTGTGCGTGCGTGAGCCAAGGGTCTCCTAATCCTCTAGCCGCCTTCCGGGACTGGACAGCGTATAGTCGCCTCCAAACACCTCGGTCCTCCAGCCTCCGCCTCCAATCCCCGATACCGATCCTTCTGAGATCATCTTCCACGTCCTGTAACCACCTTCTTCTAGGTCTTCCTTTTCTTCTTTGCCCGTCTATTGTCCCTCTAAGAATTGCTTTGGGCATTCTGTCGTCCTCCATGTGCATCACATGTCCCAACCAGCTGATCCTCATAGTCTCGGGATGAACCTCACTACGACCTCGCCATCTATCAATTCTTTCAAGTCCCTTGCGCCATTCTTCACCTTCCTTCACTCGTCCAAAGATTTTTCTTTGAATTCTTCTTTCAAAGTCTAAGGAGTACGAGTTACCGTGAGTAATTCAACCGAGAGGTATAACTTTGACATGGTGAGGGCAACCAAACACGTGCATACCATAATCTAAATGAATATAAATTTAGGAAACATTAGCATGTAACAAAAAATAACATGAAATAGAAGAAGATGTTACGTGAAGAAGAAGAGTAGTGTAACTGGCATATATTCCTAGTAAATCGGACACAAAATTACTTCACTAACTAAGTGTTACATATTTCTCTCTCTCTCTCTCTCTCTCTCTCTCTCTCTCTCTCTCTCTCTCTCTCTCTCTCTCTCTCTCTCTCTCTCTCCAGCCTTTCCTCCCTCCTTCCCTTTTCTTTGTAAAGGGGGGGTCTACCCGTGCAAACATCTAAGTCAGACTTGTTTGCACAAATAAAAAACAAGCAAGGCCCTAAACGTATCCGCAAATATATTAGTAGAGCACTTCCTGCTTTTGTTGAAGCCAAAAAATTGTGCCCTACATGTACAGATACGGGGGGGGACCCAAAAGTAACGAGAATTTTTCTCTGACAGTTGGTGGAACGCTAGTTCCGACTTCTCCCGCTAGGTGCCTTCACTAGACACCATCGTATATCAGTTGTAGAGGTGGGCTAAACTGTTATTTTAAAATACTAGGTATGAAAATACCATTCCAAAAAAATAACAGGTACAAATACCTGTTATTATATACTATATATACATAACCTATATTATCCTTTGTAAGTAACTCGTTTTGAGTTTCCTGCAGGTCTCCTATGTAATATCTTCAAATAAATACACTGCAAGTAGGTTTATTTTCACCTAGATAAACCTATTAATATATTAATAAACCTACTTGCTGTGTATTTATTTGAAGATATTATATAACCTATACTATATAATTTGTTATAAGAAATAAATTGAAACTAAAAGTATTAACAGTGTTACTTTACACTGTGACTTTATTAAACTATTACTGTTTAAATGAAAATAAGAAACAAGAGAATTTATAGGCCTATCTCCCTTTGGGAATACCAATTTAAGTTTTCACTAGTAGTAAACAAACTAACATTGGTTAGACAAATCAGTTGCGAAACTCGGGGCAATTAAATAATTTAGAGTAGGCCTACACGTAATACCACAAAAAATAATGTGAAAAAACATCAGAAACGTATAATAAAAACATAACAGTAAGCCACAAGAGTGAATGAGAATAAACAAAATTTTACAAATAAAAATAAAAAAACAAATGTAACAAAATAAATATAAATACATAAATAAAAACTTATAAATAATAAGCAACAACAAAAGTAAATTAAATCCATTACAGATATTTAAGGAACAGAACTAGATAAAGTGCATAATGTCCATTACAACAATCTCATCATTTACGTGAGATGTGTAGTGAAGTTAAAATCACATTAATAAAAAGTATAATATAGCGTATCAACATTAGCCACTCTATAGGTTATAACTCAATATAATTAAATTCAACTATTTCACTAACGATCGGAACATAAAGTTTTTTTGGAGTAAAGCATAAAGTTTTACCAACCGATTTTAGTTACAAGTTGGTGACTAGTATAATATATAATTATTAGCATATAATCTGTATTATATATCTGCATATCACACGAGAATAAATGTAACAGCAGCATGAATTATTTCCTTTATTAAAAACAGCTCCGTCTCTTTGCGCAGAATGAAGTATACAGGACGAAAAAGTGGCTCATACTATATGTCCTACTCGAAATATGCTTGATACTACCTGTTCCTGAAATACTAGGTGTTCCTAAAATATTAGGTGTTACTAAAATACTACTGTTACTCTGGAACGCGTTGTTCCTTGTGTATCGGTGATACCACTAGTATTTGAAATACCTAGTATTTTAAATACGCGTTACTGGCTGTTCCTTGCGTTCCAGCGATATTTTTGTACGCCTAGTATTTGGCCTTGGTTTACGTGATCTTGCGTACTTTTTGTGTGTGTGTGTCTGTGTAGGTGCGTAGGGGGTGTGCCTCGACTCGGAACAGCGAGGGCGGCGTGTCTCGACTCGGAACAGCGTCGCCGCGAATAACAGGTATTTCAACTTTTCAGTCACTGTTACATCCGTTCCACAAAAATATCGTTCCAAAATACCTATTACAGGTATATCGGCCCACCTCTAATCAGTTGCCCTAGCGGCATTGTTGTGGAAACGTTAGCGCGGTCAGTGTGACTATATCATGTTATTTGTGTAAGAGCTGTTTCACGTTTTCGGCGATTTGTCAATGGCAGACATTAAATACCAACGTGGTAACATCAGGTTCTGTTTCTTGTTAGGGAAATCAGCAGCAGAAACTGTCGCAATGCTTCGGACGGCTTATGGGGAGGAAGCTTTGAGCCAGGCAAGGATTTACGAGTGGTTTTCTCGTTTTAAAAGTGGTCAAATGTCAATTGAAGACGAACCACGACCGGGACGTCCCTCGACTTCCAAAACGGACGAAAATATTGAAAAAATCCGTGTTGCGATCATGTTTGATCGTCGTAGAACAATCGATGAATTGGAGGAAATGACTGGAATATCCTGGAGTTCATGCCAACGAATTTTGACTGAAGATGAAACGTGTTGCAGCAAAATTCGTTCCGCGTGTGCTTTCTTGTCGGCTCAAAATCCTTGCCTGGCTCAAAGCTTCCTCCCCATAAGCCGTCCGAAGCATTGCTACAGTTTCTGCTGCTGATTTCCCTAACAGGAAACAGAACCTGATGTTAGAACGTTGGTATTTAATGTCTGCCATTGACAAATCGCCGAAAACGTGAAACAGCGCTTACACAAATAATCACACTGACCGCGCTAATGTTTCCACAACAATGCCGCTAGAGCAACTGATACAAAATGGTGTCTAGTGAAGGCACCTGGCGGGAGAAGTCGGAACTAGCGTTCTACCAACTGCCAGAGAAAAATTCTCGTTACTTTTGGGTCTCCCTACGTATATGTTAAACTCTATTTTGTTTGAACATAAATGATTTCTGAGAAATGTTTGTGCAAACATGTTTGGCCAATATATGTTAAAACTAATTTGTTTGTACAAACAGCTTTTATTCTTTACCATGTTTGACATATACGTAGTATGCACCAACATCTCAAAGAGTATCTGCAAAGTTTCAAGTCACAGTGTGTAGTGGACACACGTAGTTGTTCCAAACGGTAGCTATAGTACAGCAGTACAGTAGTACAACCGGTACTGCAGGTAGAAGTGAACTAAAGTGTCTAGTGTTGTTACCTTTTTAAAATGTGTATTTAAGAAATTATTCTAAAGATTTGGTTTAGGAATTCATAGACGTATATAAAAGTTGTTGTGTTTATGGAATGTAAAGGACAGAGAATACAGACAGTAACAAACATATAAGGAATGCAGCCTACAAAATTCTCGTAGGGTAATTGAAGGCAGGCCTAGTTGACACGGAAACCAATATTAACATACGGGGAATACATAAAATTAAATGTCTCAGAAAAGCTGAAAACACACACTCAATGCTAAATATATTCACAGCAGACGTCTAGTGTCTGCTGGACAAACAACAAAATAGCGACGTGCTGTGAATTAACAAGGCGCTCCTGCGTCTGTCAGTGTTGCCAACGGCTGTTATAAAATATATGGTTTAAATTGACCACCAGAACGTCGTGTGTGGCCACAAATGTGATTTTGATTGCACTTAATATAGACTTACAAATACGTCCACGAGCTACACATATATAAAATTATGTTAATTATCTTCTCACAGAATACGCTATGGTTTCCAAAGCCTGGTGACGCAGATTGCATTACAAACAGATACGGTAATATTTCGCTCTAAAAGTCTGCCATTTTATGAACAGAGTCTGACCTGTCACCAGTTACGACGAAGGTGCAAGGCTGGAGAGACGGAGAGAATAACCTCTCATTCCTAAGTAACTTTTATTATTACGCTTTATACTCTTATTATAATCTTTATTAAGCTGTCTTTATAATTTTGGAAACTTTTTTGACTTACAAAAAAAAATTTACAGGCATTGCACAAATGCAATGCACAGAGAAGAGTATTGAAAATGCTTCAATAAATCTAAAAAAATATATATATTTATGTTCATTCACCAATCAATGAATTCATTCTTCATTTACCAATCAATGAATTCATTCTTCATTCACCAATCAATGAATTCATTCTTAATTCACCAATCAATGAATTCATTCTTCATTTACCAATCAATGAATTCATTCTTCATTCACCAATCAATGAATTCATTCTTCATTTACCAATGTACAGATTATAAGTTAAATGTAGTCGCATTAATAAGCGAAGTTTTATATGTGTGCTACGTTATTGACAATAAAGAAGTAGTTTCTGAAATTCACCGGTTCCCATTTTGGATCACGCACCAGCGATCGGCCGCAAATGTCCGACAGACACGTCCTTATAAACATTTTCAATGTTAAAAATGTCCTCTCCCCAGCCTACGCGCGTAATGTGTATTTTCTGACAAACA
Organism: Magicicada septendecula; assembly: GCA_034769895.1. Lineage (NCBI taxonomy): Eukaryota > Metazoa > Arthropoda > Insecta > Hemiptera > Cicadidae > Magicicada > Magicicada septendecula. The sequence goes on along the minus strand of CM068367.1, from coordinate 62,281,401 downwards.
AAGCTCACATCGAGCATTTCTTCGGAAAGACCAGTCAGTACCTTACAAGTAAATTTTCTTTCTCTTCTTCTTTTTCTTCTGTCGGAGTATAGGTGCACCGCCTGTTCCGGTCTGAAAGGAATTACATCCACATCGGCAACGCCCCACCTAGGGCTTCCTACATTTCTTTGTCGAATAAATAGGCTTGTCGTTGCCACAATTATTTGGGCACAGGAATCCCTCCTTGATTGTTGTGCGCAATGCTGTCTTGATTGCTCCGGGAGCTGCAGGAATCCCTCATCATTTCGACCGAAGTACATTTATTATTACACACACAGTTATTTGGGCACAGGAATCCCTCCTTGATTGTTGTGCGCAATGCCGTCTTGATTGCTCCGGGAGCTGCAGGAATCCCTCATCATTTCGACCGAAGTACATTTATTATTACACACATTTCGATATAGATAATTTTATTAAAAAATTATTGAAAAAAATGCCAATTACTTAGAAAGAAATAATTTAATGCGTTTTGTGCGTTTATATAGTACTTCTTTAGCAATATAACAATTGTACACAAAGATCCAGTAAACACTAAAACTTCGAAACATTCGGAATTGGGTTATAATTCCTTTTAATGTGACACCCTGCTGGATTACCACTATTTTTTTTTTATCTCTTTTCTTTTTAGGCCCTGGATTCAAAAATATTAAACTTTCGAAACTTTTCACTACTTTCAGAGGCTAGTTAAAAAGTGTCTTAAATTTGATACCTCACATGAATTTTGGCGATTTTATCAAAATTTTCAACCTTTTTTAATCCTGACGACCAACAAATTTAAAATTTGCAAAAATGAAGACTAAATTCAGATTGTAATTTAGTAATTCCCTTTGTAACTTAATAGATTTAATTTAATAGATTTAATTTAGCAGAGTGTAATTTAATAATTCAGATTGTTAAAATTCCCATTAATTTGATATTCCACATGGGCTTTGCGATTTTTCCACAATTTTGACCATCTCGCCGTTTAAAAACAATAGACTTCTGTAGGGAAAAGTGTTGTACACGCAAATCAGTCGACGATTTCAAGAGTTATCGTGAGACTTACATGAAATAGACAGATACAGGTAGACAGACAAATACCAAACGGTCGAGTTAAAACTAAGAACTCGCTTCGTTAAAAAAATTTCCAACTCCTTATGTTTTCATTATAGAGCTTATCCCATCGTGTGGACCCTTTATCAGATCGCAAGAATCTTATCACCGTTGTCTGGATTCTACTGAAGCATTTTTTCGTTTTTCACCGGAACCCCAGACCCATACAGCATCGACCACACGGCAAAAGACGAGATAATGAAGTAATTTGTGGACGAAATAGAAGCGTTTTAGTCTCGCCACGATTCTGTCCGCGTAACTTCCCACGCCTACAACAATACAAGGAAGATTCTAATCAAGCCGCAACAGGGAAAAAGTCTATTGTTACCGAACGCTGCACTCCTTGTTGCGCTTTTGTTGAAACTGGGACTGTCTATACGTAATTACTGGCTTCAACAAGTAAAAATGTGAGGTTAAGTACTAAAGGTGACGTAGAGGTCACCGGTTGCCGTGTACGATGACAAGTACGTGAAAACCATACAATTAAAGCCGAATGACTGACCACCTTTTGTTTACATGGAACGCCTTCTACACTCTTCACAGCTGAAAACAAAATTTGCAGTTCTCATTACTACCAACACTTGAGAGACAAATTACCGACTACTGTCGGGCAATATTCCGAAAATTCACAAAATTTCACCTACAAAAATAACGTTCTCACATATAAAAATTACAAACACATAGGTATAGTGCGAAACATTAATGTTAAACACACTGTTTCTCACACAACAGAAACTTAACAGTCTGACCAAAGGATTTATTTAAATGTAACAAACGAAATCTGCCACAAGTAAAATGAACGCACAATGACTACCACAAAGAGGGTATTAACAGAGGTGACGACGACGATGAAGTAATAAATGTGACGACGATGAAAATGATGTCGAAGACGATGGGGTGGTGATAGCTATGATGATGCTCACGACGAGACGACGACGATGATTATTATTATTATTCATCAAAGTAATCGGAATCTGAAAAACAATTACCTTTAAGCTATGAACAAATATTTTACACCTCCATCATCTTCATCGTCGTCATCCTCGGCGGTACAGCCCTGGCCCCCTCGACAACGTGCTTCCCGTCTTGGTGGTCCTCCGCCATTCTTCTTCATCTCCATCTTCGGTTAAAAGCAATAGTAGGAGGGCGAATAACAGAAATGTAATGCTTAGACTGCGTACAAAACGGGATGAATGTACAATTCTTAAACAAATATATCTTAGTAATTTAAATATAATAGGTTTTTAAGACACAGTAAATAAGTTTGGAAACGCGACTTCGCGACCCACCAAACGGCCCGTCGAAACCCAGCAACCCCATTGGTCAGAAATGCTGACTTATATAGCATTGCCACGCAGAATATTGTAAGCTTTCTGACCAGACAAGATCACCAACACAGAAGTCTGGATGAAAACAAACCAGAAATTGCTTGAAAAAAAAATTGAAAGAAGAAAACGGGGTTGGATGGGCTATCCCAGCAGAAAAGCGGTGGACCACATTATTCAAGAATATGTGGTCCAATTCGGAAAAACGTTTACAGTTAGTCTCAGGAAACAGAACCCAACACTAAATTATATCCACAAGACATTGGGTAGCAGTAGAATACTGACAGCAGACGCAAACAGAAGCCAGTGACCCGGACACCACTAAAACGCAAAAACAATGACAACACCAAGTGCGGTGGCCAGATGATGAAGTCTTGCCGTACAATTGTGTGGTTTGCATAAATAATTAAGTACTGTCTCGTCGTCTCCTTGTGCCGCTAACGATGGTCAAGGTCCGTTATGTACGTCGAGTCAAAACATTTCAGCCAATGACGCTTCAACACAATTTCGTCTTGGCTCATTAATATACACCACGTTAACTACAGCAGTGGTGGCCAACCTCATTGCGGCCGGCGTGAGCCACTTTTGTGACTGTGCACTCAGGTGGTGCCACATGAACGAATTATTTCTTATATACAATGATAACTGTGTGTGTGTGTGTGTGTGTGTGTGTGCGCGCGCGCGCGCGTGCGTGCGTGCGTGCGTGTGGAGAGAGAGGGAGAGAGAGAGAGAGGGAGAGAGAGAGAGAGAGAGAGAGAGAGAGAGAGAGAGAGAGAGAGAGAGAGAGAGAGAGAGAGAGCTACCAGTTGCAATAATATACAAGTCAGAATCAATTAATTTCGTGCTTTCAATTAATTCTCTCCGGTCTCTGCATAATGTTGACGCACGGTGATATGTTGGCTGGCAAATGTTAGCTGCAGCAGTGAGACTAATATTGCAAGCAATAATGTGTCTACACCAAACGTCAGGTTGCCGCCTCTGTATCAATCATTGCTTGCTGCCTGTATACCGTTAATTACTACTAGCCAATTTATTGAGATCTGTCTACTTCTTGTAGTCTTTCAGGAATTACTACACTTTCTGTCTGTAGAACACTTCCAAAAATTATGTAAAACTGCTTCGCCCAAAGGATGGCAGTCGGAAGCCTTTGACGTAATAATGTGTTCATAAAAGTGGGGCACTGCCCTGCGCACCAATCAGATTCCACCGTTAGTACGATGAGATTACCGTTTTGAGTCCACGCAGACGCAAATAAACCGTGGTACTTGGTCTAATTTTTTATTGGAACCAAATCCTTTTATTTTTCACCATGGGGCATTCGACGAGGACGCGATGGAGAGAGTGGATTGGAGGCCGAGATTGCTGTAGATCAGGGAGCAATTTGGGCTGTCACGCTATTGAAAGAGAGGGGGATGGAGAGAGAGAGAGAGACAGACAGACAGACAGACAGATATAGGCCTACATAGGGTAATTTTATTATAAACTCTTTGGAATGATAAAAGAATTTGAATGATAAGATAGTTGTATACTAGGAAGGAAGAGGTGGCAAGAACTGTAGACAAATCGGTTGTGTGTGTATGTGTTTTATCAACTGGTTATTAAAACAGTTTTTTAAATAGTTTTTAGTTATAGTAATTTTCTTACAAAAAATATAAAATAAAATTACTTTGAAATAATAACAATAATAATAATAATTTCATATATTTTGGTGTAGGCCTAAACATGGCAAATCTAGATCAGAGGAACCCCAGATCCGACGAAAGATCACCATGGCTAAAAAAAATATATTTCGATATACTGTCGTCATTTGAATAAGAAATAACCTGGAGATGGATGAGCTATTGAATCACGAGGAACAGTATAAGATTCGTAAAAGTTCAACGAATACAATGGCTAGGTCACATATAGCGGATGGATGATCAGCGTATGCCGAAGAAAATATTGAGGGCGCAAGTCTATAAAAGCAGAAAGATGGGTCGACCTAGGATAAGATGGTTGGATGATGTGCTAGAAGAGCTCAGAATAATGGATGTGAGGGGTTACAATGAGATGGCAACGGACAGGAGACTTTGGAGAAGATTGGTGTTGGAAACCAGGGCTCACGTTGGGTTGGGCTTTAGTGCTGAAGAAGGAGAAGAAGAAGATACTGCCGTCATTTATGTCCACGGATGTGCATAGGAAAACAAAAATGAAAGTATACAAGACCATCATAATAAAACCAATGATTTGGTAGTCTATGAGGCACGGGCCATATCATAGAAAACGAGCCGAAATTATAGACATTTTTGAAAGAAGAAACCTAATACGTTTTATACACGGTCAGTACAAGAAATCGGCTTACGGAGACTGAGACACAATAATGAATTGTATGAAATATATATAGAGATCCCGGTCTCATAATTTGTAAGGACAGAAAGACTGAGCTGGACTGGACAAATTATCAGAATGGAGGATGGAATAGAAGAAGGCTGAACCTTAGAAGGCTATTATTAGATATCTGGGAGGAGACACGACCTAGAGGCAGACCGAGGAATAGATGGAAGGATGGTGTTGCGGAGGATGAGAGAGCCGGGAGGGGGGTGAAGAATTAGAAGAGAGCGACGATGGACCGAGTGGATTGAAGGTGGAGGACAGGGCTCAATTTGGGCAGTAGCGCTGTAGAAGAGATAGAGGTAGGTTGTTGCAATGAGACAAACATTCACACTGTGAGTGAATATGTGGGAACATATTTACAATAATCCTTAGTTGGTGTCCTGTGAAAAGGGGTTTGAATGTTGCTAAGACTACATTGTTATTAAAATAACTGTGGAGCATGTTAATGTAGTTTAAAACGATAATCTATAATAATAAAAGGAAGTGTGTGTGTGTGTGTGCGCGCGCGCGATGCCCAGCCAAATCTACGGCACGCAGAGATTTGAAATTTTCAACATAGGTGGACGGAAGGGGGTCCGAATGCACCTCGAAGCCGGATTTTTAATTTTCGCGTTCGTTCGCGAGTTATGAGTGAAAAACTGGCGGAAAACGTGATTTTTAGCGCGCGCACAGCTGATCATGTATGTTGGCCTGAATGGGAAGTTGCAATTTTTTCATTGTAACTTTTCAAAATTAATTATGATATCGAAATTTAGAATTTTAATTATTAGTTTAATTTATTTCGAAATAATTTCCACGGCCGCCACAGTTACAAAAAAAGATTAAGATAATTGCTTAAATAATTTAATTTTCATTTGAAAGCGTAATGATTGGTTAGTATATTAAACTCAAATATGCTTTTGATTTTATTAATTAATTGATTTTTCAAGTAAACATTAAAAAAAATTAATTATGATGTCGAAATTTAGAATATTAATTATTAGTTTAATTCATTTCAAATTATTTCCACGGCCGCCTTTATATGTTTTTTATTTCAGATTTTCTGGCTGATTATTCAACACCGATGTGTTGCGGTTTCTAAATTGAACGTAACATAACATTTTGATTTTTACTGTGATAAAAATATGCAGCAGCCTTCTCGGAAAAAATGTGTACGAACTCGACAAGAAGGAAACAGAGAAAGACATCAAAGAAGAAGAGAAGCGGAATCCACCCCAGAAAGAGAATCAAGACAACAACAGAGCAGAGAAAGAGAGCAAAGAAGAAGAGAAGCGGAATCCACCCCAGAAAGAGAATCAAGACAACAATAGAGCAGAGAAAGAGAGCAAAGAAGAAGAGAAGCTGAAACAATCCCAGAAAGAGAATCAAGACTACAGCAAGTTAGAACTGCAACAACAACTGCAAGAATGCGCATTTGGAGAACTTTAGCGGATTATGCCTTTGTGTCTCATGGGATCAATGTCTATAACATGCCAACACTGTGAAGCAAAGAAGTGGAAAGGTGAAGCCCCAGGTATGTGCTGCGGTGGAGGAAAGGTTCAACTGATGCCGTTAATTGATCCTCCCGAGCCCCTAAATGCTTTTCTGATTGGCGATTCCATGGAGACTAAACATTTCCTGCAAAATATCAGACGTTACAACTCATGCTTCCAGATGACCTCTTTCGGCACCACCAAAGAAATTAGAGAGCCAGGATTCATGCCGACGTTCAAGGTTCAGGGCCAAGTATATCATCGCATCGGGAGTCTACAGAGTCTACCGAATGAAGATCCTAAATTTCTGCAAGTATGTTGGCGACGGAACACAACAAGCGCAGCAGCGTTGCAGGAATGTGCCACAAACAAGACAAGGCATAGTACTTCAGTTGCAGGACATGCTGAATCGTGAAAACTCCTACGTCCATAGCTTCAAATCGGCCATGGAAAAGATCAGTCATGAATTCAAGCTGGTTATCTTAGCAGACAAAACTCCACAAGGCGAACATGAGAGGCGATTCAATGCGCCGACGACAGCGGAAGTGGCTGTAATAATGGCCGGAGAACAACATGCGGCAAGAGACATAGCTTTAGAAGAAAGAAGTGGCACCACCAAACGAATTTCCGATACGCACCGATCGTATGATGCGCTGCAGTATCCATTAATTTTTTGGCAGGGGGAAGATGGATATCATTTTCAACTGCGACAAAGAAACCAGCTACAGGAAACCAGCTGCAAACCAAGAAGATTTCTGCTATGGAGTTCTATGCTTTCAGAATGATTATGCGCTGTTCAAGTTTCAACATTTTACTGCGAAGTAGAGGCCTGTTTCAACAGTTTATCGTTGACATGTATGCCAAGATTGAATCTGAAAGGTTGAGGTACATTCGACTTAACCAGAGGACACTGAGAGTGGAGCGGTATGCGCATTTGAGGGATGCCGTCATCAACGATGGAAATATTCAGACATGGGCCAGATGATTATATTGGCTTCTAGCTTTATCGATGGTACCAGGTACAGGCATGAGCGTTCTCAGGATGCCATGACCTACGTGCGAAACTACGGTAGACCTGACCTCTTCATCACCTTCACGTGCAATCCGAATTAGACAGAGATACAGCAAGAACTTTTCGACGGACAAAAACCCCAGGATCGTCATGATTTGTCGGCAAGAGTCTTTCATCGGAAGCACAAGGTACTCATGGGTCTCATCACAAAGGCAAAGATTTTTGGTGAAGTTCGGTGTCATATGTATACCATAGAGTGGCAGAAGCGCGGACTACCTCATGCACACATTCTGGTTTGGCTCAGAGACACCTTACACGTGCACAGAGTTGATGACTTCATCAGTGCGGAAACCCCTGATCCAGAAGAAGACCCAGAACTTTTCAGTACTGTAACGAAGCAGATGGTGCTCGGTCCCTGCGGATGCAGGAATCTCCGCTCTCCATGCATGAAGCATGGACTCTGCACGAAGCGATACCCTCGACGTTTTCTGAAAGAGACTCAGACGGGGCAGGACGGATATCCACTGTATCGTCGTAGAAGCCCACAAGACGGAGGATTCACCGCAAACGTCGATGTTCAAGGATCGGAAGTGTCTGTGGACTTGATTGTTCCGTATTGTCCCCTGTTATTAAAAGTTTTCAACTCGCATATCAACGTAGAATACTGCAATTCTGTTAAATCGATCAAATATGTTTGCAAATATGTGAATAAGGGATCCGACATCGCCGTGTTTGATGTGACAAGTGGAGGCAATGAGCTTAATGAAATTCATCAGTATGAAATGGGAAGATACATAAGTACCAACGAAGCGGTGTTGAGAATACTAGGCTTTCCTATCCACGAGCGGCAACCTACAGTTATTCATCTAAGTGTCCACCTAGAGAACGGCCAGAGAGTCTACTTCACAACAGAAAATGCAGCTGAACAGGCCCAAGCACCTCAAGAAACGACACTCACGTCTTACTTCAGACTCTGCATCCAAGATGAGTTTGCGCGCACACTGCTGTACAATCAAGTCCCAAAGTACTACACATGGAACAGCAGAGACAAGACTTGGAACCGACGTAGACAAGGTGAAATTGTACCAGAAGAAGAAGGGATTAAGTCCAGCGATGCCCTCGGCCGGGTGTACACCGTCCACCCAAACAGCTCTGAATGCTTTCACCTGCGACTGCTACTGCACGAAGTAAGAGGTCCAACATCATTCGTCCAACACATACCTCACAAAGGAACCATAATGGACATTTGGGAAAATTTACAAATATACAAACATAAAACACAAAACACAAAACAAACTAATACCTGAACAAATACAAATCAATACAAAACATGACACAATTTTCAAATCACTCAACATCGAAAATACACAAAATACTAATACATACACCACAATCACACATAATAATACCATTTTAAAGTACCAGAGACCAACAAGAAACCACAATAACGGCAAGCCAACACACAAGTACTTCACCAGACGCAAAATCACGAAGGCTGAGGATGAGAACACAATGGTTCTCGAAACATGTTCCTAATAAGGAAAAAAATATCTTGAGGTAATTTCTTTATAAATATTATATATATATATATATATATATCATAATGACTTTACCTCAAGATGTTTTCTCCTTATTTGGTCCTAAATTTACAAATATACAAACATAAAACACAAAACACAAAACAAACTAATACCTGAACAAATACAAATCAATACAAAACATGACACAATTTTCAAATCACTCAACATCGAAAATACACAAAATACTAATACATACACCACAATCACACATAATAATACCATTTTAAAGTACCAGAGACCAACAAGAAACCACAATAACGGCAAGCCAACACACAAGTACTTCACCAGACGCAAAATCACGAAGGCTGAGGATGAGAACACAATGGTTCTCGAAACATGTTCCTAATAAGGAAAAAAATATCTTGAGGTAATTTCTTTATAAATATTATATATATATATATATTTATATATATATATATATCATAATGACTTTACCTCAAGATGTTTTCTCCTTATTTGGTCCTAAATTTACAAATATACAAACATAAAACACAAAACAAACTAATACCTGAACAAATACAAATCAGTACAAAACACGACACAATTTTCAAATCACTCAACATCGAAAATACACAAAATACTAATATATACACCACAATCACACACAATAATACCAATTTAAAGCACCAGAGACCAACAGGAAACCAAAGCAACAACCAGCCAACACACAGATACCTCACAAGGCTCAAAATTAAGAAGGCTGAGGATGGGAACACAAGGCTTCCCGAAACATGTTCCAAATAAGAAGAAAACATCTTGAGGTAAAGTCATTATAAAATATATATTATATACATCAAGAAACGGACTGTAGCAGAAAGTGTTTGAATATATATATTGCAATGTGACAGGCGGTCACACTATATGTAAATGTGGAGCATAATTATTATCAGCTGTTATGTGTGTCCAGGACGATAGAGGAATGTTTGAAACTAAAATAATATTATTAAAAATTAAAATAAATAGGATAAATTAGTAATAAGACAATGTAAAGACTATGAAGGTATAGTTTAATATGTGAGTGAAGTGTTGTGTAGTGTGGGTAGCAAATAGAAGGTTATGGACGTTTATTCATATGTAACAAAGCATTGTTCTACAAAATTCAAGAATAAGGAAGTCAGTGAACACGTGGCCGGTCCAGAATATCATAGAATGTATAGAAAATACGCCTACGCGCATATCGGCGGTGACGTCATTCTACAGCGCTGCTGCATGCATTATGCAAGATTATAAAAGCAGTAGTCAGTCTTCATCTAACTCTCTTAGAACTCGTAGAGCTCTCTTAGAGCGAGTCTTCATACAGCACCCAGCGAAAGCAGTCGCGGTGTTCATCGTCCAGTCAACATCAATACCAGGCAGTCCTTGGGGCCCGTGGAGTCGAGATAGCAGCGAGCGTCGGCAGGGAACAAATACGGAGTACGAGATAGTCGGCTACCGTTCCTGAGCTTCGTTTTGCTGACCGTGGCGGCTGGAAACGGACACCTAGAGCAAGGCAGTTCCTGGAGGCGGTTGCTGGAACGTGGAACCAGTACGACGGATCGCTGGAGGCCGGATCGAGTTTGTCGACCGGGGAGCCAATGAAGACAACAGAACAGAGAAGCAAAATTTAACTAAATTTGTTTTCAAAATATAAAGCTTTAAATCGAAAAAGAAACAACTTTTGAACCTATAAAAAAATTTATTTCATAGTGTAAAGTAAAAAGAACATTTATTTAAAATATAATTTCGTTTAAAGAAGACTTTGAACAGTTACACTTTACAGCACTATTTAAATAAAGAGAACATATATTTAAAGTATATTTCAAAGAAGATTTTGAACATTGAAGATTAAATAATTGTTTAAAATAACGAAAGAACATTTTGATATAATTATGTGTAAAAGAAAAGGACAATAAATGTATGTATTTTCACTAATTGAGCATTCTTTTCTGCAAGTCTGGTCTGGGCTCTAACCTGTTACCTTGCAATATATATATAATTCTCATCTTGTTTTCACGTAGCGAAATCGTTCGCTAGGTAATGCGAAACACCATTAACGGAGGATTATACCAGCTAATTACAACAAAGGCTGTGACATTTAAATTCAATTTTAAATAAACACTGATGAGATAACATTATCGCCCGTTAATGAGAGTCGCGCTCTGTCGGTAAAAACGGTAATTACCCTTTACTACACAGCTTAATTACACAGCTAATTTGGTTTATTATGAGTTTGTATATGTGTGGGCGTGCGCGTACGGGTGAGAGTGAGATAATGAAAGTTATTTAGAGTTTACGGAATAGAAGTTTCGAGTTTGGAATTGAACGTACTGTTTAAAGAGATTAAGGCAGTATACCTTGTACACGCACTGGTGGTGCGTCAGCCAATACAGTCTGTCAAATTAATTAACTAATTCTGTCCTTTACTACCTCGTATGTACTACATTATGTTTTCAACCTTATTTGTGGGGCCATCAGGCGAAGCCTTAAGTCAGCAAGTAAAGAAACATGCCTTAAATTGTACAAGGTGATGGCCCTTCCCACACTTCTTTATGGGTCTCAGAAATGGACTTTAACGAAAGGCCAGGTCAGTCGTATCCAAGCGGCTGAAATGAGATTTCTGAGGCACGTAGGAGGGTATACTCTCCATGATCATAGAAGAAACATACATATACGGCAGCAACTGAATATTATGAGTATACTCGACAGGATTCCCCAGTGTCGGCTGAATTGGTGGAAACATCTTTGCCCAATGGACGAAGAGGTGTGGGAGCCCGAGGAAGCGCTGGAGTGATCACCTCTAGACTTTGGCTGTTTGAGACCGGAACAAATCATCCTTGGTTTAATCCTTTCAGACGATGATGATGATGTCCTTTACTACCTCCTTAGTAAATCCTATCTCAACGACTACTTCTTACGAATTAAATTTACCCATTTCCCTCTCCCCCAAAACGTCTCTTTCTCTCTCTACCATCAAATCCACTCCAGAATACTACAACGCAGTCTCTTGTTGTATTTACTGCCCACATTAAACACACACACACAATCTAGATGACGATAGGGCGCATCTAGTCACCAACTACGATCTCAAACTGGCCGCGAAACGACTTGGAAAGCATTTAAATTTACCTTAAAAGTGGCGTGATTCGTACCGAAACCAAAATCAATCAAACGAAATCAGCTCAAGTAATCATTACGACTTGGCATATCGAATGACCTACGGCAGTGTCGTGGCCTTGGTATATAACACATGTTGTCGGTTGTGATAGGCCTAAAACTTGACCTAAAAATTAATTCGAATTTTTTCTTGTACCGAGTGTTCTTTTTAGAGCATTTTCTATCATTCGCCGGGAGAAGAAGCGGGTCCTGCTTCAACTCTGACTCTCATTATACTTACACAGAATAAATCAGAACACAAATAATCGAATTGAAATAATAAAGAGAAACACATGACTAAACGAACAAAACACAAATAGGTACGTAGCATCTGCTGCACGTCAGTTCCGAAAACGAACATAGCTGCTGAGCGTTTTGCCGGTTTATACAGCGGCAACACATTGGATGGACGAATATGTCCCGCCTCCTCAGTTTGTACAGTGGTAATGTACTAGGAGGTCAATGACCGTACGCAGTAAAACATTGCCGATGTCTGAGGAGGCAATACAAGACGGCTCAAGTGCCCAGAAGTTCGAAAGCAATGCTTCGCTTTTCTTCAAGTTTCCCTACTAATATTGTTAGGATTTCAAATTATTGAATAACAAAAGTATTTGTTCTGTGATCTAATTAATATTATTTTCTCTTATTTCCAGTACTGTTGCCGCCGGCAACAGCGTTTACATGGACGCCACGCTACTGCAGAAGCATCATCGTCCACGTTTCCGCTTTGGTACTATCAACAATATTTTATAGATCATATGTGTGCTTTAACTGATTACATTCCTATTCCGTAAAATCAACTTCAACATTCTTCTTACTCTTCGCCAATCACAAGTTGTTTTCTTTGTACCAATACCTTCCGACCCATCAAGTTATACCATTTACATAAAAAAAAGTTTATTTCTTTTTAATTAAGTTCCCATTAATATTGTAACGAGACCATATCCTCCACCCGTCCTTCCGTTAGTCAAGCAAGTGTAGTCTCAGTCAAGGCCGGACTCAAGTATGTTCCAGATTCTTCAAAAACACTTGAGATTCGCATTAGCAAGTTAAGGATGGAAAATTCACTCTAGAACACGTGCGCTTCGTATATAAGGGACAGAGGCTGGCTTTGTCAACTCAGTTCGTTGAGCGACTTTCCTTAGTGCGGATCGAGTAGTGGTTGAAGTATTGTCGCGAAGTGTTATTGTGTTATAATTAGTGTGGAACTCTATTATTTGACATTATTATTGCGTGTGCACAAATTTAACTGGAATTATTGTAGGAGTTGATTACAAATTGTTATCTGTGAGTAATTAAATCTGGTTATTAGTGACTTCATTGATTTCTGTATTTTGTTTTCCACTGTACCATACGACAATCATAGTGAGACCGTCGTAACAATATTTTTGGATCATTAATCATGTTTAGTTTTACGTATTGCAATTTATATTCAAACCTTATTTCTATTTACAAAATATAGTGTACGTATCATGTGTTCTAAAACAAACAAACGAAACGCGAATTACCAAATCGAGTAAACACCACAGTCAGTAGTGTAAAATACACGTGTATAAACACACGTTCGACCGAGATAATCGCACAGTAGAACTGAACAGTTAACACCAACCGCCCGATTACCCAATCATATTGTCGTTACCGAAACAGCTGTTGAAATATTTACACAGCTGATAACGTTTGTGTATACGGCAAAAACAGCTGTTGGCGCGTGGGAACCGCAAGCTGCAATCAGCTGTAATGAATGTAGGTGTTTATCAGTCTATACATTATTGACAACACAGTTTAATATTAATGAATAAAAGTGGACGTAGGAGCGACGATTTGGTGAAATATTAATGAAACGAATTCAAAACGAGAGCCGGCTTTCGATACTCAACACCAATTTAAGAAAAACTAGTATGCCCCCTGAGCTGCTGAACACGCTCACTAGCCTATACCCAGAGAAGTTACTTTTTTTTTATGGGCCATCTAAGGACCACATGCCAATTTCAATTCTTTATTCTTTTCTTTTTTGTCCAATATTCTTTCTTTTTTGTCCAATATTGTCTCTTCTTCCTGTCTTCAGCCCACTTTGAACCTGTGTTTTTTCTCTCTCCTACCCTGGACTCTTCAATTTTTAACACGTTTGTCAGAAAAACTTCTCTTTCAATTGCTTCTTCTGCGTTTATATTATTTTTGTCTAAATCCTTTTGGACTTCTTTAATCCAACTTGATGTTGACTTCTTCTCCCACATATATTTGAAGATCTGCTTTGTTAACCTATTGTCGTCCATTCTATATAAATGTCCAAAAAATAGTCTTCTTTCCTCATTGTTTCTGTTATACTTTCTACACTTTGATATATTTCATCATTACTTCTTAATTTCCAACCTTCTGCAGTTTTTCGTGGGCCTAATATTTTCCTAATAATTCGTCTCTCCAATATTTCTAGTTTGTCTAAATCATAATTCATTGCTAGACATTCACTTGCATATAGGAGAAGTTACTTTATTATTACATAAATTTTGATATTACACAGTTTATCAATGATGGGTTAAAGTACAAATACTCCGATGACTGTTATTTCTTTAGTAATATAACAATTGTAGGCCACATAATCATACAACAAACATTCAAAATTCGAAACAATCGGCTTTGGGTTACAATTCCTGTTAGTCTGATAGTCAGCGAGATTTTCACCATGTTTTTTCAAATTTTTGATCGCTTGTTTGGCACTGGGGTCGAAAAATTTTGAAATTTCCAAAACTAAATAGTACTGCATTCACATTTTAGTTGAAATTCTTTTTAATTTGAAACCCAACATGAATTTTTGCGATTTTATCCAAATGTTTACATCACAGAGTAAAGGACAAAACGGAAAAATCACCTACAAAAAATGTAAACTACTGGTATTCTCAGAAAAAGCAGATGAATATCAACCCTGTAATAAGGCTGCCAAGATAATGATGTAACTGTAATAACAAGTAAAGTAGAAGTTGTCACAGACTGTAAACGCAATGAAAGCGGAAGCAGAATCCAGTACACTTATTCAATGACTACAAGAGAAATGCCATTATCATAAAAATCTACCAGAGAGCTAATGTGAAGTGCAGTGGCGAAGCGTCAGGGGAGACGGGGTAGACGGTGTCTCCCCAAATAATTTGTTCATAAAGTAATTAACTTTTATTTATGAATTAAGTTGCGTAAGATACTCAGAAACGGTATAAAACTAATTTAAAAAGTCAAGTATTACGCGACATTATGCGACCGCGTGATCCTTGGAACCTTGCTGTGCGATGCAACTGTACCCGGAGTATCAGGGTAGACGTTACTTGGAATGTCTTTTCAGCAAGGCTGGAGGTGAGGAGGGCTTTGGTGGACAACAACGGGAAGGGACCTGCGCGCGCAGCATAATCATATGTCCAGGCCGCCTGTGTTTGTTTCATTATGCGCGCGTAGTGAATATTTGTTTTTGTTGAGTTTACAAATTATTTTTAATTTTGTATATAGTGTTATAGACTAAGAAGTGTGTGATCATTTACGTACTAATTATTTATTAATAAACATTTTTAAGTGTCGTCCTTTAAGTGTTTTAAGCATACTGTTTAATTGATTTAATGCAGCAAAATGAATACGGTTAGTACCAGTTCTGTCGCAGAAGTATTTGATATGAACTCTGACAACTTTGATTCACTAGAATTTTTGTTAAAATACGAAATCAGTGCGTTACCTTTAGAGCAAAAGGTATTGCTAAAGTCAAAATATCTCGGCCGCCTTTAGATTTGTCGCAGAAGGATGGAAAAATTGTCAGAAAATTTCAGGAAGTTTGGTAGAGTACATATAGATGGCTCTCTGGTTGTAAGCGAAACAAAACTCTGCACTGCTATTGTTGTTTGATATTTAATGGAGAGGAACCATGGAGCAAAGTTGGAGTAGGCAGTATAACAAATTTTGAATCTAAAGCAGCTAAACATGCTGGCAGCAAAACTCATAAAAAATTCTGAGATGTTTCACATGCTAGGACGTAACAGCATAGAACATTGGTTATCCGAATTAGCTAGAATTCAAGCAGTGCAGCACAATGAAAATGTGGCTCAAAATCGAAGGATAGTAGGCCGTTTGATAGATGTTGTTTGTTATTTAGGGAGGCAAGAGTTAGCTTTTAGGGGCCATAAGGAAAATGAGCAGTCTCTTAATAAGGGCAATTATTTAGAATCTTTAAATTTACTGGCAATGGAAGAGTCTTTCATGAAGGAACATATAGAAACCAGCACTGTATTTAAAGACACATCTTCTGAAATTCGGAATGATTTAATCGAGTTTCTTTCCATCGCTATTAATGAAACAATTCCTGATAAAATAAACAAGGTTGATTTTGTTTACGTTCAAGCTGACGAAACAACCGACGTATCTGTTAAAGCACAACTGAGTATAACTGTGCGATATGTTCGTGGTTTGAAAACTGAGGAACGCTTTTTAGGCTTTTTTCATGTTTCTTCTAACAAAAGTGTAGAAGGGTTGGCTAATGAAATCATTTCAGTTTTGAAAGAATATAACATTGAAAATAAATTAGTAAGCCAAACATATGACGGTGCTTCTGTGATGGCTGATCGTCACGGTGGAGTACAAACCCTTGTTCGTCAACAGTGTCCACAGGCAATATTTGTGCATTGCTATGCTCACCATCTTAATTTGGTCTTGTTACACAGTGCAAAAAATATTAAAGTTAAATTGTTTATTTGTAATTTAACTGCATTTCATAGTTTCTTCAGTAGATCTGCTGCTAGATCTGATTTACTCCGAGAACAAGGGTTTAAACTTCCTCACCCAACATCAACCCTTTGGAATTACCGTTCGCGGGCAGTTTCAACAATCAAAGAACATTACAAAGAACTATATCGTGCGGTTTCTCACATTATCGAGTGTGATGATTGGGATCCTGATTCTGTGAGTGCTGCAATTGGTCTCCTAAATATTTTAAAGTCGAGATCTTTTATGTTTTACTTGTGCGTATATGATCGAATTTTTGTATTTACTCAACATCTGTTTAATGTGCTCCAGGCAAACTCTAGCAGTGATGTAAATCTCTGCACTAATGAAATTAGGACAGTGAAAGAAAATATCACAGCACTGCGTTCAAATAAAGTGCTGCAAAACTGTATGGACGAATGTAGGAGCATGAATGCTGACCATAATAATGTATTGCTGGAATCTGTAAGTAAAGTGCATAAACGCGTTGCTTATGAAATTCGTGATTTCATACAAATAACAAATACAAATTTCATACATTCAAACAGTGCAACTAGACACCCGATTCGGCAAATTTGAAAATATTTTTTTTGCAGAACTTCTAAATGAGAAAAAGTTTTTTGAATTTCGAAGGAATTTTCCTCAACTCCAGTTTGACAAGCTGAAATGTTTGTTCCCAAAATTCTTCGACTGGGTAACATCGCGCAATTAATTATTGAACATCTACAACAGTGATGATAAAATGCTTCCGTGTGTTAAACTGCTAGAATATATTGTGGAGAATCAACTCGATAGTGTGTATGAACAAACATTAAAGTTACTGAAATTAATACTGAGTATTCCAGTTACATCGGCATCGACTAAGCGTTCAATGAGTGAGTACACTGAAGAGGATCAAAACGTACCTTCGTAATGCCATGAAAAATAAAAGATCATCACAGTTGGCTACTTTGTCCATTGAAAAAGAATTGACATCTATGTGCACAAAGGACCCAGCTTTCACGGAAAGGGTAATAAATATTTTTGGAAACTTCAAGACGCGGCGTGTGGAACTCATTTACAAGAAAATATGAACGATTGTGTAATGTCTACAGTATCCGGATTTGTCATCATTCAAAAAATGTGAGTAAAATTTATATTTTTTGAACAATATTTTCTAATTAAGATTCATAAACGACATTAATAACAATTATATAGTTTTTTCTTTATATTTAGGCCTAATTATACGTATAATAAAATGAGAGTCACTTAGGTTTATCTGATAAAGGTAGAGGTATCTCTATTTACCATAGTTTTAAAGGTTCGTTAAAAATGTCGACAATCTTAGTAGGAGGGTGCTGTTGACTGGTACTTTTATGTCTACCCAAATTATTTTGTCACCCTTCGCCACTGGTGAAGTGTATCATACTGTCGGTTATCTATCTCTATAATGACGTAATCCTCCACTAACTCACGGCTCCGTTAATTCGCGTCGTCCAAGCTGAGAAAATTCGACGTCCAACTAACTTGAAATCACGTAATTGTATTTTATTTTACAGCGCTACGTGTCCCACTGACCTTACTTATAATTGGCCGGTTCGTTAGTAACTGTTGTCTTTAAGTTCCCTCTGGCTGGGAAAACACGGCTGGAGGACAGAGTGTGAAATATTATTATTAGAAACGTGACGCGATTCGGGCAAACTACTATGCGCACTATTGATGGGGCTCAGGTATGGACACAATCTCAATGTGAGGAACGCCCCGAAGAACGTGAGGAGAGAAGTCTGGAGGATGAGTAAATTTCAAACAGAGAAGAGTAGAGTAGCGATGGATTCTGCAAGTCGGAAGGCATCGAAAATTTCGAAACCAGCATTTTGTAGCCTACTCGAAACAAAGTAAATTATAAATAACTGAGAGTAAATGTGGTTGAAATTAGCATCGAAAAAATTGTTCAGGAACAAATAATCTTTGCGTGCTACTTTTACTAAAAAGAATATCATATCACTTTCACACACACACACACACACACACACACACACACACACACACACACACAGGGTTTCGTCCGTACATAAAATTCCGTACGGACTTCTTCCGTGATCTTTTTCTGTCACACTACACACTTTTTCTGTTGCAACGGGTTCAGTCACATTGTGCAGTCAGTTTTGTTCAGTAGCGGCTGCAGTCGACTCAAAATTAAACTGTAAGTTCGTCCTACACGGCAAAATAATAGAACCAGTCAACGCCCTCGGATTCTTCAGCTGTAACGTATCCTGACACACAAGCTGATGTCGAGAAACCAAAACAGAGAAATCAAACCTCGGCACAATCGAGAGACCTCTTAAGGAGAAAATAAGAAACGTCACGATGTTTTCCATAGTTACGGCCGCGCATTGTGAGCTGTATGGAAGCGAAACCTTGACCGTAGCACAGCTCAGTCGGCTGAGGTGACGTAGCCAAGGTCACTTCTGCGAGTGACAAGAAGAGATAGACTTGAAACTCATGCAATCAGAGTGATTTTTGGAATTTACAACGTAAATAAAAAGGCCGAAGAATATAAAAACGAGTGGCTCAATGAGTCTCTTTACGGAGGTGACACGTGGACATTAGCAAAAAAGGGACAAGAAACACTGAGAAGGTTTGACAGAAATACTGTACGACGTGTTTGTGGCTCGGTTAAGGAAGACGATGAATAGAGGATAAGAAACAACCAGGAGATAGATGAACTACTGAACTACGAGGTCATTGTTAAGATTCGTAATACAATGGATACGTCATCTAGAGCGGACGGATGATCAGCGTATGCCAAAGAAAATCCTGTGGGCACCGGTATACAAAATCAGAAAGAGAGGTTGATCTAGGATAAGATGGTTGGATGATGTGCTGGAAAATCTCAGCAGAATGGATGTGACGGGTTACGCACAGATAGCAATGGATAGGACACAATGGAGAATATTGATGTTGGAAGCCAGGACTCACGTTGGGCTATAGTGCTGGAAAAGGAGGAGGAGGAGGAGGAGGAAGAGTAGAAGTAGGAGCAGAAGAAGAAGAAGAATCATTGACAACGGACCAAAGGTGTCATGTTTGAGAGAGAGGAGGAAGAAAAATAAGCTCTAGACACATTAGAAACCCTTCGTCCACTCTAATGAAAGATCGTACTGTTTAAACAACACAGACAACACTATACGTATAGACAGTGTTCATGTATAATTATAACCTTATATAATATTACACTTTTATAGTCTGCTATTATATTATAATTATAGAGGACAATGATGGAGACAGAGAGAGACGTAGCTAACTCGACGAGGCCACACCTTTAGATGATGATGATGATGATTACAATTATATAATTTTATATAAAAACTTTCAATATAATTTTAAAAATATTATATTAATATAAAAGATAAAGTTCATATTGTAAACATACAACATTAAAATATTTTAAGCTTTATGATACTTCACTGTGTATATATTACAATATAATCTTAATAAATATTTTAAGATAATAATTAAAATGTTTAGGATTATCTTTAAGAATACGGTTTAAAGATTGTCAACCTAATTTTAGCGTATTTGTCGAAAAGTAATGATAACGACCCAACACAATACTTAAAAAAATATTTCCACGAAATAAAACTCTTATCTTAAGCTTACCTTTTGAAACGAGTGGTTTTATGAGTTCCACCGCTGACAATCACGTGAGTTGCTACTTCTTGTATCACACACGAATGTTCTATTGTTTTTACCGGAAGTACAAAACGAATAGATAACAAATAATTCAAATCAATAATAATAATTCGAATGGATGTAACGATGAACAGGAAGTTAAGTCTAGTCACGCTTAAGCCGTCAACAACAGTTTCCAACTCGCCTGGGAAACAATGCGGATTCTAGATTCTCAGTAATGGTATAGTTGAATCTGCTGAAGAGTACAAAATAAATGTTTTTTTTTCATAATGCCACGGACACATCGCTACTCAAACAGCGCGACCGACCGACGTTATGGACTACAAAAACTGTGGTGCAAGTCCGCGGGCGTGCGACCCGACACTGGCCAAATTATTTACACCCGAATAATGATCGATATCACACGCACACACAAGCGACACTGAAACACACAAGTGACACTGTTCGCAAGGTGACACTCTCGGCATGCGTTAAATTACTGCACGTTGAATCACTCACACAAACACACAAGGTGACGTAATTGTGTTTCCGGTTATCGGAGACACGCGTGGACGAAATGACGCACAGCGTGTGTGGTGATAACACTGCCTTTCACAGTAACTGTCTAATATTACACAGACCACAATGATCTACCGGCACTGCTATTTGAAAATGATACTCGGCTGTTACAAAGCGAGAAGAACGTCGAATTCACAGTCAGCGGAAATAAATTCCACACGGCGGTGAATATACAGAGTGTACGACAAAACCTTATCCGTAATTTCGATGCCAAAGATGAACTAGAGAGTTTCTTTCTACACGACTTGAAAAAAAGAAACTCAAAGAGTGGAAACATTGTAACGAGTAAACCGGTAGGCACATTACCATATGCCTGAACCAGTCTTCCAATGTAAACCCAATGCTGATCTAGAAGGCGGTGACGAAGAAATATGGACATGCCATGGTCCCAATACCCGAAGCTGATGACAACTAATCGATCTGTGTACTAAAACGGGCATTAAAAGTATGCAGGGACGCTCGTTACTACCTTTTTGCATACGTTATCTTAAAAATGAATTACAAAAACCTTTTTACACCAGACCGTTGTTGCTCGAAACAGTTCTGATAAAGTAGCGTGACATAAATGCAAAACATTATTGTGAGTTTGATTTTATGTTTGTAACTTAGAATATCCAATACATTGGCAATAGGTTTATAATTTAAGAACTGAGAAATACGACGCACTAGCGAGATCTTCGCAGGCTAGGCTACTGCACGGTTGACCTTTGTGCAGTACTAAAATAGTGCTGTACAATCGCGTCTTTACGGTGGCCGCTTCATAGCTGCGCGAAAGTGAGGGTTAACATTGAGTTACTCATTGTTAACATTTCCAGATTGGATTCAACAAACTACTATTTGTAATTTTACTCACTATTACTCGAAATTGTATTTGTAATAAGTAACAATACATAATGTAAAATGTAATAATGAACAATGTTATTTGTTACATAATTTAAATACTAAATAATTACTAGTATTGGACGCTTTTCTGTCCTGAATTGTTTTATTTTTCTGAGGTATTCAATTCTTTTTGGCCTTATCTCTTGAAGTTCATTTAATACACTTCTATTATTTCTAATGTTCTTCCATTTAAACCCTAGCTACCTTGAAAGTTTACAAAAGACTTAAGAAGTTGAAGAAGTTTTCGTAGCGTACGATATGTTTTTTTTTCTGTTGAAAACAACAATTAAATGAAATACAGGCCTATACGGTAACTGTTTTCGAAAACGCATCAACACTTACGCATTCAGTGAGATGTGTCGTTACACTGACTATAAACAGGGTTCTGCGCATACCACTTTCACCAACGTTGCCGGCCACCATAAAATACACAAGTACAGTAGTATGTATGCATACTGTGCGCTTAGTAGTGTTTGGTGTATGTTGTGAATAGTTATTCGACTGGTAGCCTTAGTTTATTTATGGCATTCAGTTTTAGCAATTTAAAATATTATAAATAATATCTTAGAAATTGACTCTACCACTCACGAACTAGAGTACTGCTTATTATATTTCAGTCGTAATGTTGTAGTTTGTTTTCTTCCTGAAGACGGCTACCAAATGAAACGTCGCTTTTCAAACATATTATCACTGATGGTAAACACACGTCCATTGAATTCTATCTAAAACATTGCAATATCGTCTATCTTACTTCAGATGGGAGATGCACCAGAGGATGTACAAGTAGAACTGGCAAGCAAGTGGAGCATTTTTCACGAAAAAAATGGCTTCTGGCATCTAGAAACGTTTCCCTGGAAACTAGGAAGAAGTTTATAAAGAGTTTTCTTTGGAGAATGTGCACATGCGGCTCGGAAACCTGGAGGTACCTTCAAGCTTTTGAGATGTGGTGCTGGAGGAGGAGCTTTGTGGACGGAAAGCGTACCTGATAACGAGACTGCGAAGAACGTGTGTGAAAGAACGACGCTGACTGAACCCATTGCGGGAAGGAGAAGCAATATGATTGGACACCTGATACGCCACTGCAACTGGTCCCCCACCCACCCATCCTGACCGAGACACGCAGGATCTCCAAGGCCCAGGCAGGAGTACGTGGATGAGATAAAAGGAGGAAGAAGGTGTGCTTTAATTAAGAGATTATCCACGGAAAGGAAGAAATAGCAAGGCCACCTTCTGGTTTGAGGAGAAGAAGTAGACGAAGAAGAGAAATAGTAAAGTAAATTGAACTTAGTAAAATGGAATGTATTGAGAAGGAATTTTTTGAACTAGAGACATTATATAGTAATATTCAGGGGCATATTTACGGGGGAGGGGATGAACGGGACCCGGACCCCCGCCCCAAGTTGACGGACTTCGTTAATCTCTGAATTTTTAGGCAATTTTATTACGTTTTCAGCTGAGTACGCTAATAAAGTAGTAGGGCCCAGTAACTCATTTTTAAAATAAACCAACAGGGTTATTACACAGTATTAGCGTACAGGCTTGAAGAATGGAATATAGGTAAATCAATGAGTATCCTGTAACAATATTTCAATAACGCCTATTTGTATCGTGTTATTACCGTTTGCATTAATGGGACTGACTTCAGCCACTTTAAAGATAATAATGTTGATTAGTCTTAACTTGTTTTTTTCATTTGTATGAAGCCGACTCGACCCCGGACCCCCCTAAGCCAAATTCTAAATACGCCACTGGTAATATTAGGTTACGCATTTTATGGATCGTTGAATAGTACATGTATCAACACTAACATTTAGACAAACTCTAAAAGTAAATGGAAACAACTTATTTGATGAAAAAAAGAGAAAACAATCGTGCCAAACTGATATTTTTTTTATGGAAAAAAAAGAGAAAGCAATCGTGCCAGACTGATATTTTATCCCACTTCGTTCTAAATCAGAGGCGAAGAGAAGCAAACGCGTCGAGCGCGGCGGGGCTCCCAACCAACCGATCAAGTCACCCCAGCCTCTGGTATCAGCAGCTAGCAGAGGAACCGGCACAAAAACTTGTGGCTACCGTCATCGACGCAGAACTCAACAACATGTCACATTAGTGGTTGGGCTACTCAGAATGCCTTCCGTGAAAACGTTTGTCCGTGTTATAGTATCATTGGTACGATAACTACCTAACACTTTCGAAAAGTCGGCAAGTACAGTTACGTAATAGTTCTACACACTTCTCGACTAGCCCAGCGCGCGGTGTCTGTTTCAAGGCCGTCCACCCACGTAACACTCCAGACTATTCGAGAGTACTTGTAACTAGGTAAATTATGCTGGCACGCCGCCAAACGAATGGAAAGTTATTCTGAAACTTCTGCTGCGGGTATATATAAGCAACAGCGGCCGGCTTAGTCAGTTAGAGTTACACCTGGCGAGATGGAGCTCAAGTGGTTGTGGAAAGTGATTACTGTGTTATAATTAGTGCGGAACTCTTTAAAATTTGACATTATTATTGCGTGTGGACAAATTTAACTTGAATTATTATATGAGTGCCTTGTTGATTTCACATTGTTATTTGTGACTAATTAAAGCTGGTAATTAGTGATTTCATTTGCGACTGTATTTTGTTTCCACTGTACCATACGACGATCCGTGAGACTGCTGTAAAAATCTTACAGCCAAGAAGATTGCACACACACACACACACACACACACACACACACACACACACACACACACACACACACACACACACACACACACCTGGTAAGTTATATGAATATTAATGATAATATAATCTTACTATTTATAATATAATCTTACCTAAATAGTAACGCTATAATAATTAAATAGGCCTATACTTATTAAATTGTAATTTAATTAAATTGTTTTCTGCAATTTAGAGTAGGAGTGTGTGTGAAATTTCCCACCACCACTGTTAAGTCCGAAGTTAACCGAACACGCACGAATCATTGCGCAGCTAAGATTGAGGTTTTCTACTGGTTCCTGTCAGTCAGTGATGTTAGACGGTGCGTGTTCAATGTTATGTTGTCATATTATACTAACTTCTTAGTATACGTACCATTTTTTAGGGGCCCGTACCACGTACCAAGTAAATATTGTCCTGGTACGCAAAAATACCAACTTTCTGACATCGAGCATAAATTAATTTTTATTTTCAAGAATGGAATTTCAGTAATTGTAATAATTAAAAACTTTAGCGTCGATTAAGGTTATTATTTACTGTTTACAATAATAGTTATTCGTAAGCCCTCAAGTAATTTAATGTGACATTAATTAATTACTATATGTATCTCAAGTGAGTGCAATATTGAAGTACTATTATAAAACTATTAGATTGACTATTGAATATTTCACAGTTTTATTTAAAATGAGATGATCTCAATTAGTTACTAGTATGTTCTTAAACACATGATAGCAATAATTTTTCTATATTATTGTTATATTATTTTTTCTCTTTAAATAATTTTAATTATTTATGCTTGATATTACTATTATATTTATTTTCAAATTACTTTAAATAATATAAGTTCTGTTTCGTAATTCAAATTAAAATTTACGTGCCAATCAGATGAAATAAAAATTGCCAACCTATTCATATTGTGTTATTATTTATTTACAAGTGTGATAGTAATCCTTAATGCTTAGATGTCTAAATACGTATATAAGTATTTTTAAATACGCATGTGACCATAGTCTGTATCGTATTAGAGCGGCATCATATCATACTATTATCCATAGAACACATACTGTTGTATTCATGCTATTGCATAAGTATACCAGTTTTTTATTTAAAATACCAGCTTTTAGCGGCATGTGTACCAGGATCATCGGGCCACTTTCTAACAACACTGGTTCCTGTAGTAGCGAGTCCCTCATAAGGAATACATTGCTCTTAACTGAATCTACAATAACTATAGGGCTAGTTGCGTTTACACATTAATATTATTCAGCAACAGTATACGAAGACGGCCGTGGAGTTACATTCGCGGACAGACGAGACATGTTTATCTTTCACCGTTCGGTTTCGTTATAGTCAGTCATTTGGCGATACGCGATAACATAACATAATTACTACTACCCGACTTCCGTTTTGTGCCACTAAACTCGTTCACCACTATTGGCTGACGCTACGCTCGGCGTGTGAACAATCGGTCCGATAACGGACGGCACGATTCCGCACTTAGGATTGTTTAAAGTCAACTGCCACTACCTACACAAGCTCATTAACTTGATTACAGTATCTAGTGAAACCTTTATCATATGGTTTTAATTCATACTGTATTTT
Organism: Magicicada septendecula; assembly: GCA_034769895.1. Lineage (NCBI taxonomy): Eukaryota > Metazoa > Arthropoda > Insecta > Hemiptera > Cicadidae > Magicicada > Magicicada septendecula. The sequence goes on along the minus strand of CM068367.1, from coordinate 62,255,234 downwards.
ATCAAAAAGTTCAAACAATTTTTGCTTATATAAAAAAATTATGTCTTTATTGTTCTATAGGCTTACTTATATATTATCAGCTTCAAATTAATCCACACATCAGATAACAGATATACGCCAAGGTTTTTGTTTTTAGTCTTAAATATATATAGGTCTGTAACGCAATTTATGGCATAGCCTTGAGCGCGCTTAGCGATTTTTGTTTTGTATATCGACTGTCGCGGAACGTTGTTCTTTTACATTTATGGTTTTAGTCTTGCAAAGAGAAACAAGTCGCACATTCCCATATCTGTTCAACACGGCGATACGGTATCAGAACCGCGCAAATTCTTAAACACGCAATAACATCGGTCACGTTTCGGTGCGGTATCGTGATGCAATTTGCATACATACATTCTTCTTCTTCTTCTTCTTCTTCTTCTTCTTCTTCTTCTTCTTCCTCCTCCTCCTCCTCCTCCTCCTCCTCCTCCTCCTCCTCCTCCTCCTCCTCCTCCTCCTCCTCTTCTTCTTCTTCTTCTTCTTCTTCTTCTTCTTCTTCTTCTTCTTCTTCTTCTTCTTCCTCCTCCTCCTCCTCCTCCTCCTCCTCCTCCTCCTCCTCCTCCTCCTCCTCCTCCTCCTCCTCCTCCTCCTCTCTTCTTCTTCTTCTTCTTCTTCTTCTTCTTCTTCTTCTTCTTCTTCTTCTTCTTCTTCTTCTTCGCAAATTGTCTACGACAGGTCGACAGGTTTCAACTGGATGCTCTCCATTTTTTCGGCCCTGTGAATTTGTCTTCATCTGACTATAGCTCCTTCCGTTGATTTTATATGCCTTCAAGCATTTCAACCGTTCTTCTTCCACGTCCTTTCTTTCCCTTCACTTTCCCTCTACGATCGTTAGCTGAAGACAGTTTCTCCGCAATAAATGCCCCAACCAAGATGCTTTACTCTTTCTTATTACTTTCAGCGGTTTTCTTTCCTCTTCTATCCTCGTTAATACTTCATCGTTTCTCGATCTGTCAGTCCTCTGCATTCCATAAATTAGCCCTTTATAAAGCTGGACGTTTTCTGTTAATACTTTCACGCAGGGACGGATTAGAAGCGCGTGGTGCCCTGTGCTGCCGTCAGACTGGTGCCCCCCTCCCAATTCAAAATATAACTTTTTGTCCTGATATTGCACTGATAAATGGCATACACGATTTCGAAAGTTAACAACTGTTTTATTAAACTCTCAAATTACAACAATAGTTAGCTGAAAAGTGATTACGTACAATGAGCATACTAGTACTTAGAAAATAGTAATAGCTCCATTTTTTCTTGATTTTGCTTTAATGAAGTCATGTATAATTTCTTCTAAATCGAGCGATTTAAGTATTTAAGTACTTATCGCTCTTCGTCTTTCGCTGCCGCCATGCGGTCGACGAACCAAATGTTTTGTTAACATTTTCCGTTACAGGTGTTTAAAAAACATAACGAAGAACTCGTTGAAAAGGGTTCTATGATTCTCGTTGAAATCTTTTTTATGATTTTGGATTGAGGACATTTGTTTTTTTTTCATATTTATCATCTTCAAAAAGTTTTTGTGATTTATGGCTGAACGGTGCCCCCTCTGACAGCTGAGTCCCTGGTGCCGGGTGCTGCAGCATACCCTTGCGTTATGGATTATCCGCCATTCCGTTCACGCAAGCAACGCAAAATTCCCAAACACTATTGACCAAAGCATCTAGAAATAATAATTCGTGAAATCCAATACGACAGTCTTCGTCTTATTATCCTTGATATTCAACTTATTCACAACTGTTTTGGAAATTTTGTATTACCTGTAAACCACTCGTAAAGACCGCATTACGAATACTGAGGTGCTCCCTATGATCAATAAAGGAAACGAAACCGTGTTTGACCGTAAAAAGGAAAAAATCAAATATACTTAGGCTACGTGATAGAGTAGAACGATAGGCTTACTAGGTTTTACAGTTAGTCATGGAATGAAAACGACTGGCTAGAGAAGTTCTGGTGCACTCCACACAATAATTAAACGTATTGAAGTGGGAACTTCATATCCGACACTATGGTGTCCGGCTCACTCATGTACACATCGCGCTCCTAAGTCAGTTAACTGACAGAAAGCGTCACGTAATATCTGAAACGAAAAAGCAGTGTTGCAGGTCAGTCAAACCTTTTCTCCTCACATACCTACCTAAAATTTCCTCGTTGCCACAAATACGCGTGCTTTAAGCAAATCGTAATATTTTAAAGACTATAAGCATATTCTAAACATTTAAATACAACGATACCATAAGTATTAAAAACAATTTTGTTCTTCAATTAACCGGGTTGGCGTTTGATCGAGAATGATCACAAAATGTTTCGCTTTTACTTGAGTCCGCCACCAGAGCGCAGCATTGCGGCCATTTCTTTCATCATATATTACATAAGGGTTAATTTCAGATCCGCCACCAGAGAGCAGCATCAAAAGGTGATTACACAATCAAATTAATTAAAACAATGTTTATTTTTTACTGAATTTTCTTCTGTACATATCAATTATACTTTCCAACTAAATATTAAGAAAATCATATTGTAACATTGAAACAAACATACGTGCTACATATTGTTTGTGTATTATGAATACTGAAAATAGCACGATGTCTGATATGATTCTATTTATGTTCATTGTAAATATCAATTTCTACTAATAAAATACATATACACACTACTATGCTATCGTCTCATTTAATTATCCCAATCACTCTCTTTTGAATCTTAATTCTTTATTGTAAAATCAATCTCTTTTGCCCAAAATCCATACGAGCAACCTTTTACACGTTGAATCAGTTCACTTGCCACTCGACACTGAAGTTCTCACTTCTCACTTCTGTCATGAGAACCTCCCGCCTACAAACCCATTGTATATATATATAAATCGAGGTGTGTGTGTACACACACACACACACACTTTGATAATCACATAAAGACAAAATGTAACTCACGATATTCGGCTTAGCAAGCTCACGAGAAAAGGCGAGTTTCTCATCCGACTACTGTTCAGTCTTACTATGGACACCATAATTACCCGCGATACCAAGAAAGGTAATCAGACGGAAGATCACAAATAAATATAGTACTTTTCTTTTATTATTCAGAGGAATTGCATTCCACCTGCCTGTTTTATGAAAAGCTTCTTTCCGTTTCACGTCTCGCTTCCATTTGTTGAGCACTTCGCAGAATTTGACTCTTATTTTGTAAAAACAATAGCCTGCTTAGATAAAATAATTCCTTTCGTCGCTAAACTCGTAATTTCTCGTAACATGCTAGCACAAGTAGCTAGTACAGTACTTCACTTTACTTAATTAAATCGAATTTACCTCCGTCACTACTGTCTCGAGATTGTATGCTTTTCCTCTTAATGACGTTTTTCCATGAACTTAGATTATTTTTTTCAACTGTCAGTAATTTACTCAAAACTGTACATTCTAAATGCTTCCAGTCTTTTTCCTCTGAAACTAATTTCTATAAACTATTCTTTCCATAAAACGAATTAAGTACACTACAGGGCTTACAGTAAAAGGACGCTGGTATTAATCACACAGAAAAAAACGAAATGTACCTGCACGTACCATGATGGGGGGTAAACACCACTTTGCTCACACCAAATGGTAGAGAAGAGGAGGAAATGGGGGAGAGGAAAAATAGATATAACATAAAGAAGAAAAATAGAAAGAGGACGAATAAAACGGCTAATGCTAGATATTTCCACCACATTTAAAAGATTTTATAACAAGTTCCTTTTTAACTGGACAGGATATGTTTACCTGGAATGAACTTGGAGTGAACGAGGCATAACCACAATACATGACAGGATACAAACAGGAAATAGGGCATACTATACTGACAGCAGACTACTGAAAGCTCACTAGTCACAACACAAAAATGAAAATATGGTGCTCGGCTTTAGATGAGAAATAATTAGTTTTATTACGGCTTTAGAACGACACAGGATTATGTACACATTATACAGTACAAGAATAATGGGTTCGGTATTTGATATATTATTATATTAACGGCAAAAACTGTTATAGATGGTACTGTCCTAGAACAAGTTAGCAATTTGGAATACCTGGGCTACAGTGTGTCTTTACGGGTCTGAGAATTTGACTTTAACGAACGCCAGTCGCATCCAAGTGGCGGTGGAAATGAAATTTCTCAGGCACGTGGCAGGGCATACTCTCCATGATTATTGGAAAAACACAGATATACGGCAGGAACTGAATATTATGAGTATACTCGAGAGGATCGCCCAGTATCAGCTGAATTGGTGGAAACAATTTGCTGAATCCATCCTTTGCCGAATGGATGACTGCCGCATCCCCAAACAACTCTGGAACTATAAGCCGAGGAGACGGAGAGGTGTGGGACGTCCGAGGAAGCGCTGGAGTGACTAGCTCTAATCTTTGCCTATTTGAGATCGGAACAAACCTTCCTTGGTTTAATCCGTGAAGATGATGATGATGATTATTATTTTAACTTTTCTCTCAGATATTGCTACAGGTTATTTTATGTCAGACATTTATGTAATTCCATAATATATGACATTCGTTACACCGGTTGTAGTTTATGGAGGTGAGACGTGAGCATTAGCAAAAAAAGAACAAGAACCACTGAGAAGGTTTGAAAGAAACATTGTACGACGTGACATCCCACACGAATTTTCACGATTTCATCAAAACTTTCTCCATTCTTTTGGCTTCCGAAAACTTTGATATTAAAAAAAATGAACACTATATTCAGATTGTAGTTAAAATTCTCTTTAATTTGATAGGCCTACCACATATGGGCGTTTGAAATTTGTTCACAATTTTTACCAGTCGCATATTTGCTTCCAGTCCCCCTATTTTTTGGGGGTGGAACCAATTTTATAAAGAAGAGTTCTGTAGGATAAAAGTATGAACACGCGTGCCAAATTTTACGAAAATAGGATGATGAGTTGAAAAGTTATCTGAGATACACCACAAACAGATAGACAGACAGACAGAAAAATATGTCAAATGGTCGAATTGAAACTGAGAACTCGCTTCGCTCGTTCCACAATTATGTTTTTATTTTATGTTAGTCTGTGTTTGTATTTTATTAGTTAACAGTTTTACATTAATCTGGTCAAACTTATTTAAATGTTTTATGTTTATACAAACATTTGTTTATTTATGTCGTCTTTGTAATATTTTCTTTAGCCTGAAGTTGGCACAGAAGTACATTTTAAATTAGTTAACGGATTGACACCTTGCCTTTACTTTTAAAGTTCCATTCTATTTCGAATAATTTTCTATTTAATATACCAAAACTTTCCTTCAAGCTTAAATGATCTTTTTAAATCCATCAATATTTTGTCATTATTACTTCTTATTGTTAATACTTCTACTTATTAAAGAAATTATAAAAATGTAACCGTTCTTCAGCTTTCGCGTTTCCGCTTTTCATTTTGCACCACACCCGTTACACGTTCGTTACGGACGAAACTGCAGTTTCATGACGAAGAACGATTCAAAAGAAGTTGACTAAGAAGCCACGCAAATGAGAGAAAATAACATGGCATTACCATGACCATTAAACATATCTGAATATATGTAAACATCGTTCGTTTTGAAATATTTCTTGAATAAACAACGTCCTAGAGTTCCTCTCTTCAAAAAGTTTTACAACTGGTTTTGTTCCAAAAACCTCACTGGTCTAATGATTTCGTCACACTTCATTAGCAGTCGCGGTTTGATTCCCCTCTTCAAAGATGGCTGGAACCATGGAAACCTGTCAACGGTGCGTCGTTAAGGCAACGAGCAATCTAACTTGTAACGTTTATCGCCTGCAGGCACGAGGCTCCGAAACTGATGAATGCTGGAAATATTTTGTTTTACTTACGGCTTTAGAAAGACACAGGATTATGTACACATTATACAGTACTAGAATAATGGGCCCGGTATTTGATAAATATTATTATTTTAACTTTTTCTCTGAAATATTGCTACAGATTATTTTATGTCAGAGTGCTATAGGCCTATATGACAATCTCTAGCACAGTGGTTCTGCTAGCATGCCGCTGGTATCGGTGTGTCAGTTTCTGTAATTAACTGTGGTACTATTTCTAAACCAGACCTTACTCCGAGGCTGCTTTGGATGTTGCTGTTCCAATTAGGTAATGTCCACGTCGCGGGGGGTGGGCCCGACTAGTGACTCGGTGGCTACGTTCTGCTTACGACTCAGTATAGCGGGGTATAACGCTACCCCCCTTGTCCAGGGTTACAGACGAAGACCATAACGGCGGTGAAGACGGAAAAGAGGATCTTCGAACAGCAGATCCGCCGGAAGTGGCATCCCAGCTTTTAGGGTTAATATAGACCCCCTGACAGAGTATTGCAATGTTGCTGCCTTGCAATTAGGTGTTGGATCACCAAAGGATAGGGGAAGAAAACCTTGAGTACAAATTACCTGGTCCTCCAGCTTGGGGGTTGTGCGTTGTGCGATGGGCTAGTAACCCAACATTCACTTACTCACAAGTCTCTAAAGAATAAGCTGGACGGATTAAAAGTTTATCGACTTGGCTGTGCTAAAGAGTTGTGAGGAGACCACGCAAAGGACCGGACCAGGTGATGTCGCCTAATCCTGGAATGAAGAATAGGAAGAAGAAAAATAAAATAAATAAATAAAAATAAAATAAAAAATTGTAATGACAAACTTGGGCATTATTCAACAGTAATTCGCCCAAGCACTAATTCGGAAGCACTTTATGCAGCTGAATGTATGACTCTGAACAAGAAAATGATGATGGAAGAACTGGAAGTCACAGAAAGGAAAATATTAAGAAAAATTTTTGGATCAATAAAATATGGAGAACATAACAGAAGACGCCACAATAACGAGCTATACACACGTGTTGCGAAAATCACAGACGTAATTAGAAAAAGAAGAATTACTCTCTACGGACATGTTCAAAGAATGAATCCTGACAGACTAACAGGGAAACTTTTTAATTATTTCAGAAAGCTCAAAATGCCCAATAAATGGTTCAAAGAAACAGAAAAAGGCATGGAAGAACTACAGATCGGTCAAGAAGACGTTGAAGGACGCTTACCACTCAAAAACAAATAAAAAAATGCCCAAGCCTTACAGGAAAAACCCAAGAAGAGGACAGGTGCCATCTGGACTGGGAGAGACATCGGTCAAGAATGAAGGAGATGTGTGAGAGGAGAAGAAGGGAGGGACCAGTTGAACCAAACGTGGTCCACAGTGGTTCGTACGCAAAACAAAAACATTGTGTTCAAGAAAATTTGGTCGGATTATGCGGAAGGTCGCATTATCAGGATCTTACAATAACACGGGGTTTCCTATAGTCCGGTCTGCTGTTCCTGTTTAAAAACTTAAGACTTTAAAAACACCAAAAAAGTAGTCCACTAAAATTTCATAACTATTGTTAGACATTGACCACTTTGACGGGGCACTGCCAGAATATCACACGGGAGAAAATAAAAAAAAACAGTCAAATAAAGACCTTGAGTTCAGTTGACGACTTACGTACCTCTAAGATACGTAGTTTCCTTCTTCTTCTTTTATCAGGAACTAGGCGGATCACGTGTTGCGGTCCCAAAGGAATACATACACTTCACCAACACTTCCTAGGTCTTCCTACAGTTCGCTGTCCAATACGTTGTATTGCCTAACTTACTTAGGTAACCTGCCATCTTAGGAATCCATCAATCTTTGTTTTCTGCAATACGATCTTCGATAGTACAATAAAATTTTTTTTTTTTTTTTTTTTTTTTGCCTGAACCCAACTTTTAGAACCACACAATAACAGTGGCATCTTACACAAACTTCAGTCGAGTCTCTTTCCTTGTTTTCCTCGATAACACTCGACTAATCGTTCCACATATCGATTGAAACTTGGCCAACTAGTGATCAACAACGTCATCCACATTATAAGTGACGTCAAAACCAAGACAGCGGATATGTGACACCTTCTCTATGATATGTGGTTTAGCACTTAATTTCTGCACATATGACTATTTTTTCACAATAATCAGTGTTTACGAATTCGTTTTTTGTAAATAGTAACTGTTTTAAAATACTGTATAGTGACCGCGAGTGCACAGTGTACATGTCCTGACGATGGTCTATGACCGACATTACGAATGTGAGTAATTAAAACTTTATCATCAATCATATGTATGATACCTTTAGGTTATGAACAATGAATACACCACACGATAGAAGATCGAAACTATTTTTTTGTTAATTTCACAGCGGTAGTTAAATACTTTTATCTTTATCAACTCTGGAAAAACGTAGAACGCGTACTGAATAATCCAACCAGTTTCATACGTAAACACGGACCGGAAGTGGTCTATTCACAGACGGCTGACGGCTAATTAGAGTTAATCCCTGCCCGCACCGGAAATGTACCGAGAATACTGGTATCAGAATTGGTTTCAATCTCGTACGATTGAAAGACTAGTGACATATTAAATGACCCTAACATAGCCGTTCATTGCAGAGTATTATTCTGACGAGCAGTTTAATAAATATGATGCACACAGAGAGTGAATCGTTTTCCATCATCTTTTTAAGAAATGAATTTAATACCTACTACAAAGTATTCACAGTCGTTTCACTAATAACAAATGATACAGAAACCAATGCATAATAACATACGGTCAAACCCCCCCCCCCCCACAAACATAACACCATGAACTACGACGAGGAAAAAGAAGAGGATTTAAGTAATTTATCCACGAGTAAAAACTCGTTATAGAAGATTAATGAGAAACATGTTCATCCATTTGTCATATTTATTACCCTAATTTAATGCTACTGTGAATTAACTCAGTTGGGCATTTACAAATAAAGAAATGAATTGAAGTACTTAAACGTTCCACACACAAGACTGCCATGACCAGCACCGAAATAAATGAGTATAATTTCCAGCCATCTGTATCGGGCACAGCTGTTGCTACACCATTATACGCGATTGCACGTTTACTCAAGAAGCAGCAAGCAGCGCAGACTACAGAATAGTCGGATATTATACCGTCTAATCAGATTTTTGCAGATCGTTAGATGTCAGCTTTAAGAAATCGATGTATCGATTAGTATGTTGCCCCACTATTGAACGCGACTTATATTCGAGTCCCGTTGAGAATTTTCTTATTTTTATTAATACATTTACAGATTACTCAATAAAACAATATACTGTTACGTAATGAGGACAAATTGTTACGTATTCCGGAACGTTCTACAAGTATCTCGGCTATCCCAGGTGTAATGTGTGTGTGCGTACATACTGGTGCTACTTTGCGATGAAAAACAATTACACGCCAACTATCGAGACTGATCCAGACTTAACCGATCCCCGCACACTTTGCTCAAGGCGGCAAGCAATTACGCTCTACTAGTAACGCTCACGCGTGGTATGGATTATTCTGGAATATCAGCGGGGTATAGGCTAAATATATACATTCTGCCACAGTTAGTTTAGTTTAAGTGGCAATTTATTGCGGTGCGGTTCGGAGTAATGTGTCGAAGTGTTATGTGTTTTATAATTGTGCGGGACTCTATTAGTTGACATTTTTATTGCGTGTAAACAATTTTTAATTGATTTGTTGTAAGAGACTATCTTGTTGATTACAAACTGTTTAATTGTGATAATTAAAGCTGATGATTAGTGACTTAATTGGTGTCTTGTATTTTGTTTTCCGCTGTACCAAAAACGATCAGTAGACCGTCGTAACAATACGGACAATAAGTGAATATGATTATTTCTGTAGGAGGAAGAAGCTGACCATTGACAGTTCGCCACCTAAGTCGTGTGGCAACGTTTTTGTCTTGAGCTAGATGGATACGTTCCTAATCAGTTGGTTTTCATAGCCGATGATCCGAGTTCTGTGTCTTACAGCGTGTATTTTATTATATCTTTGATAAGTGGTGTAATATCTTTGTCAAAAACCGAAAGCACGGCATTCTCTGGTGGGTATCGTATAAGAAAAAATATTGTTATGATCATCATCATCTGCAAGGATTAAACCAAGAACGATATGCTCCGGTCTCAAACAGGCAAAGTCTAGAGCTGGTCACTCCAGTGTTTCCCAAACTTCTCCGTCCCTTCGGTTTATAGTTCCATAGTTGTTTGGGGATGCTGCAGTCATCCATTCGGGAAAGATGTTCCCACCAATTCAGCCGATACTGGGCAGTCCTGTCGAGTATACTCATAATATTCACTTCCTGCCGTATATCTGTGTTTCTTCTATGATCACGGAAAGTATACCCTTGCCATGTGCATGAGAAATCTTATTTCAGCCGCTTGGAAACGACTGGCCTGGCCTTTCGTTAAAGTCCAATTCCTGATCCATAAAGAAGTGTGGGAAGGGCCAACAAAAATTGTACTAAATAATATTTTAGAACACATTGCGACATTTCCTACGCGGAAGACAGAGATATCAGCAACAAAATAAATAAATTTCAATGAATATTTGGTAAATTTTCAAGACCTGTTAAGAATAAGACATTAAAAAACACGTAGTTAAAATGTTATAAGATGATGGCAGTTCCCGCACTGTTGTATGGTACAGATTGTTGGGCATTTAAGGAAATGTGGTCCTAGACAGATGGAGTCATCAGAAATGAGGTTTCTTAAGTCACAGAAAAGGCTGTGTTATGGGAGATAGGATACGAAATGCAAACCATTATACAGGAATTAAGCATTCAATCTTGCATGTTGCAATACAGGCAGAAGCATGTAAGGAAAGATGGAAAGGGTATGTATCCAAAATGCAGAAAGGAAGGATTCCAAAGCAGGCCTTGAATTACCACCCGATAGGCAGAAGAAGTGTGGGAAGACCTAGGACTGAATGGTGAAGGTGGAACAGGAAGATTTGCCTAGCCCTGGAAGGACCGAATAAGTGGTGTCTTGAAGTCTTCACGAACCGTGTGGTAACAAGTGTACGATTCGCTGTAATACAGAGCGTTATTGTTTGAAACTTTTGCCTTTAAACCCCACATTTTTGCCTTCCATCCCCATATTTTCGGAGGGATCAATCTAAAAACAATAAGATTCTGTAGGGTAAAAAGTATGGACAGGAGCGATAAGTTTTTCGGAAATCGGTTGATGCGTTAAAAAGCTATCGTGAGACATACTTCAAACAGACAGACAGACAGACAAATGCCAAACGGTCGTGTCAAAACTAAGAACTCGTTTCACTCGTTGAATAAAATTTCGGCTTCGTGTCCTTCCTGACCTTGTACTGTAGTGTTCTGCGGATAGCTCCGCATTCCGTTAGAAATTTTCTGATCTTGTTATCGATAGCTGTCACGAAAGTGGTGCATGTGATATGGCGAAGGGTGGGGATTCTACTTTTTCTTGGGCACATAAAAATGGGCAGTCAACAAACGATCTGGTCGTTTTGTGTTCGTCTGTCAGTAAGATCGCTTAATGTACTGGTTTTCAACCATCATCCGTTGTAAGCCTCTTCGATTTATGTTGTACTTTTCTACATAATGTATACTTTTACTTCGACGGAGTAGACATTACCGACAACCTAGAAATACTACGCCGGTCAATAGGATGGCGGTCGGAAGCCTCTGATGTAATAATGTGTTTTAAATTGCTAGGCACTTCCCGATACTATCTCTGTTCACCAATCAGATTACACCGTTTGTAAGACGAGATTACCGTATTGAATCCACGTTGCCGCTGCGTTGCGACAATGTATTCACCACATGCAATGGAGCCGTCGTGTCGTCGTCATTCTGTTGTCGGTACAGCCGTTGTTTATCGGTGTGCAGAAACATATTAGCAACGTTAAAACAATGATGAGACATAAAAATTAATTCCCACTCACAACAGTTGGTACGATTTCGAGTGGCATCCTTTTAGTCGAGACAATATTATCTTCTTTTTTTTGTTGACTTTTTGCATTATCTGTTGTTACCTTCATATGATAAATTGCTTTCCTATTACATTTTAGTTTATTATGTAAGTAAGACTGTATGATTCTCTACCGCAGTTGCAACAATTATACTGTGATTATCGCACTGTGACTGTGATTGGTTAATAGTGTAGGTGTACCTCAAGTTAACCTGAAGACGGTTGAAGATTGAAATAATCGAAATGTTGCTTAGTTTAATAAAGTTTCAATAATGGCTGGTTTCCGAAACATTGCTACACGCGTTAATAAACCATCACCATCTACTTTTAAAGAATGTCTGACACGTTCGCGGATTCCGGTAACTCTTTGTGCTACAGCTGGTGGGCGGCTGAACGCTACACAGTTCTACTGAAGATGCGTGTTAACACGTTTTTGGCGAAGCACGTACACTATGATTACATGTTTGGTTACAAAGAGGGTTCAACACGTCCGCACCAAAATCGTTGCAGACAGAAATTCGCAACGGCGAAATTTATTGCGTTTTCAACCTTGAGAAAGTCACAGAGACAAGCCTAACCACCAGCCAGCTACTCCTCCGCCGATCTAATATAGGACCTATATTATTATAGAAGTAACCACGTGTACGTGTAATACAAATTTCAGGCGTTTTTTAAAATTATTATTAAAGGTAATAAATCCTTCATGACGATTAGTTCAGTGCGCAATTGTTGTCGAGTTGTCGAGGACGTAGTAGTTACTATGAAAATATTACAGGTATGATTTATCTGGCAGATTTTGTTGGCCGACAGCCAATGGGTATTATACACAACAGCGTTACTCTTGGTTGGTTCAAATTGTTGTCGGTCGATACAACTGCCAGCTGAACAGTACAAACTATTTACATAACTTTTGTTTATCATCCACCAGGGATGTCAGATGTGGGATCTTTCCCCATAGTGGGGAAATTTGAAGGATCAAAATCCTATGTGGAGAATTCGTGGGAGATTTCCTTCCAAAGATGAATATTTTTCAAATCTCAAATATTTACACAGTCCCAGGTGAAAGTTTATTAAGCTTTTGGAGATAAATTCTTTACAAAGAGCTATGTTTCAATTACAAGAAGTAGCACGAGAGTACTCACTGTCAATTTCAATGAGAAAGACCAAAACCATGGGCTTTAAAGGTAAATATCCAGAGAGGACTAAGATAGTTATAAACAACAGCACTTTAGAACAAGTGAGCCCTTTTACATATCTCGGCTGTGCAGTACCATATAAATCTGAATATGAGATAAAAGGGAAGATAAATAAATTTAGAAGTATTTGTGGTACGATTCATAGAAATCTTAGAAATAAAACAAGACACAGCACAAGGATGAAATTTTATAAGACAATTGTAATACCCACATTGACATATGGGTCGTGACATAAAAGGAAAGCGGCAAGATTCAGAGTGCTGAAATGCAGTTTCTTCGAAATACTTTAAATTATACATTGCAAGATAGAATAATGAATGATGATGTCAGAGCAGAACTCGAAGTAAAGGAGATAAATGAAACTATTTCAACTTACACAAGACAATGGTGGAATCATCTCTGCAAAGGATAACACAGGATCGATTTCCGAAAGCGGCACTGAACTATAAAGCCATTGGTAGAAGAGACGTGGGTCGTCCGAGGATGAGATGGGTGCCGAAACAGGTTTATATAACCTAATCCTTGAAGAGAATAAGAAGTAGAAAAATTAAAAATATAAATGAAGGGGATGATACTGAACTTTTTTTACTTTGAATACTTTTATAGGCCTATATTTTCTACATCACATAGTAGTGGGTGTGTGGAGAGGGTTTTTAGGGCTGTAAAACCTAATAAAAATAAAATAAAAAATAAGTTAGCTATTGAAACACTTAATGTCCTATTCTTCGTCTCTTCTTATCTGACGTTACAGATTAGGAGCCTTTGGTGGGCTTAATCTGCTCAACAATACTCCTCCATGCTTCCCTGTTCTCCGCCCTTCCTCTCCACCCTCTGATACCCATGATCTTCTGTTACGCCATTCAACCTTCTCATCCTTGAGGCAAACGTAGAGGTCTTCCTCTACGTCTAGTAGTATATAATCTTCCCTTCAGCTTTCTTTTAGGCATTCTTTCCTCAGACATTCTTTCCACATGTCTCAGCCAACGCAACCTCTGTGATTTGATGAAATTTCACTATATCTTTTCCATGCACGAGATCCTGTAGTTCATTGTTTTAGCGTATTCCCCAACTGTCTTCTTCTCTTACTGGGCCATAAATTCTACGCAATATTTTGCGCTCAAATGATTTTAAAGCAGTTTTGTCATTCTCTGCCAAAGTCCACACCTCAGATCCATATGTAACAACTAGTCGCACAACAAGAGAATAATATATTTTTAAGTTTTATACCTCTTGTAACAAGATTGTTTTTAAAGATGTTAATATTTGCAAAGTAGGCTCTATTTCCTGCTTGTACCCTCTCTCTTATACTCATCCTAATGTTATTAACATTTGATACCAAGGCTTACTGGCCTGTTAGGTCTACATACAAAAAAACTTCTTTCTTCTACCGAGGCAAAATAAATCTTGTTAAAATTCCTTCCCGGACTCTTGGCCATGGTCCATTGTTTTCACCAAAAATGTGTAACGTGGTTAAGGCATAACCACAGTGCTGTGGTCACTAATGTCTATCACCTTACGTCAGCAAAACTTCGAATTTTACACTGATGGCAGTCGATGGCACTGCCGAAACGTCTGTTTTTGGTGAAAACAATGGACACGGCCAAACAGCCCAGGAAGCAATTTTCACAACACTGACTCCGGCCGTGAAAGCCTACGAAGCTTATCAAAATAAATCTTGTTTTGAATGAAGCAATGATGGGAAAACAGCAGCTGTACGTGTATAAACTAAAGGAAGCTGTGATAATTATAAATTTTTTTGTCAATTAAATAACTGGAAGTTTGTGTGAATGTGCGAGTAGTCTCTAATGAACTGAGTGCAAGAAAAGGATTTCAGTAGCATGCAGCTCGCTCTTATGAGTACATTTTCTGTTACAATATTTAAAAGTAGTAACGCAATTTATGTAATACTAGTTAAAGACTTAAAGTATACACTAATGATAATGTGATGTATTTATAATATACACACACTTATTGCTTACTAATGGTACCTATAATCTCAATCTTCTGTTGTGGTGTATTCATTGTTCATAACCTAAAGGTACCATATAGGCTATATATGATTTATAATAAAGTTTTAATTACTCACATTCTTAATTTCTATCGATGTCGGTCACAGACCATCGTCAGGATACACAGTATACGCTGTGCACTCGCGGTCACTATATTGTAAAACAGTTACTTGTATTTACAAAAAACGAATTCGTAAACACTGATTATCGTGAAACGTACGGTACGTTTGTGTGCGAAGTTTCTCGAGAACTGATTTTGTTGCCAAGATATTGCGGCAAAATGAAAATCAACAAACACTAATCAGCTGATATAACATATATACCTGAATGTAAACATAAACACACCGCAACAAAATCAGTTCTCGCGAAACTTTGAACACAAACGTACGTTTCACGATAATCAGTGTTTACGAATTCGTTTCTTGTAAGCAGTATCTGTATTACAATATAGTGACCGCGAGTGCACAGTGTATATGTGCTGACGACGGTCTATAACCAGAATCGATCGAAATTAAGAACGTGAGTAATTAAAACATTATTATAAATCATATGTATGGTACCTGTAGGTTATGAACAATGAATACACCAAAATAGAAGATTAAACTATGCACGAATTCTTTACAAAATTATGCTTAACATACAGTACACATTTGTGGCGGTGGAGATTTTTATGCCACAGTGGGGAAATTTTGAGTAGCTATGTGGGGAAAAGAGGTTTGATTAACCTGGCAATACTGAACATCACTACACCGCCACAATCGACATCATTATCATAATCATCAGTACACAGATACAGAGAGTTACCGAAACGGTGAACACTAAAAGTTCATTCATTGTGATACAATCGTCAAGTCATTCGTAGGAGATTAACTTTGCTTTTCCTGGACAGTGTCAAACAACAACACGTCCACTCTGAATTCTGTAATAGCACCAGTAGCCCGCACAAGGAAGTAGTGTCTCTGGTTGCGACCTGTTTGCGATACTCGTGTTAAACATACGGAGTTCACGGCAAATAGCTGGTTACCGCCAGCTGACAGGTAACAACAAGCCATATCTCGCTTTGTCGTGTTTTATCAGACGCGCTGGACTTGTTTTATCTGACGGCCGTGCAACAGATAACAGGAAACACAACGACGACGTGATCGTGCGATGTGCTTAAGCAGTTAGTGGAAGAAACCAAAGGGCTTCTGTCGCAAGACTTTGTATAAGATGTGGTATAAAAAAAAAAACCATGTATACCGTGTACTTAAGGACCTTGTAACGAACGCATAGATGAAACGTTACCATAAGTGATGTGTTTAGGAAGACCCAAAAAGCAACAGCGGATATCATATAATAATATGGTGTCATCCTGTATTTAACATCAGCTACCCAAGCAGTGTCCTGACCCTAAAGCACAAATGAAAGACAATGTTACAAAATCGTCTCCTCAATAAGTACCAGTGTTGTCCACGATAAACCAGTTATTCAGTGGATTCCATCCCAATATGTGATTATAGGCAATGAAACTGCAGACACGATTGCCAGAAAACGATCTCTGAGTAGCCAACATCAATAAGCAGGGCCAGGTACATTAAAACAAAACTTCCAAACTTTACATACGGATGGCAATGAAACTTAAGAATTATTCCGAAACTAAAGCAACAGTCATGAGAAAGAAATGGGAATAAAACCTAGAACCAAGCCCAGATCTAGAAAACGGTAGTTGGGAAGTTCAGACCTATGGTTTGTACGGGCTGTCTGAGAAAACGTCACTACACTGCCCTCATCAAACAGTAGCATCTAGTCATCAGATGGATGACGAAGAGAGGTCTGCACGGCAGTCGAAGAAACAAAGCCAATAGTTAGAAAGTACTGGAGAGCAACACTGTTAATCGCTTTGGTACCAAATGCAGCACATTAAGCGACGACGACATCAACAACAACTCTTAGTCTTACATGTAGTGTAATCACACAAAAAAATGAAAATCCTCTTATTCACGGCATAGACTGTTTAGTCTCTTCCGTCTCCAAACTGGTCGAACCATCTATTCTTGGGTCTTCCTAGGCTTCTCTTCCCTTTCGGGTGATACAAAAAAAAGTATTGGAGAGGATGGGAAATGCCCATTGGGTCCCATAATCTGGATGAAGGAAAACTTCCAACCGCACCTCCTCAAGATGGGGGATGGGCACCTTATGGTGGCTAACGCGGTTCTGGACACCGAGTGTCAGCCGGTATGAGCTGTCCCCCTCTACCAAGTGCCAACAGCATCTTTTGAGGGCGGATAAGCGGGTAGAGGTAAGGGCACTCTCGTGTCCTTGGAATGCGAAACCGTTCCTGAAGGCGGCAGTGTCAGACCCATATTGGGCGGCTGTTGATCCCTTTGTCATTAGGGGATTATAATAGTGACCCCATGTCCGGGGCAACAAGGATGAAGTCCTCCACGGTTTGTATTTGAACAATAGCGGAAGAGGCAGCCCTCTGCCCGAACTTATTACAGGCAGGAGCTCTGTTGAGAAGCTTTACGATGGCAGCCCCTCACTCGACTTGCCTTACGAAATGTTGGTAGCGTATCCAAAGGACGCTTATATTACTCGCAACCTCCAAAGGGAAATTAATAGCCGGACGGATATTAAGGATTATTACCAGGCAAAGACAAATGTAAATGTGATTTTAAAATATACGTTATCATCATTATTTTCATAATCATCGTCAGCAGCAGCAGCAGTACTTGCCTTCAGTACAATTTTCTCCTCAGTGAATGCAACAGAAGAAAGCCACTGAACTAGTATTGCAAACTGGATCATACTGTACCTTGCGGTTAGCAACAGCTGAGACGAGGCAATCAGCTGTACAACTCATTTGTTTCGCCACATGTTCAGTAAATTACACAGAAGCAAACATCAGTTGATACAAAGGTCAGAGTCAAACAACCGAAGACTGACACATCACCAAGACGTTAACACATTTCTGTCAACCCGGCAGTAGACTATATATATTACACAACAGTGGATTGTATAATGTTACCCGATGATGAGTCACGGTCCATTAACACTCACAACAACACAATTCGTTCGATGGTGTAGTTATGGTAAAGGCAGTTTTACCAGTGTACCGTGATTTCTATCAAATATAAATTTATTATTAATTCTAAAATGGGTGAACAATGAAACTGACGATTATAAACGTAAGATTCTTTCATTACATTCATGTACTTTTGGTAACATACTGTGAAAAAAACAAGCTTCCGTCTACATCATTTAATTACGCCTTGGTTTTTAAAGACTTTTATAAGGTTTTTATTATACGAGGGTAGGCTGAAAAGTAATGCACACATGCTTGTAGAACACGAACGAAAAGAAATAGCAAGATGGGGTAAAAAGTAAATAAAAGTACATTTCCTTAGCTTCAAAATTATATATTTTATTTTTCAACATAGTCGCCGTTAAGTCTAACACATTTCTCCCAACGCGTAACAAGTTTTGTTACCCGTCACTGAAATATTCTTCCGACTTTTCTCGAATCCATGACGCGACAGCTGCCTTCGCCTCATCTTCCGAGGTGCAATGATTACCCTTGAGGTCTCTCTTGAGTAGAGGAAAAAAATAGAAATCTCAAGGCGCGAGATCAGGGGAGTAGGGAGGGTGTGGAATCGGTTCAAACTTCAGGTTTCGCAGAGCCTCTTGGGTTGCGCGCGAGGTGTGTGGACGAGCGTTGTCATGTTGCAAGATTATTGGCGCCAGGCTGCCTCTAACCTGACAAACTCGACGTCTGAGGTGTTTTAGAGTGATTCGCCGGTCATTTTGAATCAAATCGGCTGCGAGTTTGCGATGTTCATCGTCTGTGGCAATGATCGGACGTCCGCTGCGTTTTTCGTCATCAATTACGGCTTTTCCAGGCTCGCAACCACGAAATTTTATTACCCATCGATTCACAGTAGACCTATCAACAGCATCGTCACCATAAACAGCCTTTAAACGACGATGAATCTCATTAGGAATCGCATTTTCAGCAGTTAAAAATTCGATAGCTGTTTAACTCGCGTTGACATAGCACTCAACACGTCTCCATACTTCTACTTAAAGCGTATTGTTGTACGAAACTCCTTCAAACTGCGCATGCGTTTGGAGAGGGAATGTTGCTCCCGAATGCCACCAGGTGCGCTTCTGTAGGTAATTTTGTTCGTGTTCTACAAGCATGTGTGCATTACTTTTCAGCCTACCCTCGTACCTCCACTTCCGCTTTTCTTGATGCCATTCACCATTCCCTTAAATTCTGTTTTAAGCAGGCAGTCTCATCTTCACTTTCATCCAGTTCCCCAGCCAATTCATCTTCTTTCTTCTTACGCTGTTTAGCAAAATTGTTCTTCCTCACCACAACCCTTTGCATCATTTGTTCAATCCTCACTTCATCCCTCAATATCACCCCTCCAATCTCTGTTACATCTACATCTCAATCTGCGTTACCTCCACAAATTTAACCAGATAACAGGAACTCTCCGACGTGCTCCAAAACACAAGGCAAGGAAAGAGTCCATAATAAAATTATACAAATCCATGGCAGTTCCTACCCTTTACTTAAAGCTCAGAAACATGGACAATGTCTGCTAGACAAATATTAAGAATTCAGGCTACAGAAATTAAATTTTTGCGTTCCATAGCTGCGTACACAAAATTAGATATGAAAAAAAATAATCAGCTAAGAGAGGAACCGGACGTTGACGAAGTAAATGGAATTATCATTAAGTTATAGAGAAAGCAGGAAACATCACGTTAGTAGAACGGCCAGTGACAGATTCCGCAAGATAGCCTTACTGAATGAGAAGAGAAGCCTGGGAAGACCCAAGAAGAGATGGTCCGACAGTTTATAGCCGGAACAGACTAAACAGTCTAAGCCGTGATGAAGAATAAGGAGAAGAAGATCCACATCTCAAATGTGGATAACTTCTCACATTCAATTTCCACAGCCTACCAAAGCCTTCCTTTGCCAATGCTCTTTTAATCTTAATTTCCGTCACGCAACACGTAAGTACCTTCAGTCACCCCAGTAGTCAGTCAGTACTTCTCAGATACGGCTACTTGAACTGTCTGATTCGGTCTATCCCCTCACCGTTCAATAAATACAACAGTTACCATGTCTCCGTTCCCATCTATTATCATAACGTTGGTTTTTTTGTCTATTCTCATTCCACATTTTTAACATTTCCCGTCAAAGTCTTCGGTATTTAAGATAATTGTAGAAATCTAATCTACAATTATCTCATGTAAACGAAGCTTGTGTAGCGAGACATGGGTACTGAAGTTAGAAGATATAAAAAACCTTGGTGTTTTCGGAATGAAAATTCTGAGAATTTATGGACCAGTGTGGTGGGACAGAGAGCATGGTTGAGGCGCAAAGGTGGTGAGAATGAGAAGTGATCGAGGCCTAAAAATGGCACTGGAAAGGAAGCCGGAGGGAGTAAGTAGGAGAGGACGTCCGAGGAGAAGATGGTATGAAGATGTGGAAGGGGATTTGAGGGAGATGCAAGTGGCAAGTTGAAGGGATAAGGCTCTGGATAGAGAAGAATGGAGGAGAATCACTGAGCAGGCCAGGGTTCTACAGGGATCGTAGTGCCAGAAGAAGAAGAAGAAGAAGAAGAAGAAGAAGAAGAAGAGAAGAAGAAGAAGAAGAAGAAGAAGAAGAAGAAGAAGAAGAAGAAGAAGAAGAAGAAAAAGAAGAAGAAGAAGAAGAAGAAGAAGAAGAAGAAGAAGAAGAAGAAGAAGAAGAAGAAGAAGAAGAAGAAGAAGTGCTATAACAGGATATTATAATGAACGAACGATCTTAAACACGTTGTTAAATTCAAGAACAACTTAACGAAACATTTCGTACAAAATCTACTGTGCGGACTGTGCCTTTGTATGGATCTGAATCCTGTACCAGGGCTCGGCGTAAAAGATTACTTTGGAAAATCCACGTACACAATCAAGACACTCGCACAAGTTTAGGACGCCGGATAAGTGCTGAATAGTATGTAACTTGAATACTAAATAGTAAATACATAAATACTAAACGAAGATAACAATCGATCAATATTTTACAAAACAATTTCAATCGAAGTGTTGTTTCAATGTTCTGATTAAGTTAGACTCATTTTCTTTTTCAAGGTTGCGTGAATATGGAACCGAACCCGACTTGTTGTAAGGTACAGAAAATACAACAAGGAATCAAATACAAACGAACCAACAGCTTAAGTTGAGATTTTAATTATTTCTTTCTACCGAATCAGATAACTAATAAAATGGTGTGAACATGTGCGTATCAATTAAATGAAACTAATCGATTACAAAAAAATTAATGTCCGGTAAAATCAATTTTTAATAAGAAAGTGTTGCGCGCTGTGGCTCTGTTTGTCACTTTCCCCGTTATAATGGTGTAACTGTGAATTACATACATCAACGAGAACACTGACGTCATCAGGCCGGTTATCAGTGCTGGATTATCCATAACGCTATGATATGCTGCCGGGCACCAGGGCCTCAGCTGTCAGAGGGGGCATCATCCGGCTGAATTGATTAACTGAAACAAAACCAATTATGATCACGTTACGCAGTTGTTCGGTTTTCTTACGCAGTTATTAACCATGGAGAGTGTCGAGTTGGAAAATCAAGCGCAAGCTCTTATAGAAACGTACTCGAACGATTTAAATAACGATCTTCTAGTAGAATTGAAGCACTTTGTGTCACGAGTAAAATTCCAAGAAAGATGTTTTCATCAAATCGTTCGAATGAAGATGATAGATTCCATGATACTACACTCTGTCCGCTCAAATTATCAAACTGGAATATTGACTGTAAAATGACTGATGTGTTTCCGAATATGTACATTGCTTATCGTCTGTTTTTGAAGATTCGAGTAGCTAACTGCGAATCTGAAAGATCATTTCTGTATTAAATCGCATTAAAATATGTTGACTTCGACTATGGAAGATGAGAGATTATTTTCGTTAGCAAGGTTGAATATTGAAAGCGAGATACTTGAATCGCTCGATTTAGAAGAAATTATACAAGACTTCGTTAAGGCAAAGTTAAGAAAAAAAAAATGGATCGATTAGTATTATTTTCTAAGCTTAAGTAGGGCCTACTATAAAAATACTATGCTCATTGTAATCACTATTTAGCTAAATATTTGTTTTAATTTGATAGTTCAATAAAATAATTGTTAAATTTCGAAATTATGTACGCTGTAACGTCACAGAACGTTCCATAAAAAGAAATCATTTATATAGTAAGTTAGCATAAGAGGAAAGTGAAGTGAACAGTATCGAACCCAAGTAGTCCCAAAAAATTGTGTAATTTTGTATAATAATTATTTCTATCAACTTGAAAAAAAAACGACCAAACTATGACTAAGACAAAACCCCATATATATTATTAAAGTGAATAAGAGTGAAAAAACCATAAGACACTATAAGAGAGAGAAATAATGTCAGAATCCACCAGAATAAAGTCAATAATTATTAAGTTTTAGAACTATGAATATAGTATTAAAAACTATTTTTTGTGAATAAATGGACATGATCCATTATTATATTATGTGATGTAAATAAAATAAATGTATTAAATGACTTAAATACATTATTAGAAAGAGTTTAAGTTAGAATAAAAATGATATATTTGTTATGACAAAAAAATATTAATGTGTTGGATTTGAGACCATACACCAAGATTTCATGAAAAAATTAATTATTATCAGATTTAAATAAAAACTATATGTAATTGTCAAGCAGACAATAGTGAACAATTTATCTTAAATAAAGGAAGCTGTCAAATGAATAAAAAGCAGCCAAAATAGCCAAAAACAGTGTTAACTAAAAACATGTAATAGGCATCTAATATTGTATAATTTATGAATTTAATGTTGCCAAAATGCAACCAAACTGTATTAGAAAGCTGTAATATGATATAAAGCAACTATACTAATATACCTGACCAACTTTAACATTGTAATAGTCAAGTCAGCAAAATATTTACTTATACCATGTATGGCTGAAACCAATTATCCAGTACAAAAATAATCATATCTGGCTAAATACTTACATAATACTAACAAAAATAAGATAGAAAGGTACAATACATCAGAATACCTTAATAAGAAACAAACTCAGTTGAAAGTAAAGTCAATTCTAAAAGAATTTAACTAATTAGAGTGAGATTTGTCACACCATAAAAAATGACATCTCAAGACCAATCAATGATGCTATGTCATCTTGTGATAAATATAATATATGTACAAAGTAACCAGGTATCACAAAAGATAGACAAAATAATAAACTCTGTGTGTATAGTGGTGAAATAATACATATATTAAGGAAAAAGACTAATCATTGTATTAGAAAACTGACAAGAACCTAGGCCATGAGCAGAGGCCATATAAAATTGTATTTATTTGTGTTTTATTGATGTTAAAATTTGTTTATTTTGTTGTAGGAGAGTAGTAGTAGTAGATGTCCAGCTTGTGAAGGGAACTTTATAACTCCACAACAATTTTTGTTATAAATATTGAGTTTTTAATGACTACAACTCAAGGTGAGGGTTGTAAATTGTAATGTTTATTAGACTTAAGTTAATTAGATACCAATCATATTTAGTATCGCTAGATTCAGTAAAAAACAAGAAATCTAAATACATTAATGGCATACAAATTGTAAGTACTAATGTGAAACTGTTTGATAAATACCAGTGTAAATTTTGAAATATCCTTTGTATGAAGAATAAGAAATTCGTTCTAAAAGCTTCTACGGAAGTGAAAATTGTTCTATGACATTCCATTTCGTTTATTCTCGAACAATCTAGAAAGAATTTTTACACAAATATACCGGAAGTCGACGAAAACAGTCATCCCGATTTAGTATAAAAGCGAGACCAAATTCGACCCAAAAAAATTGAAACGACAAGAACAGAATTCCTAACCTCAAAATCCTCTCCTGACCTAGCCATTTGGCTAAAAATCGGATTAGTTCGAGTGGGCCAGAATTTCGGCCAGTTCGCGAGAAGTCTCGTGTGCGGGCTATTGCTCCTACTTTGTGCGCGGTGTTCTGTGCCGGAGTGTGGTGAGTGCCAGTGACAAAGTGCTAGTGCGGTTCGGAACGGGAGTTTGCTCTCTCCCCCGCCCAAGAGCGTACCCGACACCCGTTGGCGACGGCGATGTCGGGACGAGACCAAGGGGAGCCCCTGTCCGCGGAGAGCTGTGGTCCTAATAAGGGCCGTAATAAATCCGAGGGCAGGGTAGCCCCCTTGCTGAAGCCATCTGTGCTGCGAAGCGTAATGCTAAGCTCCACAGATGGCCCAATGGTAAGAATCCCTGCAGTCCGCGGCGATAGTCCCATCCAAGACCCAGCAACTAATGAAGTTTCGCGGGTTCAGCCTTCTGCTGGTCCTGCTCCAAATTCTGAACCTGTCCGCGGCGAAGGTCCCTCTAAGGCCCGCCGAGCATCTGGTGATTCTTCGCGGGACCAACCTTCAGTTGGTCCTGCTAAGGACCACCAACCACCTCCAGCTTTGCAGGCCCGGCATAATTCCGATCCTGCAGAGAGCCATAAAGCATCAGACCATCCCGCGGGGGATCAGCCTTGTGCTGGTCCTTCTAAGGGTCGCCAATCCTCTGTTCCTTCGCAGGCCCAGCCTTCTGCTGTTTCTGCTAAGGAGCACGAAACATCTGTCCCTCCCGTGAGGGACCAGCCTTGTGTTGGTCCTTCCCAGGACCCACTATCCATTGCCTATGCCGCAGCCCTTGGCGCTACGTTGTCGTCGGACTCCGAGATGGAGACGGAGGACGGCTTCCAGCCCGTGCGTAGCCGGAAACGGCGAGGTAGCGGTGGAAGCAGGCCGACTTCCCCAAAACGGACTGTCCCGGCGAAGCGAGGCGTGGCTGCAGAGTCGGCAGGTCGCAAGTCACCTTCCCCTGGTAACATAGTACCGGAACCAGAAACCCCACCTAAGCAACCCAAGATTCCGCCGATTGTCGTGCCTCAGTGCAGTGACATTCTGCACTCAGCATTGGAAGAGATCGGACGTCACAGAAGAGCATCGCAGAAGAGGATAGCCTCGTCCTCTACTTACTGCCATGAAGAGGCCATCAGCACAAGCTACTGCGGCGGCAGTCAAGAAGAAACCGCCAGACCAAGAATCTTCTCATCGCCAGCGCCACCATCCAGCTGCTGCGATGGAAATTGATCAGCCGCCTTGCCTGCAAGACGAAGACAGCAACAACACAACTGGGACCTGCCGCACAGTGCCGGTAAGTCTGATAGGTAGCGCTGTCCAGCGAAACCCGGGGAGTCCGAGAGTAGGACTGACGAATAGAGATGCGCATTGCGCCGCCACTGTGACGGTGTCACAGTTCGGCCCCCGGGTACCCGCTGGACAAAGAGCCGAGTTAGTCGGCAGTAGCCCAGCTGCTAGTGTCCCCAACGCACTGTGCGGCAGCATCGAGCCCCCCGGCAGGCCACTTGGGCCAGTCGGGAACCCTACGACTCGCGCGGGAAGCCCTGCTGAGCCCGCGCAAGTTCGTCCCAATAATCGGTCCTTATTAGGGCCGACCAAGCCCGCTAAGGCCGGACCTTCCGGCTGCACGGCCGCTAGTAGGCCAAGCAGCCCGAATCCTCTGCCGGAGTCTGACTCCCCAGATATGGAGACCTCGGCTTCCACCGATTGGGTGGCAGTAGGGCGCGGTGGCAAGCCGCGAAAGTCTCCTTCCCTGACCTCCTTGAGTTCGGCCACGGACTCGGCGGCACTCCAAGCCTCCGCTGAGGTTGCGCCTAGTCGCACCTCCGAAGGAAGGGTCCCGCCGGTGTTCGTTACGAACGTCAGGGACGTTATCGGCTTTGTTCGCCGACTCCGTAAGACCGTTGCGCTGGCAGATAACGCATCTGTCAAGCTCCTTGCGAGCGAGACTGTGCGCGTTACCTGCCGCAGCGCATCGGAGCACTTCGGAGTGGTCCAGTGGCTGGAACGTGAATCGTTCCAGTTCCACACTTACACTATGAACCGAACCAAGCCTGTAGCCCTCGTCCTTCGGGGCCTGGACATACAGGCGGATCCGCAGGTCGTCGCTGACGAACTGTGCGACGCGGGGTATAAGGTTGTGGGAGCCTCACGGCTGTACACCACTTATGGCTCGCGTCGACCACTCCCGCTGATAAGACTCCTGGCAGAGAAGGGCGAATCCTCCCAGGCCTTATTAGATTTAAAACGGCTTTTCGGGCTCTGCGTAAGCGTCGAGCCCTGCCGTCAGACCGGGCGACTTTCCCAGTGCCACAGGTGCCAGCGGTTCGGCCACAGCAGCTTCGGTTGTCGGAACGCGCCGACCTGCGTCCGCTGTGGAAATGACCACTTGACGCAGGCCTGCGCTGTCCCGGCCAACCACCGATATTGTATAAACTGTGGCGGCGCCCATGCTGCAAATAACAGGCGCTGCCCAGTATATAGCGAGCAGCTGGACAAACTCAAGAAACCAGTCCAGCCTAAGCCTCGACATGATGCTAGACAACCTGTAAAAACGGCCAAAGCCGCTGAACCTGTGGTCCGGAAACCAGCCCCTAGGTCTGCTCCGGTTCCGAAACCCAGCAGTGCAGTGAGCCCGAGCAAAGCTCCTCAGGCCAAACCAACCATCGCGCCCCCGGAACCGGAACGCGAAGTCCCCCATTATACCCAAGTCCCGCTGCCGGACAACGAGGAAATTGATCCTCCATTGCCGCCGCCACCCAAGCCTAGATTCCCCAGATCGGGCAAGAAAGTTAGGAACCCGGCCAAGAACACGGGCCAGCCTAAACCACCTGCCACTGGACCCAAGCCCGTCCTCCAAAAGCCAGAGCGGCCACCCGCTCCAGTACCAGCCCCCAAGGCTTCCACCGTCTCGCCCCGCCGCAGCTATGCAGCTGCCGCCAAGCGTTCTCCCCCGGCCTCATCTTCCGATGATCTCGCCGTAGTATCAGACTTTCTGGCAAGCTACGACTTGCAGAAAGTAGCCCAGACTTTCCTTAAAATCAAGGAACGCTTGGCAACAGCCTCGCCCCAAGATAAGTTCCTCCTCTTGGTGGAAGCATGCCGTGTTACAGGTCTGTTATGAACGGACAACCACGGCAATCCCTCAAGCGAGACCTCGAGCTCGTGGCGTGGAACGCCAACGGCCTCGCTTCCCGGCATTCTGAGCTCCTAGAGTTCGTTGCCCGTCACAAGCCCGACGTGCTTCTTCTTGGCGAGACGCACCTGACCCCGCATCGTCGTTTCCGACTACCCAACTACGTGTGCCACCGGGACGACCGGTCGGGTCGCGCAGGAGGGGGCACAGCCATCGCGGTGAAGGCGAGTCTTCGCCATCACCGCGTTGTCCTGCCTCAGCGGCGGAACCTCGAGTGCACCGCGGTCGAGCTCCATGGTGCTCTCGGCGGTCTACTCGTGGTTTCCGCCTACAAGCCTCCACACACGGAGCTCCTGTCGAACGATCTGGAGGCCGTCTTTGGAGCACACAGGAGGGTAGTCCTGGCGGGCGACCTGAACTGTAAGCACCCCGATTGGGGGAGCCGCTTGGCGAACCCAAACGGGACCCGCTTACGCAGGTATGCTGATGCGGCTCGGGTCACAGTCATGGGTCCTACCGGGCCTACGTACTATCCCTCTCGGGCTAACTCCCGCCCTGATGTACTGGACATTGCCGCGGTCAGGGGCGTTTATTGCCCGGTCCACGTCTCCGTCATTTCGGAACTGTCCTCGGACCACTGCCCTATCAGTGTGCATATAGCTACCCAGCACGCCACCGTCCGCGACGAGCGGCGGGTAATCGAGTGGGACCGCTTTGGCCCGGCGTTCAGTCGCCGCCTACCAGAGCATATCCCGCTCGACACTACCCAGCATGTCGATGAGGCAGTTGCTGTATTCGACACAGCCGTCGTCTCGGCGGTTGACGTGTCCTCCCGGATGAAGCCGGGGCTCACGCCCGACTATCAGCGGATCCCCGAAGAGGTGTCTCAGCTCGCTTGCGAGAGGAATCGCCTCCGGAGACGCTGGCAGAGGACTCGTGACCCGGCCGACAAGGCTGCGTTCAACAGAGCGTCCGGCAAGTTGCGTCGCGACATGCTGGCGTTCCGTAGACGCAACTGGGAGCTAGCTGTAACACAGATGGATGGCCCTGCCGAGGACCGTAATGTCTGGCGGATTCCCAGTGCCCTAACGGGAAAGCGCAAACGCGCGCCTCTCCCCGCACTGGCCGGACCCGGCGGTCAACCCCTTGGTCGCCCCCTCGAAAAGGCAGAGTTCTTGGCTGATAGTTTAGAGCGTCAGTTCGCTCCCAACCCATCCAAGAACCCGGCCTTCACTGAGCAAATCTGCCGCGAGGTAGAGCGCTTTCTTACGGCCGATATCACAGTCCAGCCGGAGCCCATCTCCCCGGAGGAGGTCTCTGAGAGGATTGTTCAGCTCAAGCCCCGGAAGGCGCCTGGCCCGGACGGAGTCATGAATTCCGCCCTCCATCGCCTTCCGGAGCGAGGAACCCAGTTCCTCACTGACCTGTTCAATTCATGCCTCAGACTGGCCTATTTTCCGGTGAAATGGAAAACGGCTACCGTCATCGTGATACCCAAGCCGGGAAAGAATTCTTCTCGAGTGGAGAACCTCAGGCCCATCAGCCTCTTGTCCGCGACGTCCAAGGTTTTTGAGCGTCTGATCCAGCGTAGGATCCGCGACCATCTAGAAAGACTAGACGTGCTGATCCCCGAACAGTTCGGCTTTCGTGAGCTGCACTCCTCGACTCATCAGCTGATGAGACTCGTGGAATGCATAACCGAGGCTGGCTGCCAGGGCAAACAGACGGCTGCGATCTTCCTAGACGTAGAGAAAGCCTTTGACCGCGTGTGGCACGAGGGTGTCCTTTACAAACTAACGGAAGTCCTTCTCCCAGACTGCTACGTTCACTTGATCGGCAGCTTTCTGCGAGACCGTAGCTTCCGAGTGAGAGTAGACCACGCTCTCTCTTCGGAGAGGCGTATTACCGCCGGCGTCCCTCAGGGAAGTGTCCTTGGGCCTCTCCTGTTCTCGTTGTTTGTCAACGACACGCCCCGAGTTCCTGGAGTGAAACTGTCGCTGTTCGCGGACGACACTGCGGCTTTTGCCTCAGAGCCGAACGCGAGTTATGCGGCAGTTAAGCTCCAGCGCCAACTCGACGCGTATGTCGGGTGGACCGATGACTGGAGAGTTGCCGTTAACGCTTCCAAGAGCGCCGCGGTAATATTCTCGCGAAAACGCAAGCGGCCTCGGCCGCTTAAAGTAGGCCCCGTCGAGGTGCCCTGGACCAACAGCGTCAAGTACCTCGGGCTCCACGTGGATTCCCGACTCACCTGGCGAACCCATGCAAATTACATCAGACAACGCGCTTCGGCGCAACTCAGTAGACTCTGGCCCGTGCTATCTAATCCGGCAATGACCCCCGGCTAGGTAAGCTCATAGTCAACACGTACGTGTTGCCGGTGATTACCTACGCCTGTCCTGTTTGGGGATACCTGGCTCGTGGTCATAGAATCACGCTCCAGCGCGTACTCGACCGGGGACTGAAGCTCGCGTGCAAAGTCCCCCGGAGGTACTCTTCTCGTCTTTTGAGGAGAGGACTCGGTGTCCGCTCTCTTGATGACACCGTGAGACGCCTGGCGCGACGATTCTATGTTCGTTCCGACAGAGTGACCCACAATTCCCTCATTGCCGGACTTGGTAAATACACCCCGCGACCAGGTGAGTCCTGGAAGCGACCTCGTTTGCTAGTCCCGGTGGTATAATCCACCAATCGCAGGTCGCTTCAGACCCCCCCATAAGTAGATAAAAAAGTATAAAACGAACTCTACCAGACCCAGTGGCAGGAGTCCTTTCTGAGACTCGGGACACTGCACTACTCGCGACCCGCGCTTCGCGCGGGCCGCGCAACCCCCAGTTGTGTGTGCCTCAGTGCACGGTGACACACTCGAAGAAGAAGGTTGTTATACTACTACAGAAGAACGCAGCAGAGGACAGCCTCGACCTCAACGACTGCAATGAAGAGGCTCGGCCATCAACCGACGAAGGCCGCCAAGAAGAAGCCGCCGGAGCATCATCATAAACCACCTCGCCAGCGCCAACATCAAGCAGCGATGGAGATCGATCAGCCGTCTTGCCAGGACGAAGACCAACGCAACACAACTGGGACCTGCCGCGCAGTGCCGGTAAGTGTTGTAGGTAGCGCTGTCCAGCGAAACCCGGGGAGTCCGAGAGTAGGACTGACGAATAGAGATGCGGGTTGCGCCGCCACTGTGACGGTGTCACAGTTCGGCCCCCGGGTACCCGCTGGACAAAGAGCCGAGTTAGTCGGCAGTAGCCCCGCTGTTAGTGTCCCCAAAGCACTGTGCGGCAGCATCGAGCCCCCCGGCCGGCCACTTGGGCCAGCCGGGAACCCTACGACTTGCGCGGGAAGCCCTGCTGAACCCGCGCAAGTACGTGAGCAAAATCGGTCCTTATTAGGGCCGACCAAGCCCGCTAAGGCCGGACCTTCCGGCTGCACGGCCGCTAGTAGGCCAAGCAGCCCGAATCCTCTGCCGGAGTCTGACTCCCCAGATATGGAGACCTCGGCTTCCACCGATTGGGTGGCAGTAGGGCGCGGTGGCAAGCCGCGAAAGTCTCCTTCCCTGACCTCCTTGAGTTCGGCCACGGACTCGGCGGCACTCCAAGCCTCCGCTGAGGTTGCGCCTAGTCGCACCTCCGAAGGAAGGGTCCCGCCGGTGTTCGTTACGAACGTCAGGGACGTTATCGGCTTTGTTCGCCGACTCCGTAAGACCGTTGCGCTGGCAGATAACGCATCTGTCAAGCTCCTTGCGAGCGAGACTGTGCGCGTTACCTGCCGCAGCGCATCGGAGCACTTCGGAGTGGTCCAGTGGCTGGAACGTGAATCGTTCCAGTTCCACACTTACACTATGAACCGAACCAAGCCTGTAGCCCTCGTCCTTCGGGGCCTGGACATACAGGCGGATCCGCAGGTCGTCGCTGACGAACTGTGCGACGCGGGGTATAAGGTTGTGGGAGCCTCACGGCTGTACACCACTTATGGCTCGCGTCGACCACTCCCGCTGATAAGACTCCTGGCAGAGAAGGGCGAATCCTCCCAGGCCTTATTAGATTTAAAACGGCTTTTCGGGCTCTGCGTAAGCGTCGAGCCCTGCCGTCAGACCGGGCGACTTTCCCAGTGCCACAGGTGCCAGCGGTTCGGCCACAGCAGCTTCGGTTGTCGGAACGCGCCGACCTGCGTCCGCTGTGGAAATGACCACTTGACGCAGGCCTGCGCTGTCCCGGCCAACCACCGATATTGTATAAACTGTGGCGGCGCCCATGCTGCAAATAACAGGCGCTGCCCAGTATATAGCGAGCAGCTGGACAAACTCAAGAAACCAGTCCAGCCTAAGCCTCGACATGATGCTAGACAACCTGTAAAAACGGCCAAAGCCGCTGAACCTGTGGTCCGGAAACCAGCCCCTAGGTCTGCTCCGGTTCCGAAACCCAGCAGTGCAGTGAGCCCGAGCAAAGCTCCTCAGGCCAAACCAACCATCGCGCCCCCGGAACCGGAACGCGAAGTCCCCCATTATACCCAAGTCCCGCTGCCGGACAACGAGGAAATTGATCCTCCATTGCCGCCGCCACCCAAGCCTAGATTCCCCAGATCGGGCAAGAAAGTTAGGAACCCGGCCAAGAACACGGGCCAGCCTAACCCACCTGCCACTGGACCCAAGCCCGTCCTCCAAAAGCCAGAGCGGCCACCCGCTCCAGTACCAGCCCCCAAGGCTTCCACCGTCTCGCCCCGCCGCAGCTATGCAGCTGCCGCCAAGCGTTCTCCCCCGGCCTCATCTTCCGATGATCTCGCCGTAGTATCAGACTTTCTGGCAAGCTACGACTTGCAGAAAGTAGCCCAGACTTTCCTTAAAATCAAGGAACGCTTGGCAACAGCCTCGCCCCAAGATAAGTTCCTCCTCTTGGTGGAAGCATGCCGTGTTACAGGTCTGTTATGAACGGACAACCACGGCAATCCCTCAAGCGAGACCTCGAGCTCGTGGCGTGGAACGCCAACGGCCTCGCTTCCCGGCATTCTGAGCTCTTAGAGTTCGTTGCCCGTCACAAGCCCGACGTGCTTCTTCTTGGCGAGACGCACCTGACCCCGCATCGTCGTTTCCGACTACCCAACTACGTGTGCCGCCGGGACGACCGGTCGGGTCGCGCAGGAGGGGGCACAGCCATCGCGGTGAAGGCGAGTCTTCGCCATCACCGCGTTGTCCTGCCTCAGCGGCGGAACCTCGAGTGCACCGCGGTCGAGCTCCATGGTGCTCTCGGCGGTCTACTCGTGGTTTCCGCCTACAAGCCTCCACACACGGAGCTCCTGTCGAACGATCTGGAGGCCGTCTTTGGAGCACACAGGAGGGTAGTCCTGGCGGGCGACCTGAACTGTAAGCACCCCGATTGGGGGAGCCGCTTGGCGAACCCAAACGGGACCCGCTTACGCAGGTATGCTGATGCGGCTCGGGTCACAGTCATGGGTCCTACCGGGCCTACGTACTATCCCTCTCGGGCTAACTCCCGCCCTGATGTACTGGACATTGCCGCGGTCAGGGGCGTTTATTGCCCGGTCCACGTCTCCGTCATTTCGGAACTGTCCTCGGACCACTGCCCTATCAGTGTGCATATAGCTACCCAGCACGCCACCGTCCGCGACGAGCGGCGGGTAATCGAGTGGGACCGCTTTGGCCCGGCGTTCAGTCGCCGCCTACCAGAGCATATCCCGCTCGACACTACCCAGCATGTCGATGAGGCAGTTGCTGTATTCGACACAGCCGTCGTCTCGGCGGTTGACGTGTCCTCCCGGATGAAGCCGGGGCTCACGCCCGACTATCAGCGGATCCCCGAAGAGGTGTCTCAGCTCGCTTGCGAGAGGAATCGCCTCCGGAGACGCTGGCAGAGGACTCGTGACCCGGCCGACAAGGCTGCGTTCAACAGAGCGTCCGGCAAGTTGCGTTGCGACATGCTGGCGTTCCGTAGACGCAACTGGGAGCTAGCTGTAACACAGATGGATGGCCCTGCCGAGGACCGTAATGTCTGGCGGATTCCCAGTGCCCTAACGGGAAAGCGCAAACGCGCGCCTCTCCCCGCACTGGCCGGACCCGGCGGTCAACCCCTTGGTCGCCCCCTCGAAAAGGCAGAGTTCTTGGCTGATAGTTTAGAGCGTCAGTTCGCTCCCAACCCATCCAAGAACCCGGCCTTCACTGAGCAAATCTGCCGCGAGGTAGAGCGCTTTCTTACGGCCGATATCACAGTCCAGCCGGAGCCCATCTCCCCGGAGGAGGTCTCTGAGAGGATTGTTCAGCTCAAGCCCCGGAAGGCGCCTGGCCCGGACGGAGTCATGAATTCCGCCCTCCATCGCCTTCCGGAGCGAGGAACCCAGTTCCTCACTGACCTGTTCAATTCATGCCTCAGACTGGCCTATTTTCCGGTGAAATGGAAAACGGCTACCGTCATCGTGATACCCAAGCCGGGAAAGAATTCTTCTCGAGTGGAGAACCTCAGGCCCATCAGCCTCTTGTCCGCGACGTCCAAGGTTTTTGAGCGTCTGATCCAGCGTAGGATCCGCGACCATCTAGAAAGACTAGACGTGCTGATCCCCGAACAGTTCGGCTTTCGTGAGCTGCACTCCTCGACTCATCAGCTGATGAGACTCGTGGAATGCATAACCGAGGCTGGCTGCCAGGGCAAACAGACGGCTGCGATCTTCCTAGACGTAGAGAAAGCCTTTGACCGCGTGTGGCACGAGGGTGTCCTTTACAAACTAACGGAAGTCCTTCTCCCAGACTGCTACGTTCACTTGATCGGCAGCTTTCTGCGAGACCGTAGCTTCCGAGTGAGAGTAGACCACGCTCTCTCTTCGGAGAGGCGTATTACCGCCGGCGTCCCTCAGGGAAGTGTCCTTGGGCCTCTCCTGTTCTCGTTGTTTGTCAACGACACGCCCCGAGTTCCTGGAGTGAAACTGTCGCTGTTCGCGGACGACACTGCGGCTTTTGCCTCAGAGCCGAACGCGAGTTATGCGGCAGTTAAGCTCCAGCGCCAACTCGACGCGTATGTCGGGTGGACCGATGACTGGAGAGTTGCCGTTAACGCTTCCAAGAGCGCCGCGGTAATATTCTCGCGAAAACGCAAGCGGCCTCGGCCGCTTAAAGTAGGCCCCGTCGAGGTGCCCTGGACCAACAGCGTCAAGTACCTCGGGCTCCACGTGGATTCCCGACTCACCTGGCGAACCCATGTATATTACATCAGACAACGCGCTTCGGCGCAACTCAGTAGACTCTGGCCCGTGCTATCTAATCCGGCAATGACCCCCCGGCTAGGTAAGCTCATAGTCAACACGTACGTGTTGCCGGTGATTACCTACGCCTGTCCTGTTTGGGGATACCTGGCTCGTGGTCATAGAATCACGCTCCAGCGCGTACTCGACCGGGGACTGAAGCTCGCGTGCAAAGTCCCCCGGAGGTACTCTTCTCGTCTTTTGAGGAGAGGACTCGGTGTCCGCTCTCTTGATGACACCGTGAGACGCCTGGCGCGACGATTCTATGTTCGTTCCGACAGAGTGACCCACAATTCCCTCATTGCCGGACTTGGTAAATACACCCCGCGACCAGGTGAGTCCTGGAAGCGACCTCGTTTGCTAGTCCCGGTGGTATAATCCACCAATCGCAGGTCGCTTCAGACCCCCCCATAAGTAGATAAAAAGTATAAAATGAACTCTACCAGACCCAGTGGCAGGAGTCCTTTCTGAGACTCGGGACACTGCACTACTCGCGACCCGCGCTTCGCGCGGGCCGCGCAACCCCCAGTTGTGTGTGTGCCTCAGTGCACCGATTGGCATACCCTCCTACGGGAGCTGAATTTAGTAGTGCCGTCTGGGCGAGTTGAGGCCAAAAGCCAAGGCTCGTCCATTCGACTGCTTCCGAAGTCGATCCAGGACTTTCGGGCTTGCCAGAAATTCCTGGCCGACTCCGGTCGCGCTTTTCACACCTTCCCCCTCCCTGAGGAGAGGGAACTCAAGATTGTGGTGTCCGGGATTCCCCACGACACACCGATCTTGTGGATCTGGGAGGATCTGGCGGAGAAGGGTTTCTTCCCTACCTCCGTTGTCCCTCTCCTATCCGGTGATCGGAAAAGGAAAAGTAATTCCTTTTACATCAGGATCCAGAAGGTTGGTTCCTTCGCAGAAGTCTATAACCTGGAAACCATTCTGTGCCTCCGGGTACAGGTTAGGGCATTTAGTAGTAAGCCTGGGCCTTCCCAGTGCTTTCAATGCCAGCGATTCGGCCACTCATCGGCCTTTTGTAAGATGCCGCCGCGTTGTGTACGCTGCGGGGAGGCCCACAACGAGAATTGTCCCGTTGTGAAGCCTCAACCCGCGACGTGCTGCAACTGCGGAGGTAGCCACCCGGCTAACTTTAGGGGTTGTAATCATTTTAAGAAGGCCCTAAAGAAACAGCAGCGGGAGCAAAACCGTCAGGTTGAACCTCCTCGCCCAGCTCCTAGACCCTCGAAGCGGGCGGCAGTCCAACCACCCGCCTCAGCATCTACGGCTCTTCCTGCGGCTCCTGCCGCTGGAGGAACCATAACATACGCTGCAGCGGTCGCTACGGCGCCCACTGTGGCCCCCAGAACCTCAGCACCTGCCGGAGTGCCTTCTCCTCAAGCGGCAACGCCCGCAGTACCCCCCTCACAGACCCAGCCGCCTAAGAAACGGCGCGCTAAGCGCAAGAATCGAAAACCACTTGTGGCAAAACAACTATACCCGGAGGCTAACAACGCCCCTCCGGCTGCCCAGCAACTACCCGGCCAGGAGCCTGCTCCTGTTGCCCAGGCCCCTGCGATTTCCATGGAAATCTCGCCAGCCCCCGAGCAGCCAGCTCCAATTTCCCACCCTCCCCTGGAGGCGGCATCTGCACCTTCCGCGGCCCCAGCGCCGGCTAGTCAGGCCCCTGAGGCCGGTGGATCACCACTGGTCACTGAGGCTCAGCTGATGGCCTGGGTCAGCGGCATTGTTCCGAAAATTCTTGCTGCTCGGGATGTCCCGACAATACTCATGGCGATCCTAACATCGCTGATCGCCCTGATCGTCCCCTCATCTAACCATGGCTAGACAGTTCCGGTTCGTCGCGTGGAATGCAGATGGCATTCCGGCGCGTCGGGCCGAACTGGCAGCTTTCCTTGTCGAGTACGACGCAGATGTCGTACTCCTCTCCGAAACTCATCTTGCCCCTAACCGGCGATTTTCCCTGCCAGCCTATGCTTGCTACAGGAAAGACAGGAATGGTCCCGATCGCCACCGAGCATCTGGCGGAGTGGCGATCTTAGTCCACAGGCGACACTCTCATAGAGAACTCCCTGCCCCTGAAACTACCCTCATCGAAGCATGTGCTGTGGCGCTGGATGTAGCCGGCCTGGAGGTGCGCTTTGTTTCTGCGTACCACCCGCCCGGCCATCGAGCTCCACCGCATGAGTAGTGGGACGCCCTCCTGGACAGCGATCTCCCAACCATCGTAGCCGGAGACCTTAATGCCAAGCATCCCTCTTGGAACAGCAGAACGTCAAACCCCTACGGCAATTCTCTCCGTAGGGCTGTCGAAGATGATCCCAGCGTCCTCATCATCGGCCCGTCCGAACCGACACACTTTCCCACTGCGGGTTATCCGCCGGATGTCCTTGATATCGTAATTGTCAAGGCCATCCCCTTTCATCTACAAGTCAGCGCGGTGTCGGACCTATCGTCCGATCACGACCCCCTACTTGTAACTGTCTTGCTGCCGTCGGTCTCACCCCGACTTCCCGATCATCCTGTTAGGAGAGTCAATTGGCGATCCTACCACGATGATCTGGCCAGGCAGTTGCCATCTGTCCCTCCGGACCCACTCGTCTCTTGTGACGACGTGGATCTCCGGGTACATCAGCTCCAGGACCTTGTCCAGTCTGCAATGGATAAAAACACCTATACTGTTCCGGTGAGTAATAAACGCTCCGACCTTCCTGCGGAAGTTCTCCAAGCCATCCGATTACGGCGCCAGCTCCGCCGCAGATGGCACCATACCCGTGACCCTGCCGCTAGACGGCGCTTTCGAG
This sequence comes from Magicicada septendecula, assembly GCA_034769895.1. Lineage (NCBI taxonomy): Eukaryota > Metazoa > Arthropoda > Insecta > Hemiptera > Cicadidae > Magicicada > Magicicada septendecula. The sequence continues at coordinate 62,217,993 of CM068367.1, read as the reverse complement.
CCCAGTCGGAACACGTCTCGCAGCTTCTGCTTGACGTAAACGCGAATCGATGGGACTCCTATTTGGAGTCCTTGGAAGTCGACCACGCCTCCGTATGGAGAGCCGCTGGTAGACTAAAAGGCGAAAAGAGGACTCGCCATCCCTTGAATACCCCGGACGGCACTGTATACTCTGCAGAAGGCAAGGCGGAGGTCTTCGCCGACTGTATTGAGGACCAGTTCACCGTCCATAGAGGCATCTCTGACCCGGCTCATGTGGCCGTCGTCAGGGATTTCCTATCTGGATACTTTTCTGCTCCCCCCATTGATCCTCCTATTTCGGTCGACGAGGATGACCTTGCGTCTGTCCTAAGCCGACTGAAGAAGAGAAAGGCCCCTGGCCCCGATCGCATCGGCGCCGCTGCGTTGCAGAATCTCCCGCCTTCGGCAGTTGACGTTCTTCTTGAGCTGTTCAACTCCTGTCTCCGGCTGAGTTACTTCCCTCGCCTGTGGAAAACTGCCAACGTCATCATGATCCAGAAATCTAAAAAGCCGCCCACGCTACCTGGAAGCTACCGCCCAATATCACTATTGCCAGTAATCTCGAAGGTATTCGAGCGTCTTCTCCTGGCCCGTATTCGGCCCCTGGTGGATGGTTTCATCCGCGAGGAGCAGTTTGGGTTTAGGCCGAGGCACTCGACTACTCTTCAGCTAGTACGGGTTGTCACCTATCTAGCCGACGCTGCCAACAATCATCAGGCAACAGGCGCTGTCCTGTTGGATGTGAGCAAAGCCTTCGATAAAGTCTGGCACGAAGGCCTGCTCTACAAACTGGCGCATTCGCCAATCCCGACATCTATCGTCCACTTGCTCCGATCCTATCTGACGGATCGCACCTTCAGGATCAGCGTAGATGGGGCGTTCTCTCGGGTTCGCCCTGTCTCCGCCGGCGTCCCACAAGGATCTGTCCTCGGCCCCGTTCTGTATGTACTGTACACGAACGATCTGCCTGTTTATCCCGGGGTCACGCTATCTCTATTTGCCGACGACGCGATGTTTCATTTTAGCTCGCTTTCGCCTTGGCGGACGAGCGTAATGTTACAACGCCAGTTGGATATGCTTCCGGACTGGCTAAGGAAATGGCGGGTAGCGATCAATACGGAGAAATCCGAGGCGATCTGCTTTACCCATAAGTCCATTTCCCGATGCCAATCCCTCTCCTTAGAGGGGAGACCCATCAACTGGACCGAGACGGTGAAGTACCTAGGTGTTCGGCTTGATCGGCATTTAAACTTCAACGCCCACGTGACCTCAACCCTCAACTTGGCTCGTGGCGTCAGAGCCAAACTATCTCCATTGCTTTCGCGGAACAGCTGCCTGGCTGTCCGTACCAAACTTACATTGTATCTACTGTTCCTCCGAACAGTACTCACTTATGCGGCACCCGCCTGGTGGCCTCTCCTGTCGGCCACCAACAGGCATAGGCTGACTACATTTCAGAACTGGACCCTACGCTCCCTCACGGGGTCCCCGTGGTATGTGCGAAATACCGCCATACATCGGGGTCTCCGTGTTCCCACCTTAGAGGTCTTCGTCTGGTCCCTGGCAGCGAATTTGTTCGCCAAGGCAGGCGAGTCCTCTTACCCGCACCTCCGAAGGCTTAACAGCATGGAGAATGCTCCGCCTCCTCGCCGCGTCAGGCGCCCTAGGGCGCTGCTAGACGACCCCCCTAAGTTCATCACATGAACCCCCCAGAAACGAATCCCCCCAACCTTCTGGAAATCTGAACCGATCACCATCAATCACCACCTGCGCCTGCCGAAACTGTAGTCAATCATGCTGCGGCGGATTGAATGGATAGATTTATTGCCAGCATCGGCTTTGCCGATTCGGCAGGGCCTCGATCCGGGACATGGGATCTCGCGAGGTTGTGCAAATGCCTCCTTGCGAAAGCCGACTGCCCCGGTGACAAGTTCCGCCGACTCGGCCGCTGCCTTCGGGCGGACGAGCCTCTTGTATTCGCCGGCGCGTTTCTGAGTTTCCGTGGGCTATGTCCCGGCGACCAATGAGACGCGACCAGGCGTTGCGATTGGCTGAAGCCTTGATCACGATTAAGTTCCCCGCCAGCACCTGCTTTGTTGATTTGGTAAGGTAATGACCTGAGACATGAGCTCCCGCGAGGTTGTGCAAGTGCCTTCCTTGCGAAAGCTGGCTGTCTCGGTGACATTACCCACCATTTCGGCCGACGCCCTAGGGCGCTCGAGCTTCTTGTCCTCGCCAGTGTGTCACCCCGTTCCCAAAGGTTAGCCTGAGGGGACCATGGTGTCGCGCCTTGGCCGGACAATTGGCTGAAGCAAAGCACTAGCTTGCCACCGTGGTGGCCATGTTAATTTATCATGGACCCGCGGACTGCACCTTAACATCCTTGAGCAGAGCAAACGACCGCGCTGAACTGTTGGCACCTGGCGTTCATCAGGCTTAGGCCTGGACAACGCACACAAATTAGGGCGCAAGACGCCCGTGCATCCATCCATCCATCCGACCCAAAAAACACTTGAAGATTGAACTCCAGAACTGATGCATCTCACACAACACTGATCAACGCAGCTAAGGCGAAACCGAGAGGCGAGAAATCGACAAGACACGGCAGGAAGGCTTTTTCCCGTACATAGACATAACCGACTGACTTAACCTCAACGAGAGTCGCCAAAAAGTATCGCTGAAATAGAGCAGCGATACGGCAAATTCTAATAGAAAGCACGCAGCCAGAACGTCGACGGCCCAGGAGGGTCTCAACATTTAAATAGAGAACGAATTCTGCTGTGTTCGCATTGACTGACTAACGTGACAAATAATTCCCCCGAACGAAACAAACAATACACTAGCCTTCCTCAACACTGCATGGGAATCAGCGCTGCGGTGGCAGATTTCTGAATCAACGCTAAACAGATGATTCGTAGTGGCGGCGTTTGAACGAGATTTTACTGCCAAACGTTTTGACAAAAAGTGCGGAAAAAGTAATGATCGCAAAATTTGACTTTAAATAGATTCAGTGTACACCCGAAGAGGCGAGATCGAGAAACTACCCGAAGAAAGTGTCCAGTGAGAGAATAAACGACCATTGGAACGTGAGTTACCAAAATTAAAGTCATTTGTTACCTGGTTACATTTATCACACAGTTGTACTTTACACGCCACACATACACCTTCAAATCACTTAGTTTTTTTTTTGTAAGGCATCTAATTGATATGTCTTGGTAGTTCAAAGGAGTCACGTCCTGAGAGTAAAGTTTTTTCACATATTAAACTCATGCTTGTCAACTGAGTCAAAATCTGAAATACTAGCCGATACTTGATTGGACATATATAAAATTGTCAATAATAATAACTTGTAAAATTTTTTCTCTGCATTTTTTATAATTTTTTATGAATGTTAGTCCTTCAGACGATTTGTTTGTTGTTTTTAAAGAACCATTAAACTTAACTGATTTTTCAAAGCTAAACTGACTTGTTTAAATTTTTTCGTAGATTTAAAAATTTTATCAATCACATTTAATTTTTTCTTGGAACAAACGTTTCCAAGTGGCGCCCACAAAAAGCATAGTTTTAAGTTGTGTTACAGGACTACATCACTGCAGAGGATCCAGTCAACAGAGTAAGTAACAAAAGTGCGCGGAGGTAACGCCCGACAGATTACAACACTTTTACAATTACAACACCCTATACTTGTTTTTCTATAAATTGGCAGCCCAACTAGTGAGGCTTGAAAAAGACGGAACAAGCCCGGCAACTACCAACAGATCAAAATGCCGCAACCAAAGGGAAAAAAGGTGAAGAAGACTGTGGAACCCGAGTTAAGTGTGGAAGACGGAGAGGCAGTACAAATGGAGGAAACGGAATTAGAACCGCCCACACTAGAAGTGGAAAGACCGGTACAAACAGCAGAGGAATTAGAAGAACAAACGGGAGAAGAACCCATACAAATGGTAGAACAGACAGAGAATCCCGAACCAGAGAAAATAACAGGGAACGTTGACGCTAATGTAATAATGATAATGTTCCAAACGCTAAACGAAAATATGAACAAAAATAAGCAAAGTAATGAGGAAATGTTCCAAAAAATGCAAGAAACAAACAAAAATACTAAGGCGGAAATAATAGAATCCATGAATAAAAACAGACAGGAGGATAAGGAGGAGAATAAAAATAATAATGAGAAAATGTTCCAAAGGATGGAAGAAAAAATGAACAAAAACACAGAATCTTTAAAGGAGGGTATGAACAAAAATATAGAATCCCTGAATAAAAACAGACAGGAAGATAAGGAGGAAATAAAAGGAAGCATAGAGTCCCTGAAAAAAGAAATTGGCATAAAATACGAAATAGTAAACAAAAGGATCGATGATAATAAGATCGATAGTGACAGGAAGGTCGAAAACATGGAGAAACAATTGGAAAGGTTACGGGAGGGAAACAATACACGTTTCGAAAAGATAGAGGAACAAACAGTAGAGACCAAACAAGATGTTAGAAATCTCGAAAACATGGTAAGGCAGAACCAAGACGCCATCATGCAGGAGGTGAGAGAAGTCCAGAAAGACGTTAGCGAGAGGATGCAGAAAACAGATGACACCGCTAACAGGCTGGACGAACAAATAAAATCTAATAAAAATAGTATACTGGAAATAGACCAGAGAGAGAAAAACCTGCAGGAAAGATTAGAGGCGCTGAGAGACACACCAATACTAAACACTCATACGTGTCATGGTGAAAACAGGGAAGTAATCAACTTCCAGGACTATCGACGAAACCCAATGGAATTTTTGGAAAGAATGGAGGAGGTTATTGGGAGAAGTAGAGAAACAAGGTGGGACAGGATAAGAGAGATGCTTGACGAGACGTTTAAAAATACTAAGGATAACTGGTGGATAGCGGTACGACCCGAAATAACAAATTTAGCAGAGTTTAAACGCCAATTTAAGGAAAAGTATTGGTCAGAGACCGCACAAAACAGGGTAAGAATGGACATTTTCTATGGCAAATACGACGCGTCCTATGGACAGTCCCCGACGTCTTATTTCCTGGGAAAGGTATGTTTAGCACGGAAGTTGATACCGCCGATCCCAGAAGAATGTTTGGTAAGGCAGTTAGCTGGACATTACAGCTATGGTATCAAGGATGCCCAATTATACCAACAAATTAGCAAAATAGCCGATCTGGCCAAATTATTGGAAAATTGCGAATCCACAGGAAGGTTCCAGGATTACCAACCCCCCAATCGTAAGGTGGAGTACAACAACAATAATAACGGACCAAACCGGAATGGAGGTGGGAACGGAAATAATCTAAACACCAATAATCAGAATAATAATATCCCACCAAATGGCCGAAATGATAACACTCAGGGCCCAATTAACCGCAACTATCCGGGACCAAATAGAGGTAATTACACCGGGAATAACTACGGTAGGTACTTCCACCAGGGAAACGGTTATCGCGGGAATAATTATAGAGGAAGTAATTTTGGTCAACGTAATGGTTATCGCAACGGGGGAAACCAAGGAGGAAGCGATAGGAGAAACCAAAATGAGTACAGGCCCCAGGTAAATTATACAATGGCCAATAACCGACGGCCATATCCACCTAATGTACCCACTTACATGTTTTACCCACAACAGGCGTCAGCTAGCCAGGGTAACGCGGCGAATAGCCAACCTATTAACGGTAATCCCGAGGTCAGGCAGGAAACACAGACGGGTCAGCAACCCAATGTTCCGGGAGACCGGGCCAATGAGACAGTAGCTCATTTAAACTAAACGCGGCAGTGAAAAAGGAAAACCGCCCTTCACTGAACCAATATTATGGGGTGAAGAACGACGAACATAGACAGGACAAAGACGGGACTATATTAAGAATAAATAATTACCTTAAGGTATTAGAGAGGAGTTATTAGAAGAAGGTGACGATATCATTAAAAATAGTAACCAAGGGAATAATAGTATCGTGCAGATTAAAGCATATATCAATGGCATAGAAGCGATACTACTCATTGACACGGGGTCAAATGTGTCACTTATAGATAGCATTGAGTTAGAGCGGATTAAACAAAATAGTAATTTACCAATACCCACTCTACCGATAAATAACATTGTTTTAGTCGGAGCAACGGGGAGGCAAAATAAATCAATAAAGAAACAGGTGTCATTAGAGATGACTAGTAATGGGGTAACAATACCAATAGGGTTATTAGTGGCGAGTAATTTACCCATGAGTATACTAATAGGCTGCGATATACTTAGGCCATACAATGCTGTGATAGATTTGGAAAGTAAGGTGATAACTTTTAAGACTAACAAGGGGATTTGGACCAATAATTTAATCGATGTCCAAGGAAGTGGTACAGACAATACACCTTATCAAGCGATAGTGAACCATTATTATTGTACCGATCGTCCAATCAATATGCCATTATATCAGGAGGAAAACCCAGAGTTGTGGTTAGAAAAGTTAGAAGAAATACGGGATTTCCAAAGGACGAAAGCAAGGGGTCTGGTCAACGAAAAACAGGCGGAACAATTGATTGAGGTATACAACCGTTATAAACACATATTCTCGAACGCTCCAGGCAAAGCCAGAGATTATCAGTGCACCATAAAATTCAAAACTCCGGTGGAATTTAACAGGAAATCGTACCCGATCGCATACTCGCTAAAGAACGAAGTCAGGGAAGAATTGAACAGGATGATAGAGGACGACATAATCGAGTATAGTCATTCGCCCTTTACCAGCCCAATCATAGCGGTGCCAAAAAAGAACGGAAAGGTACGTATATGTCTCGATGCTAGGGAGATTAACAAAATGATTGTTAACGACCGCACATCACCTGGGGAGATAGAGGAGATATTAAAAAAGTTCCACGGAATCAGATATATAAGCTCCTGGGATACGGTATGCGGATACTGGCAGATAGAACTCCACCCTGATAGTAGGAAATATATGGCATTCATATTCGAGGGCAGAAACTATCAGTTTAAGCGGCTACCTTTTGGCTTAATAAATTCTGTGGCGGTGTTTGTAAAGATAATGGACAGAATATTGGGGCAGGAAGTACTGAAGTTTACGACAGTGTACGTCGACGACCTACTGGTAACTTCAGCGAATTGGGACGACCATTGTAATAGGGTTGAACAGGTGCTACAGAAATTATCGGAGAATAATATCACCCTCAAATTAGACAAGTCCCAATTCATTGCAAATGAGGTGAAATTTTTAGGATTTAATTTAACAGAACAAGGGATTACTCCATCCAAGGAAAAGGTAGAGGCCATACAGAAGTTCCCCACCCCAAAGAATAGGAAACAGCTGCAGTCATTTTTAGGAATCTGCAACTATTACAGAAAGTTTCGGTCCAATTACTCAGAATTAACTGCCAGGTTCCAAAAGCAGTTATCAGCTAAAGACAAATGGACTTGGGGACCAGAGCAAGATGGAGTGCTCAATATCATAAAGGAAAAGTTTTTAGAAACAGTAATGTTGCATCATCCCGACTTTACAAAACCATTTTTTCTAAACTGCGATGCCAGTAACGTGAGTTTAGGTGCAGCCCTCTATCAGGAAGATCAGGACGGTAACCATTTAGTAATTAGCTTTGCTAGCCGCGTGCTGAACAGTTGCGAACGAAACTACAATACTACCGAAAAAGAACTGTTGAGTGTAGTTTTCGCATGCGGTAAATTCAGGACATATATATTAGGGTACCCCATAACAGTTAGAAGCGACCACAAATCTATATCATTTTTAAAGCATTGTAAACTGAACCACGGAAGGCTGACTAGATGGGTTTTGGCCTTGCAAGAGTACAATATCACATGGGAATATATACCCGGCAAACAGAACGTAGCCGCCGACGTCTTATCTCGCGTCAATATACCAGACCAAACCTTTGACGGCGAAAAGGAACAATTAGCCAAGGTTTATCACATTATTAAGAGCAGGGAGGATTTAAAAGATATTTTGCACGAAATAAAGTCACAACAAGAGGCCGATCCGAAATTAGGAGATATTAGAAAAAGGGTACAGGAAGGCGATGAGGTCATAAACAGATTTTATTGTATACACGACGACACTTTGTTTATTAGGAATACCCCGCACCAGGAGAGTTGGAAATTAGTGATTCCACCAGCGATAGAGAGACCGCTAATAATCGACTATCACGAGAGGTACGGACATATGGGTGCCCTTAAAGTAAGGAAGGCATTGGAAGAGCAAACATACATCAAGGGGATGAATAAGAAGGTGCAACTGGCGATACGGTCGTGCGATATTTGTCAAAAAGTAAAGTGTGATAACGAGAGGAAGGAAGGGGTCATGATACCCATATTATCTACCGAAAAATTGGAAAAGGTATTTCTCGATATCTGCGGACCCTTTCCACGCAGCGGTGGGAGACACCGATATAAATTTATCGTAATCATTTTCGACCACTTTAGCAAGTATACAAAGCTATACCCAATAACTAGGGCAACGACCAGGAAAATAATAGACATAATAATCAAGCGTTATATAATGGAAGTGGGCCGACCGTGTTCTATAATTACGGACCACGGTACTCAGTTTAGGGGAAAACTTTGGAAGGAAAGCTTGGGAGAACACGGAATAAAAACGTACAAGACGTCCGTATATCACCCGAATAGTAACCCAGCCGAGAGAGTGTTAAGGGAGGTAGAACGGTTACTGAGAACATACTGCCATAACGAGCAGAAAAAATGGCATGAATATGTAGCCTCTACCGAGGATTTTCTCAACTTCTCGCATCACAATACCATCGAGATGTCGCCATACACGGTTATGTTCGAAAGACCCCCACCACGAGAGATAAAAGAAATTATTAATTTTCCCGACGAGCCCGCATACCAATTTGAAGGGGCAAAATTTTATAATAAGGTGTTAGAAAAAACGGAACAGCAGCGGAAAAAATATATCAAATCACAGCCTAAGGCAATTAAATATGAGGTAGGTGAAAAGGTGTTAGTTAAAAATAGAGAATTGCCCAGTGCTATACAAGGCATAACGAGGAAATTGCTACTCTTATATACAGGGCCTTTCACGATAACCAGAGACAATAAAAACAATACCTACGAGGTAACTGACACAATTAGGAACAAGGTAAAAGGTACGTATAACCAGACTTCATTAAAAAAGTACCATGATTAAAAAAATCACAAGTCGAATACGCAATCAGTGACCAAGTACCATGACCAAAGACCCAAGTTAGATACAGCATCATAGAGAAGGTACCTTGACTAAACATGTCAACGTGAATTTTTTAACTTAGCCATAATTAGAAAGGAGGTAGAGATTTTTAAATAAATATAAATATTATTGTATAATGATTATTATTAATAAATATTACGAGATGGACACATTCCATCATAGGCAAGATTTATTTCCAATAGCCATGTCAACGTATATTTACCAGCTTACCCGTACTTAGAGAAGGAGAGAGATTGTTATTAATAAATATTACGAGATGGACACTTAGTAAAGGAGAAAAGAGAGAGAAATACTGTCATATATTTGATACTAAATGGATATGATAAATAAAAAAAAAAAAGGGAAAACAGTGTGTTACATAAGGAGGTAATGATGAATATGAATATAGCTATTAACATTGAATGATTTTAAACGATAATTTAACCTGCGGAGAACGATATATTAATATAATTGTGAATTAATCAGAAGAGTTTAAGAAAGGGAATTTATGTGTAGGAGCCTATGATCTTTGAATATTGTATTTTTTTTAATTATTATTATTTGTTGCAAAGGTGCAATTATTATTTTCTGAACAGGGATGTGTTGCCTCTGATTTCAGTAGTGATAGACAGGAAGGGACACAGAATGTATGCCATAGCGAGCCACTCTGACTCCCAACCCTCTATGTAAGTTAGGGAATTGATAGGGAATTATATCAAAGATTAATTATAAGACATCAAGGTAAAAAGGAAAGGAATAGGTGATATGACAAAGAACGAACTAGGAATATTGAGTTGGATTAATATATTAAAGGAGTAGTACAGGAATTTAATTATAAGATAAAAGAATGAAATATAAAGAAGCTAATAATAAAGGGTTATTATAGAGATGATAATTTCATCAAAACCAAAGATATGTTTTTCCAAAATTATCAACTTTAACGGTGAGGCATATGTAACGTCACAGAACGTTCCATAAAAAGAAATCATTTATATAGTAAGTTAGCATAAGAGGAAAGTGAAGTGAACAGTATCGAACCCAAGTAGTCCCAAAAAATTGTGTAATTTTGTATAATAATTATTTCTATCAACTTGAAAAAAAAACGACCAAACTATGACTAAGACAAAACCCCATATATATTATTAAAGTGAATAAGAGTGAAAAAACCATAAGACACTATAAGAGAGAGAAATAATGTCAGAATCCACCAGAATAAAGTCAATAATTATTAAGTTTTAGAACTATGAATATAGTATTAAAAACTATTTTTTGTGAATAAATGGACATGATCCATTATTATATTATGTGATGTAAATAAAATAAATGTATTAAATGACTTAAATACATTATTAGAAAGAGTTTAAGTTAGAATAAAAATGATATATTTGTTATGACAAAAAAATATTAATGTGTTGGATTTGAGACCATACACCAAGATTTCATGAAAAAATTAATTATTATCAGATTTAAATAAAAACTATATGTAATTGTCAAGCAGACAATAGTGAACAATTTATCTTAAATAAAGGAAGCTGTCAAATGAATAAAAAGCAGCCAAAATAGCCAAAAACAGTGTTAACTAAAAACATGTAATAGGCATCTAATATTGTATAATTTATGAATTTAATGTTGCCAAAATGCAACCAAACTGTATTAGAAAGCTGTAATATGATATAAAGCAACTATACTAATATACCTGACCAACTTTAACATTGTAATAGTCAAGTCAGCAAAATATTTACTTATACCATGTATGGCTGAAACCAATTATCCAGTACAAAAATAATCATATCTGGCTAAATACTTACATAATACTAACAAAAATAAGATAGAAAGGTACAATACATCAGAATACCTTAATAAGAAACAAACTCAGTTGAAAGTAAAGTCAATTCTAAAAGAATTTAACTAATTAGAGTGAGATTTGTCACACCATAAAAAATGACATCTCAAGACCAATCAATGATGCTATGTCATCTTGTGATAAATATAATATATGTACAAAGTAACCAGGTATCACAAAAGATAGACAAAATAATAAACTCTGTGTGTATAGTGGTGAAATAATACATATATTAAGGAAAAAGACTAATCATTGTATTAGAAAACTGACAAGAACCTAGGCCATGAGCAGAGGCCATATAAAATTGTATTTATTTGTGTTTTATTGATGTTAAAATTTGTTTATTTTGTTGTAGGAGAGTAGTAGTAGTAGATGTCCAGCTTGTGAAGGGAACTTTATAACTCCACAACAATTTTTGTTATAAATATTGAGTTTTTAATGACTACAACTCAAGGTGAGGGTTGTAAATTGTAATGTTTATTAGACTTAAGTTAATTAGATACCAATCATATTTAGTATCGCTAGATTCAGTAAAAAACAAGAAATCTAAATACATTAATGGCATACAAATTGTAAGTACTAATGTGAAACTGTTTGATAAATACCAGTGTAAATTTTGAAATATCCTTTGTATGAAGAATAAGAAATTCGTTCTAAAAGCTTCTACGGAAGTGAAAATTGTTCTATGACATTCCATTTCGTTTATTCTCGAACAATCTAGAAAGAATTTTTACACAAATATACCGGAAGTCGACGAAAACAGTCATCCCGATTTAGTATAAAAGCGAGACCAAATTCGACCCAAAAAAATTGAAACGACAAGAACAGAATTCCTAACCTCAAAATCCTCTCCTGACCTAGCCATTTGGCTAAAAATCGGATTAGTTCGAGTGGGCCAGAATTTCGGCCAGTTCGCGAGAAGTCTCGTGTGCGGGCTATTGCTCCTACTTTGTGCGCGGTGTTCTGTGCCGGAGTGTGGTGAGTGCCAGTGACAAAGTGCTAGTGCGGTTCGGAACGGGAGTTTGCTCTCTCCCCCGCCCAAGAGCGTACCCGACACCCGTTGGCGACGGCGATGTCGGGACGAGACCAAGGGGAGCCCCTGTCCGCGGAGAGCTGTGGTCCTAATAAGGGCCGTAATAAATCCGAGGGCAGGGTAGCCCCCTTGCTGAAGCCATCTGTGCTGCGAAGCGTAATGCTAAGCTCCACAGATGGCCCAATGGTAAGAATCCCTGCAGTCCGCGGCGATAGTCCCATCCAAGACCCAGCAACTAATGAAGTTTCGCGGGTTCAGCCTTCTGCTGGTCCTGCTCCAAATTCTGAACCTGTCCGCGGCGAAGGTCCCTCTAAGGCCCGCCGAGCATCTGGTGATTCTTCGCGGGACCAACCTTCAGTTGGTCCTGCTAAGGACCACCAACCACCTCCAGCTTTGCAGGCCCGGCATAATTCCGATCCTGCAGAGAGCCATAAAGCATCAGACCATCCCGCGGGGGATCAGCCTTGTGCTGGTCCTTCTAAGGGTCGCCAATCCTCTGTTCCTTCGCAGGCCCAGCCTTCTGCTGTTTCTGCTAAGGAGCACGAAACATCTGTCCCTCCCGTGAGGGACCAGCCTTGTGTTGGTCCTTCCCAGGACCCACTATCCATTGCCTATGCCGCAGCCCTTGGCGCTACGTTGTCGTCGGACTCCGAGATGGAGACGGAGGACGGCTTCCAGCCCGTGCGTAGCCGGAAACGGCGAGGTAGCGGTGGAAGCAGGCCGACTTCCCCAAAACGGACTGTCCCGGCGAAGCGAGGCGTGGCTGCAGAGTCGGCAGGTCGCAAGTCACCTTCCCCTGGTAACATAGTACCGGAACCAGAAACCCCACCTAAGCAACCCAAGATTCCGCCGATTGTCGTGCCTCAGTGCACCGATTGGCATACCCTCCTACGGGAGCTGAATTTAGTAGTGCCGTCTGGGCGAGTTGAGGCCAAAAGCCAAGGCTCGTCCATTCGACTGCTTCCGAAGTCGATCCAGGACTTTCGGGCTTGCCAGAAATTCCTGGCCGACTCCGGTCGCGCTTTTCACACCTTCCCCCTCCCTGAGGAGAGGGAACTCAAGATTGTGGTGTCCGGGATTCCCCACGACACACCGATCTTGTGGATCTGGGAGGATCTGGCGGAGAAGGGTTTCTTCCCTACCTCCGTTGTCCCTCTCCTATCCGGTGATCGGAAAAGGAAAAGTAATTCCTTTTACATCAGGATCCAGAAGGTTGGTTCCTTCGCAGAAGTCTATAACCTGGAAACCATTCTGTGCCTCCGGGTACAGGTTAGGGCATTTAGTAGTAAGCCTGGGCCTTCCCAGTGCTTTCAATGCCAGCGATTCGGCCACTCATCGGCCTTTTGTAAGATGCCGCCGCGTTGTGTACGCTGCGGGGAGGCCCACAACGAGAATTGTCCCGTTGTGAAGCCTCAACCCGCGACGTGCTGCAACTGCGGAGGTAGCCACCCGGCTAACTTTAGGGGTTGTAATCATTTTAAGAAGGCCCTAAAGAAACAGCAGCGGGAGCAAAACCGTCAGGTTGAACCTCCTCGCCCAGCTCCTAGACCCTCGAAGCGGGCGGCAGTCCAACCACCCGCCTCAGCATCTACGGCTCTTCCTGCGGCTCCTGCCGCTGGAGGAACCATAACATACGCTGCAGCGGTCGCTACGGCGCCCACTGTGGCCCCCAGAACCTCAGCACCTGCCGGAGTGCCTTCTCCTCAAGCGGCAACGCCCGCAGTACCCCCCTCACAGACCCAGCCGCCTAAGAAACGGCGCGCTAAGCGCAAGAATCGAAAACCACTTGTGGCAAAACAACTATACCCGGAGGCTAACAACGCCCCTCCGGCTGCCCAGCAACTACCCGGCCAGGAGCCTGCTCCTGTTGCCCAGGCCCCTGCGATTTCCATGGAAATCTCGCCAGCCCCCGAGCAGCCAGCTCCAATTTCCCACCCTCCCCTGGAGGCGGCATCTGCACCTTCCGCGGCCCCAGCGCCGGCTAGTCAGGCCCCTGAGGCCGGTGGATCACCACTGGTCACTGAGGCTCAGCTGATGGCCTGGGTCAGCGGCATTGTTCCGAAAATTCTTGCTGCTCGGGATGTCCCGACAATACTCATGGCGATCCTAACATCGCTGATCGCCCTGATCGTCCCCTCATCTAACCATGGCTAGACAGTTCCGGTTCGTCGCGTGGAATGCAGATGGCATTCCGGCGCGTCGGGCCGAACTGGCAGCTTTCCTTGTCGAGTACGACGCAGATGTCGTACTCCTCTCCGAAACTCATCTTGCCCCTAACCGGCGATTTTCCCTGCCAGCCTATGCTTGCTACAGGAAAGACAGGAATGGTCCCGATCGCCACCGAGCATCTGGCGGAGTGGCGATCTTAGTCCACAGGCGACACTCTCATAGAGAACTCCCTGCCCCTGAAACTACCCTCATCGAAGCATGTGCTGTGGCGCTGGATGTAGCCGGCCTGGAGGTGCGCTTTGTTTCTGCGTACCACCCGCCCGGCCATCGAGCTCCACCGCATGAGTAGTGGGACGCCCTCCTGGACAGCGATCTCCCAACCATCGTAGCCGGAGACCTTAATGCCAAGCATCCCTCTTGGAACAGCAGAACGTCAAACCCCTACGGCAATTCTCTCCGTAGGGCTGTCGAAGATGATCCCAGCGTCCTCATCATCGGCCCGTCCGAACCGACACACTTTCCCACTGCGGGTTATCCGCCGGATGTCCTTGATATCGTAATTGTCAAGGCCATCCCCTTTCATCTACAAGTCAGCGCGGTGTCGGACCTATCGTCCGATCACGACCCCCTACTTGTAACTGTCTTGCTGCCGTCGGTCTCACCCCGACTTCCCGATCATCCTGTTAGGAGAGTCAATTGGCGATCCTACCACGATGATCTGGCCAGGCAGTTGCCATCTGTCCCTCCGGACCCACTCGTCTCTTGTGACGACGTGGATCTCCGGGTACATCAGCTCCAGGACCTTGTCCAGTCTGCAATGGATAAAAACACCTATACTGTTCCGGTGAGTAATAAACGCTCCGACCTTCCTGCGGAAGTTCTCCAAGCCATCCGATTACGGCGCCAGCTCCGCCGCAGATGGCACCATACCCGTGACCCTGCCGCTAGACGGCGCTTTCGAGCCCAGTCGGAACACGTCTCGCAGCTTCTGCTTGACGTAAACGCGAATCGATGGGACTCCTATTTGGAGTCCTTGGAAGTCGACCACGCCTCCGTATGGAGAGCCGCTGGTAGACTAAAAGGCGAAAAGAGGACTCGCCATCCCTTGAATACCCCGGACGGCACTGTATACTCTGCAGAAGGCAAGGCGGAGGTCTTCGCCGACTGTATTGAGGACCAGTTCACCGTCCACAGAGGCATCTCTGACCCGGCTCATGTGGCCGTCGTCAGGGATTTCCTATCTGGATACTTTTCTGCTCCCCCCATTGATCCTCCTATTTCGGTCGACGAGGATGACCTTGCGTCTGTCCTAAGCCGACTGAAGAAGAGAAAGGCCCCTGGCCCCGATCGCATCGGCGCCGCTGCGTTGCAGAATCTCCCGCCTTCGGCAGTTGACGTTCTTCTTGAGCTGTTCAACTCCTGTCTCCGGCTGAGTTACTTCCCTCGCCTGTGGAAAACTGCCAACGTCATCATGATCCAGAAATCTAAAAAGCCACCCACGCTACCTGGAAGCTACCGCCCAATATCACTATTGCCAGTAATCTCGAAGGTATTCGAGCGTCTTCTCCTGGCCCGTATTCGGCCCCTGGTGGATGGTTTCATCCGCGAGGAGCAGTTTGGGTTTAGGCCGAGGCACTCGACTACTCTTCAGCTAGTACGGGTTGTCACCTATCTAGCCGACGCTGCCAACAATCATCAGGCAACAGGCGCTGTCCTGTTGGATGTGAGCAAAGCCTTCGATAAAGTCTGGCACGAAGGCCTGCTCTACAAACTGGCGCATTCGCCAATCCCGACATCTATCGTCCACTTGCTCCGATCCTATCTGACGGATCGCACCTTCAGGATCAGCGTAGATGGGGCGTTCTCTCGGGTTCGCCCTGTCTCCGCCGGCGTCCCACAAGGATCTGTCCTCGGCCCCGTTCTGTATGTACTGTACACGAACGATCTGCCTGTTTATCCCGGGGTCACGCTATCTCTATTTGCCGACGACGCGATGTTTCATTTTAGCTCGCTTTCGCCTTGGCGGACGAGCGTAATGTTACAACGCCAGTTGGATATGCTTCCGGACTGGCTAAGGAAATGGCGGGTAGCGATCAATACGGAGAAATCCGAGGCGATCTGCTTTACCCATAAGTCCATTTCCCGATGCCAATCCCTCTCCTTAGAGGGGAGACCCATCAACTGGACCGAGACGGTGAAGTACCTAGGTGTTCGGCTTGATCGGCATTTAAACTTCAACGCCCACGTGACCTCAACCCTCAACTTGGCTCGTGGCGTCAGAGCCAAACTATCTCCTATGCTTTCGCGGAACAGCTGCCTGGCTGTCCGTACCAAACTTACATTGTATCTACTGTTCCTCCGAACAGTACTCACTTATGCGGCACCCGCCTGGTGGCCTCTCCTGTCGGCCACCAACAGGCATAGGCTGACTACATTTCAGAACTGGACCCTACGCTCCCTCACGGGGTCCCCGTGGTATGTGCGAAATACCGCCATACATCGGGGTCTCCGTGTTCCCACCTTAGAGGTCTTCGTCTGGTCCCTGGCAGCGAATTTGTTCGCCAAGGCAGGCGAGTCCTCTTACCCGCACCTCCGAAGGCTTAACAGCATGGAGAATGCTCCGCCTCCTCGCCGCGTCAGGCGCCCTAGGGCGCTGCTAGACGACCCCCCTAAGTTCATCACATGAACCCCCCAGAAACGAATCCCCCCAACCTTCTGGAAATCTGAACCGATCACCATCAATCACCACCTGCGCCTGCCGAAACTGTAGTCAATCATGCTGCGGCGGATTGAATGGATAGATTTATTGCCAGCATCGGCTTTGCCGATTCGGCAGGGCCTCGATCCGGGACATGGGATCTCGCGAGGTTGTGCAAATGCCTCCTTGCGAAAGCCGACTGCCCCGGTGACAAGTTCCGCCGACTCGGCCGCTGCCTTCGGGCGGACGAGCCTCTTGTATTCGCCGGCGCGTTTCTGAGTTTCCGTGGGCTATGTCCCGGCGACCAATGAGACGCGACCAGGCGTTGCGATTGGCTGAAGCCTTGATCACGATTAAGTTCCCCGCCAGCACCTGCTTTGTTGATTTGGTAAGGTAATGACCTGAGACATGAGCTCCCGCGAGGTTGTGCAAGTGCCTTCCTTGCGAAAGCTGGCTGTCTCGGTGACATTACCCACCATTTCGGCCGACGCCCTAGGGCGCTCGAGCTTCTTGTCCTCGCCAGTGTGTCACCCCGTTCCCAAAGGTTAGCCTGAGGGGACCATGGTGTCGCGCCTTGGCCGGACAATTGGCTGAAGCAAAGCACTAGCTTGCCACCGTGGTGGCCATGTTAATTTATCATGGACCCGCGGACTGCACCTTAACATCCTTGAGCAGAGCAAACGACCGCGCTGAACTGTTGGCACCTGGCGTTCATCAGGCTTAGGCCTGGACAACGCACACAAATTAGGGCGCAAGACGCCCGTGCATCCATCCATCCATCCGACCCAAAAAACACTTGAAGATTGAACTCCAGAACTGATGCATCTCACACAACACTGATCAACGCAGCTAAGGCGAAACCGAGAGGCGAGAAATCGACAAGACACGGCAGGAAGGCTTTTTCCCGTACATAGACATAACCGACTGACTTAACCTCAACGAGAGTCGCCAAAAAGTATCGCTGAAATAGAGCAGCGATACGGCAAATTCTAATAGAAAGCACGCAGCCAGAACGTCGACGGCCCAGGAGGGTCTCAACATTTAAATAGAGAACGAATTCTGCTGTGTTCGCATTGACTGACTAACGTGACAAATAATTCCCCCGAACGAAACAAACAATACACTAGCCTTCCTCAACACTGCATGGGAATCAGCGCTGCGGTGGCAGATTTCTGAATCAACGCTAAACAGATGATTCGTAGTGGCGGCGTTTGAACGAGATTTTACTGCCAAACGTTTTGACAAAAAGTGCGGAAAAAGTAATGATCGCAAAATTTGACTTTAAATAGATTCAGTGTACACCCGAAGAGGCGAGATCGAGAAACTACCCGAAGAAAGTGTCCAGTGAGAGAATAAACGACCATTGGAACGTGAGTTACCAAAATTAAAGTCATTTGTTACCTGGTTACATTTATCACACAGTTGTACTTTACACGCCACACATACACCTTCAAATCACTTAGTTTTTTTTTTGTAAGGCATCTAATTGATATGTCTTGGTAGTTCAAAGGAGTCACGTCCTGAGAGTAAAGTTTTTTCACATATTAAACTCATGCTTGTCAACTGAGTCAAAATCTGAAATACTAGCCGATACTTGATTGGACATATATAAAATTGTCAATAATAATAACTTGTAAAATTTTTTCTCTGCATTTTTTATAATTTTTTATGAATGTTAGTCCTTCAGACGATTTGTTTGTTGTTTTTAAAGAACCATTAAACTTAACTGATTTTTCAAAGCTAAACTGACTTGTTTAAATTTTTTCGTAGATTTAAAAATTTTATCAATCACATTTAATTTTTTCTTGGAACAAACGTTTCCAAGTGGCGCCCACAAAAAGCATAGTTTTAAGTTGTGTTACAGGACTACATCACTGCAGAGGATCCAGTCAACAGAGTAAGTAACAAAAGTGCGCGGAGGTAACGCCCGACAGATTACAACACTTTTACAATTACAACACCCTATACTTGTTTTTCTATAAATTGGCAGCCCAACTAGTGAGGCTTGAAAAAGACGGAACAAGCCCGGCAACTACCAACAGATCAAAATGCCGCAACCAAAGGGAAAAAAGGTGAAGAAGACTGTGGAACCCGAGTTAAGTGTGGAAGACGGAGAGGCAGTACAAATGGAGGAAACGGAATTAGAACCGCCCACACTAGAAGTGGAAAGACCGGTACAAACAGCAGAGGAATTAGAAGAACAAACGGGAGAAGAACCCATACAAATGGTAGAACAGACAGAGAATCCCGAACCAGAGAAAATAACAGGGAACGTTGACGCTAATGTAATAATGATAATGTTCCAAACGCTAAACGAAAATATGAACAAAAATAAGCAAAGTAATGAGGAAATGTTCCAAAAAATGCAAGAAACAAACAAAAATACTAAGGCGGAAATAATAGAATCCATGAATAAAAACAGACAGGAGGATAAGGAGGAGAATAAAAATAATAATGAGAAAATGTTCCAAAGGATGGAAGAAAAAATGAACAAAAACACAGAATCTTTAAAGGAGGGTATGAACAAAAATATAGAATCCCTGAATAAAAACAGACAGGAAGATAAGGAGGAAATAAAAGGAAGCATAGAGTCCCTGAAAAAAGAAATTGGCATAAAATACGAAATAGTAAACAAAAGGATCGATGATAATAAGATCGATAGTGACAGGAAGGTCGAAAACATGGAGAAACAATTGGAAAGGTTACGGGAGGGAAACAATACACGTTTCGAAAAGATAGAGGAACAAACAGTAGAGACCAAACAAGATGTTAGAAATCTCGAAAACATGGTAAGGCAGAACCAAGACGCCATCATGCAGGAGGTGAGAGAAGTCCAGAAAGACGTTAGCGAGAGGATGCAGAAAACAGATGACACCGCTAACAGGCTGGACGAACAAATAAAATCTAATAAAAATAGTATACTGGAAATAGACCAGAGAGAGAAAAACCTGCAGGAAAGATTAGAGGCGCTGAGAGACACACCAATACTAAACACTCATACGTGTCATGGTGAAAACAGGGAAGTAATCAACTTCCAGGACTATCGACGAAACCCAATGGAATTTTTGGAAAGAATGGAGGAGGTTATTGGGAGAAGTAGAGAAACAAGGTGGGACAGGATAAGAGAGATGCTTGACGAGACGTTTAAAAATACTAAGGATAACTGGTGGATAGCGGTACGACCCGAAATAACAAATTTAGCAGAGTTTAAACGCCAATTTAAGGAAAAGTATTGGTCAGAGACCGCACAAAACAGGGTAAGAATGGACATTTTCTATGGCAAATACGACGCGTCCTATGGACAGTCCCCGACGTCTTATTTCCTGGGAAAGGTATGTTTAGCACGGAAGTTGATACCGCCGATCCCAGAAGAATGTTTGGTAAGGCAGTTAGCTGGACATTACAGCTATGGTATCAAGGATGCCCAATTATACCAACAAATTAGCAAAATAGCCGATCTGGCCAAATTATTGGAAAATTGCGAATCCACAGGAAGGTTCCAGGATTACCAACCCCCCAATCGTAAGGTGGAGTACAACAACAATAATAACGGACCAAACCGGAATGGAGGTGGGAACGGAAATAATCTAAACACCAATAATCAGAATAATAATATCCCACCAAATGGCCGAAATGATAACACTCAGGGCCCAATTAACCGCAACTATCCGGGACCAAATAGAGGTAATTACACCGGGAATAACTACGGTAGGTACTTCCACCAGGGAAACGGTTATCGCGGGAATAATTATAGAGGAAGTAATTTTGGTCAACGTAATGGTTATCGCAACGGGGGAAACCAAGGAGGAAGCGATAGGAGAAACCAAAATGAGTACAGGCCCCAGGTAAATTATACAATGGCCAATAACCGACGGCCATATCCACCTAATGTACCCACTTACATGTTTTACCCACAACAGGCGTCATCTAGCCAGGGTAACGCGGCGAACAGCCAACCTATTAACGGTAATCCCGAGGTCAGGCAGGAAACACAGACGGGTCAGCAACCCAATGTTCCGGGAGACCGGGCCAATGAGACAGTAGCTCATTTAAACTAAACGCGGCAGTGAAAAAGGAAAACCGCCCTTCACTGAACCAATATTATGGGGTGACGAACGACGAACATAGACAGGACAAAGACGGGACTATATTAAGAATAAATAATTACCTTAAGGATATTAGAGAGGAGTTATTAGAAGAAGGTGACGATATCATTAAAAATAGTAACCAAGGGAATAATAGTATCGTGCAGATTAAAGCATATATCAATGGCATAGAAGCGATACTACTCATTGACACGGGGTCAAATGTGTCACTTATAGATAGCATTGAGTTAGAGCGGATTAAACAAAATAGTAATTTACCAATACCCACTCTACCGATAAATAACATTGTTTTAGTCGGAGCAACGGGGAGGCAAAATAAATCAATAAAGAAACAGGTGTCATTAGAGATGACTAGTAATGGGGTAACAATACCAATAGGGTTATTAGTGGCGAGTAATTTACCCATGAGTATACTAATAGGCTGCGATATACTTAGGCCATACAATGCTGTGATAGATTTGGAAAGTAAGGTGATAACTTTTAAGACTAACAAGGGGATTTGGACCAATAATTTAATCGATGTCCAAGGAAGTGGTACAGACAATACACCTTATCAAGCGATAGTGAACCATTATTATTGTACCGATCGTCCAATCAATATGCCATTATATCAGGAGGAAAACCCAGAGTTGTGGTTAGAAAAGTTAGAAGAAATACGGGATTTCCAAAGGACGAAAGCAAGGGGTCTGGTCAGCGAAAAACAGGCGGAACAATTGATTGAGGTATACAACCGTTATAAACACATATTCTCGAACGCTCCAGGCAAAGCCAGAGATTATCAGTGCACCATAAAATTCAAAACTCCGGTGGAATTTAACAGGAAATCGTACCCGATCGCATACTCGCTAAAGAACGAAGTCAGGGAAGAATTGAACAGGATGATAGAGGACGACATAATCGAGTATAGTCATTCGCCCTTTACCAGCCCAATCATAGCGGTGCCAAAAAAGAACGGAAAGGTACGTATATGTCTCGATGCTAGGGAGATTAACAAAATGATTTTTAACGACCGCACATCACCTGGGGAGATAGAGGAGATATTAAAAAAGTTCCACGGAATCAGATATATAAGCTCCTGGGATACGGTATGCGGATACTGGCAGATAGAACTCCACCCTGATAGTAGGAAATATATGGCATTCATATTCGAGGGCAGAAACTATCAGTTTAAGCGGCTACCTTTTGGCTTAATAAATTCTGTGGCGGTGTTTGTAAAGATAATGGACAGAATATTGGGGCAGGAAGTACTGAAGTTTACGACAGTGTACGTCGACGACCTACTGGTAACTTCAGCGAATTGGGACGACCATTGTAATAGGGTTGAACAGGTGCTACAGAAATTATCGGAGAATAATATCACCCTCAAATTAGACAAGTCCCAATTCATTGCAAATGAGGTGAAATTTTTAGGATTTAATTTAACAGAACAAGGGATTACTCCATCCAAGGAAAAGGTAGAGGCCATACAGAAGTTCCCCACCCCAAAGAATAGGAAACAGCTGCAGTCATTTTTAGGAATCTGCAACTATTACAGAAAGTTTCGGTCCAATTACTCAGAATTAACTGCCAGGTTCCAAAAGCAGTTATCAGCTAAAGACAAATGGACTTGGGGACCAGAGCAAGATGGAGTGCTCAATATCATAAAGGAAAAGTTTTTAGAAACAGTAATGTTGCATCATCCCGACTTTACAAAACCATTTTTTCTAAACTGCGATGCCAGTAACGTGAGTTTAGGTGCAGCCCTCTATCAGGAAGATCAGGACGGTAACCATTTAGTAATTAGCTTTGCTAGCCGCGTGCTGAACAGTTGCGAACGAAACTACAATACTACCGAAAAAGAACTGTTGAGTGTAGTTTTCGCATGCGGTAAATTCAGGACATATATATTAGGGTACCCCATAACAGTTAGAAGCGACCACAAATCTATATCATTTTTAAAGCATTGTAAACTGAACCACGGAAGGCTGACTAGATGGGTTTTGGCCTTGCAAGAGTACAATATCACATGGGAATATATACCCGGCAAACAGAACGTAGCCGCCGACGTCTTATCTCGCGTCAATATACCAGACCAAACCTTTGACGGCGAAAAGGAACAATTAGCCAAGGTTTATCACATTATTAAGAGCAGGGAGGATTTAAAAGATATTTTGCACGAAATAAAGTCACAACAAGAGGCCGATCCGAAATTAGGAGATATTAGAAAAAGGGTACAGGAAGGCGATGAGGTCATAAACAGATTTTATTGTATACACGACGACACTTTGTTTATTAGGAATACCCCGCACCAGGAGAGTTGGAAATTAGTGATTCCACCAGCGATAGAGAGACCGCTAATAATCGACTATCACGAGAGGTACGGACATATGGGTGCCCTAAAGTAAGGAAGGCATTGGAAGAGCAAACATACATCAAGGGGATGAATAAGAAGGTGCAACTGGCGATACGGTCGTGCGATATTTGTCAAAAAGTAAAGTGTGATAACGAGAGGAAGGAAGGGGTCATGATACCCATATTATCTACCGAAAAATTGGAAAAGGTATTTCTCGATATCTGCGGACCCTTTCCACGCAGCGGTGGGAGACACCGATATAAATTTATCGTAATCATTTTCGACCACTTTAGCAAGTATACAAAGCTATACCCAATAACTAGGGCAACGACCAGGAAAATAATAGACATAATAATCAAGCGTTATATAATGGAAGTGGGCCGACCGTGTTCTATAATTACGGACCACGGTACTCAGTTTAGGGGAAAACTTTGGAAGGAAAGCTTGGGAGAACACGGAATAAAAACGTACAAGACGTCCGTATATCACCCGAATAGTAACCCAGCCGAGAGAGTGTTAAGGAAGGTAGAACGGTTACTGAGAACATACTGCCATAACGAGCAGAAAAAATGGCATGAATATGTAGCCTCTACCGAGGATTTTCTCAACTTCTCGCATCACAATACCATCGAGATGTCGCCATACACGGTTATGTTCGAAAGACCCCCACCACGAGAGATAAAAGAAATTATTAATTTTCCCGACGAGCCCGCATACCAATTTGAAGGGGCAAAATTTTATAATAAGGTGTTAGAAAAAACGGAACAGCAGCGGAAAAAATATATCAAATCACAGCCTAAGGCAATTAAATATGAGGTAGGTGAAAAGGTGTTAGTTAAAAATAGAGAATTGCCCAGTGCTATACAAGGCATAACGAGGAAATTGCTACTCTTATATACAGGGCCTTTCACGATAACCAGAGACAATAAAAACAATACCTACGAGGTAACTGACACAATTAGGAACAAGGTAAAAGGTACGTATAACCAGACTTCATTAAAAAAGTACCATGATTAAAAAAATCACAAGTCGAATACGCAATCAGTGACCAAGTACCATGACCAAAGACCCAAGTTAGATACAGCATCATAGAGAAGGTACCTTGACTAAACATGTCAACGTGAATTTTTTAACTTAGCCATAATTAGAAAGGAGGTAGAGATTTTTAAATAAATATAAATATTATTGTATAATGATTATTATTAATAAATATTACGAGATGGACACATTCCATCATAGGCAAGATTTATTTCCAATAGCCATGTCAACGTATATTTACCAGCTTACCCGTACTTAGAGAAGGAGAGAGATTGTTATTAATAAATATTACGAGATGGACACTTAGTAAAGGAGAAAAGAGAGAGAAATACTGTCATATATTTGATACTAAATGGATATGATAAATAAAAAAAAAAAAGGGAAAACAGTGTGTTACATAAGGAGGTAATGATGAATATGAATATAGCTATTAACATTGAATGATTTTAAACGATAATTTAACCTGCGGAGAACGATATATTAATATAATTGTGAATTAATCAGAAGAGTTTAAGAAAGGGAATTTATGTGTAGGAGCCTATGATCTTTGAATATTGTATTTTTTTTAATTATTATTATTTGTTGCAAAGGTGCAATTATTATTTTCTGAACAGGGATGTGTTGCCTCTGATTTCAGTAGTGATAGACAGGAAGGGACACAGAA
Source organism: Magicicada septendecula (assembly GCA_034769895.1). Lineage (NCBI taxonomy): Eukaryota > Metazoa > Arthropoda > Insecta > Hemiptera > Cicadidae > Magicicada > Magicicada septendecula. Next base: position 62,192,880 of record CM068367.1, on the reverse strand, counting down.
TGTATGCCATAGCGAGCCACTCTGACTCCCAACCCTCTATGTAAGTTAGGGAATTGATAGGGAATTATATCAAAGATTAATTATAAGACATCAAGGTAAAAAGGAAAGGAATAGGTGATATGACAAAGAACGAACTAGGAATATTGAGTTGGATTAATATATTAAAGGAGTAGTACAGGAATTTAATTATAAGATAAAAGAATGAAATATAAAGAAGCTAATAATAAAGGGTTATTATAGAGATGATAATTTCATCAAAACCAAAGATATGTTTTTCCAAAATTATCAACTTTAACGGTGAGGCATATGTAACGTCACAGAACGTTCCATAAAAAGAAATCATTTATATAGTAAGTTAGCATAAGAGGAAAGTGAAGTGAACAGTATCGAACCCAAGTAGTCCCAAAAAATTGTGTAATTTTGTATAATAATTATTTCTATCAACTTGAAAAAAAAACGACCAAACTATGACTAAGACAAAACCCCATATATATTATTAAAGTGAATAAGAGTGAAAAAACCATAAGACACTATAAGAGAGAGAAATAATGTCAGAATCCACCAGAATAAAGTCAATAATTATTAAGTTTTAGAACTATGAATATAGTATTAAAAACTATTTTTTGTGAATAAATGGACATGATCCATTATTATATTATGTGATGTAAATAAAATAAATGTATTAAATGACTTAAATACATTATTAGAAAGAGTTTAAGTTAGAATAAAAATGATATATTTGTTATGACAAAAAAATATTAATGTGTTGGATTTGAGACCATACACCAAGATTTCATGAAAAAATTAATTATTATCAGATTTAAATAAAAACTATATGTAATTGTCAAGCAGACAATAGTGAACAATTTATCTTAAATAAAGGAAGCTGTCAAATGAATAAAAAGCAGCCAAAATAGCCAAAAACAGTGTTAACTAAAAACATGTAATAGGCATCTAATATTGTATAATTTATGAATTTAATGTTGCCAAAATGCAACCAAACTGTATTAGAAAGCTGTAATATGATATAAAGCAACTATACTAATATACCTGACCAACTTTAACATTGTAATAGTCAAGTCAGCAAAATATTTACTTATACCATGTATGGCTGAAACCAATTATCCAGTACAAAAATAATCATATCTGGCTAAATACTTACATAATACTAACAAAAATAAGATAGAAAGGTACAATACATCAGAATACCTTAATAAGAAACAAACTCAGTTGAAAGTAAAGTCAATTCTAAAAGAATTTAACTAATTAGAGTGAGATTTGTCACACCATAAAAAATGACATCTCAAGACCAATCAATGATGCTATGTCATCTTGTGATAAATATAATATATGTACAAAGTAACCAGGTATCACAAAAGATAGACAAAATAATAAACTCTGTGTGTATAGTGGTGAAATAATACATATATTGTAATAAAAACTTTTACAATGATGTTAAGAGGATATGATGATGATGATGATGCCCCACGTTGCGAGCGTCAATTTGTAATAAAAAGACTACGTATGGTGAGTCCTTCTTTGATCAGTCCCCCCCGTAGGAGTCGTCAATTTGTTATGGAAGAAGTATGTTAGGTACTAGCGGTGAGCCGTCTTATTCAAACCCCACTGTTGTAATCAATTTAGTAACGAACTGCTTGTTAATTATGTGAGTACGTATGTAATAATGTATGATACCAGCTGGAGACGTCAAATTATAAAGAGATCTTGTCTATGAGTGTAATTAGTTATAAGAGACTCCGGTGTAACAAACGCCAAGTAGTACGTTGTAGGTAGCGATTCGTAACAATTAAAATGCTGTTACCTGATTTAATTAATATGTTATTAATTAAATATACCTTGCGGTTGTGACCAGTGAAACCCTCAGGATACAGATTATTAAGTCCACAAACTTAGAATTATATTCCTGAATTTATAATGGTATTATTCTGTAGACTTAATTTAATCCTCAGTGGTTGTTTAATATGAGCAATTTATATGGAGTATTTACTGAATGTAAGTGGTTTTTGTCTCAACCCTAGTCCCTCAACGATAAAAATTCCATTCAAATTTAGTATGGCAAAACCCGTTAGTTCAGCAATCTCCCGTCTCACCAGCTGCAAGCTTCGAGCGCTGTTATTGTAAATAAGTGTGCGTATAGGTTAGTTATTCTGAGTGTTTGTATCAATCTGTTAATAAATTATTACGCCAATTACATATAGTATTTTCTCTGCAATGATTAAAACGTTATCTCATACAACAAATGTACTTTATTTATTTTTCTCTGGTATTTAACCAGTTACGTTGTCTCAGACAAACAATAAGACAATACAATCGACTATCCCAACATGTATCGATTCTTAATTATTCGAATTCTAATAAGAAAAACATATATACTTTGAAAATAATGACAAATAATCCTTATACCAGGGTTCGTGTAGTTCTTTGAACCATTAGTAAGGCCAGGTAAAACGCATAATTAAGGTTGTTCAATTTACAAAATAATATTATTTACTTAAATTACAATGGAATGAAAATAAGTTGTTTTTTACCAAGTCGACGAAACTTCGTTAGGCGGTGAACGTTTGTCAACAACGATCAAAATCCAGTTTATATCGTCTTCATCCAGTGAAACTGCTCTGATTTTCAATAAAATTGATGGTGGTGTGTACTGGTAACCCCTTATGAGATCTTCTGGCTTCTATTCTTCTTTTGCGGTCTTCACAAGTCTTGGTCCCAGTGAATTGGAATTAGGATCTCAGCTTCTGCTGCCAATGAAGGTTATTTCGTCAACCGAATCTTCTGTATTTCCAAATATTTCCGTTAATTCAGGCTTCAACTCTTTATTGGTCTTCAATTTATAGCATGAAATGGTTTAATACCAAGTTCAGCGGAATTATTTAGTGAATGAGGTGAGACGTTGTCAATTCTCTTTTATTGTATTCATTGATAATTTATAGGGTTATTTAATTTGTATTATTCATTAACATTCCAGTATAATTGTTTTGCAAAAATGCTTTTTCAATTAGGATATATATTTTCTTTATATTTATTCATATATTTTTAAATATATCGGTTCATCTCAACCTAATAGCTTGTAACAATCAGTACCATCTATTCAAAATCAACAAGTTACTAAAAAATCAGTTGCCCTTAACAACCATGTTTTCTATATATCCTTGAGCCGGCATTATAGAATATTACTACTCCTTTCCAATAAAATACTCCATGCTTGGATTAATATTGAATCACATAAAATTCTCCCCTAACCTTCCTTATTAAACAGTAAATGTTTTACTAGAGTTTCGTTGGACTGGGTTTACTAAAAAGGTATTAATTTCCTTTCACTAATATGGAATTTAGGCCTATAGATTCATTTACAACCATTATAACATTATTTGGTTTTTAACTTAATTTTCTTTTTACCTGACCTACTGTACAATTAATTATTGATTACATAGTTAATTACATGAATTTTAATTTACTGGTGGTTATTTGTTTTTACATTAATCAATTGGTTCTGGAACCCTTTATTAATTTATGACATAATTGTCAGAACTACTTGTTAGACTTGAAACACTGGTCACACTCCTGATCCAGTTTATAAACATTAATTAGAACAACAGTATCTTTCAATTTTATACAATACTGACAACTTAGTACCGTGCCTAACATTGGTAACTATATTGTGCTGTATAAAAACAAATCTAATATAAAATATAAACATAATTATTGAGTAAGTATTATTATCAAACAACATCATTTCATTTTTAACACATTCAACATACAATATAAATATTCTGTAGACCTTAACATGTCACAGTACAAAACAAACATTTCATTACCTCCAATCATTCATTAGTCTGGGTTTTATACATTTAATATCAGTCATTGCCTCCTTTTTACTTGAGGTCCTTCTCAAACATATGAACTATCGAACAACCTTAAGTCAGGGTATGGTCTTTGACCATATTTCATTCAGTCTTTTATGTAACGTTGGGGAACCTCAACTATGTTGCGTTACAATATTAAGGAAAAAGACTAATCATTGTATTAGAAAACTGACAAGAACCTAGGCCATGAGCAGAGGCCATATAAAATTGTATTTATTTGTGTTTTATTGATGTTAAAATTTGTTTATTTTGTTGTAGGAGAGTAGTAGTAGTAGATGTCCAGCTTGTGAAGGGAACTTTATAACTCCACAACAATTTTTGTTATAAATATTGAGTTTTTAATGACTACAACTCAAGGTGAGGGTTGTAAATTGTAATGTTTATTAGACTTAAGTTAATTAGATACCAATCATATTTAGTATCGCTAGATTCAGTAAAAAACAAGAAATCTAAATACATTAATGGCATACAAATTGTAAGTACTAATGTGAAACTGTTTGATAAATACCAGTGTAAATTTTGAAATATCCTTTGTATGAAGAATAAGAAATTCGTTCTAAAAGCTTCTACGGAAGTGAAAATTGTTCTATGACATTCCATTTCGTTTATTCTCGAACAATCTAGAAAGAATTTTTACACAAATATACCGGAAGTCGACGAAAACAGTCATCCCGATTTAGTATAAAAGCGAGACCAAATTCGACCCAAAAAACACTTGAAGATTGAACTCCAGAACTGATGCATCTCACACAACACTGATCAACGCAGCTAAGGCGAAACCGAGAGGCGAGAAATCGACAAGACACGGCAGGAAGGTTTTTTCCCGTACATAGACATAACCGACTGACTTAACCTCAACGAGAGTCGCCAAAAAGTATCGCTGAAATAGAGCAGCGATACGGCAAATTCTAATAGAAAGCACGCAGCCAGAACGTCGACGGCCCAGGAGGGTCTCAACATTTAAATAGAGAACGAATTCTGCTGTGTTCGCATTGACTGACTAACGTGACAAATAATTCCCCCGAACGAAACAAACAATACACTAGCCTTCCTCAACACTGCATGGGAATCAGCGCTGCGGTGGCAGATTTCTGAATCAACGCTAAACAGATGATTCGTAGTGGCGGCGTTTGAACGAGATTTTACTGCCAAACGTTTTGACAAAAAGTGCGGAAAAAGTAATGATCGCAAAATTTGACTTTAAATAGATTCAGTGTACACCCGAAGAGGCGAGATCGAGAAACTACCCGAAGGAAGTGTCCAGTGAGAGAATAAACGACCATTGGAACGTGAGTTACCAAAATTAAAGTCATTTGTTACCTGGTTACATTTATCACACAGTTGTACTTTACACGCCACACATACACCTTCAAATCACTTAGTTTTTTTTTTGTAAGGCATCTAATTGATATGTCTTGGTAGTTCAAAGGAGTCACGTCCTGAGAGTAAAGTTTTTCACATATTAAACTCATGCTTGTCAACTGAGTCAAAATCTGAAATACTAGCCGATACTTGATTGGACATATATAAAATTGTCAATAATAATAACTTGTAAAATTTTTTCTCTGCAATTTTTATAATTTTTTATGAATGTTAGTCCTTCAGACGATTTGTTTGTTGTTTTTAAAGAACCATTAAACTTAACTGATTTTTCAAAGCTAAACTGACTTGTTTAAATTTTTTCGTAGATTTAAAAATTTTATCAATCACATTTAATTTTTTCTTGGAACAAACGTTTCCAAGTGGCGCCCACAAAAAGCATAGTTTTAAGTTGTGTTACAGGACTACATCACTGCAGAGGATCCAGTCAACAGAGTAAGTAACAAAAGTGCGCGGAGGTAACGCCCGACAGATTACAACACTTTTACAATTACAACACCCTATACTTGTTTTTCTATAACGCCTATAACATTTATCAGTGTAAATAATGGATAAAAGGTTGAATTTTGAATCGCAGAGGGGCACCAATCTGATGGCAGCATAGGGCACTACGCTCGTCTAATTCGTCCTGCTGGTTTTACATTATATTTTGCTGACAACATTTTCAAAATTTCGAGTCGAATCATTACCGTCCGGTACCCTAGAGTTGGTAGCAGCATCCACGAAGCTTTACATAAATACGAATATATCACAACGTGAAAAGTCGCCCAACGACAAAAAAAAACGCATAATATAAATAAATTTAAATGAATAAATACATAGTTATGCCACACGAGAATGTCAGAAAAACATTCCGATAAAATTTTTGTCTTTGCGTATAAAAATTCGTTAATAGAGATAATGTTTTAAATTAAACACCCGTTCTAACTAAACAGACGTTATGCGCGTATCTCTGGGGCAACACATAATTTACAGAACAATGATTCCAACTCTATGATTTCCAACTGGCTTTTCTTGGAAAAGCAACACTGAATAATTACTCTGTGTACTTTGTTAAGTCGCAAATGAATAACAAATTATTATTTTAGCTTAGAACGTTGTTGGTGCAGGAGAAACTTATGAACAAACGTATCACTGATTCGTTAACAAACTTCACTTTATTTGTTTTATGGCATGTGTATTGCCTCTCCAGCCCTCTTTTATTTCCATCATATTACAAGGCTCACTCTGTTCTCTTCCATCACTCCCTTAGACAAAACAGACAACATACACACCACATTTAATATCTTCCCTATAACTTCATTATTATACTGATATAATAAAGTTTATGCCGTTAAAGAAAGATAGGCTATGTTACATATACAAATTACCTCCAAATTTACAATGAACTACTGCCCCCTTTTTTTTTTTTTTTTTTTTTTTTTTTTTTTTTTTTTTTTTTTTTTTTTTTTTGAGCCACTGTGAACTACGTCTGGTTAAACTGGTTCCTCCTTTCTCTTCCACCTCTCCCACATCTCTTTCATTCTTGATCGATGCCTCTCCCTCCTTTCGTCAGTTCATATGGCACCTGTTCTCTTCTTGGGGTTTTCCTGAAAACCTTGAGCATTTTTTAATATCTTTTTGAGTGATAAGCGTTCTTCAATGCCTTCTTGAGAAATCTGGAGTTCTTTTATGCCTTTTTCTGTTTCTTTGAACCACATATTGGGTATTTTGAGCTTTCTGAAATAGTTAATACGTTTCCCCTGTTAATCTGTCATCATTCATCCTTTGAATATGAAGAAAGTAATTCTTCCTTTTTCTAACTACGTCTGTGATTTTCTCAACATGTGTGTACAGCTCATTATTGTGACGTTTTCTGTACTGTTCTCCATCTTTTATCAGTCCCAAGGTTTTTCTTCATATTTTCCTTTCCTTGACTTCCAGTTCTTCCAACATCATTTTCTTGTTCAGAGTCCGATAACTGCCTAAATTATTACTTTATTTTCTTCATTACTTGCCAAAATTTATCGCTTTCGGCCCCGCTTTTAAGTTGGAAAACACTGTTCTAACTATATACATAATACAACACATTGTTGAAAACTCATGCCGCGTTAAGAAAAGATTCAGTCTCACCAACATCACAGCTCTAACGTCCCAACATACCCCTACAGTTGAGATGAAAAGATCGTTTTCAAATTCTCGATTACGTTGACTTTTTCACCATCCGTTAGTTAGCATGTTAATGTTTGCAGATGATGTATCAATACTGGCGGGAAGGAAGTAAGATATACAGACGAATCTGGAAATAATGGAACAGGTTTGAAGTAGATACAGCATGAGATTGAGATTCCATTGGCTAAAATGGAAAACTCTAAAGTAAGCACACCGAATAAGAACTTCACTTAACTTCGTATCCTATACCAGGAATAGGTAAACAAAACCTAGCATTCCGAAGCCATTTTTACTTAAGTGGTTGGCGCAAGAACACCTTAGGAAAATGTAGTTTCTGTTTCGTGAGAGGGGTCGTGAACTTGAAGTGCAGAACCGGGAAAAAATTTATAAGCGTAACTGACCAAACGACGACAAAAGAGGAGGTGTGTTCAGAAAAGGTGTCATTCTCTTGAAAAGGCGTTCAGAAATCAGTGACGTCATCCAAGTTGGAGAATACTTCTCTCAAACAGTATCAAACGCAAAGCCAATGAAATATTGAAACGGCCGGCGAAATTGATACGTAAGGAAATCGGAAATGTTTCCCTGCAATACAATACCATGCTATAACTATCTATAACTCGAATTACAACTAGTCAGCATGGCCACTTGCGCCAATGAGCCGTGGTTCTTCCAAGAACACAATCGGAGGAGTTTACCACACATTCCTGACGTACAGTACCTGTTAACATTCCTTTAAAGACCGAGGGAATTTACCTCTGTCCAAGCAGGTAACGTGGACCCGAAGTAGGTATTATACAGACGAACGTCCAAGCAGACCAAGAACAAATGGCATCACTTTGAAGTATTGCGAAAAATGAGTCCCGGGGTGGATCAATGCCATGGGAAAAGGGTTTGTAGTTTTCGTGAGTGTGAGGCCCACATCGTAGGAGTGCGGACCCTACTGCGGCGAGCGAACATTAGTCTTCCACAGCATCACTAGCAAAAAAAAAACAATTACCGCCGAAAAACCTTTGTTTACTTGTGTTAAGATAATTCGTAAAACAAAAACAAAACTGACTTCAAAAAAGCTCTCACATATTGCTACAGGAGGAAAAGGACAACCAATACACATTATTTAACATTACGTTAAATACAATAACACAATAATTGCATTATTTATTCAATACGTTAAATGTTAGTCTGCGAACTGAAAACTAACAATTCAATGTACAGGCCTACATCATTAAAATTGATAAAGCGGTTCCTAGATATAGAGGGTCGACAATTTCCATAAAAATTTAATATGGTTTTGTATTTCTAAACTCAAGATCGCTAAGTCGATTTAAATAAAACAAACGCCACATAATTCGTCTTTTTTAGTAGAATAAAATGCTCTAGAATAAAATGGCGCACCGAGAACTAAAACTGTTCAGTACAGCGTCATTTAATAAAATACGAATATTGCGTCCGTTGATTATCACTTTGATATTTTCAAAACAATGTAGTCTGTACACAGTACCATTATAAAATAAAACAATGTAGTCTGTACACAGTACCATTTCAAAACAATGTAGTCTGTACACAGTACCATTTCAAAACAATGTAGTCTGTACACAGTACCATTACAAAACAATGTAGTCTGTACACAGTACCATTTTAAAACAATGTAGTCTGTACACAGTACCATTTTAAAATAAAACAGAATTTGACATCTCTGTCATAAAAATTGATCAGATGGTTCCGGAAACTTAGGCATTGACACTATCACCCCTCGATCTAAAAACATAATTTTCTTTACCTGTGCTGCGGAGTTGGAGGAAGAATTCTAAAATACATAGCCAGTGAGGCTAGGGAGACGAAAATATATCGTTTGATTCATAAAAATCGGTCCAGCCATTTACTCTCTGCGACCGTACAAAGAAACAGACTTATTAGTGAAAAACATTATCTTCCTTTGCGTGAGCGCAGTCCAGTAAAAAGCTGGGGGCGTCACAGTCGAGCAAATACGGTCGGTTCACCGGCCTTTGTACACCAACAACAGTTAATTCACACTGAGCCCAGATACCGTTTTCAATCACTGCCAAATTACGCAGTCCGTCGTATTCAATATTAATCTCCACAGATACGGGGCTGGGGCTCAGGTGGTTTCAGTGTAAACCCAACGTAATGAAATATCTCCCCTCTGTTGGCTCACTGACAGCCGCAGCCTAGTGTATCGCGTGTACGTAAATGGCGGCAAAGCCGCGGATCCGATACGCGCACATTTTATTGAAACATTTTGTTAACGCTATTCTTTAATGCGCTGGAAAACTTGTCCGTTACGTTCGGGTTATCGATTTGTTTCGATTATCAAACGATTAGTCACCGTAAAAATCATAAAAATATACTTTTTCAAATCAAAACGATCGGCTTACTTTTATTACAGATATCTTTATTATAAAATATTTTTCACTATTTACTATACCCAATGCATACCTATACTAATTCCGTTCTTAGTTCAATCCTGTAAACACAAACACGTGGCAAATCTGAAACGCTATTGGTCAGGGGCGTTGACACTGTTCACACAGTAATGTATTAAATGTATTACGCGCAAGCGCAGATAGTGGTGTAGTCATGTGAGCGTTATCTTACCACTCAAGTCGGGGCACGTCGTTTTAAGACTTCCTCCTTGTCACTGTATTCTGAATCCTACTGAGTTGATGTGGAGCCAGTTGAAAGGATATGCTGCCCGTCACACCACAACATATATGAGCTGTCTTATACAAAACAACCGACAGCGAAGGCGGTAAATGAAACAACGGCGGACAACTGGGTCATCGAGCATACAATCAAGGAAGAAGATAAACTCTGGGAACTGGCCTACCATTACCTACGTCGTTGTGGACAGTCTTATCAATAATAACGCTGACTCAAGTGATGATACAAGTTTCAATAGAGATATGGAAGGGATCGAATTACTCTCTGATATACAGTGCATTGGTAATTATCACAGCTTCTATTTTCGTTTTAAGTAAACTCTACTTTTTTGTTTTGTTGCGATTTTTAAACGGTTAATAAAAAATAGCCATTAGCTGGTGTTACAAAATGTTACACTGTCAGTCTGACACAGTCACACAAATTTTACCTTGGTCAGAACAAATAATTGCAATTTACATGTGTGTTATACAGTATCAACATTACATGTACCATGTGTATATTGCTTCTGTCACAGTGACACGCCTCTAATTCAAGCAGCAAATAGTGTTTCAGATGTGCCACGCCTATTTGCTTACACGAGGATTGAACTAAGAACGGAAATAGTTTTACATAGTCATTACGTAGGTGGGGTTACTGCGGCTTAAGAAGTATGTTTCTGGCTATTTATTTTAAATTTCAAAAGAAACTTATCATATCACGTGAACGGCGGAGTGAAAGTAAAGAGAACTTTTAAACATCATAGTCTTATGGAAAAGTTTTTATTTATTCTGTTTGTATCGGCCATCTGAGGACCACATGCCAATTTCAATTCTTTATTCCTTGTTCTTTTCTTTTTCTCCAATATTCTTTCATCTTCTCACTGTGTCTCTTCTTCCTGTCTTCAGTCCACTTTGAACCTGCCTTTCTCTCTCTCCTATCCTGGACTACCTCCATTTTCAACACTTTTACCCGAAAAACTTCTCTTTCAATTGCTCCTTCTGGGTGTACTTGTATATTATTTTTTTTCTAAATCCTTTTGGACTTCTTTAATCCAACTTGATGTTGACTTCTTCCCCCACAGATATCTGAAGATTTGCTTTGTCAACCTATTGTCGTCCATACTATATAAATCTCCAAAAAATAATAGTCTTCTTTTCTCATTGTTTCTGTTATATTTTCTATACTTGGATGTATTTCATCATTACTTCTTAATTTCCAGCCTTCTGAAGTTTTTCTGGGCCTAATATTTTCCCAATAATTCGTCTTTCCAATATTTCTAGTTTGTCTAAATTATAATTCAATGTTTCACTTGCATATAGCAAAAGTTTTTATTTATTTATAAATAATTCATTTTAATGTTACACACAAACTTTTCTACAAAACAATAAGAAATCAATTCTACATGGACACATAATGGACTGTGGTTAGACACGACCTATGCAAAAATTGTGGTGTCATCTGCACGTCAAAGACTGGATCCGAAAACTCTCAACGCATCGTTTGTGATATTACGAAACGTAAAAACGATAAAACAACTGGTTTCACAGAAATACGGAAGTGTAATGTTTATGTATTGTCTCGGCGAGGGGTATGTTAACATCTTAACCCGCTGCGCTACACACGACATCCTTGTAGAGGGGGCGAGGGACACACACACACACACACACACTTGCGTACGCCCACGATCCGTCCGCTGCACACTCTATTTTGCCTGGTAGTCAGTGGGGGCGCAGGCTCGCGTACGTAAGTAGTTCGCGCCATAAATAAACGAATTATAGCGACGAATTGTGAATAATATGTAACGTACGACAGTGTGGGAAGGAGAGAAATTTATGTCTGTCCCTTTTTGTCTTCCTTACGCCGTAATTTAGTAGAGCCTTGCCCGCTCCGTCAGACGGAACTGTCTGCTTTATCCGTACTATGAGTTAAAACAACTCTTGATGTTTACAGTGTTTAGAAGCAATGATTAATTATGTATTATTTTTTGAACAGTTGTACTATTTGCCTTTTCCACCTGTCTTAAGATGTGTGTTACGACAAAAACTTACCTGGACAGATGCGCTCTTGAAGGGCGATTCAGAATGCTTAAATGTGTTTAGTGATGTTTTTGTGAAGTTTCCTAAATGTCTGGCTTTCACGTATTTGATCAGTTTTCTAAAAAAAAATTAGATGCAGGCCTGTAGTCCTAATCCTCAACCAGGAGGAATTTTGGTTATACCTTCGCTCTAGAGGGACTGCCTCGACTTCGGTCATAGGATCTTTCTTCTCACGGGTTTACTTCGGACCTTCACTTAGCCTTTAAGGACCCCACCCCTCAACAGTACAAGTTAGTACGGGGCTTTTATAAGAACTCTAAAAAAAACGGTTGCCACTATCGGGCCAGGTCTGTCGTACGGAGATTTTCTTCTCCGTAGCCATGATGATGATGATGATAATGATGATGATGATGATGACAGAAGTACGAGTAATATGTACGGAAGAGAAGATAATTGACTACATAAAGGGCTTGAGTGGCCGCGACGAAGTTATTTAAGATTGTACTTGAGAAAAAATAAAGAAAACCCTCGACAGAATTTCCACACACTGTACTTCTATACAGATGCATTTAAGAATCTCTTAAACTTTTGTTAGGAGAATTAGTTTTAAAAAATCTCTAAGTTTGCGAAAATATATATAATATATTATATTATATATTATAATTATATTATATTATATATATATATATAAAATTGTATATTATTTAAGGCGTTTAAAGCATTAACTGATAGGCGAACTCCAGTTAACGTCTAGTTAGCTCTGCCTGCATTCTACACGAGTGGTATAAGCCCAGTTAACGTCTAGTTAGCTCTGCCTGCGTTCTAGTATCCATTCTACCACTCGTGTAGAATGCAGGCAGAGCTAACTAGACGTTAACTGGGCTTGTACCACTCGTGTAGAATGCAGGCAGAGCTAACTAGACGTTAACTGGGTTTATACCACTCGTGTAGAATGCAGGAAAAGCTAACTATACGTTAACTGGGCTTATACCACTCGTGTAGAAAGCAGGCAGAGCTAACTAGGCGTTAACTGGACTTATACCACTCGTGTAGAACGCCGACCTGGTCCAACCGTCTGTTCTTCGGTCTTCTAATCTTCCTTTCTCCTATTGGCTTGTGTTTCATAATTCTTTTTGCCGTAACTCGACATTAAATTTTTAATATTGTTAAACGAACGAAGCGAGTTCTAGTTTAACTCGCTTCGTTTGGTATTTGTCTGTCTATCTGTCTAGCTACTGTCTGCCTGTCTTTCTGTTTGGGATATGTCTCACGATAATTTTTGAACGCAACAACCCATTTCCTGAACGTTTGCATACGTCCCAATAACTTTTTCTACTGTTGTTGAGACCGATCCCCCCAAAAATAGTGGTGCGGAAGGCAAAATGTGAGGGGGACTAAATTTTTTCAAAAATGTCGCGAAAGCCCAAGTGGGGTATCAAATGAAAGGGAATTTTAACCACAACCTCAATATAATGTACAGTTTTTGAAATTTCAAAATTTTGTAGCCCAGGGACTATGGGTGAAAAATTTGAAAATCCAGCCGGGTGAAAGACTAAATGGAATTTTAACACAAATCCGATTGTTCGGAATTTTTAGCGTTTATGTACGATTCCTCTACAATTTTGTTAGTCTATTAAACGAAAAATAGTTGGATAATCAGGATTTTTGTAATTTTTCTGATAACTGTAAAAATTATCTAATATCAAAATTTATGTAATAAATTGCATACAATCGCAAAAAATCCATATGGTATATCAACTTAAAAGGATTTCTAACTAAAATCTCAATGTAGCGCTAATTTTTGGAAATTAAAAATTTTGGGGTATGAGGGCCCAAAAAGTGGGGGAATAGTTTGGGATTTAAAAATTTTTTAATTTCTAAAAATTAACGCTAAATTGAGATTTTAGTTACAATTCCTTTTACTTCGATATAGGCCTACCACATGAAATTTTGCGATTATATCTAAATAATCACTACTTTTTAGCCCCCGGGGACCCAAAATTTTTAAGTTTTCAAAATTAACACTAAATTAAAATTGAATGATACCACACATGGCCTTTCATAACTTTTTTCAAAATTTGAATCCCTCACATTTTTGCTTCCCGCCCCCCTATGTTTTGGGGTATCAATCTCAAAAACAATAGGGTTCTGTAGGGTAAAATTCTGGGCATGTACGCCACGTTTTACGAAAATCGGTTGATACGTTCAAACGTTATCGAGATACATACATCAAAAGACAGACAGACAGACAAATACCAAACGGTTGAGTTACAACTAAGAACTCACTTCGTTGGTTCATCAATTTATATTTGTTATTTACTGTTTAAAGTCGTTACAAGATTTATTTGTACAAACCTCGTATAGCTAAAAACACATGTTGTGTTTGTGACTAATATCATCAGGGCTTTCACTCACATACATAGATAGGCACGCGCGAATGTGAGTGGGTGTTTAGTACTTACCATTCAAATGTAATATTTGCACGGAACTCTAACACCGCTGTCAAACATAACATATACACGGATTACGAAGGCTGTAATCTTAGCAAAAAGTATATTTTATGTTTAGGTAAATATAATACGACCGATTTGAATGCAAAATTGCCGTATACATTAGGGTCAACGACCGGCTGCGAACAACTTGCAATATAATTTTCTACCTGACAATACCAAATTGGTCGTTCATTAATACCGTACGTTGTACAAGGCAAGCGCAGGCAGGCAGCGAGACGCCCTCCAACGACGGCGGAATCGGATTAGCGAATAGCGAAGGCCATATCCGTACCGGCGAGCGGAGTGCAACGAACGTACGTGATAACACACAGCAACAAGGTCAGAGGACGACCTTGCAGTGGCAGTGGCGTGGATTATATCGGTAGTGCACTCACAGTGAGGAGTCGCGATGCCATGACGCCTCATTAACACTGAGAATGCGCTACTCTACGCCCGCCAATTACCCGTCTCATCGTGATCCGCGGGTGCGGCATTCTAGATGGGCACGATGTGTGTGTGTGTGTGCGCGCGCGCGCGCGCGGGGGTGAGAGAGAGAGAAAGTTTTGTATGTATACAGAAATAAATTTCATGTTTAAGCACCCTGAGCTGCAGAACTCGCTCACTATTTTGTGTAGAATACGTTTATTATTAAATTCTTGGATTTCGTTGTCCATGACGTGTCCGTCACTTAACAAAATATCACTATTACATTAACGACTCGGAACACTAGGTTTTTTATAAGTAAAAGCATAAAGTTTTACCTTACAGCCTGAACCGGTTTTCTCCTTTAAAAGGCTTCTTCAGAGGTTGCCGCTGGTAGCGCTGTCCGTCTTGTTGTGGGTGACGGAATCGAATTTCGAAAGATCGATGCTGTGTGTGTGGGGTGAGATATGTTCGAATAATGCGTGCGATTTGAATTGTGTCTGTTCGTTTAGGATGTCGTTTTTATTTGTTTTTGTGTGTTTGTACATTTCCAATTGTTCTAGAGTGTCTAGTTTTCGGCCTTTTGTATGTACGTGTAGAATGTTCATGTTGGTGTGTTGTTCTGTTTGAGTTTGTTTTGTAGGATGGTGATTGTTTCAGAGATTGGGATGTTTGTGTACAGGTTTTTAATGTCAAAGGAGGCTAATGTGGCATTATGGGGGATGTATATGTCTTTTTTTTTTGTTACTAGGTCTGTGTTGTTTTTTACTGCAATGTTGTTGTCTAGTTGTGTGTGTTGTCTGATAATTTTGTCTAGATATTTTGCGAGTTTGTGTGCAGGGGCATTACGGTAGTTGATAATGGGGCGGTTCGGAATATCTTCTTTATGGATTTTGGGAAGCGCTTGGAGGGTAGGACGTAGCTTCAAACAGAGATACATTGAACACACAAAGGCACTCCACTCCACTACAGAATCCACCTTTGCAAACCACCTCATTGAAGCAAACCACACATATAAAAACATCGACAATAACATGAACATTCTACACGTACACACAAAAGGCCGAAAACTAGACACTCTAGAACAATTGGAAATATACAAACACATAAAAACAAATAAAAACGACATACTAAACGAACAGACACAATTCAAATCGCACGCATTATTCGAACATATCTCACCCCACACACACAGCATCGATCTTTCGAAATTCGATTCCGTCACCCACAACCAGCGGCAGCCTCTGAAAAAGCGTTTTAAAGGAGAAAACCGGTTCAGGCTGTAAGGTAAAACTTTATGCTTTTACTTATAAAAAACCTAGTGTTCCGAGTCGTTAATGTAATAGTAATATTTAGTTTATTATTATGTAATTTTCAGTATTAGACCATTTTAGAATTATCGAATTATCAGAAAGCTTATGAAAAATGAGATTTTTTTTTTAATGACAATTGTAAATCAGACAGTCATACAATAAACACTCAAAATTGCAAACAACTGCTGAACTGTCTTCTTTTCTTTTTAGTTAAATTTATAACCCTCATGTCCAATTGACTGGACATCACTTAATAGTGGCATACATAATTTAAGAGTCTTCGAAACAAGAATTCTAAGAAGAAAAGTCGCTGGACCAGTGAAGGTGAAGGTAAAGAATGGCGTATACGGAACAACAGGGAATTGGAGGAATTGATATATGGCGAGAACATAGTAAGTTTCATGAAGTCTATGAGCATCAGCTGAGGACATGATGCGCACGGAGGACGACAGAATTCCCAAAGTAATTCTTAGAGGGACAATAGATGGGCAAAGAAGGAAAGGAAGACCTAGAAGAAGGTGACTTCAGGACGTAGAGGATGACCTCAGGAGGATGGGTATTGGGGATTGAAGGCGATAGGCTGGACGACCCAGGTGTAGCGCCAGAGGAATGAATGAATGTTTAAATGACAAGTAATTTTTACAGCTTTTCAGTTTATGTATGTTTCAATACATATCCATAGACCTATGTCTAATAGTATCCGTGAATATTCATAACTGATAACAATATATTAAGTTTGTTTTTGTAAACAGAGTTTACAACGTTTTTGATGACGATCCAAAAGTTGCAAGTGGTATCTACAGAGAGATTACTACTGTCAAATTACTAAAGACACTGAGTTCGTATTTTGGATAAAAGTCCCATAAATGTAATGCTCCATATAGGCTTTTACAATTGTTTTAGAATTTGTAAGAAAATGTAAGAAAACGTAGGGTAAGGTAAAATTAGAAATGTAAATGTTAGAAATGTAAAAAAAATGTAAAAATATTTACACTAAACGCTACATCCGGATTTGGGTTACAGTTTCGTTTAGTGTGACAACTGTTGCATTTTTACAATTTTTTGAAATTATTGATTCTTTTTTTTTTTGTGGCCCCTGGTGTCCTAAAACTCTGAACTTTCCAATTTTTATTATCGGCCATCTACGGACCACATGCCAATTTCAATTCTTTATTCTTTGTTCTTATCTTTTTCTTCAATATTCTTTCATCTTTCCACTGTGTCTCTTCCTGTCTTCAGTCCACTTTGAACCTGCGTTTTTGTCTCTCCTACCCTGGACTCCTTCCATTGCTAACACTTTTGTCCACAAACGTATTTTTCAATTGCTTCTTCTGCGTTTATAGTAAGTTATTTTTTTTCTAATTCCTTTCGGACTTCTTTAATCCAACTTGACTTCTTCCCCCACAGATATTTAAAGATCTGCTTTGTTAACCTATTGTCGTCCATTCTACATAAGTGTCCACAAAATAGTCTTCTTTTTCTCACTGTTTCTGTTATATTTTTTATACTCTGATATATTTCATCATTACTTCTTAATTTCCAACCTTCTGAAGTTTTTCGTGTGCCTAATATTTTTCTAATAATTCGTGTCCTTCCAATATTTATAGTTTGTCTAAATTATAATTCAATGCTAGACATTCATTTGCATATAGGCATTCTAGCATTTCCAAAACTTTATAATGTTCAGATTTTAGCTTAAATTCTCTCTTCGATTTAATACCTTACATGAATTTTTGCGGTCTTTCCAAACCTTTTACACATTTTTTTTTCAATGGTGTCTAAAAATTTTTAAATTTCAAAGCTGACTAGTATATTGAAATTGTGGTTACAATTCTCTTTAATTTAATACCCCATACGGATGGCTGAGGTTTTTTAAAATGTTTATGCTTATATATTTGCGTCCCGCCCGGCCCCCTATTTTTTGGGTGGATCAATGTCAAAAACAAAAGGGGTCTGTAGTACAAATGTACGCATATGCACGCCAAGTTTTACCAACGTCGACTGATGCATTCAAAAGTTATTGTGACGTATACCCCAAACACAAGACAGACAGAGAGTCAAATGCAAAAATGTTCATTTACACTGGGAACTCGCTTCGCCCGTTCAGTTAGAATTGTATTCATATAAGCAGATTACATTCAAGTTATAAAACAGAAAAAAATAATAAAAAAAAAACCGAAACAATTACGAGCACGGAACATTATTTATGAACAACACTGGGTCACATTCAATGCATATGCTGACGATATTGCTCTCGTGACAAGAAAGAAACAGGCACTGGGAGAGGTGTACACCTCTCTGGCTGCAAGTGAACAGCCAAAAGACAAAATGTATGCCGATGAAGACGAATGTCCGAGAAGAAGAGTCTCAAAAATTAAAGTTAATGGCAGTGAATTTTGAGTGGGTAGATAGTTTTAGATATCTTGCGTCCCTCCTGACGTCAAAAAGTCAGATGGCAATGGAAATTCAATGGGAAGTAGGTGCTACTTTTCTTTGCTGCCTATCCTAAAGTTCAGAAAGATTTCTAGAACCTCCAAGGTCCTGATTTACAAATCCGTATTACGGCCTTTAGGACTGTATGCTTCAGAAGCCTGGACCATGATTACCTCAGCCAAGGAAGATATGATGACAAGATGGGAAAGACAGATTCTGAGGAGGTTACATGGAGGTGTACTAGATGTGGCGTGTGAGGACAAATGTCGAATTGTACGATCTACACAAGGAACCGGACATCGTCACAGTAATAAAACAAGGCAGAATTAGGTGGGCAGGTCACTTACAAAGAATGACAGAGGAAAGAGCAGTGAAAAAATGTATTCATTGGAGGACCAGGAGGAAGAAGAGCAAGAGGGAGGACCAAAAAGAAGATAGGTGGACGATGTAGATGAAGATATGAGAATACTGGGGGTCAGAAGGTGGCGAAGAGTCGCACAGGATAGAGAGAAGTGAAGGCACGTCGTTCTGGAGGCCAGGGCTCTTCATGACCTGCAGCGTCGCGGAGTGGTAATAGTAGAGGTCACATTCAGAATAGATTTCACTTCATTCGGTCAGTGGCGCCAACTACGTGTTCAAAGTAAAATTAAATGAAATAAACAAGGTTTTCACTTTTTTTTCATATTTTAAAGAAGGCATGTAAATACACCATTCACAGATAGATAAAGTCACTGTTTGAAAACATTACTTATTTATGATAAATGTAACGGATGATTAAGCGTTGGAAAAAAAAGAAGAGCGGAACAAACAACGGACGGTCGGCAACGCGTTTACGTCTCACTGAATAGCAGGAACACGTTTAATGAGGCGTATCGATTTATTGGTTGATCGATTACTACAACATCGCTATCGAAAGTGAACCCAAAAGAAAGCGCTGTTACTTTTATCCGCAAGCTAAATGTTTCTTTTTGTAAATATTGTTGAACGAGCGAAGCGAGTTCTCAGTTTTTACTCGACGTTTGGCACATTTATCTGTCTGTCTATTTATATATCTGTATATCTATTTGGGTTATGTCATCATCATCATCATCTTCTTCAAGAATTAAACCAAGGATGGTTTGTTCCGGTCTCAAACAGGCAAAGATTAGAGCTGGTCACTCCACGCTGCCTCGGACGTCCCCCACCCCTCTTGCCCCTCGGCTTATAGTGGCATAGTTGTTTGGGAGTGCGGCAATCATCCACTCGGAAAAGACGTTGCCACCAATTCAGCCGATATTGGGCAATCTTGTCGAGTATAATCATAATATTCAGTTCCTGCCGAATGTCTGTGTTTCTTCTATGATCATGGAGCGTAGGCTATACCCTTCTCCAAAAAAAAACTTTTTTTTGTCCCAAAGACTTTACTGGCTGATCTATATAGTATTTTTTTCGCTGAATTCAAAAATGCCAACCATTTTTCTCTATCACGTAAGGGTTTCGTGTGACAGCTAGGTAAATATTTTACATTAATAACATTTACAGTAAAGAAATTAATCAAAGTTCAACGTACCTAAAGGTGTTAGCTGAAGATTTTCTGGAGTACTTTGCTTCAGGAACATCCCTTTTGAGAGTCCAGCAGTAATCTGCTAACATATTTGAGCTCCACTTCCCTTGATACCTTTTTTCCATGCTTGAAATGTCTTGATGAAAGCGTTCACAGTGTTCATCGCTTACGGCTCCCAGGTTTTCCGGAAAGAAATCAAGTGAGAGTGAAGAAAGTGGATTTTGAGAGACATATTGCAACCTAAATGTTCATATGCTTTCAGCAGCTGATTTACTAGATCCCTGTAGTTGTCAGACTTGTTGTTGCCTAAAAATTGCGTCACTACATTCTTGAAAGAAATCCATGCACGTTTTTCTAAGTCATTCAACCGTCCTTCAAAATTTTCATCTTTTATTAGTTCTCTTATTTGCGGTCCTACGAAAATTCCTTCTTTAATTTTTGCATCATTAATTCTGGGGAACTTTTCCTTCAAATACATAAAACCTCTTCCATTTCTGTCCATTGCCTTCACGAAATTTTTTATCAAACCTAATTTGATATGAAGAGGTGGAAGATAGATCTTTTTGGGATCAACTAAATGAGCATTCATAACATTTTTTTCACCAGGTGTGAGAGATTTACGTGAAGGCCATAGGCTATCTTCTTTTTGAAATGATTTTTGCGATCTCTGCTGTCCCACTCACATAAAAAGCAGCAAAATTGTGTGTATCCAGTCTGTAAACCTAGCAGCATGCGATTACCTTAAGGTCTCCACATGTGTTCCAATTGAATTTTTCATACATTATCTTGTCTAGAAAAATCTTCATATTTTCATAAGTTTCTTTCATATTAATAGCATGTGCTAGTGGAACTGATGGAAATTTGTTTCCATTGTGAAGGACAGCTTTTAGGCTAGCTTTAATCGAAACAATAAACAAACGCCATTCCTCTGGGTTATGAGAATGTCCTAGAGTATCCATCACTGATAAAATACCATTACAGTACACAAAATCCCCTTCTTGAGAAAAAAAGTTCTTGAAATCCTCTTGACGATTTCGAAAGTAGCATACCTTAGTTCCGCGATCAAGAAGGTTCCACCCTTTTAGTCGTGATCCCAAAAGTTCTGCCTGATTTTTGGATAAATGTAAATAACGCACTAAATCATTTAGGTCTCCTTGTGTCAATAAATGAGGCTCGTTATAAACTTCAAAACTTGGATCATGTCGATCAGAGTGACCTTCATTCTGATCCTCTTCAGAGCTTGGATTATCATTTATATCGATTGATACCAGGTGATTTGCTATTGGGAGATCATCACTGTGGAGAACAGGTCGAATCGCTGAAGGTATATTGGGATATTTCGAAGTGTGTTTCGACTTACTTGTAATTCCCGTTGTTTGTTAAACAAAAATAACAGTCGGAAGAATGATCTTTTGGCTCTCTCCACACCATGGGAACTGCAAATGGCATATGGCGAGAGCAGTTTGCCCACCCCGTTAAAAGCCTTGAACAAGTAACACAACAAATATGGGGGGCCCAACTCTTGTCCTGATCCAAAATAAAGATGATAGCACTTTTTTATTAAAGGAGTAAAGTTCCGCCTTTGAAGTTTAAAAGTCAACTCACCACACACATAACAAAACGTGTCCGGATGGTTTAGGCACTTGCGCGGCATTTTTGAGTTTTCAGACAAATAAAAGCTACTAATACAGGAACAATAACACAGTGTTTAAGATAAGATAAACAATAGGCCTACGAGTTGTTTATAAAAGAATAGACTTGCACGCCTCTGTATGTTCGTAAACTAAGCACAACATAACCTCCAAGCACACTTCTGCACAAATGTTCACCACAGCCACACATATTACATCACAGCAAGAATCAACGAATACCAAACGTTTAAAAAACAATCTACCCGAGTGCAGCATGTATAACTTCGCAACTAACGCTGTATATCGGCAATACTGAGGCAGCGAAAGTTGAAAACGTACATATACGTGATTACTGAATTTGGTCGCTCAGAGAAAAAACGTATATACGTATATATACGTGATTACTAATCAAAGGGTTAACCGAAGTCTATATGTCACATGTAGCTTTTGTTTTCATTTCCTCAAACAAATAAACAATTCGTGCTCCAAGTCAATACTGTAGTAATATTTATTTCAAAATAATACAATTTCCAACATAAAAAATTGAAAAAAAAGTTATTCTCATATCTATAAAACTATACGTGATAGCAAAATTTTGAAAACTGGATTCCTTGTATGAAAATACATAAGAATCACATAAAATTTTGTATGGGACAAAACATGTGTTGACCAGTGAATTCTCAGACCCATAAAGAAGTGTGGGAAGGACCATCACCTTGTAGAATTTTAGGTGTGTTTCTTTACTTGCTGACTTAAGAGTTCGCCTAATGGTCCCCACACATAAGGTTGAACTTATGCAAATTATTTACAACGTCGTTGCTTGTATTATAAGAATATTTGTGTTACGTCTCACGATAAATCTTGAACCGACCAACAGATTCGTAAAACTGCGTGTTCATACTTCTACTACACAGCCCTCCATTGTTCTGGAGACTGACATTAGACCTACTAGTGAGACGGACTTCTTCTGTAAGGTCTTTTTTTTAAGCGACTTTTCGGCTACACAAGAAACCGGTAGCCGCCTTCAGGCAAAAAACAAAACTAAAACATCACAAATAAAAGATAAACAATACTCTGTCCCACAACCAACGGAGAGCCAAAAAACGCTAAAGTAATTACATAATATATAGGTAAAAAAAAAGACATAAATAAATAAAGCTTACCAACCATGAAATCTATACGACACCACACACATACACACACTGAATACACAATACAGACGCCCAAACACACAGTCGCAGGTCGCAGTCTGCAGTTGACCATGAGGCATGCGGGTTCATGTGAGTTTATGCGTCTTGTGTTTTGTATTCAGAGTGTGTGTGTGTGCCCCATCTTATAGATTTCATGGATGATAAGTTTTAGTTATTTACGTTTTTGTTTGTACCTATACATTATGAAAATACTTTAGCGTGTTTTGACTCACTGTCGGTTGTGTGAGACAAAGTATTGTTTATCTTTTATTTGTGATGTTGTAGTTTTGCTTTTTGCCGATTTGTTGTGTGTAGGCGAAACGTCGCTTTTAATAAAAAAAAGCAATGATGGAAGAAGTCCGTGTCACTAGTAGGTCTAATGTCAGTAACCCATCACTGATATATTTTAAAGAAATTATTAAATAAATTATTGTATTTTAAAGATATATATAAAGAAGACTGATCCCTCAAAAAATAACAGGGCGACAGACAAAAATGTAAGGGGTCAAAATTATGAAAAATCGGGAAAATTCGTGTGGGATATTAAAGAGAATTTTAACATGATAATGTTTTTAGGCTGGGGGTCATTCCACAAAATGCGTGATGCAAAATATGTAACGTCATCGAAAAATGTAACGCTCCTGGTGATGTTAACACTATATTTTTTCCACACTATCGATTCCTCACAGTCTAGAAATCTTATTTTTAAAGCCTAAAAACATTATCATGCTTCGGTGTTTCGGTTTCGTCGAAATTTTAGTTGCTGTCATTTTTGTTATTTATTCTTCTTCTTCATCATTATCATGTTGTTCTTATATCAGACTAGAGGAATCACCTGTTTCGGTCCCAAATTAATACATCCACTTCACAACGATTTCAAGGTCTTTCCATATTTCGCTGTCCAATAGGCTTGTATGCCAAACTACCTTAGGTAGCCTGCCATCTTGCATCCTACTGAGATGAACAATTCATTTCTCTTTGTTTTTTGCAATACGATCTTGCATATTAAAAATGTTCAACTCTGCGAATATCTTTATTGTAAAGGTTGTCTCTTTGTGTGCAGCCTTTAAAAAGACGCAAGAATCTCACCTCCGATCCAACTCAGATGTTTTTTCGCCGAAACCCAAGCTTCAGAACTCTACAATAACACTGGCATAACCATTACCTTATAAAATTCAAGTCGAGTCTCTTTCTTTCTCGAATGTTAACTGAAATCCGAAAATAATGTTCAGTGTAGAAAATTCAAAGGAATTCGAAATTGACACCAAGTTGCGACAGGTGCGTCTCTATCGTTGTAAAGCTGAATTCAGGTATATCTTAAATAAATTGGGCGCTATAGCACAATCTTGTTGCAATCCCTTGGTAGGGATATTTATTCTAATTCTATTTAGACTTAGAATAGCTAAATAAAGTATCTGAAGAAGAACTTTGCCAAGAGTTATGTTTCAATTACAAAAAGTGGCAAGAGAGTATTCACTGACAATTTCAGTAAGAAAGACCAAAACCATGGCCTTTAAAGGTAAATATCCAGAGAGGACTAAGATAGTTATAAACAACAGCACTTTAGAATAAGTGAGCCGTTTTACATATCTCGGCTGTGCAGTACCCTATAAACTGAATATGACATAAAAGAGAAGATAAATAAATTTTGGAGTATTTGTGGTACGATTCATAGAAATCTTGGAAATAAAACAAGACACAGCACAAGGATTAAATGTTATAAGACAATTGCAATACCTACATTGACATATACGAGTGAGGTGTGGATTATGATAAAAAAGGAAAGCGGCAAGATTCAAAGTGCTGAAATGCAGTTTCTTCGAAATACTTTAAATTATACACTGCAAGATAGAATAAGGAATGATGATATCAGAGCAGAACTCGAAGTAAAGGACATAAATGAAATTATTACAATTTACAGAAGACAATGGTGGAATCATCTGCAAAGGATGGCAGAGGATCGATTGCCGAAAGCGGCACTGAACTATAAAGCCGTTGGTAGAAGAGACGTGGGTCGTTCGAGGATGAGATGGCTGCCGGAACAGGTTTCTGTAACCTAATCGAAGAAGAAGACGAAGAAGAAGAAGAAGAAGAAGAAGAAGAAGAAGAAGAAGAAGAAGAAGAAGAAGAAGAAGAAGAACTTCAAAATGCGGGCGTGCAGAAGTGTTAAAACTACATAATATATGCTAATTGCATTTGCAAAGTACAGATATTTTGTTTTATTTAGTTTTCATTTTCACATCACGTTTCTCAAATTTTCCGTATATTTTCTTGGCTATGTAATCTTTGTCGCCTCAGTCCTCTGCTGGCATGAACTCGATCATCACAAAACTCCGAACTATACGTATGCTTCCAAATTTTACGTCTTTTTATGACATTCGGTAAATGTATAGTTTTTTTTAACACTCGAACTTAAATTTCGTATTCTATACCGTAACAACTAGGCAATATTCGTTAACGCTAAATGTAGAAATGTGATGAACGTTTGTATTTAGTACCGGGTAACTGATATTGGTAACAGGCCAGAAAATATTGGCGAGGCCGGGTGACGTCATCAAATTACTGCCATTATGATCTAAGTATTCATCCCGCTTGGCGCTGTCATTAAGGTGGAACAGCGGTTTGTCAAAGTCTGTTCAACACGTGTCGACACACTGTACCGCTGTCAAAAAGATTTAGACGTTGCGGTTTACCGTTTGGAAACTGGTTCCATAAATTACAGACATAATTTGGTTATAATGGCTTTCGAAAAACAAATGTTTGGTAACAGCATTAAAACTGCTGTTATTCAAATTTGTGGTGTGCGGTCAGCTGTGAGATTACGTTATATTTTGCATTCATAAATACATATTCAGTTGCCAAAATGTTGCTGTAGTGTGGGTTAAAGAAGTTTCTTTTTTTATCAATTTAGTATACCGGTCAGTGTGCTTCCTTTTAAAGCGATGTGTCGTGGGACGGAAATCATATCAGGGTGCATGACTGTTCTTCCGCAATGTGGGTCTCTGCGCTAATAGACACCCTTACGATCTGAGAAACTTAATGACTGCACAGGTACAACTTTACAGCTTCTTTGAGAAAAGGCATCACCGATTTCAGTACGCGCAGAGTGGAGAAGTAAGGCTCCTCCCTTCCCACCACTTTCTCCGTCTTACTGCCCCCTTCCCTTCCTAATCAACTATACGCTGTATAGCTCACATACGGTGTTCGGCAAGTGAATGATTCCTTCCACATACAGTAGTTGCCTTGCGTCACATGACTCTCTCCTACAAATGTCCCAAGTAGGCCTATGTCCAAAATGTTTGTTCTGCGCAGCTCGTTTTCAACGTTGCATGTCTACACAACGCTATACGCATTGCCCTACTTCTTCTTCTTCTATTGTCATTAATCGGACACAGTGGCGTAATTACGGGGGAGGGGGCAATGGATCAACTCTTCAGAGCTATTGAAAATTTTACTGCAATTCCATAATCACATAACGTAGGCATATTTCTAAGCTAGTTAAAATAAGGCTTATAAATTACTGTAGAAATAAAAGGGATTACAGAGTTTGTAAACCAATAAGATAAAGTTAGGATTTTCTTAATAATGACAGTCACTCAATATTTGGTAAATAACGTACGTGACTGCAGCATTAATAAATCAATTACTCACGCGCCAGAAAGTGCCAAAAACTTTAAGACGCGGAGGGTTTAAAAAAACCTATTTATAAAATTATATTGGATGGATCCTAAATTTCTCTTTTTTTCTGAATGACTGGTTAATCTAACTATTCAGTTAGAACCGTCATCTACAAATGTCAAACCCATTCTCTGAATAATACAGGTAATAGTATTAATAATATAGATACAGTAGCCTATACACACGGCCGAGTCGGATGCAACGGATAAACAATATTATTCGGACTGACATAGGCCTACAGAACATTAAAGCACGAGCAGCAACGGATCCATGGCCCGTTAGAGGCCAGATATTGTGCACAAAGCAACCACATGCTTTAACAGCATCCTCTGACTTTATTACTAAATCAATAGTGCAACTTTTGTAATAGTCAACTTCAAAGCATCTTACCCTGAAACCATTTTTGCATTGAAACTAAATTTTACTGAGTCACGGTAGCTAAAATAAAATCATCTGTAAAAAACGTAGTATCGCGGGAGAAGTAATGTCACCGTTGAGACGTTTTTCTCACCGCCCACGTAAATACTTCCTTGAAGTGGAAAGTCTCGCATCTATAAATTGTAAATTAGTACCGGATCGTTACTTACGAGAATCGTAACTGCGAAGAACTCAACAACGTAAACTCGCATTTGAAAAGACGGTCGCGGTAATAACAACGCCTCGCGATTTTTGGTTCCACATCGTTAACAAAAAGAACGACTGGTCATGGACCTGACGACACATAGCTACAAAACACACATTAACTACAGAAAAAATTACGTACTTCTGGACGCAAAAATACACACATATTTTTAGTCACATGACGAAATATGTGGGTAGTAAATACATATTTAGACGACGATAAGATAAACAAGTGTGATAAACTATTACAGTGCTCAGTTACGGAACACAGTAGAAAACTGTGATGGCAACATTAAGATAAGAAAATCATTCGTTAATCGAGGACACAGGAAAGACTAAATGAACGCCTAGTGACCTCCAAGTCATAAATATGACCTCTAACAAAAGAAAATCATAAAGTAGAGCAAGTACACGATTGTGAATAAGCTATTTTCAAGGGTAACACTACAAGACATAGGAGAGCAAGAAATAGAAATCACCATACTTTGATTGCAAGATCAATTAAGACTTCGGCCTACTTCACACTGATAAAAAACAAAGAGAAGTTACTCGCAGTTATAAAATTCAATGAATAGCCTTGTTTTCTTTGAACCCATGGATGCCTCAGAGCGCTGGATAATAACGAAAGCTGGCCTACGCGGAATTCCATCTTCGAAATGTCCTTCTGTAGAAGAATCCATACAATTCCGTGGACTTCTAATAAGTTCAAAAATCTGCAGATGTAAAAAGTACTCTCCCTGACCTGCAGAATTCGTCCACTATTTTCATACTCGATAAATTTTGATATTAGATAATTTTACAATTATCAGAAAAATTACAAAAATCCCTATTACCCAATTATTTTTTCGTATTTTAGATGTTATTTATTTCTTTTTTGTTTTGGTTTTACCAAAGTAACAATTGTAGTGCAATAGTACAATGACATTTGAAACAATCGGCTTTCTGTTATTGTCTTAATATTGACTTTACTCAGGCACCCAGCAGGATTGACACAATTTTTTTCAAATTTCTATTCCATTTTTGGACCCTGTATTCAATAAGTTTTTAAATTTCCAAAACTGTACACTATATTCAGATTTCAGTTAAAATTCTCTTTAATTTGACATCGCACACGAACTTATGCTTTTTTTTTAATTTTTTAATTTGACCCCCTAACTTTTCTGCCTCAAGGGATGGAGGATCAATCTAAAAAAAAAGATTCCGTACGGTATAAAGTATGTACACGCATGTAAAGTTTTACGAAATCGGTTTGCGTTCAAAAGCAGACAGATAGACATGTCAAACGGTCAAGTTAACACTGAGAACTCGCTTCGCTATTTCAGAAATCAAAAACCTGCTGTCCACGATGATACAGCGTCTAATAATGAAATAATTTGGACACTATGAGAAAAGACCACTTCACAAATTATTAGTACAAGATACAGTCGAAGGGTCCAGAGGAAAATGAAGATCGTCTACACCAGTGGTAGGCAACCTTTGAGTGTATGGGGGCGCATATATGACTGAGGACCAGTTCGATGGGCGCACCCCTTCCCACCCCATCAATGGAAAATAGAAAGGTGCGAAGCTGAACGTTACAAACATTAATTGTCGCTTTATAATACCATTGCGCCTATATTTAGCGACGTGGAACACCGAATAAAAAAAAAGCTTTGCAGTATTTTCATATACATTTGTGAAAACTTTTCACATTAGGAGTAGGTCATCAACAACCTGTCGTCATGCACACGCACGTTAAAACTAACAAAACTTTAAACAAAAAAACTGTTAAACAGGAAAACATTTTAATAAAAATAAATTAAAGGACTTACCACAAAAACACTATTTAATTTCATAAAGTGCACAGAAATGTAAAAATTGAAAAAAATTACTTTGGGGAGAAAGGTGTTAGAGGCTTTGGGTGACAAGCTCGACAGTCGTATTGGGGGAAGACGCAGCTCAGTTCGATAAATGGCTTGTACGAGGGACATTCAATAATTAAAGAGACAAACTGATCTAGAGAAAAAATGGTGTATTTTTACACAATGACAATTTTCCTATTTTTCAACATAATCCCCCCCCCCCAACACTAATACACTTGTCCCAACGATGAATCAGCTTTTTTATGCCTGCAGCAAAGAATTCTTTATCTTGACGTTTGGACCAGTCTCCCACAAATTTTTTGACTTCTTCGTTGTTGTTGAATTTCTTACCACGTAGCGATTCCTTGTGTGGGCCAAACAGGTGGAAATCTGATGGTGCCAAGTCTGGGCTATACGCGGGGTGTGGTAGTGTCGCCCAGCCAATAGCGTTGCTTCAGCTCTGTGCACACTCTGAGTCTGTTGTCCTTGTGTTGTTGCGTTAACTCTTTTAGAACCCATCTTGCATTTGTTTTGCGGTACCTAAGCTTGTCACTGATAATGCTATAAACTGTACCAACACTTAATTGCAAATTTTCAGCCATTTGTTCAACTGTAACACGACGGTCTTCACGAATCATATTGTCAAGATTCAAGCGCAGGAGTTGAAACTTCCTTTGGACGTCCAGATCGCTGTTCGTCTGTCACTGAGGTTCGACCGTTTTTGAACTGATCCACCCACTTATAAAAATTTCCGCGATTCATGCAACTTTCACCATACTGTTTAGTCATTCTAGAATAGATATTAGAGGGTTTTTCACCTTCAGAAAGTAAAAATCGGATCACTGAACGTTGTTCAACTAATGTGGAAACTTCTAGCGGACTTGCCATTGTTAAATGAGATTTTGAGGTTATAAGCAAAACAATTTTCATGAAACAGCTGCTCAGAGATCATCCCAGGGATGCCAACATGAAGTCCTAAAAGTACCTAATTTTTCCTGCCAACCGTTTTTTCTCTAGAGATCAATTTGTCTCTTTAATTATTGAATGTCCCTCGTACTATTTTACTAATAGGCCTACAATACTATTTTATAGTAGTTCGAAGCAGGTACAATGCGGGTGCGTTCCTTCATTCAATAATAAATAAAATTACAAACGTTCGTGGGCGCTTCAAACCTTATCGACGGGCGCACTTGCTCCCGCGGGCGCGGGACTGCCGACCGCTGGTCTACACTGTTCACCGGTATAAGAACAAAAATAACGAACACGCCTCTGACACTATGCATGAGGGTGATTGAAGACAGAATGCAGGCACGATCACATCACAATTGAATCTTACCAAAGATTCATGAAGTCACGATGCTCGATACGGGCGACCGGCGAGAAAGACAGAAGACATTACCATTAACCTACTGCGCCGTCTAAGTTCTTGATTTATTCAACGTTCAGTTTTCCTAATTTTAGCCGGTTTTCTCAAATGGCGGCACTGACGCACAATGGTCAATCTCCACTGGAACAAATGGATATTTTTTCTCTATTATTTGACTCCCAATAATCTCAATCTTCGAGAGTAGTGTCGAAGAATGACTTTTCGTGCGGTGGTTTACGTTACTTTATGAATATCTTCTTTCCGCTATAGGCTGTGGTATTATTACATGTTTGAATCTCTGGTTGTAGGACCTGGTAAAAGACTTCCGCACTGTCTGATCAAACGACTGAAGAATGTTGACCAGCATAAGAGAACAGTAAAGAGAGACCTGTGAGGGAGGCTTCCAACGATCCAGATCACCCAATTCCCCGTTTCCATAACGTCACATCTCCACTACAAATTGTTCATCGTAGTGTTTTATGTACTCTTAATGTTCACATTTAATTTTTTTCGGCTGCAGAAACATATAAATCTTCAAAAAATAAAGAAGTTAAAGCTTTAGAAAAACACAATCAATAGTACTGGTATTAGTAAATATATAAAAACAAGAAATTTATTTGTACGCTGTAAACGGCTCTTGAAAATCCTGATCACTTCAACGAAGCGTACCGTAATAGCGCGCCAGCCCGCGATCATTATCATAAAATGCCGTTCGCCGGAAATCAAATATTGAGAAATAACGATTTGCTGCAAACTAAATCATCACAGAACAACGATTCGGACTCGTTCGGTCATCGATCAGTTACTGTAACAAGCACAGGAGGAAAACACCTTTATCATAGAAATTATCCTCGTTAACTTCTGTAGCCTGAAGGCTGGACAACCACGATCGCGGCTCTGAGTCCCGCCATGCTGTCATGCGGTTATGTGATAGTGTAGGCAGCGTAGCCTAATATTATCGGCCAACTACCAATAATATTCGTCTGTTATCAATTTTAACTTCTAAATTATTCATAATTACACTGTAATAATACATCTAAATTAACAGTTACCTGGCGCAACACAGTTTCCTGGACAATAAAAAATTATTATCTATATCTGTTAAACAATGTTTCTTCTCAGAGAAAAAACCAGGGACAGTAATATTCACGTACAATGGATTGAATACTTTTCAAAATTTGTCAGTTTCGTTTATACGTCTTCTATAACAATTGTGAAATAGATTACTTCTTTTATTTCTGAAGGATCAGACCGTCAAATTTGATTTTTTTTTTTTACTTTAAGTACTGATCCTCCTTATCCCCCTCGTAGTTACGTCTCTTCTGCAGCAGATATTAGACAAAAGAAGAGCAATACTGTATGGTCACTTCAGGAGAAAGCAGGAAATGAGATGTCCTGGGAAGATATTTAATCGGACGTCTACGGTAAGAAGACGAGGTAGCCACAAACATGGATACAAACTGTAGATGAAGAGGCAACGATGGACAGGTACGGTAACAGATACAGATAATGGTACAGATGGCGGTAAACCTACAATATAGGAAAATCTGGCGTATTGGAAATGGGAAATTTTAATTGCTGCAAACAATATATATATAGGCCTACAGACCTACGTTATTTGAAGTTGTCAGTCTGAAACAAAAAATATTTAACGAATTTCCGTCTTATGTAGCCGACGATGGTGGTCTCTAGGCGTTGAAACACGTAGGCTACGAGATCTATGTTAAAATTAAATATCGTTGCTGCATGACAAATATAATTGAAATAGACAAATATTCACACTAAGAGTGAATATATGGGGGGATATTTACAATAGCCTAAGCCTTAATTGGTGTGCTGTTCAAAGGAGTGTGAATGTTGTTAAGACAATACTGTTATTACGATAAGTAGCCCTACTGATAACGGTAATATTGTTTATTACTGTTAACCTAGTTTAAGACAATTATAAACAATGAAAAAAAAATACCAGCGTAGTGTAGTGTGAAAGTGAGTAAGTGCTGTGCGCGTAACGATTTTTTTGAAGATAATTAACAGTAAGCCAATTAACAGACGTAAAATTCATTTAAGCCAATTATTTTACTGAGATAAGTAAAAGAATTCAGAATGCTAATAGATGTTACTACGGGCTGATGAAATAAACTTACTTTAAATCACAACTTCTACATCGTGAAACCAAAGCTAGACTATACAGAACATTAGTAAAACCGGTCCTGATGTACGGAAGTGAAACATGGGTACTGATACAGGGCGACCTGTTTCAACTTGCAACTTGTGAAAGGAAAATACTTGGGAAAACTTATGGAGCCATTAAGGAAGGCGGAGAGTGGAGAATAAAGTACAACACATAGCTCTATGAGTTATGTAGATCTCTGATATTGTGAGTTATATGTGAGATATGAGTTATGTTGATATTGTGACATCAGTTAGGATAGCTAGGATGGGATGGGCAGATTATGTACTTAAGAGGGTAATGAAATACACACCAGAAGGAAAGAAAGGACGTGGAAGGACCCACACTACGATGGATTGATGGAATCCAAGAGGATGTGAAAGTCCTTGGAGTAAAAAATTGGTGGACATTGGCTAAGGATAGGGAAGTCTGAAGGAAAATCCTGAGAGAAGCTGAGGCCCACGGTGGGCTGTGGACCTACTTATTATTATTATTATTATTATTATTATTATGACCAATTAACAGACACACTATAAGTCATTTATATTAATGTTCAAATTGGAAAAACTATTAATAACTAATTATTTCAATATTAAATAAATTTTAATACCATCTATTCAACTGACAAACTAATTAGTCATGAAATTACATGTACAGTAGTTAAAAACTCGTGGTTTGAGAAGGTCTAGAAACCGGAAGTTCATGCTCACCAGCATGTGGTCAATTTTCTAGTACAATCTAGAATGTATTAATTTGTAAAAATTAAGTCATGTGCGTAGATCTCTAAAAGCACGGGTGAGCCGTGAGTTTAGGCAGTCTCTAATACTGACTCGGAAGTTTGCGGTAGCATGGGAAGTCGGAGTGTATCGTCGAGGGAGTGGTTGAATTTAGATACACGAAGTCGGGCACGACATTCGAGATCTTCAACGACTGATGGCTGTCAACGAGGACTGAATCAGTAGCAACTTAGACGGACATAACGCCCACGAGGAGACCCTGAGAGCGACATCCCACCTCGCGAAGACAACGGCCGGTGTGAAAGTTTAGGAACCTCGAGATCGTCCGGACTGATCCAACTTAACCCAGCAAATCCAGGAAAGTGAAATTATAAAAGTCTTTACAAAATATAAAACACGTACAGACTCTGTTTTCAATTAATAACTGTCAAATCGAAATTTATATACGTATTTTGAACTCATAATTTTCAGAAATAAGCTGTATATGTTTTATACAGGGTGGCGCAGGGAAACGGGAAAATTTGAAGTTGATGTTGGCAACCCTGTAGATGTAGCAGAAGTGAAACTGTCTGTCTAGCAGTAACGGACATTTAGTTACCATGGAGCAGTGGAGCGGTGCAGAGCGTGCGGTCGGCGTAAGGGCGTTTTACCGACATGGTGACAGTTTGACAGCTGCACAACGAGAGTTTCGGCGCCACTATCAGATGCCGCCCCGCGGTCAAGTTCCTTCGTTACACGCAATCGAAACGTGGGTTCGTAATTTTGAAGAGACTGGTTCAGCTTTGAAGAAAAAGCCTAGTGGGGGTGTACGGTCTGTACGTACCCCAGAAAACACTGATGCCGTGCGAGCTGCCATCTTAAGGATTCCTCGTCGTTCGGTGCGAAAAATTGCCTCGTCATTGCAGCTCGGACGTCGGAGCGTTCAAAGAATACACCATGAACTTCAATTTCATCCCTACAAACTTCAGATTGTGCAACAACTGAATCCTAATGATTGTGTATTGCGCCTGCAAATTTGTGAACAATTGTTGGCTAAAATCAATGAGGATGCTAACTTCATTCAAAATCTTTGGATGTCCGATGAAGCCCATTTTCACTTCAGTTGATACGTGAATAAGCAGAACTTCCGTTACTGGGCTCAAGGAAACCCTGCTCAGATTCACCAGCGTCCATTACACAGTACCAAAGTTACCGTATGGTGTGCAGTGTCGTGTCATGGGGTGATATGCCCTTACTTTTTTGAAAATGAACGAGGCACTGCTGTCACTGTGATGTCTGAACGTTATGTCAATATGCTAGAGACATTTTTGGCTCCAAGACTCCATACTTTTCCAAATCTTGACATTCAGCACACCTGGTTTCAACAGGATGGAGCCACCTCACACACTGCCAGACAGTCTATGGCAGCAGTGAAACGTTTGTTTGGGGATCGCATAATTTCAAGGAATCCTAACATCGCTTGGCCGCCCCGATCTCCAGACCTTTCAGTCTGTGACTTCTTTTTATGGGGACATCGGAAGAGCATCGTGTACCAGACTAGACCAAGAACCCTTGCTCAGCTCAAGACACAGATTGAAGAGGAAATCGCCAAAATCCCAGGTGACGCATTGCGCCGCGCTATGCAAAACCTACAGAAAAGACTTACTGAACGAGTACGGCAAAATGGGCAGCATTTGACTGATGTAATTTTTAAAAAGTGATGCCTAATGTAATTTCCAGTCTTGTAGAACATATTTTGAGCCTCAAGTAAAGTTTTTTAACGTTCCTTCATTTTTTTCTAATTATTTCAAATTTTCCCGTTTCCCTGCGCCACCCTGTATAAACAAAAAGAATAGCCAACAAATCTATTAATTCATCTAATCAAAATTTATTTCTGCAATTGCAGTCAGCTTCAAACCTGTTACCTTGAAGTTACATTTACTGAAACGAAAATCCTATTGCAATTAAAAAGTAAAATAAATTATTTATTAATAATAACTTATAAAAATTATGCTAAGCCCGAGACCGGAATAACCACGTGTCAGCCAAAACAACTTGTGGCGCAACACGAATCGGCCTACTGTCGTTAAGTCAACACGTTATGCTATCAACAAGGTCACGCACTCTGTTATCACTAGTCCGAAAATAGCCACGTTAATAATGACTTCGGATTTGCACAAAGCTAACGATGTTATTGTACCGAGTTTGTTTTACGCAGATCCATGACTTCAGTACATACTTAGGAATCCTACACATATAACTAAGCATGACGGCCTTCGAATGACGGAATTTAAAATAGAATTTTGACGAAAACAGCAATCAACCTTGAGACTTAAACAAATGACCTCTTTGACTATGGTAGAAAATCCAAATTATTACTAGGAACCAAGGTAATAATATACAAGACTATTTAAAATCAATCTGGATGACTTTCGGAACACGGAATCTATGCCAAACCACACAACACAAAACAATATTGCAAAACTTCCAATATTATGACGCTCTATATTAAGTACGAAGAATGCTGCAAGAGACCTTTTCCAACCAAAACGCTCATGACAATCTCTAGATAGCATTCATCAAATAAATAATTACGACACATTCCAAAAGACATACAGAACTCGGATCGCCGGCCATGAAAATCAGGACAATAAGAAGGCTTAAAAAAGTGGTCACAATACTTAAATGAATAACGGTGAACTGTTACCAGCTTCCCGGTCAAGACATGATCATACATAATATTTACTTATTAGGCCTACTCTTCATTTTTTTTTAATAGTAGATTGGTAATTTGCAAATAACATTTAAAAGTAAATATTATTATTATTATATAATGTTTATTTCTTAATTATTTTAATGGTAATCGATTGATTTTTACTAAATAACGTATCGTTATTTATAGAGAATTTATTTTTCGATACGCAAGTTTAATTAAATAAAATTTACAAGAAAATAATTAACCATGCTAAAGTTTACACTTCCTTCACTGGATAATAATAATAATAATAATAATAATAATAATTTAATTAATTAGTTTGCAATTAGTTAATAACTTCCGGATCATGTTCCAGTTACAAAAAATATTTTAACTCTTAGTAATAAGTTAATAAGCAAAATTTTTAATTAAATAAAACAATAGAATTTTTGGTTCAATTTTGTTATTGTGATAATGGTGATGATTTTAGGTGATTGAAGTAGGCCTATGTGTTAATTTTGTACTGAACGATTCATCCAATATAAGTATGATGACGACGATGATGATGGATAAAAATCGTCGAAATAGCGTGTGCGTGTATTTTGTAACAATTATTTTATATACGAATAGGCCTATATCCTGACATCATTATCATTACGTGTAATGTGTGACGTCAATCGAAAATTTGGTGAAACGGAACTGATAAAAGTGCCAAAAGGCGGGAAAGAAAACGACGACGAATATATCTTTGTTGATGAACAGCCCACTTGTTACCTTATAACTTAATAACTTGTACACTTAGAAAGTGAATTTAATTTAATTATCAATAGCCTACACTTGCTCTAAATTCAGTTGTGTATTGACAGGCCTATGCCTTTGCAAAATATGAAAAGCACTCTAATCATATCAAGTTTATTTTTAATGTTTATATTATCAGCTCGACGATACAATTTAATGGTTGTCTTTCCAAATAAAAAGTAGCTCCAAATTTAGGGCGGCTTCAATCAAATTTACCGTTCTGATATCAACATTGAAGGCACGTATTTTGCAGTAACAGGGACTCACAGACGCGAGTTAAAAAAAAAAACATATCAAACCAGTGGGCGTAACTACCCCCAGACCGATCAACCTGTCTTCCCAGAACTACTAAAAATATAAGCGAAATTCCATAATCACTTAAATTGGCCTAATTCTAAACCCGTTGCGTGTGTTAAAATAAATTTAAACATTTTATTTGCCTCCAGAAACGGTTGAGACTATAAAACAGGTTAATTACCTTCTGTCACGTTTCTTTGCGGGATTACTCGAGTTTCGATCACAACTGTGTCATCATCAGATCTTATATACAAATACAAATAGAGTTTTAACCATATTTGTATATAAGATCTGATGATGACACAGTTGTGATCGAAACTCGAGTAATCGCGCAATTGGATTCAAAGAAACGTGACAGAAGGTAATTAACCTGTTTTATAGTATTGTTAAAATAAGTCTTATAAATAATTGTATAAATAAAAGGAATTACAATATCTGTAAATTAATTAAAGTCAAAGCTTTCTTAGTAATGACATAATAATGGCATCCCACATTTGGTAAATAACATATGCATTTGCATCATTAGAAAATCAATTAGGTATGTACTCGCTAAAAAAACGAAGTCAGAGTATATTAATCTACCTTTACCTTATCGCCCAGAAAAACGTCCCTGTACACGGCTGTCTCTACAATGACTCCTCTAGTCTCATATGTCTATGGTTTAAACCGTCGTCTTTGCACAGGAAAACCACCGGTTTCTTGACTTTAATTCGGGAAAGTCAACAGATTTTATTAGATTTTACATTAAAAAATAACGCCCTTTAACACTGACTAGAAGCTGCTTAAAACCCTCTTGAGACAACGTCCTTAAAATGCGAAGGGGTAATAAAACCAGGTTTTCCCAAATATCTTCAGAAGGATACGTTTTTACAAGATCTATTAAGAGTACAAATTTAGAATTAAAGTGATTCCTAATAACATGAGATTTATTATCTTTTATGTGAGTAACCGTTAATAAAGATAGAATATTTGGAAATCAGCGCTTTCCAAAATAGTTTTCACATTGGTTTACTCAGAAATTTCTAGCTGCAAAGAATTTATAAAATGTATTTATAAAATTTAATGAAAATAATCCTGAATTTCTCATTTGAACTGAGGAAAATAGTGGGGGGTCCAACCTCAAGCTAGTCTCATACCCCCCACCCCCACACAGGAGCTGGTGTTAAGTTACGCCACTGCACAAAACGTAATGAAACCATAACATTATTTTACAATATAACCTTTATGCATATTTATTATGTTCTGAATCCCACAACCATACATCAAGTAAACCTCATATACCTTTGATAAACACCCAAATCGTTAAACAATAACGGAATGTTACAATTAGACACTATATAAACTAATCTAATTGAAGAATGCAATAAGCCTATATAAAAATAAATCACAAACCATTACGTACTATTGAATTCAATAAGTTTAAATAATTTGGTAAAACAGATTGACGTTATATGTAGGCTACCTGGTATCCGCCGCATCTGTTGCACGCGACCACGTGTTTGCCCGCTATAGTAACCATGACAAAACATCACAACACATCACATGTCACCGACAAACAGCTGACTGCCGCCTGTTGGTTCCATAACAGGTGACCCTAAACGTATACATACACAAAGCAGAGAAACCGGTCGTGTGGAGGGGGAAACGAAACCGCCAATCACGACACGGCGCTCCACGCGCCACCAATCGAATTTAATTGCCCCACAGATGAGCCAATTTGTCCTGTACACACATCAGTTTGACACGTGGTGTCGACTCCGCGGTTCCTTCGTTCATTCATACATTTGTCGGCGGCTCTGTTTCTACGCGTACAGTACGGACGCGTATAAATATAGTCTACAATCTTTGCGTTTCTTTCAAACAATCGTACGCTACGCTGCAAAAGATGACACAGGCTCACCAAATTGCCTGAGACAAAATCCGGGATATTTTTGACAGATTTAATACTTTCTACAAAAACTTTATATTATCGAAAGTGTTAGGCCTATACTTTACAAATTAATATATAGAATAAAATGATTCTAAGCTGTAGAACTAGCCCACAATTTAAAAAAGATGCATTTATTTATTTTTAGATAAGTTTCAGTAAATAATTATTGTTGAATTACTAGGAAAAGTACGAAAACCCCGATTACTTCTTTCGTAATCTCGATTACTTCTTTAGTAAATGAATCGTAGTAAATCATAGTTGTAGACAGGGGCAGCCCGATGGTTTTTCAGCGGCCGTGCAAAGTACTAATTTGCCGCCCCCTACACATATGCCGCCCCTACCACCTATATTCCCCCTCCCCTAACCCCTCCTTCAATCTTAGGATGGTGAAGGTCTATGTCTGAGACGTGATGCGGCATTGTTTATGTTTCACTACGACAACCACCAACGCAACACAACAGAGTAGCATCAGGCCCAAATTACTCAAGATTTTCAGCTGGTTAAACTTAAGTTTGGTTTGAATAAAATTTTATATCCTTAAGAATGAGCCTTTGACGAAAAAAATATTTTTATAATTTAACACACCCCCTCCACCACACCGAAAGAAATTATTCCATTATTCCAACTTAAAAGAAACAAATCGTTTTAAACAGTGTAGTGAACTGCAATTTTTATAGCAAGCTATATGAAGAGATTTTATAGGCAAAAAAATTATGTGGGGGGGCGCTTAAATCTGGAGGGAGGGGAAAAACCAGTAATATTAACTATAACTACACGAAAAACATATATTTTCTCTCATCAAAATAACAACAAAAAATATAAACCTGAATCTTTGCGACTAAAATGAAGAACGTATATCTTATCTTAGATACAAAATAAAAAATCATTGAAAAGCACGAATTAATTATAATTGAATTGCATCATGTAATTTCACAGTAATGGTCAATTTTCTACATTATATTGCGGGTTTTCGTAGTAGTATTAATTCTACTTTGAATTCCCTGATGCGACAAGCAGACGAAACAACAATGACCTTTGGAAGGGAGAGGCGAGAGCGAAATTTTTGTAAACAAGTAGAAAAATATTAAAGTATTGAGAGGGGCAAAATTGTAAATCCAGAGCTAAATATACAAACATTCTCATAATAATCATATCTAAAAAGTAATAAAACTATCTAAAATGAAATGGGAGTCCGTCTTTTTTAATACCAGTTCGGCGCTACGCGGCGCTGCGCGCCGCCCCGTGGTGGAGCACGGCCCTCGGGCCGCCACTGGTTGTAGACAATCATGCAGTGAAGATAAGATTCTATAGAGATCTATAGACCTATATCTAATAGTTATCTCAACTGTATATAAATAATAACAATATGTGAAGTTTCGAAACACAGCTTGCAAGAAATTGGAACATTGAGACGGCGGTCCGAAATTGCCAGGGCGATGAGAGGTATTAATCCTCTTAAATTATTAACGATATCAAGTTTGTATTTTGAATATAAAGTTCCAAAAAAATTGATGCCACCACATAGACGTTTACAATCAGAGTAAACATTACTTACATTCGGATTTGAATGAAAACATTCTCTTTAGTCTGATATCAAACCTGGATTTTTCCATTTTCCAAATTTTTGATCCCTTTTTGGGTTCTGCTGTCCTCATATTTTTAAATATCGAAAACAAGACACTATATTCAGATGTTTACTGAAATTTTCACACCGGCTCGGTCATGGCCGTATTAAGGCTATGGGGGGCCGGGGCTAAATAAGAGCAGGGGCCTACGTATGAAATTTTCGCGTTACGCACAATACTTTATTCAGAAAATCATTTAATAAATATAATAAACAAAACATTGTTCTAAAACCGTATTTTTACTCACATATTTTTTTTTTTAATTTTATAGCCTACTGATTAAATATGAACTTTTATTTATTCGTTAGAAAATGAGAATTTTTAAATGGTCGGAGACGGGGCCCCCGACAAGTGGAGTGCGGGGCTTTAGCCCCCCCCTTAATCCGGCACCGGGCTCGGTGTGAAATACCGGTGTTAAGTTGCTCCCCTTGTAAAAACAATTTTAACAAGGCCAAAACTATGGCACGCAGGAGACAAACCAAAATATATTTCAGCAGCCAAAATATCATACATTCGTACGATAGACCTGCGTACGAAATACACACACACCTATTTGAATAGACTATGTGTAGGCCTATGTATATATGTAAGCCTAAGAATGCAATGCAATGTAATATACATCTGCGAAGCCAGTTTAATTGTAATTAAATGTAATGTAATTGTAATGCTTACTATAATTGTAATGTCAATCGTTCACAACCGAGA
Source organism: Magicicada septendecula (assembly GCA_034769895.1). Taxonomy (NCBI): domain Eukaryota; kingdom Metazoa; phylum Arthropoda; class Insecta; order Hemiptera; family Cicadidae; genus Magicicada; species Magicicada septendecula. The sequence continues at coordinate 62,151,298 of CM068367.1, read as the reverse complement.
GCGTTGTTACCGTAATCAGATTTCCTTCCTTGTGCATCCAATGAGAGAAAGTGAACCCAGTCGTAATCAGTGGCGTACGCAGAAATCAGTCTGGGGGGGCTTGAAACTTAGCAGTCCATATATTATTAGCCTACTCTTCTACTACTTATAGTATAAGATAGAGTATATATACCAGTTAATGGTTACAAATTATTAGTAGGTGTATTATTTTCAGTAGGTTTCCCATTTTCTTTATTAAAAATGTATTATTCGTGAATGGGGGACTTGCACAAAAATAAAAAAAAATTATCAAAAAATGTCGTATAGGCCTAAATGTAAAGTTTTTTTAAAGTAATTTTTTTATTATTACAGCAGCATTATTCAAGATATGAAATTAGGAACATTATTAAAATTTTCGTTTTATTTATCAACTGATATCTCCAAAATAGTGCTGAATTTAACTTAAGTATTAAATAATATTTTTATGAAAAATGTTTATGTACTTATTTAAGTTTCATAAAAATATTATTTAATACTTAAGTAACAATTATTAGGGTTCACTGGTACCTGGCAGTGGCTGGTGGTCGGTGTGACGGCGTCAAATCAGAGCGAGGGAGAAAGAATACATGTAGCTTACTGAACGTTACACTCAGCGTAATAGGCTGCGCAATGAATTATAAATGAAGTAATAATTGTTATTATAAACTACTTATTTTGTTAGTATTTATGTCCCAGAGTCCAAATCGGCCGAAATATGCAATTTTGTAATTTTAAACGAGAGCCTAAGTAAATTATGGAAGTACGTATTACATTTTTGCGGTTGGGGGGGCTTGAGCCCCCTGAGCCCCCCCTGCGTACGCCACTGGTCGTAATGAAGACACAAACTGTAACCGATGGCCGATTTAACGTTGCCAACCAGTGAAGCAGAAATATACCTACTTTACGGTCTTGAACACATAAACCGTACCGCACGAGACATTGTGCTTCCTAGGTCGGGACTGCGACCCGACACGGTCGTGGTTACTGTCCAAAGTCGTCGCGCTCTTGAGCTCAATGTTCACTCATCTACAGGCAGTATAGACACAGAGAGAGAGAGAGAGAGAGAGAGACGAGAAACAGGCAGACTCAGAGCCGAGCATTATAAATAACAATGCAAAATAAAATGATAGTTGCATATTGAATTGCACACGCCTACCTATAGGCCCTACTATTTCCGTTCTTAGTTCAATCCTGATGTAAACAAATCCAAGTGCCAAATCTGAAACGCTGTTAGTCAGGGGCGCTGACACTGTTAACACAGTAATGTATTACGCGCATGCGCAGAATGTCTGTATAGTCATGTGAGCGTTATCTTACCACTTAAATCGGGGCACGTCGTTTTAAGACTTCGTCCTTGTCACTGTATTCTGAATCCTATTGAATTAATATGGAGCCAGTTGAAAGTATACGTTGCCCGTCACGACACAACATATAGGCTATAAGCTGCCTGATATAAAACAACTAAACAACTGATAGAGGATGAGGTACAGTGCACGAAAAACGGCGGACAAGTGGCGTAACTGTATCGAGCACATAATCAAGGAAAAAGATAAGCTCTGGGAACTGGCCCACATTACCGACGTCGTTGTGAACAGTCTTATCAATAATAACGCTGATTCAAGTTTCGACACTGACACAGAAGGGATTTAAATTACTCTCTGACAGTAACTGATAATATACAGTACACTGGAAATTATCACACCTTCTATTTTCGTTTTAAATAAACTTAAATAAATTTACTTTTTTTCTATAGTTACGATTTTTAAACGGCTAATAAAAAAGTCATTAACTGGTGTAATAAAATATTTCACTGTCGGTCTGACACAGTCACACAAATTTTACTTTGGTCAGGACAAATTGTTACAATTTACATGTGTTTATACGGTATCAATATTATATGTGTCCTGTCTGTACTGCTTCTATCAAAGTGACACGCCTCTATAATTCAAGTAGCAAATAGCGTTTCAGATGTGCCACGCCCTTTGTTTACATCAGTATTAAACTAAGAACGGAAGTAGTATACTTACTTAGCCTGTGTGGTATAATATTTAACAAGAATCTTCCATATGTTAATTAATTTATCGGAAAGTATCACAGAATGTGCAGCCTCCGTTATAATTGTGATAATTGGAACAAAAAATTCCACATGAGTTCGTCATATAATCAACACGGAGTTTCCAATTAACTCTGAATGACTCTACAACCGTGATAACAAATCTTAAATTATACTTGGTTTGTTCCTTATGAGCTCATTACTTTTCGGACAGCTGAGACAGGTTATGCGACCACCCCCTAAAAATCTGATGACCGCAGTTTACACTATTCCTTATACGTTGTTTTATAAAAGTCCAGATATCACATAGTAAAGGAGAGCTGCGACTGTCATAATCTTGCAAAATGTCTGCTGCTTTTCTCTCCTGGTATTCCCAAAATATCTCTGTATAATAGGTAGGCCTATATCGCATTAATAGTAAAAATTTGTAATTATGAGTTACATCACCGTTATACATAGCCTCAAATCCCAAGTAGACAAATTTATTGACTGTTGGTAACGACTAAAGGACAGCGATTACGTGTATTCCCAAAATACGCTAATTCTGAAACTCCCAACAGAGTGCACTTACCAATAGTGTAGGTGGTGTTTCGGTGACTGCTCCAGCACCTGCAAAATAGGATCGACAAATTGTAACATGCATTTATATAATTCACACATACACACATCAATTCTTATATTACTGGGTGTTAACATATACGAAAACATTTTAAACTGTGTTGAAGGACGATGTAATTTTTGGACGCTACAAAACCTTTCGAACTTGGAGATATTAGTGATGGCACAGTGACCTGAACAAGGCTTGCTCAGGACACATTAGGTCAGTAATGATGCTAACCTCCCCCAAAGTATTGGAGAGGATGAGTAATGCCTTATGGTCTCGTTCCTTGGTGAAAGGAAATATCCAGCTACACCTCCAAGTGGTGGGGGATGGGCAACACCTACAGGTGGCTAACGCTGCTCTGGAGACCGAGTGACTGCCGGCATAAGCTGTCTCTCCTCTACTTGTCATTGTCAAGTAGAGGTTAGGTCACCCTCTTGCCCTTGGGGTGACCTTGCCCCTAAAGACGGATGACCTTCCATTGGTCAACGACGTAGTATGTGGAAGGCAAGGACAAACCACTACGTTAAAGATCCTTGTGGATATCTCAACAGGGAAATCTGGTCTCTTTAGTCTGGTAAGACAGCCACTTTATGGGAGAACACCCAGACAGAAAATCGGGCTGGACGTTAATCCTGAAGGTGGCAGCCCCACCTTACGTCTTACCCTGCGATATGCTAGTAATATATCCCAGGGACATACTCACTACTAAATTGCCTCAAATAAGGACTACCCGGACGGATCAAAAGTTACTGACCACAGCTGTGAATAAAAGAAGAAAACGACCTGGCATTGCGAAACAATTTAAAACTGGAGTATAGAATGTAAGAGGACTCGCACATAAGGAAATGGAACTTCAATGGGAACTTAATTTAATGGATGTAGATCGGACTCTGAAAACAGATTGCAAATGGGTATACATTTGTTAAATCGAATCTGCAAAGACTCTGGGTTGCAGATATCCACGCGTAAGACCAAGGTGATGGTTTTTCGTGGAACTGATGCCGTACGGGCAAACATTGTTATAGATGGTACTGTTCGGGAACAAGTTAGTACTTTTGAATACCTGGGCTACAGTGTGTCTTATAATGCAAGCAACGACGTTGTGAATAAGTTGCATAAGTTCAACCATACGTGCGGGACCATTAGGCGAACCCTTAGGCCTAAGTCAGCCAGTAAAGGAACACGCCTCACACTTCTATAAGGTGGTGGCTCTTCCCACACTTCTTTATGGGTCTGCGAATTGGACTTTAACGACAGGCCAGGTCATCCGCATCCAAGCGGCTGAAATGAGATTTCTTAGCCACCTGGCAGGGTATACTCTCCATGATCGCAGAAGAAACACAGATATACGGCAAGAATGAATATTATGAGTATACTCGACAGGATCGCCCGGAATCGGCTGAATTCGTGGGAACGTCTTTGCCGAATGGATGACTGCCGCATCCCCAAACAACTATGGAACTATAAGCCAAGGGGACGGAGAGGTGTGGGACGTCCGAGGAAGCGCTGGAGTGACCAGCTTATTATTTGCTTATTTGAGACCGGAACAAACCATCCTTGGTAACGAGATGCTGCTGCTGATTGTAATAACAACGAGATGTGTGTGTGTGTGCGCGCGCGCGCGCGCGCGCGATATCTTCGTTAATTCGATTATTTATTAATTATATTATTTTCAAAAATTACAAATAAATATATTAATAATCTCACTGAGTTGCAGAACTCCTTCACTATTCTGAATGAGATAGGCCTACATTTATTATTAGGCGAATTTCAATATTAGACAATTCAGTCTTGAGAGATACTGATACTATCAAATTAGGGGTCTAATAAGCTTTCGAGTTTCTATTTTAAATAAAATTTCTCTTGACTTATTCTCCCACAAAGTCTTCTATAATTTTCTTAAAATTTTCAGTTCCGTTTTGTCCCGTGGTGCCCCTAAAATTAAAACAATTTTCATGGTAAACGCTACATTCGTATTTGGGTCTTCAAATTTTTGGTCCCTTATGTGGACCATGACATCCAAAAATTTAGTAATTTTTAAAAATGAGCACAATATTCAGATTTTGGATAAATTTCTCTTTAATTTGTTACCCCACATGGATTTTCCCGCTTTCATCGATGTTTTTACCCATTTGTTTGGACTCCCGACCAGAAATTTTGAAATTTTCAAAAAGTGAACACTACATCCAGATTTTGGTTAAATTTCTTTAATCTGGTACCCCACATGGATTTCTGCGATTTTTTGGCAATATTGACCCTCACATTTTTGGGTTCCATTCCCCTATTTTTGAGGGGATAAGGCCTCATACGCCACATTCCGGCATCTAGTACACCTCCATATATCCTTCTCAGAATCTTTCTTTGCCATTTTCTGATCATATCTTCTTGGACTGAGGTCATGGTCCAGGCTTCTGAAGCATACAATACTAATTGCAGCAAAACGGTTTTGTAAAAGTATCATAAAAAGTTGATTACAAAATAAACATGTTAAAATGTCGCCCTGTATGTAAACGAAGAGTAAGATTGATGTTTTGTCTACTCTTACGACAGAAGAAGAAACAGCATACATCGAAATAGAAAGAGCGAATACAACGTTTAATATCACAGTTTTAATACAATAAACATAAAATTTAGTATGTTTCCTAAGACCGTAAATACTTGTCATGGGTCTGAAATTGTGTGACAATAACAGGAACAACATACGATACAGCATAGAGATTACATTTTGTCGTGTGCACTAGCTTCCATGGGTCTGGGATTATAATAAGCGAGACCTCACAAACTTCCGTCGCTGTGAACAAACAAGACACGAAGCGACCGTTATAATGGCTCAAACGGTCGGTTATAAAGGACCTGATTTGATTAACGGCCTATTGCAAACGAGTCGCGTGTAGATTCAATTTTATTGATAACTTCCACCGATAAGCCGCCACCGCCACACTTTTCATATTAATCAGGCAGCTCTATTCATTTAAAACAGAAAACGAGAATTTCGAAAATAAATACTGAAAATTTAGTGTACGTACTACAAAAAGGAATTCAAAGCTAAATACTACGTACTGTACTGTAAAGCTGGAGCTTACGTAGTGTACTCAAAGCTGAATTCATGTAATCGTTAAGTACAGTACAGCTTTGTTAATTCAGACACCAATAAAACGCAGTCCTCGTTACTTTGGAATGTTTAGCCATAATTTCGTACTGGGGAGGGGTTAAACCTTTTTGTGAAAAAATCTACAAAACTTAAATGAAAAAGAACTTCTCATATAAGAGCTAAATTAATAGATATCTAAAATTTAACAAAGTAATGAAACAATAAAGAAGATTTTACAATAAAATAAAAATAAAATACGAAACTGGCGCAGATTTTTTCCAATCTTTTACAGCGCTAACAGTGTCAAATGTTTTGTACGAATTTTTTAAAACTTCGCAATTAAATCCGTTTTGCCACGGGAACAAACAAAAGATTTTCATCTTTAACAGACCTACCTGCTTACACAAGTTCCTACCTTTCCCTAATTATCCCAATTATCCTTTCTTTTTGGGGCGGATGAGACTCCGGAGATCAGCTTAAACCAACTCGTCTAGGGGGTGAAAACCCTACACAAATACTGCGAGGTCGGAAGCAGCGAGATAGCAGCCATATCACAGGCCTTTCCTGCGCAGCACTCCTAACCCGGCCGGGGATTTTCTCACTGGCAAACTCAATAAGAGGAACCGGATGGAGGCAGTAGGATTTTGACTAAGGTCAAGAGACTGGGAATAGGAGACTGTGTAACCATTGGCGTACGGACTGTCCAGAGACTAGCGAGTACAGACAGGATTGGACGGACTATGTACAACGGATGCAGCAGGACACACTACAGGCCTTCAAAAACAAACACTTCGAAAGGCAGCTACGTGCGTCCGTTGCACCAATGAAGAAGAAAAAGGAGGAAGTGGTGGAGGGGGAGAAGAAGAAAACTGTAAGACATATACCGACATGGAAAAAGGAAACAGAAAGGAGATAGCTCGGTCGCTTCAAAAATGTAAGTATACTGGTATATATTATATTGACAATGACCATATTAGAATGGAGCTAGGCATAGCTGAATGCTTAAATGAGAACAATTACCGGTACAAAACGGAGTGGCGGTTACACGTAGAGAGAATGGATCCAACTAGATTTTCAAGAAGAGCCCTTGGCTATCATCCAAGGGAAGAGGGAAGTGTGGGAAGACCCCGTACGCGATGGTTGGATGACTTCCATTGAGACTGGAACAGGCTACTAGCCTAACCCGTAAAGGGTGACGACGACGACGACGATATTATATTGACACTGGCTGTCTGTAGATTTACCTATAAGACCTCACCGGTAGGCTACCAAATGGGGGAGGAGTTGTAACACTTGTGGCCACGCCACTGACACACACGCACGCGCACACGCACACACACACACACACACTTTGAAAATAGTGTTGGTGAGGGATTTGTGAAATAGAAACAGATTATTGTAAACGAGTTAAACAGGGTAGGAAAGCAGTTCGGCATATCGACATATAAGGATGGATCTTCAATCGCTCATAAGTGTACCCAACGACATTACCCCAGGAACTCATTTACACAAGCTGAGTCGACCTGGGGGCTGAAAAACGCACCTTGATTTTATGGCGATGCCCGGCAATCGACCCTGGAACATCTATATTAGGAGCCAGGTGTCGTACCCGTCGAAACCGCCAGAACGTACTTGGGGAGCTAAATGCAACAGTTACAAATACACTTGAATGTATCCGTATTGTCACAGTCTGTTTCACCTCGGTATAGTGCCATGCCACCAAACGTCTGTAAGCGGAGAGAGAAAAACCGTTTACTGCTTCCTACGTTCTGAGAAGCGAACACAATAAACGCCAGAATACTGCTTAGTATTGCGTTCACACAGGACTATTCAATGCAGCGTTGTTCACGCCTTCCGGCCGGCTGCGTGTCTATTGATTGTTAACCACGCACGTTTTGATGCTAACCACGTACAATATTGTCTCATATGTGTGTGTGCAAATTTACAGCTGACAGTTAGCACTCGGTAAGCAGCAGTACGTACCGCTGTCCACAGGTGTGTCACCCACCTAAGGCAATATCACAAGGGTTAGGTCGCACTGTTACCGTCGTTCGAATTTACCACACAACGTTTGGTATCAACCGGACGGTCGATAAATATTCCTGAGTAGAGAGTAGCAGTACCAAGTACAGGACCACGTTAGGGCGTCAGGGAAATGATCCTGAACCGGGCTTATCTTTGGAATATTAAAGGTGCGAATCTACTTGCACTTAGTCGGTTGTATAATACTGCGTACAGAGAAAACTGGTTCCTTCAGTCTGGTAAGACAGGCTGTTTATGGGAAACAATCCAGACAAAAGATCGGGCTGGAAATTAAGCCCGAAGGTGGCAGCTGCACCATCGTATTTTCCTACGATACGGTAGTAACACATTCACAGGACATATTAGTTACTAAACTGACACAAGCAAGATAACATATATCTTTCACAAACACACACAAAAAACACAAACACGCTAACACACAAATAATTAATCTCTTCTATAAAATTAACATTTTTTAATCTATCTATATTGCGATATACTAGGTTGCATAGAATAAGTAGTCCAGATATATGTTATTGGAACGAAAAGGATTTATTAATCATGCTATTCAATTCTAGTACGTAGGCTTTCACGGCCGGTGTCACTATAATTACGTAACGCTTCCGGGCTGAAAGGCCGTGGCCGAATGCTTGTTGTTACAGTGCTAGACGTTTCGGCCACACCACCGGTGGCCATCTTCAGGAGCAAAGAAAAGTTCGTGAAAGATGGAATGCCGAACAATTCGCCCAGTGAAAAGGGACAAGCAGTTAAGTAATTATCATGCTATTCAATGTTCTGTGACAAACCACTACGCTTTTAATACAGTTTAGAAAAAATAATTAACTTGTCTCTGTTCATATTCGTAACACAACTAAAAATTAATTTCTTTACAAAGAAATAACTTAGTTGTATTTAGTCGTCTGTAATACTGCGTCCTAATATAATAAAATTATATTTTGCTGTTGTCTTCCAGTTTTGTTGGGTCATCAAAGGCTAGGGGAAGACAACACTAAAAAAAAAAATTACCAGAAGTTACAGCCCGAAAGTGGGCAGCTCCTCTACATGACTTGCCCATCTATAGGCCTGTACCCTGTAATGGGGAAACTAATGTACTCAGAATGTTCAAAGAAAACAGCCGGACAGAGTTAATGGTAAACGACTGTAACCCCAAAACGACAAGCAATATGGAATAGGCCTAAATGAAAGACATAAACCTATAGAACACAGGTGTGTGGGTAAACCCCATAAGAGATGGCTGGAGAATCTTTCAAGGCACCACCTTGCCTATGCCGTGTTGTGAAGATGATGACGATGAACAATATGTGGTCATCTTCAGGTATCAGTAAAACTAATACATTGCATACAGACCTAACCCTACCCGAGATTCGTCCACTAACAAACGTGAAACGTCAAAAAATAAAGTAAAATAAAATAAACCACCGCCACCTACAAAGTTAAAACACAACTTTAGAAAAACTGTATAAAAAAAGAAACGCTGCTTAACCTGTAACCTGTGTCCGCTGGACAGAACCGGGAAGCACAGCCACACTGACGGAAGTTCACACAACGAACTACGTCAGAGACAAGCAACGCCCCGTTTAAATACACGACTAAGCACCCTGAGTCCGCCCACCACGACGACTCTTCCAAATTCCTAATCTAAATTCTAGATACATTTTTACTAGGTTGACTGACACAATAGTAGAGGGTTCCGACTTGATGGATTATAGTGTATATATTAAATATATGATTAGGGTTACCAACCTTGCATGAGTTCAAATTTGTTGTGTGTTATAATGTATATTAAATCTATATGATCAGGTTTACCAACCTATGTATGGGTTCAAACTTGATATGTGTGTGTATTATAGTGTATATTAAAATATATGATCAGGGTTACCAATCCTGCATTATTGTGTGTGTGTGTATAGAACAGATCTGCCAACATTTTTCTTCGGTGGGAAATTCAAACTATATTATAGTAAATTGTTGACGACGACTTCGATATAAACTCTCTCTCCCCTCCTCTCTCTTTGTCTCTAGACACAGTTGTCATCAGTTTTACATAAGCGTCGTGCTACTTATGGATTATTGTAATTAGCGATACTAAAATGTAATCACCAGGAAATATATATTTATCACCTATCTCGTGGCGTCCTTTTTTGACACATGACAGTCATTGACTACGATTTAGAAATTAATATACTGCCAAGTCTGTGTGTGTGTGTGTAGTAAAGTGTTACGCATAAAAAAATCTCCTTGAAATAAGGTATTTTCAAAAGTTTTGTGTACACACACATTGTATAATAATTTTCGTAATTGTAAGATACAACCTGCAAATTATTAAAATGTCTCTCTCACACATTTCTGATTACTATACAAATAATTGGATGCATATTCGAAGATTTCCCTTATTCAAACGATTTGTATGTGTGTATACGAACTTAAATACAGACGATTGTAATTTTAAAAATTCATTTTTTGCATTAAATATATATCGTAAACAATGAAATAATAATATTTTGTCATTGTAAGATTTTAATAAAACAATTATCAGTTTAAATAATAATTTTCATGATTGTAAGATACAACCTACAAATTATTAAAATGTCTCTCTCACACACATTTCTGATTACTATACAAATAATTGCATGCATATTCGGAGGTTTATAACGAAATAAATTTAAAAAAACTGTGCCGAACTGGCTTCGGCAACGTATTAGATTATTAGTATTTTAAAAACGAGCGCCGCTGACGTCACGCACTGCCACTCTGTTAAGATTGTTTGTTGTCGGTCGGTTATACACACAAAAGGTTGTGTCGCTACGCAATACTGCTGGCGCTGCCAGCCAGCTGTGTGTCTGTACATTCTTGCTTTCGGAGGTTACTTGGCTGGAGCGAAACGTTGATTCGTTCTCATTTCTGCTTCATCCTCCAAGCTGTTCATCTGGTCTCGGCTGGCGGCGAACTTCTAACCAGGACTTCCGTACCTATCACTATGATAGGCTAGATAAAGCGTGCTCCAGGTACGTGCAAGTCTGTGGGTTCTGAAAATATTCTAACCCCAAATATATTTTGCGTTTCAGCTTTCATTATGAGTTATGCCTGTGTGTGTGTGCGTATAGAGCAGTTTTTTAATCTGGGCATTAACGCTGTTACAAAATCAAATTAAATTATATTTAATTAAATTATGAATGTGAGAGTCGTGGGTCAAGTTAATTTCAATAGAGAATATGTTAATGTATCTTGCACTCAGCTGTTTTGATGTAATTAATAACAACGATAGACACAGCAAATCAATTTGAATATCTCAATGAAACATTAAGAAAATAATTGCTAGACGAGCTTAGTACTGTTTAATCTGAATTAGTGGCGATGTGTGTATGCGCTGTAGCTGCTTAAAGTTAGTGTTGGTATTTAATGTGGACGGCCTATGTGGCGTGAATTTCTTTATGACATCCTCTACAAGTATTGTATGTCCAGGTGCTCGACCAAGGACGAGATGGGTGTCAGGGGCGAACGAACATCTGTTCCCCCTAATAGCAGAGACGATCTTTAGCCACAATGCCGTCAGTCGAGGACTTTTCGATGCTAAGCTGAACCAAGAACTTTTCCAACGCTAAGCTGCACCAGGGACGGGTGATATGACTGTGACATCACTGATCCTCGCCTATACGAACTAAGTACACCGGACTATCCAGGTGGGAAAATTCTGTTTATCTATTTCTCTCTCTCTACAACATGTGAATGCACAGAAGCCGCCAGAAGCTCACTCGTGAAGTTCTGAAAATTAGACTCTAGCACAAACTCTCATGTTCAATTATGTGTGATCATCATGTTATTGCATGTGTGAACATTACCACAGTACACCTAATGAAGTATCTTATAACTGTATAATGTGTAAGAAGTTACACACATACACACACATCCGCAGTTTACTGTAAGATCTAACTTTCATCTAATTAAGACCATTAGGGAGTTAATTATCTCGTGCTATCAAGTCATCTGGTCATGGCAGAGTTTAATAACGTAGCTGGGGGTTGTCTGATGCTGTTGATGAGAAACGATTTTCTTTCACACACATACTTAATGCTTAATGATTAAGCTAAGGGTTCGTTTGGCTGTTTGAGTTTCGGGGCGGTCACTTACATTCTCTGGTGTGAACTATGCTTGTGAATATGCTGGCAAATCTATGCTTAGGAGCTGAGATATTCCATTTTACGTTGTTATTCATATTTGTACCTTGCTATACATATTAGGCTTCATTTATTTACTGTAGTGGGAATCGGTTTATGAGGAGGTTAGTGTTGAAATGAGGGATGTTTTGTTATTCATGTCGTATATGTGTTTGTGTGTGTAATTTTACTATATATATATAGATATATTTTTGGGGAATATGTAACTGATTTAAAACAATAGAATAACCATAAATGTGCTCGCTGAGACAACAGGCTAGCCTAATTGATATTATACAACACTGATAGATTAGTATTGCTTAATGAATGAGATTATTACCAACTTTGACTCATACATGATCAGGCAGAAATTTTGCAATTAGTAATATCAATTCATTTACTTGGTGACATTATGGATTAATGGAAATACATAGATATATATAATTCTGCCTTAAATGGTGTGCTCACACAATTACGAACTTGTTATTTATGTAAAATCTTACAGGTCGAATAAAGCACACGCTTGTTGGTTAAAAGAGTTTTTCATTTGCAAGTCCTGTCATTCACCTGGGGGGGACATGTCTGTAATTGTATTTGGGCCTTGCACACTTTTGCTTCCTCTAGGTTTCTCTTTACCTAGTTCTAAATATGATGTCTTTCCCCTTTTACAAAAAAATACTTAATAAAAATAAAATTAAATAAAATTCAAAAAAAAAAAAATTACAAAACTTAGAAAAATAAAAGGGGGGTTTCAAAACCATAATTTGTTTTAAATAATACGTTTTACGTCTTACGTCTTACGTTTTAGTTTCACATCTTGCGTCTTACGTCTTACGTTTTACGTTTTACGTCTTACGTTTACGTCTTACGTCTTACGTTTTAGTTTCACATCTTACGTCTTACGTCTTACGTTTTACGTTTTACGTCTTACGTCTTACGTCTTACGTCTTACGTTTACGTTTTACGTCTTACGTCTTACGTTTTAGTTTCACATCTTACGTCTTACGTCTTACGTTTTACGTTTTACGTCTTACGTCTTACGTTTTACGTTTTTTTATTCGCGGAAATTCGCGGATGCTGTGGTCCATTGGGACTGATGTTAATCGTTTCAGTTTCGAACGAGAACTGATTAGCAATTGTGTTTGCGTTCGAGAAGTTTAAACCCTTCCTAGAACATAAAGAATTCCTTTTGGAAACCGTCAATCAGACGTTATCTTGGTTATTGAATCACTCTAAACAGTTAGGACGAATTGGAAGATGGATATTGAAGTTAAACTGCTACATATTCAGAGTGCAGCATATAAAAGGTACTCAAAACGTAGTCGCTGATACCCTGTCCCGTATGTTCCAGTCGCCCACTAAAACTCCTGAAAACAAAGAGAATCCGGAAATAGCACATTCTAACGCCGTAATTACTGAATTCCCCCTTGCCTTCACAAACATTGCTCTGTATCAACAACTGTGTGTGTGTGTGTGTGTGTGTGGTAAAGTGTTACGCATAAAAAAATCTCCTTGAAATAAGGTATTTTCAAAAGTTTTGTGTACACACACATTGTATAATAATTTTCGTAATTGTAAGATACAACCTGCAAATTATTAAAATGTCTCTCTCACACATTTCTGATTACTATACAAATAATTGGATGCATATTCGAAGATTTCCCTTATTCAAACGATTTGTATGTGTGTACACGAACTTAAATACAGACGATTGTAATTTTAAAAATTCATTTTTTGCATTAAATATATATCGTAAACAATGAAATAATAATATTTCGTCATTGTAAGATTTTAATAAAACAATTATCAGTTTAAATAATAATTTTCATGATTGTAAGATACAACCTACAAATTATTAAAATGTCTCTCTCACACACATTTCTGATTACTATACAAATAATTGCATGCATATTCGGAGTACGTTGACAGCGAAACAAGTCTATGCACACACACACACACACATACACACAACGATACTGAATTAGATATAGTTATTATTCGCTAAATTAAACCAGAGGTCATTAACCTTGTGTACGACGTCCTACATTCTAATTTCACACCTGCTAGTCATTAGCAGTGATTAGGATTATAAAGTATTTACTCTAAAAACGGACAACTCTACTTTCTAATTTGACACCTGTCAAGCATTAACACCGCTTACAGTAATTACTCTAAAAACGGACACACACACACACACACACACACACACACGTGCTTTCCCCACTACAGAGTACACTATATATACGCTAAGTAAGTTAGCGGCAATTTCTTATTTGTCGACTTGTACATCCTGATACTGCACGTATTACGTGTCTTCCAGTATACACATCTTCTTTTGAAAGACTGTTTGTACGTCTTCAGTGTAGACAACGCACATACTAGTTTGGCTGATACTGTCTTCCAGTATACACATCTTCTTTTGGTAAGTGTATAGATTTTATTTAAACGTAAAAATTATCAAGTGCATTATTTATTGAATTTAATACATGTGTGTGTGTACGCGTGTGTGTATGATCAAATTACAATTTCTGAAAATATATTCTTACTGTATTTTTATAGTGGCAATTTCTCACCAACGTGTGCTGATACATCGTGAAATCTCTACATCTTTTTTTTAATAGTTGAAAGACTGTTTGTACGCCTTCAGTGTAGACAACGCACATACTAGTTTTTTGGCAAGTTGTACAGATTTTATTTAATTTTAATTTTAATGTATGTGCAGATTTTTATTTAAACGTAAAAATTATTTTGCATTATCAAGCGTGTTATTGAATTTAATACATGTGTGTGTGTATGTGTATGATCAAATTATTATGTCTGTTACAAATTTTCTGAAAAATTGCTTTAAACAAACGTTTTTAATGTAAAAAATTTAGAAAGTAGGTCACAGCGTATGATGACATTTATATCTCTCTCTAATTCTGTTGTGGACATACATAGCTGTAAGCAGTGACTATCTCCCTATGAATGCGGAATGTAGACTTTCCTAAAATTATTTGCATTAAAACATTATCAAATTCATTACTGAATTTAATACATGTGTGTGTGCGCGTGTATGATCAAATTATTATGGAGTGGGTTATACAAATAATAATAAAGTGTGTGTAATATATATATACATTTATTAAAATACACACACATAGCTCCAAGATTATATTAAACAGTTTTACAATTAAAAATACATACACAGCTCCAAGATTATATTGTTACAAGTATGAAAATATATCTAAACTAATATTTACAATTTTAAAAAAAAACATACACAGTTCCAAGCTTATATTGTTACATGTATTAAAATATATCTAAACTAGTTTTAGATAATACTTGTCGTTTAGAAACAGTCTCGCATTGATCACGTTACAGTGATCGAATTCATCATCGTGTGCTGTCAGTACATTTTTCTTGCTGTCTGAAGATTTCGTAAAAATTATCAAGTGCATTATTTATTGAATTTAATACATGTGTGTGTGTGTACGCGTGTGTGTATGATCAAATTACAATTTCTGAAAATATATTCTTACTGTATTTTTATAGTGGCAATTTCTCACCAACGTGTGCTGATACATCGTGAAATCTCTACATCTTTTTTTTAATAGTTGAAAGACTGTTTGTACGCCTTCAGTGTAGACAACGCACATACTAGTTTTTTGGTAAGTTGTACAGATTTTATTTAATTTTAATTTTAATGTATGTGCAGATTTTTATTTAAACGTAAAAATTATTTGCATTATCAAGCGTGTTATTGAATTTAATACATGTGTGTGTGTGTGTGTGTGTGTGTGTGTGTGTGTGTGTGTGTGTGTGTGTGTGTGTGTGTGTGTGTGTGTGTGTGTGTGTGTGATCAAATTATTATGTCTGTTACAAATTTTCTGAAAAATTGCTTTAAACAAACGTTTTTAATGTAAAAAATTTAGAAAGTAGGTCACAGCGTATGATGACATTTATATCTCTCTCTAATTCTGTTGTGGACATACATAGCTGTAAGCAGTGACTATCTCCTTATGAATGCGGAATGTAGACTTTCCTAAAATTATTTGCATTAAAACATTATCAAACGCATTACTGAATTTAATACATGTGTGTGTGCGCGTGTATGATCAAATTATTATGGAGTGGGTTATACAAATAATAATAAAGTGTGTGTAATATATATATACATTTATTAAAATACATACACACAGCTCCAAGATTATATTAAACAGTTTTACAATTAAAAATACATACACAGCTCCAAGATTATATTGTTACAAGTATGAAAATATATCTAAACTAATATTTACAATTTAAAAAAAAACATACACAGTTCCAAGATTATATTGTTACAAGTATTAAAATATATCTAAACTAGTTTTACAATTAAAAATACATACACACACATAGCTCCAATATTATAATGTTACAAATATGATGAAAATATATTTAAAACTAGTATTTACAAAATATGTATAAAATAAGACTTAAACACGTCTATGTACTGTGTTGGTCAATGGTGTATATTCTACAAGCGAATCATGTAGTATCATACAGTAGGCGGTCGTCTGTGTAGGAAAATTCGTTGACGATTCAAATTCTAAACGTACATCAACTGCTGAAGACTTAAGTGCTTCGTCTTGTCTGCTACAACCGAAAACAAACAGCGGGGCTTTTGATTTGAATAATTCCAGTGTCAGTACTGGGCTGCCGTCTAAACGGTGGTAATACGAACTTTGAAAACTGGCGTACATATTGTACAATAATGCAAAACGGTCTTTCCCAATATCCAAGTTTAAATTATCGTAAGGATAATACTTGTCGTTTAGAAACAGTCTCGCATTGATCACGTTACAGTGATCGAATTCATCAGCGTGTGCTGTCAGTACATTTTTTCTTGCTGTCTGAAGATTTTTATTTAAACGTAAAAATTATTTGTATTATCAAGCGTGTTACTGAATTTAATACATGTGTGTGTGTATGATCAAATTATTATGTCTGTTACAAATTTTCTGAAAAATTGCTTTAAACAAACTCTGTCTGTCTGTCTGTCTGTCTCTCTCTCTCTCTCTCGTTGTCAAAAGTTATGTTCAAACCGTTTCTCCTCTCCATGCATGTATATGATTTTAGAAAGTTTATATATATTCGACAAATATTAACTGTGTACGTACTTACAACGCCCGCTCTCTCTCTCTCTCTCTCTCTCTCTCTCACTCATCGTCAAAACGTTGACTTCATTTTTCATTGTATTAAATAATTAACAAATATTAACTATGTGTGCGTGTGTGTTGTCAACTACTTACATGCGCGTTCTCTCTCTCGCTCGCAGACGTTGGAAGCAATTCCTAGTTTATAATGTAATTACCTGTGCGTGTATGACTCTCTTTATTCGACAAGACTTAAACACGACTATGTACTGTGTTGGACAATGGCGTATATTCTACAAGCGAATCATGTAGTATCATACAGTAGGCGGTCGTCTGTGTAGGAAAATTCGTTGACGATTCAAATTAATTTCGAGTTTCATTATTTAATTTGCCGTCAGCAGGTAATTTGTAATATTCTTGAAATATAAGGAGGGCATTGGAAACATCTGAATCATTTACTAATTGCAATGACGTTTTATCTTTCGTATAAAGATATCCATATTCATATAAGTAACGTTTAACCTAATCCAATTGAAACTGTGTTGTGTTATCCGTTAAACATTTTGTCCATAATGTTAAAAAAATATTACAGATTTAAGTGGCGTCATGGTTTCCGATTGTACTTTACAATGACAAATACCAAACAACGTTGTTAATAATTATAAAAGAATATGTTATTATCCCTTCTCCTCAATATTTATAAAAAAGATTTTTAACAAAAATATGAATTAACAGGAATCGAACCTACATACTTACCTTCTTTATCTTCAGATTTACCATTACTCGTCTAACCATTTAATCGATTAAGCTAATTCATATCTTATTAACGAACGATTACTCACGAAAGGAAAAACAGTTTACATGTCAACGAACTCGGAATGTTTACATTTTAAGTGTGCAATGTTTACGTGTCAACAAACACCGTCTGTTTATGTTTTCGATTTTCACATTTGAAACACCTTCGTATCGAACACCATACATACGATCTATAATCCGTTTACAGTCAGCCGATTCGCACAAACGCATATATTTGTTTGCTAATGAATCGTCACTGAAATGTAAAGTGTTAGGGTTCCATGCGCTATTGTCACTGAAATGAGAAGCGTTATGACTCTGCGTGCCACTTTCGTTTTCAGTTATTACATGTTGTGTAGGCTCTTCTTCTCCTCCTCCCCTCCTCCATTATATCACCACTTAACTTTCGTGAAATAGCTTCTAACGGTTCCAGAATCGGTCTGTAATTTTTTCTAAACGCCTCGTCGCTTTCTCTGATACCGTGTTGTAATGCATGATATTACAGCATTAAACTTTACAAAAAACGACATTATTAGAAGACACTAGTGAAGACGTCTGTATCAAACAATGATAGAATATTCGTCACAAAAGGACAGTAGAATGTGATAGTGGTGGTGGTGGTGGTAACGTCGATCATACACACAGACTCTGGAGAGAGGCTAAAGTTTATCGAGATGAAAACGTCGTAGACACTTTCTTCTCGTGGTTGATGAAAGACGCCGAGGATATGATGAAGGTAGTACGACATAACGTACGCATTGCAACATCCAGTGAGCGTTACGTGTCGTTCTCTCTGGGTCCCTTGCGTTTCGTAGACTCTTTTCAATTTCTTAATCGCTCTCTGGACACACTCGTTACGTCCGTCCATCCATCCGTCCGACTGTCTATATCTGTCTGTCTGTCTGTCTGTCTCTCTCTCTCTCTCTCTCTCTCTCTCTCGTTGTCAAACGTTATGTTCAAACCGTTTCTCCTCTCTATGATCATTACCGTGCATGTATATGATTTTAGAAAGTTTATATATATTCGACAAATATTAACTGTGTACGTACTTACAACGCCCGCTCTCTCTCTCTCATCGTCAAAACGTTGACTTCATTTTTCATTGTATTAAATAATTAACAAATATTAACTATGTGTGCGTGTGTGTTGTCAACTACTTACATGCGCGTTCTCTCTCTCTTAACATAACGCTTCGTGTGAAGCGTTTTGTAGAGCAGGTTTCAACTGTGGAAGGTTTCATCGGACAAAAGGCTTGCCGCATGACAACTGGCACCAATCGTACACTCTAGTGTTTTTGGTGGTCCTAAAAAGGACCGAGTTGTGAGAACGGCGATGTTGGTAGTGCCGCGCTGAGATGTTCGGCGGCTGCGCCTGCTGTTCACGGCGTACTGCAGTCCTCCTCTTCTTCCGACACTGGTTGTAGAGTCAGCTGCCGACCCAGCGAAATCCATCGCTGACGCGGAACTTTCAAAATTTTCTGTCGGCTCAGGTTTTATTAACTAACTGGCATCGCTGATTGGGTAGCTCCGAACACGAAGTTGGTTACGTCTCGGTGGCTGCTGATGTCTGATTGGCTCGCTGTGTCCACCGCTGGTACCGGAGAGCAGATGTTCGCATACCGCTGCCATCACAATATATAACCGGTGAACTTCACAATCGTTCGTGTTGCTGAACACTACTGTGCTACAAATTGTATGTTACAAATTGATATTCTAATTTACTTTGTGAGATATAAAGCGTTTAAGATACACTAACATAATACCAGCGTTATAACAGTTTCTTTGTTTTTCAGTATTCACTCTCACGTCTGAATATTACCATGTCTGACCTTCAGCAGAATCCAGAACATCAGCAGGAACAGGGACATCCTCAACAAGGAAAAAATTTTTTTAAATACCAATTGTCTCTCTCTATAATTATGCAGCAAACCAAATTTGTTTGATATGAATTAACATGTATAAGATAGTCTCTTGACGTTGTTTAGAAATTGATATGACGGAGAAAATTTTTTATGTTCTGACATAGGTTTGTCACCTTCTCCCCAATGTATTGTCTCTTGACATCGTTTAGAAATTGACATGACGGAGAAAATTTTTCATGTTCCACCATAGGTATGTCACCTTCTCTCCAATGAACTAATTCAATTCCGCAACAAAAGCATTTAACTCTATCGTCTATGAATGACATACTATGTCCACAAACATCATAATTTAGCGGATAGTAGTAAAACCCAGCAAACGCTAACTCGTCGGGACTGACAAACGTTACTTCCCAATACTTGAACGATTTTCTTCTTTCACTTTCAATGCTAAAATCATGAGTAGCTGCCATCTTCACAGTTTGCAATAAACTAACGTATTACTAACGTGTACTATCTATTTATTTACCACAAACATGAATGTGTGTTATTCATCATTCCTATTAGCTAATACATGTGTTTCTATTGTTTCAGATATGACACGATTTTATATTGTGCGAAACAGTAGTATTAGAGGATGTCTCACAACTTTTAATTACCTGCCTGTGTACACAGAAGAAGAAGATCAAGATATAGTACCGATAATGACCGAGGTGCGACCTTTATTGTGCAAGGATATTCTGGCAGAACAAGCACGTTTACGCAGTATCAAATGGCATGTTGCGTGCAGGATACGTTTCACTAAAACTGTGTTAGATGGTGACAGCGGCGAAGAAAAAGTGGTAACCAAAGACGCCGTCTTCCACGGACGTTGTCGTACGTTGCTCACGGACGACAACGACGAGTTGAACTGTCTACTCGATGAATGCTACGATAAAATCATGAATAGCATATCCAATTTTACCCGTGACGGGAGCGGATGGTCGGTGGATGCTGTACTGAAGCTGGAACTAGTTGTTGGACGGTACCGACCTCTAGCAGCATCCTCCTACCTTCCAACCCCGCGAAAACTTGCAGTCACCAGGGCAGTAGTCAACATCAATAACTCCCAAGATGAAATGTGTTTTCTATGGTCCGTACTAGCTCACATACACCCTCAAGAACGTAATAAAGAACGTGTTTCAAAATACCTCTTATTCAAAAACACAATAAATATGTCCGGTATCGAGTACCCTGTTTCTATAAATTCACTTTCTAAATTTGAAACACAGAATCCCAATATTTCTATAAACGTTTTCGGCTATGATATAGACGACAATATCAGAAACGAATCAAAAAATGAGGTTTATCCGTTAAGAATTACCCCCAATAAGGACAGATTACATCACATTAATCTTTTACTTCTGTCCGATACAAATAGCCGAAAACATTACTGTCTTATCAGTAACATGAGTAGATTATCATCCCTTACAAAACACGACGGCCAATCATTTTACTGCGACTACTGCCTGCATCGTTTCTCCACAGAACATGGTCTGTCCGATCATCTCCCCTACTGCACACCTCACGGCGAGCAGAAAACCAAAATGCCTACAGAGGAGGAGAAGTTTATGTCATTTAAAAATTACGCGCACTGTCTTAAAGTACCCTTTACCGTCTACGCCGACTTCGAGTCTCTCATCACTCCGCTTCAATCGTGTTCACCCGGTAACAACGTCCCGACGACAGTGCACGAGTTAGGCGAATTCTACTCAGTTGATAGCAACGGTGCCCGTCAGAAAATAACTTCTCCTCCTGTATCGTCCACATCATACGAAGCGATGCATATTCCGTCAGGTTTCTCCTATGCTATCGTCGATCATACACACAGACTCTGGAGAGAGGCTAAAGTTTATCGAGGTGAAAACGTTGTAGACACTTTCTTCTCGTGGTTGATGAAAGACGCCGAGGATATGATGAAGGTAGTACGACATAACGTGCAAATAATTATGTCCGATGATGACAATGTTGCGTTCACTAACGCCACCGTTTGTCATTTGTGTGAGCGCCCTTTGACAGACGATGACAAGGTACGCAATCATTGTCATCTTACGGGGAAATTCTTGGGAGCAGCTCACAATAGCTGTAATCTAAGCTACAAGATGCCTCGTCATATCCCCGTCTTCTTTCACAACCTTCGTGGCTACGACTGTCACCATTTAATGCAGGGTTTAGGAAAATATAAGGACCAACACGTATCCTGCATTGCAACATCCAGTGAGCGTTACGTGTCGTTCTCCCTGGGTCCCTTGCGTTTCGTAGACTCTTTTCAATTTCTTAATCGCTCTCTGGACACACTCGTTACCAATCTGTCCACGTCCGGGAGCCAATTTCCTTTGCTCAGAGAAGAAATGCTTAGACGGGGTTTCGACGAACAGACCAATCTGCTCGTACGCAAGGGAGTATACCCTTACGAGTACGTTGACAGCATTGATCGGTTCAACGAATCAAGTCTACCCGCTCGTGAACACTTTGATAACCGGTTGTTGGAATCGGCTATTTCGGACGCAGATTACGAGCACGCACAAAACGTGTGGAGTGCATTCAATCTGCGTACGTTTGGCGATTACCACGATTTGTATTTGTTGACAGACGTAATGCTGCTGGCCGATGTCTTTGAAAGTTTCCGAGACATGGCCTTACGCGATTACTGCTTGGACCCGTGTCATTTTTACTCGCTTCCCGGACTCGCTTGGAACGCGATGCTAAAAATGACAGGGGTCGAATTAGAGCTGTTAACAGAGATAAATCTGCATCTGTTCCTTGAGTCTGGGGTCCGCGGAGGCTGCGCGATGATATCCAACCGTCACGCAGTCGCTAACAATCCTCTGATTCCAGATCAGTACGATGTATCGAAACCGACCTCCTTCATTTTGTATACAGACTGTAATAATTTATACGGTGCAGCCATGTCGCAACCGCTCCCTTACGCAGACTTCCGATGGCTCGATCGTAACGAAATCGAGTCCTTGGACGTACGTAATGTGAGTGATGATTCCGACATCGGGTACATCCTCGAAGTCGACCTACACTATCCCGATACCTTACACGACCTGCATTCCGACTACCCACTTGCACCTGTGCGCCAGCGCATAACACCCGATATCCTTTCTCCCTTTTCCAAACGTTTACACGAGAGTATATACAGATCATCGTATAACGAATCAGGGTCATCCGTAGAGAAGTTGTTAACAACTTTGGAGGACAAACAAAATTACGTTCTCCATTATCGAAATTTGAAATTGTATTTAAGTCTTGGCTTAGAGCTGAAAGCGACTCATAGGGTGTTGTGTTTTAAGCAAAGCGCTTGGTTGAAACCGTTTATCGATTTCAACACCCGCAAGAGGCAAACAGCCGTCAACAGCTTTGAAAAAGACCTTTTCAAACTGATGAACAACGCCATATACGGTAAGTCGCTGGAGAACGTACGGAAACATATAGACTTTGAACTAGTCTCGAATGAACGACGGCTTCAAAAACTAGTTTCCACACCTAGGCTAAAACGTATGATTCGTTATACGAACGATCTGGTGGGGCTCTCACTCCGTAAAAAATCCATTGTCTTTCCCGTCCCGTGTATGTCGGCTTCACGGTGCTTGACGTTAGCAAAACGATAATGTACGACTTTCATTATCGTTATGCTGTCGCCAAGTACGGCCGCAACGTTAAATTATTAATGACAGATACAGACAGTCTGATGTATAGCATTCAAACATCAGACTTGTATGCAGACATGAAGAAGGACCTATACGTTTTTGACACATCGGATTACCCTACGTCTCATCCTTGTTATAGCCTTAAGAACAAAAAGGTTGTCGGTCTGTTCAAGGATGAAACGTGTGGTCGTCCTATTAGAGAATTCGTGGGTCTCCGTGCGAAATGTTATTCGTTCCTTGTGGCCCACGAAGATCCCACCCAAGAGTGTCAAAAACGTGTATGTAAAGGTGTGCCTCGAGTTGCAATTAAGAGGAGTCTGCGACACGATATGTATCGCAAGTGTCTCACTGATCATTGTCAGTTTTCTACCAGTGCGCTTTGTTTACGTAGCGATCATCATACGCTGTACACGATGCGTGTAAATAAGCAAGCGTTGTCACCGTATGATGATAAGCGTTATATATTAGACAATGGTCATGATACGCTTGCATACGGTCATTATCGGATACGACAACGCATCAACATGGAGAACGACGACGACGACACCTCCCCACCTACTAAAAAAATTCGTCTCCATGTATAGTAACCCCCCTCAACACTTGTTTCTTTCGTCAGTTGATGTCTCTCGGTGCTTCAGTCCAGACGTCTGTAAACGTAAGTTCACATATTAATATCGCAACGATATTTGTATGTTTAAACATAATATATATAGAGTTTGTAATGTGTGTGGTTTCTTTGTCTTACAGTATTATGGATAACACTGCGGTTATAATCGACTTCCAGTGCTTTTTCGACGACAATGGAAAATATATTGTGAAGGAACTGTCAATCATGGACGTTCTGAGATTTGCTGGTAGACATTGGATTTTGACACCGCCTGCTACATCCGTTACGAATCCCAAATACGTTAGGACAAACCACTGGTTAACAACAAATTATCATAGACTTAGATGGAGCGAAGGAGAGACACCATACGACAATCTTGTTTCATTGTTAACATCACATACACGTATATATAAATATGTGTTTGTGAAGGGTTTTGAGAAAAAACGTTTTTTGCAATCAAAGATAATACACAATAATATCATCAATCTCGATGACTTTGGTTGTCCTAAAAACATACCGTATATATTTCATGGAACAGAATGTCTTAGACATTTCAATTCTTCTGACCGTTGTGCCAACTATAAGGTGCATGCTATTCGGGAATGGATGATTCATGATTTTTGCTTTAAACAAACATTTTTAATGTAACAAATTTAGAAAGTAGGTCACCGCGAATGATGACATTTATATCTCTCTCTCATTCTGTTGTGGACATGTACATACATGCATAGCTGTAAGCAGTGACTATTTTCTTATGAAAATGGACTTTCCTAATGACATTGTTATATTTTTGGTGTCTCTAATTTCGTCTGTGGGACATGTTCATACATGCAAATGAAAGTGGAACACCGACGTTACCACCACCACCACCACTATCACATTCTACTGTCCTTTTGTGACGAATATTCTTTCATTGTTTGGTTCTCTCTGGTTTGATACAGACGTGTTCACTAGTGTCTTCTAATAATGTCGTTTCTTGTAAAGTTTAATGCTGTAAGTGCTATCGAGTACAAACGATGTTCAGAATTGACAGTGAATAAAAAATATCCCATCATGGTCTTAACAAATGTGGACACAAAATATGGGAACTCTGTGCTTGCTACGTTGGAGGATGGCGACCGTCAGTATCGTGTCTATCTTCCCAAGAGGTATGCAGGTGTCTTCACGAATGAGGAGCTCAGACATATCAAACCTAAAGAACTACATTTAGTGTATCGAGGGACGAGAAATCAAACAACACAAGTAGAGATTGAGTCCTAACGTCGTAAGTAGCAATCGTGTTAACAAACAATTTATTGATGTGTGTGCGTGTGTGTAGTTTCAACTCTCTGTACTTAACACTTTAATAATTGAATTTGTATGTACATGATAAATGTATCATTGATTCTACAAGTTTCGTTGAATAATAGTTGGTTCGATTAGAAATTATTTGAAAGTACATTAACTTATGCAATAAATGTATCATTGATTCTAAGTAGTATTTACAAATTTCCAGTGAATAATATTTGGTTTGGTTTGATTAGAAATTATTTGAAAGTACATTAGCTTATGAAAAATGACATATACTTGAAAAAGTTTACTTACTTAACGCATTTGATTCTTTCCACTAACTGTGTGTGTGTGTGATAATTGAATATTATCGTATCAGTGATTCTAATATCGACTGTATTGTTATGTTACAGATAAACTTCCTTGTGAACTGTATCTACAGCCGTGAAATTATTATTTAAAAATCTTACAATGTCAAAAATTATTATTAATATTTATTTTATATAACAATGTTTGTTTGTGATATATGTATATTTAATCAATGTAAAATGTATTTTGAATAATTGTATTATAACGGTTTGGAAACTATATTTTAAGTTTGTGTACAGTGCTGTAAATATATATTTAATCATTTAAAACAATATTATTATTAATATTTTATATATAACAATGTTTGTGATATATATATATATATTTAATCAATGTAAAATGTATTTTTGAATAATTGTATTATAGCGGTTTGTAAACTATATATTTTATGTTTGTGTACAGTGTTGTAAATATATATATATTTAATTATTTAAAACAAATTATGGTATATTTTAATTTATTTCGTTATAAACCTTCGAATATGCATCCAATTATTTGTATAGTAATCAGAAATGTGTGAGAGAGACATTTTAATAATTTGCAGGTTGTATCTTACAATTACGAAAATTATTATACAATGTGTGTACACAAAACTTTTGAAAATACCTTATTTCAAGGAGGTTTTTTTATGCGTAACACTTTACCACACACACAGACTTGACAGTATATTAATTTCTAAATCGCAGTCAATGACTGTCATGTACCAAAATTAGAAGTAGAACACAATGAGGTAGGCGATAAATATATTTCCTGGTGATTACATTTTAGTATCGCTACTTACAATAATCCATAAGTAGCACAACGCTTATGTAAAACTGATGACATAAAGAGAGAGAGAGTTTATATCGTGATCGACAACTGTGTCTAGAGACAAAGAGAGAGGAGGGGGAGAGAGTTGATATCGAAGTCGTCGTCAACAATTTACTATAATATAGTTTGAATTTCCCACCGAAGAAAAATGTTGGCAGATCTGTTCTATACACACACACACAATAATGCAGGATTGGTAACCCTGATCATATATTTTAATATACACTATAATACACACACATATCAAGTTTGAACCCATACATAGGTTGGTAAACCTGATCATATAGATTTAATATACATTATAACACACAACAAATTTGAACTCATGCAAGGTTGGTAACCCTAATCATATATTTAATATATACACTATAATCCATCAAGTCGGAACCCTCCACCATAGGTTGGTAAACCTGATCATATAGATTTAATATACATTATAACAAATTTGAACTCATGCAAGGTTGGTACTCCCCGATCATATATTTAATATTGCATCAAGTGATAGAAAGTGAAAGTGATCTAAGCTCGCGAAAGGCGGCATATAAAAAAATAAAAAATTATATTCGCGGATGCTGTGGTCCAGATACGCGAAAAAGTCGCGGATCTTGACACAGATCAGCGAAAAAGTCGCGGATGCTGTGGTCCAGTAGAAAGTGAAAGTGATCTAGGCTCGCGAAAGGCGGCATATAAAAAATTATATTCGCGGAAATTAGAAAGTGAAAGTGATTTAGGCTCGCGAAAGGCTGCATATAAAAAATTATTTTCGCGAAAATTCGCGGATACTGCGGGTCCAGGGTGGTGCGGAGAGCGTGGGAAAAAATCTTGGACCGCGGGAACGGCGGCATCTCTTTGATCTTGTTTTTTATCGTTTTTTATGTTTTTTAAGAAAGGCGGCATTCCTTTGTGAGTTAGAACTGTCATTTTCCCTCTACTCACAATTATCAATTACAGCCACAAAAGGTGCCCTTATGATCTTTATGATTGTAAATAAAAATAGTATCAGTCAGCCTAGTAAAGTTGTACTGGTTGTGCTTTCTGGTTCTGTCCAGCGGACTTGAAGGGTTAGCAACTGTTTTTTTTTTATATAGTTTTCTGTAGTTGTGTTTAACTTTGTAGGTGGTGGTGGTTAAAGTTTTGATGGTTCACGCTTGTTAGTGAACGATTCTCAGTTAACCTTAAGTACGTATTTAATGTATAAGTTTTAACTTACACTAAAGGTAAATATCCAGTGAGGACTAAGATAGTTATAAAAAACAGCACGTTAGAACAAGTAAGCCGTTTTAAATATCTCGGACGTGCAGTACGCTATGAATCTGAATATGATACAAGAGAGAAGGTAAATAAATTTAGATTCCGATAAATTTGCGGTACGATTCACAGAAATCTTAGCAATAAAACAAGACACAGCGCAAAGATTAAATTTTATAAGATAATTGCAATACCCACATTGATTTATTACGAGTGAGGCGTGGGTCATGACAAAAAAAGGAATGAGGCAAGATTCAGAGTGCTAAAATGCAGTTTCTTCGAAATACTTTAAATTATACATTGCAAGATAGAATAAGGAATGAAGATATCAGAGAAGAACTCGAAGTAAAGGACATAAATGAAATTATTTCAATTTACAGAAGACAATGATGGGATAATCTTTAAATGATGACAGAGAATCGATTGCCGAAAGCGGCACTAAACTATAAAGCCATTGGTAGGAGAGACGTGGGTCGCCCGACGATGGGTGCCGGAACAGGTTTATATAACCTAATCCTTGAAGAGGAGAAGAAGAAGTTTCACTTATACGCTGTCCAGGCAGTGAAGGCGGCTAGAGGATTAGGAGACCCTTGGCTCACGCACGCAGACTGGCAGGCCGCCTAACAGTAGACTGGGGCCGGCACTTGACCTGCGCTGCTGTCTTTTTAAATACAGTTTACTATAATAAATTAAATTTTGTTATTCTGCTTAATCTTATAGTTTTGGTCGTTCCATTTAATTCAGACTGTGATTTCATTTAAAATAAGTCCAAACACGAAGTTTATACGACGATTTTCAAATGTTTTACTCTTATTTGTTTATTTTAAAATATTGTGATTGCTAAACTTCTGAGAATTATTTACGCGACTCTTATTAAAAAAATGTTATTATTAAAAACTAAGATTCTGATCATTTAATTTACTTTTCAACTATTTTTCTGAGACACCCCCTTTGGATGCCAGAAGCCGGTTAAATGGCCCTATGGTTCATTGTTGGAACTGCTAGCGGCCGATTAAATCGGCCCGTCAAATGACACTGAGAACTGCCAGCGGCCGATCTCACTGGCTTTTTGTATATCCATCGTAGCGACCATCATGACAGATGATCAATCGTTTGCCTTTACCCAGAGGGCCGACCAGAGTACCTTGGATAGTGTCATCAGTCCAACCAGTGTCCTCGTGTTTTCATTGATCCAGGTCTCGTCCAAAAATATAGTGTTTTTAATATTTACTTCACGCATCTTTCTTAAGAAACGGCACCTTAACAGGGCCACTGACGGCTTTTCCATGAGGATTTTTCTGCTGCTAAATTTCTTGTACTGAAATCCCATGTCTGATAATAGCGAGCTCAGTAAAGATTTTCCTCTCATATACAGTCCAGCTTCTTGAAGTGACACACAAAGTTGTCTGAGGGTAGGCGCTTCTTTTCGAGCATAGTAGCTCAATATGTGACGTCGAATAGCTCCTTTGTCGACGTCATCCATGTCTGTTACTGGCCGCTTTCTCTTCAAACTTTTCTTCCGAGGAGTATGAATAATAATATTTTCCCTCTTGGTGCTGTTTAAGGTGTTATCTTGTTGATCGTCCTCAGCTGTGATTAAATCAATATCTTCAACTACACAGGGATCTTCTTGATTTTCCAAACTTGTTTTAATCTCAGCGTTGATACGTTGTATTGTTCTCAACGAAATGCCACAAGCATCTGCTGTTCTCTGCATTACTTTCTTAGTATCAAGTAAAGGACCTCCGTTATTCTTCTCTTTCTCAAAATAGAACAGAACAGAAGCAATCATTGTTCTGCATTGAGTATGTAAAACTTGGCGTTTTTTACAAGAACTCATAATCACAAATCAACTATACATTAACCACAAATGAACTGATTCACTCACAATATACGCGACAGATCTGCTCTCTGACAAGACTGGCTGGCCTCACTACCCCGTGCAAGCTATTTAACGTCTAATCAGCGGGTAATCAGTGACTGACTCGGAGTACCCGGTACACGAGCAATGACCTCTACTGTTTGTTGGTTTGAGGGTGAATCACCCTCTCTATATGGAAAAATGACTATAGCGACCAAGTGTAAACCAAGTAAGGAAGGGACGTCTCTCTTGCATGTTACTGAAATCTGTAATACCGGTAATTATTTTCCAAATTACGTGATACAATAATATACATTTAATTCCTGACGCGCTACCTCGTCCTCTCAAGTTATAGTTAAAGTTTAATAACATGGACAGTACATTTTTAATATATTTACATAGATACATATCACATTTCATTTTATGTGTCTGCAAAACAATAATATATAATATTTTTATAATAAATAACATTTTTAAAAGTTCGTGCTAGTAAAAAGACAAACAATTATTTCGATTACGTATAACAACTATTATTTCATATATTGTTTATTTGAAATAAAAATATGAGGTTTGAAAATAATCTTTATATCTATATATTAAAATCTGTTAAATATGTTGATTAATTTTTTCAGTATTATAACAATAAAGAGGTGGGTCGTCAATCTGCTCTTTATCGAGTATCACAATCGGTGAATCGGAACAGTTAAAAACAAAAAAAAAAGAAATGGCCAAGGCCGACGCCAGGAATTTTAAGATTCTCGTAATTTCGAGGTCAAGTTGTAAAATCAAAAATCAATTTGTAAAAATATTACATATTAAAAGGAGTGTCACAGAAAAATAGTTGAAAAATAAATAAGATGATCAGTAACTTAGTTTTTAATAATCATCATTTTTAATAATAGTCGCTTAGATGGTGTTCTAAAGTTTAACAATAACAATAGTTCAAAATAAACAAATAAATGTAAAACATTTGAATATCGCCATAAAAACTTCGTGTTTGGACTTATTTTAAATCAAATTACAGTCTGAATTCAATGGAACAATCAAATTTAAAAGTTTAAGCACAACAATAAAATTTAATTTATTGTACTAGACTGTAACTAAAAAGACAGCAGCGCAGGTCAAAGGCCTGTCCCTGTCTATTGTTAGGAGGCCTGTCAGTGTGTGTGTGTATGAGTGAGGGTCTCCTAATCCTCTAGCCGCCTTCACTGCCTGGACAGCGTATACACCTGAAGACGACCACAGATTGTTTAGCGGTAGAAACGTTGTGTGATAAATTGTTCGGATGGTAACTGTCCGACCTAACCCTTCTGACAATGTTTAAGTACCAACGAATGAAGATCGTTTGAAGATCGTACACCTAAGGTAATGTCGTCAGCTAGGAGACGAGACTAGACACGGACGGCAGTCTTTCATCGCAAGGCAACTGATTTGTCGCTGCAACCAGTCGGTCCCAATTTTGGTTGATCTCTTTAATCGAAGAAATGACTACGTTCGCTTCCCAAATATTACCCACAACGGTAAACATAGCAAAAACTGTTCGAAAGTACGTTAACATCGTCATCAGCTTCCCTCAAGCATTTAGGCCTATGGTCCGTTACATTCTCTGACCGTCGTACAACTCACATTACTGTCGGCTAGAGAGAAACCAGTCTGCATTTATTCACGTGTAGTAACGAGCTACGTGGCGTGTTATTGCGTGTGTTCACGTATAGATGTCGCGTTGTTACTAACTGAAGTCCGCTTATCTCAGTTAGGCTGTTGAAATGCCCCAACAGTAGATACACGGGATCGGACTGACTCGACTTGGACTGAACGCACAGCACAGCATGAGAGTGAACACAGGGCAAAACGAACTTTCTTTCAATGAGCTACCGTACCGGCGTGTCTTACTATCACTTCACGTCTTTGAACGGACCCAAGTCCGTACCTTTCCCTACCTATCCTAATTATTTGTTCAACGTTGTTGTCGGCGTGGAGGAGACTCCGGAGGTCAGCTTAAACCAAATCATTTAAAAGTGAAAACTCTACGCAAATCCTGCGAACTGGGAAACAGTGAGGTAGAAACCCCATGACCTACTTTTCCCTGCGCAGCCCTCTTAACTTCCCCGGGGAGAATTT
This sequence comes from Magicicada septendecula, assembly GCA_034769895.1. Lineage (NCBI taxonomy): Eukaryota > Metazoa > Arthropoda > Insecta > Hemiptera > Cicadidae > Magicicada > Magicicada septendecula. The sequence continues at coordinate 62,119,585 of CM068367.1, read as the reverse complement.
TGTTGCTAGCAAGCTCAGTAGAAAGGGCTGGATGGATAACAGAGTTTTGACTAAGCCTAAGGTTTAAGGGACAAGAGACGGGAATATGGAATGTGTACACTTCAGCGTATGGACTGTCCAAAATCTAGCGAGCAGAGACAGGGTTGGGCGGACCACGTGCAAAGGATGCATCAGGACACACTACCTATAACTGATGTTTCATCTTCGCAGGTGAAACCGCAACATCGAAAGACGATTGGAAGGTGATTGGATTAATCAGCGCGCAACGAACTGTAAGGATCAAGGCCAGAAGAACAAGAGAAGACGTCTTTAACAGATTAACAAGAGAAAACACGACCATATTATGGCTTGCAAATCAATTTCAACTATAAACCATTACTCGGGGTGCTGAAAAAATATCGCACTCCTACACGTTTCTCCTTTCCCGTAACAAACAAGAATCGGATTCCCCTTTCCCGGTTATCAAATTCCAATTATCGTAAAACTGCCCGGCGTTCGAGCTCTGCGACACCAATCTAGTGTAGCCAATGTTATTGTTTCCCGTGGCGGTGTAACGTCACATTACCGGAATGTGAAGAGAACAGACCGACTGATACTGTCTGACTGTCAGGCGTTCGATCTCTGCGACATCACCACTGCCACCAACACTGTATTGCCGTAGCGGTATAATGTGGACGGAACAGACCAATTGATACTGTCTGCTGACTGACTGCCAGACGTTCGATCTCTGTGACACCAATTCGCCACCACAGTCAACACGGTTTTGCCGGGACGAGAGAGACCAATATACACTTTCCGACTGACTATTTGTCTTAGTTTGCATATTTAATTGAGTCTGGACGTCGCGACGCAGAGACAACATTCAAGAAAGCTACACGAACATGGAGAAATCAGCATAATACAGTTGGAAAACAACACATAAAATTCTACTTGAAAACGTAACCGTTAGAGCGTTAATGAAAATTGTTTTCTCAGATGGCCAATAGAAATCCATAAAAAAAGGTATGGAGAACCATACGTGACTTCCATGTATTTATATTCCATGAATTTATATTTAAAATAATTTAAATATAAATTGTTAAATTTGACAAGCTTGACAAATTAAAAAGAAATATTTACATAGAAACTACTTTTATGTTGCCGATAACGTAGTACACGTATAAAAAAATTACACCCACCGCTTCAACTACCATTTTAATTTATATAAAATTACCCACTCCTCCCTTTAACTACCCTTTTCATTTATAGACATTTCATCTACCTTTCTACAGTGGATTATTATGACCTTCTTTTCAGGCTACTTTATTTATCAAAATTAACTACTTTACTCTTGTTAAAACGTAAAACGTTGCAGGTAAGTACCCCTTCCCATTAACAGATCTTCACCAAAATCAGTAGGCCTTGAGTCATCTATAATTCGGGAACATACGTAAAAAATCATTCGATTCTGTTGCGGCAGTTATCGTTCGCCATAGAAAAAATGTTGCATATAGACACACAGACAGACACAACAGAGACACTTTTCGGAAAACTGACTTTTCTTCATGTTTTGAGGACAGTAGAATCAGAATCAGCCATCATCTCGAACACGATTTTTTTGGCCATCGCCATACTTACATTTCCTTACTGAACATAGAAGTAACAAAAATAATTTTAAAAGTAATAGAACGATCGGGAAACTAATACAATAAATTTTTTTCTGATGGACAGAGAGATTCAGTTGTAACAACATATATAATGAACATATAAAAGTACTTTATAACCAATACTGACGTATAGTTCTTCTCCTTCCTTCAGGTTAGAGGTATTTATGTCGATAGCAACTACATTTGGGCAACAGTTGATCCGTCCATCGTTTCCTCGGGCGGCAGACACTTATCGTCCTCAACATCATAACTCAGGCGCTGGATGCGGTGGGTTACTTGTGCTATTTCCTTGTTTAAAAGATAAACACAATTTAGTGGTTAAGTCTAATTTTTACGAAACTTGTATTGCAACCACTAACACGCACTTATACTTTCCTTAAGCGCTTTCAAGCCTCTCGGTTCATCTTCAGATGGAACACAAAACACAACTTACCTAGAGAAACCTTCACCCTTTTATATATATCATATCTACAACCAGGAAGCGTCCAATTGACTTAAACAAAGATAGCAGGTAAACACTTGTTACGCCTTAGCCAGCAAACAATCAGCCGAGTCACCACCCCTTGTCTCAGTGCTTTTCCATTGGTTCCTAGTAACTGAGTATCAGACTGCTACCAACCTTTATGTTCTACATATCTCTCTTCCATAATATGTGGTAAAATATCTTCATTATCAAATTTCACCTTTTAATTAATTAAACTATTTAAATTCTTTTTTCTTTCCTTCAATATTTCAAGTTCTCCTCTCAACTTTCTTTCCACCGAATTATGTTTAACCCTTATATTTTCATATTCATAATTTTCAATTTCATATATCGACCGTTCAGGGTTTTCTTGAAACCCTTAAAGGCCATCGCTTTTTCTTACTGATTGGAATTTTCCAATTCTATTGTGCCACATGTTGGTGAAGTGTGTCTATCGTTTTAGTAATTATCTGTTAACGGCGTCACATGCTGAGGATCCCAAACGCCTATCCAGTATTAAAATTCAACTTGAAACCAGTTAAAGAGTCTACATTCAAACTCTAGCGTTCAGTAGACATATGTTACATTGGCCTGTAGAATGCGCCGTATCAGCACAGAAAAATTTGTTTATGGAAAATAAGCGACCGGCAGAGAACAGTAGATCATCATCATCATCCTAATAGTCTCCACTTCACGGATTACGCTGCACTGCCTTTCGGAAACCAACTCATTCTCGAACGCCCCACACTACGATACCCTGTGGGTTTATAATTCAAGCCAAGTTTAAGAAGGCGATCTTGCTGCATTCTTCCCAAACGCTTACACACCAGTTGGCCTTGTATTCCGTAATTCTATCCTGTAATTTAAAAATGTAAAATTCTCGCCTTATCTGTGCATTACTTATTCTGTCTCGTAACGTGCATCCTTTGACCAACATAAGAAATTTAATTTCTCCTGATGTAAATTTCCCTCTTCCTTTCTGCGAAAGTACCCATATCTCACTCCCATACAGCGCTACTGGTAAAGCCATAGTCTTATAGAACTTAAGGTTAGTGTCTTTCCTAGTTCTATATTTTTAGGTTGTATGCATTGTCCCACATATACAGTTCACAGGTTTCTTAAACATATATTCGAAATCAAAACCACATTGTGCCATTATCATGAAACTGGGTGTATAAACAGATGACCCTGTCCAAAAGGCATGCCCATTGTGTCTTCTTTTGTTGCAGTTAAATATTCAGGCTTGTTTGTATTGATTGCTTCGCTGTCATCTTAGGGTCGTATAAATAATGACAAGCCAACAACGATGGAATTTGTTATACAGAAACCATATATTTATCCGCGTTTTAATCACAGTACTATATTTTAACAGCTTTCCCGATTTATCGGTTCAACAGTGATAAATACAGACCAGCGCGTTGTTAGCAGCGGTGGGCATCAGTTGACAGTCGCGGGTCGTTCGTTATTTTGTTGGATTTGATTAAATACGTTAGAGAATTACGGACCGTGATCCGCTCTGACTGGATATTGCGTTGCTGTGTTTGTGTGTATAGCCGGTAGATTATTTATTGGGGATGGGGTAGCTGTGTGATTGGTCGATTGTATCTCTCTAATTGAAGCTTAACGTTTGGTGCCAATAAGCTTATATGTATATATAAGCATCATGTATATATATATTCAATCACTTTCTGCTACAGTCCGTTTCTTGATGTATATAATACATTTAATATTTATAATGAATTTACCTCAAGATATTTTTTTTCCTTGTTAGGAACATGTTTCGGGTACCATCTTGTACCCATCCTCAGCCTTCCGGTTTTTGTGTCTGGTGAAGTACATATGTGTTGGTTGACTATTATTATTGTGGTTTCCTGTTGGCTTCTGGTACTTCAAATTGGTTTTATTGTGTGTGATTATGGTGCATGTGTTAGTTTTTTGTGTATTTTCGATGTTGAGTGCTCTGAATATTGTGTCATGTTTTGTATTGATTTGTATTTGTTCAGGTATTAGTTTGTTTTGTGTTTTATGTTTGTATATTTGTAAATTTTCCCAAATGTTCATTATGGTGCCTTTGTGTGGTATATGTTTTATTAGTGTCACATTGGTTATGTCTGGGAATTAATGTCCTGTGTTTATTGCATGTGTGGCTAAATTGGATTTATATATTTCTGGTTTTTTGTATGCGTTTAGGTGTTCAAAATAACGTTTTTTCAGCTGTTTTTTTGTTTGTCCTATGTAACATTTATTGCAATCTGTGAATTAAAAAATAGCCGAAATAAAAAATAGCCTCCAACTAATACTAAAACAAAATTACTTTGAATTTAATAACAAAATTTATCAACAGCAAGAAGGTTTAGCAATGGGATCACCATTATCAAGTATAACAGCAGAATATTCCTACAACACATAGACACCAAAATACAAAATATTATAAAATCATATGATCCAAATGGCATATGGATAAGATATGTAGATGATGGGCTATATGTATCAAATAACAAAAATACAAATGCAGAGAACATACTGAAACAAATCAATAACATACATCCTAAAATAAAATTCACAAAAGAAAAAGAAAAACATAACAAAATCAACTATTTAGACATAACCATCACAAGAAACAACAACCACATACAATATGCAATATATAGAAAACCAACTTCTACCAACATCATTATACCTAACCATTCTGACCACCCACCACAACATAAAATGGCAGCATTCTATTCGCTATTTAACAGAATGTACAAAATTCCCCTAAACAAACAACAAACTGACAAAGAAAGAAATATAATATACCAAATTGGTTATGAAAATGGATACAATAAAAATACTGTAAACAAAATAGAAAATAAAATCAAATATAAAATAAAAACTGAACAATTAAGAATTAATCAAAATGAACAACACATAAATAATAACAACAACAAAAAATGGGCCACATTCACATACATAAATAATAAAATGACAAAACTAACAAAACTATTTAAAAACACAGATATAAAAATAGCATACAAAACTAATAAAAATAATTTACAAAAACTAAATAGCCCACACAACACAGATAATACAACAACTAACGGTATATACAAAATTGAATGCCAAGATTGCAGTAAATGTTACATAGGACAAACAAAAAAAAAACAGCTGAAAAAACGTTATTTTGAACACCTAAACGCATACAAAAAACCAGAAATATACAAATCCAATTTAGCCACACATGCAATAAACACAGGACATGAATTCCCAGACATAACCAATGTAAAACTATTATAACATATACCACACAAAGGCACCATAATGAACATTTGGGAAAATTTACAAATATACAAACATAAAACACAAAAAAAACTAATACCTGAACAAATACAAATCAATACAAAACATGACACAATATTCAAAGCACTCAACATCGAAAATACACAAAAACAAACACATACACCACAATCACACACAATAAAACCAATTTGAAGTACCAGAAGCCAACAGGAAGCCACAATAATAATAGTCAACCAACAACACATCTGTACTTCACCAGACACAAAAACCGGAAGGCTGAGGATGGGTACAAGATGGTACCCGAAACATGTTCCTAACAAGGAAAAAAAAATCTTGAGGTAAATTCATTATAAATATTAAATGTAATATATATACATATATATATTATATTTATTATTTATACTGAAATTACCTCAAGACATTTTATTTTCCTTACTAGGAACATGTTTCGAGAGCTATAGAGCTATTGTGCTCTCATCCTCAGAATCGGGAAGGCTGAGGATGAGAGCACAACTCTCGAAACATGTTCCTAGTAAGGAAAATAAAATATCTTGAGGTAATTTCAGTATAAATAATAAATATATTATATAAATCAAGAAACGGACTGTAGCAAAAAGAGTTTGAATATATATACACAGGCTACTCCCTGTCACAGACACGGCTGCGCGTTTTATCCCTACGTTATTGCTGTGATTCATAGCTTTTTATGGTGGAACTTTTACCTCAATTATTTCCCTCCTCCCCCCCAATGATTTTGATTCAGGATTTCGAAAATTCTGTCCTAACTCCGAGGCTATTCTGGTTTCTGCCAGTAATAAAATTCCCGCTGGCTGTGTTACGGACGCTGCGCAGGGACAGCTCAGTGGTGGGACTGCCACCAGGCCCGGATTTAGGTGTCCTGCCGCCCCTAGGCGCTATTGTTAGCGCCCCCCCCCCAACAAATAACTTCTATATATTCAATTCTCCTTGACTGCTGAGAAAAGTTGCTGAAAATAGTCATTTCAACTATCTCTATTGCACATATCTCATTTGATCTTAAATCTAAAAGGGAAATGTGATGGAATTGTGAAAAAGACTACATTTTTTTTAACTTTTATTAATATTTATTTACGTGTACATTTTAGTACACATTATTGTACATTACTGGCCATAATGCAAGTGCCCAATACAAATACGCCTACTGTAATTTAAAAACAGAAAACATGAAATTTTAACAAATCATTTTTCACCTCGTGCCACCCCCCTGAGCCTGCCGCCCCTAGTCACGTGCCTAGTATGCCTAGTGGGAAATCCGGGCCTGACTGCCACCTTAATGCCTCTGAGCTTGCATGACTCCGCTAGACTCCTCCGCTGTCTCCGCTGCTGAAATAATTCTCAACAACAGTATATCGTAACTATAAATCTATAAATGTGGATGAGATCTTAGCGCTTCTTATTCTAACTACTATATTACTACGTTGTATTAATAACCAGATGAAGCCAGCAGATTATTTAGAAGAGGTTTTGAAGCGGAATAGTTGAATTATCTTTAGTTAGATAATGCAGGCACTGGACAACGAGTTATACAGACGTAACGGGCGCGAAGCCCGCATACCACATTAACTCATGTCGCTTAAGGTTGTACGTACCATTGAAGCATCTAATGTATTGTTCAAATTAATATGTAATTGTACTGAAATAACTCATTATTAAAACTGTTTCTGCTAAAATAATTTCTACGAAGAAGGCACTGGAAAGACAACTGTAGTCATTTTGTTCGTTTGTTCTACTAGACTGCATGCAGTTATGGTGAAAATCCAATACGCTACTACAGTTGTGAATACAGTGAATCGCGTCCAAGCAGAAAGCTAAAAGAAGGAATTTTTTCCCTTAAAATTATATCTACTAAAGTCTACTACGCTAACATTCCAACATAGTTTCTGCAAACACTCGATGTTTCCAAGTGACGAGGGGACAAATCATAGACGACCATCATTTTCTTAGAATGAAAGTGTAAGGCCTTTATTACACTACGCAACTGACTGCATGCAACTGATTTCAAGCCTACATGAAACTAGTTGCGGGGTAATAAAAACAGGCTGCAACTGCTCAGCAATCAGTTGCAGAGTAAGCATGTCGTTTATACTACTATTATAAAGAGGTAAACTTGTTTGTATCTTTGTCTCGGCAAACCTCAGAAACGTCTGATCCGATAAAACAATTCTTTCACCATCGTGTCGTTTGAAGTTCGAGAATGGTTTTAGACGTAAATTTGAACCGATAAATTTAATAATTTTCAAGAACAGAGATTTAAAACGGCCCCACGTCATGAAAATTTTGTTAATTTGCATGTAGTTAAACTTTTTTGCATGCGATAAACTTTCGTTCTATAAGAGAGCTGTAGGGTGTCAGCGAGTGAAATTTAGGAAACATTCAACATTTTATTTTGGTTTTCGTTTCATTAAAATCCTACTTTTCGTTTCGAGATATTAACGGTTTTGTAAAAACTGTTTATGTTGTGTCGGTCCCATGTCATGATGTTTCTTCGTTGTCTACAGAATGCACGCGCAGGCGAATTACATGCAATCGGTTGCATAGTGTAATAGGCTACAATTGAATCAATGCCTCACAACGAGTGCGTGAAATTGTTGCACGAGCAGCTGCAAGGCTTGCAATCGATTCCAGACCGTGCAACCAATTGCAGTAAGTGTAATACGCTATATTTAAACCAACACCCCACAACTTTTCTTGCAATCAGTTACGTAGTGTAACAAAGGCCTACATCTGAATGCAAGTGGCCTGCTTTACTGTTTCAGTGCTTTCCGGGGTTTGTACGAATCGCGGCTTTCCCATTGGTTTTTGTTCTGTTGCTTCGGTCTTTAGGAAGTTCTCCACCCACATCAATATCACGTTCCGAGTAGGCCAACCGCTTTCGTGATGTTAACCTAAGAGAGACACCAACTGTAGCCTAAGTGAAATATGGCATCAAAAGTCAAAGCTGGCCATGAAATATAAACAAGACACGTCCAAATAACAACACTTAAAGTTTAATGGGAACGTTGAAACATTTGTCGTTGGCAAGTTAATAAAACGAAATTACACCCGCAACGTTCGGAACCGGTTTCCAAACATACGTATAACAACAGCGAACATGTCCCGCGGGCCTGAATCCATAGAGGTATAGTCTATGTGGTTATCTTATCCTCTATGTCTGAATCTTAGCGAATGACGTGCAATGTTTAGACACATCGAAAAACAGATGGGATATCTTAATGACAGAAGGAAAAGATAAATATACGCAGCCATAATGGGTGTAATTTGACGGCGTAACACACGTTGGGCCTGCTCCAATGAGTTTGTGAAATGTTACTCTTATGAGTTGAGCCTTATGTGCCCTGCCTTTTTTTTGCCCATATGACATTTTTATTTCTGTCGAAACAGACCGAGGACACAAGTCCTCCTATCCATCACTGGGGAAGGGCTCTCCGGAGAGTTTTAGGGTCTCCCTACTCCATAGCCACTATCTATAAAAGTTAAATATAATAAACCTGAGTTGTAAAATTAAGCATCGTTAACATCGTCAAAGAATTCGTGAAACGAACTTCGAAACTCTCAGAGAATACGAAATACGTCAAAAATAAATAACGTCCAAACCAAAATGGATTGAAATCCCTTTCAATTCAACAATAATTCATAAATATTCCGTACAGTTAACTGCAATACAACAAAAATAAACAACTGTAAGCATTCATAATAACTATCAACCGTCAGACGGAACTTGGAATCTATTTGGAGCCAGCCGGAATGTAATTACAGGGCCATGCGTCCGTCTCCCACGCGCCACGTGACCTTATATTTAGACGTTCCTTCTCTCCCTCGAGCGTCTATATTAAATTATCCAGCAAAAAGTGTTCACAGCCCACGTGATCGGCTGCAGTAATTTGTTTGCGCCAAAGTACATCAGCTGACAGAAATATTGATCAAGCCATTCGATATCGTGTTTACGCCCTCGATAATAAGACAGAAATGTGTTTGCATTTCAAATGTACACTAGACTCACCGTCGTGTTTTCAACAGTTGTGTCTACAGTTTTAAACAAGTTGTAGCGTCTCCGTCATTAATATCGCGCATATATTATGTCAAACTGACGACGATGGTGTTACACCAAAGAGTAATTAACAATTAAATCACAGATGATATCTCGTATGTACTGATACCGTAGTAGAGATAAGTACTCTGCGATTAATAACAAACGAGCTACGTCCACTAACAGGCCAGTTGAATGCGAATACATAGAGGTTATCGTTCAAATTTGCATAGAAGTATTGTTCAAATTTATCATCGGCCACACGTTCGATCACTTGCCACTACATATTTATTACGTACTACAACATTAGATAAACCTGTAGTTACTGGTTAATTACAATTACATTGCTACGACATCATTATGCGTGTTGCCCGGAATATTTTACATCAGCTGACTCCTGCCGTGAAAGTATGATACTCCGTTTCGCAGACCATTGTTCACAAACCTTCCTACCGGGACAATTTATTAACTTTGCATGTTTCTCGGACATTGACATTAATTAATCTGTTCGTCGTGTTTTACCTATTGTTCTTCTCAACGTTTAGCGACATGTGTTTATCTTGCAGCTGTTGAGGTCTTGCTCTTCCTTCTGCCCCGTACGTCAGTATAGACCACAGTCTAATTTTATATTGTTACGACAGTTGAAGCATAAGACTCGAAGTAATGTTGTTAAGGATAAAAATGGTAAAATACTTTTCGAAAATGATAAGGTCAGCGAGCGTTGGAAGGAGTATATAGAGGAACTGTATGATGGGGAAGCTGTGGTAGTCATGCAGGAGTTTCTAGAAAATGCGAATGCTGTAGATAGAGATATGGTAGGACCGCCAATTAGCAGGGTGGAATTTGATTATGCCCTTAAAGGTCTGAGTATGAAAAAAGCGACAGGGCCTGACGGTCTACCGGCAGAGCTTTTGAAAAATGTAGGGGAGAGAACGAAAGACCAGCTATTTCGAATAATTACTGGGTGCTATGAAGAGGGAGTATTGCCAGTTGATTTCATTAAAAGTAGAACAATCACAATACCAAAGAAAGGTAAAGAAGACGACTGTGCTAATTATAGAACGATAGCCTTAATATCTCATGCTGCTAAGATTTTGCTGAACATAGTGAAGAACAGACTGGAAGGAAAGATTGATCACACTTTGGAGGAGGATCAGTTTGGATTTAGAGCAGGTAGAGGAACCAGAGAAGCAATCTTGGCTCTGCGGCAGATCTTGGAGAGGAGAATTGAAGTGAATAGGAAAACCTATTTAGTATTTGTGGATCTCGAGAAGGCGTTCGACAATGTTGATTGTAAGCTGTTGTTTCAAACTATGAGGAAGTCAGGACTTGACTGGAAAGTTAGAAGGGTAATCTTCAATATTTATAGGTTGCAAAGTACTGAAATAGACATAAATGGATGTAAAAAGGAAGCAACAATAAGAAGAGGGGTAAGACAAGGTTGCCCACTGTCACCGTACTTGTTTAATTTGTTTATAGAAGATGTTGTAACTCAGATGAAAAGGAGTTCTAGGGGAATTAAAATAAATGGGGAACAGATACACAGTATTCGCTTCGCAGATGATATTGTACTGATGGCTGACTCAGAAAAGGATATGACCCGAATGTTAGGTACGTTTAACAAAATTCTTCACGCTTGGAGATTGAGGATAAATGTTAAGAAAACTAAAATAATGGTTGTAAATAACAAAGAGAAGACATTAAATCAACCATTATGTTGAACAACACAATATTGGAGCACGTTACTGAATTTTGTTACCTGGGTAGCATAGTTACAAGTGGGAATAAGTGTCTGGCAGAGATTCAGAGGAGAGTTGCTCTGGCAAAACAAGCATTCCAGAGCAAAAGGAACTTATTAATAAGCAACCATATTAGTATTGAAACAAGGAAAAAGTTTGTTAAGGTATTTGTATGGAGTGTTTTAACTTACGGGTGTGAATCGTGGACCTTAGGGAAGGTGGAGAGTGACAGACTTCAGGGAATGGAGATGTGGATTTGGCGGAGAATGACAAAAACTAGTTGGACAGATAGGAAGACGAATGAACAGATCTTAGACGAAATAAATGAGAATAGAACACTGCTTAGGAGTATAGAGGTGAGGAAGATTAAGTTGATAGGGCATGTGATCAGACATAGTGCTTTTTTAACTAACATCTTTGAGGGCAAAGTAGTGGGGAAGAAGCCCAAAGGAAGACCAAGAACTGCATACTTCCGCAGCACAATGAGTGTCGTGAATAGTGGGTCCTATGAAGAAATGAAGAATATCGCAAGGGATAGAGTGACGTGGCTACAGCGACAAAGCATTGCCTTTAGGAGTTAATATAACGACATCACAGAACAATCTACGTCTTTATCGAAAGTTCCAGATGAATCCAGCGGAATCTGTGCGGCGTACGTGATTCTCGACGCATTCGCGAGACTTTTCTGGAAGCCGCCAGGCGCGCGGACTGTGTCAAGGCCGCAATTAATTACTTCGTACACGCTGGCGCTAACGCGCATTTTGGAATATTCTGGTCTGCGAGCGTTGTATAAATAAGTGCAAGGCGTCAGCGGCCTTAGTTTTCAGTTATAGTCGCGATATATCTCGTGCGGTTCGAGTTTATTGTCGGGCGATACTGTGTGCCTTCAAGTGGTTATTAGTGCTGTGTTATACAATCGGGCGGTATCTTGTAATACAATTGTGTTTTAATATTAGTTGACAATTTATTGCGTGTGAACAATTTTTATTTGATTTGTTGTAAGAGACTGTGTTATTAATTACGAACTGTTTAACTGTGAAAATTAAAGCTGGTGATTAGTGACGTAAACTGGTGTCTTGTATTTTGTTTCCCACTGTACCTACGACGATCAAGTAGACAGTCGTGACATTGTGTATATAGGCCTACCTATATATTCATGTTTTCAACTCAAAATTTAAAAATTTATTGTCATTTTTTAAATAACTATTTATTGTCTCAGATAACAGTACTTATGCTTTCTGACGTCCAGTTTGCTTTTGTTATTTTTTTCCTATTGAACCATAGTTTTTATCGTTATTCCTAGACGATAGAGGTCAAATGTTAATGATACTTAGACCTCTGTCCTCGTCAGGTCGTCTGGCAATACTACTTTTTAATTTCTTGAATCACCTTTTCAGCTGTTGTAACTCCCATTACTTCATCCATTGTTTTCACTGTGTTTGCGCTTGGGAAATTTCCTAATTTTTTCAATACTTTAAATTTCACAATTTTCCTAATCGTAACGGAGACGTTTTCATAAAAAAACGTTAACATCGAAATGCTCGACCAAATTATACAAGTCAGCACTCGATCAGGATTAGGATAGGAAAGATTTTCGGAAGATTCTTGGGTTGACTAAGTCCATGACACCTCCCGGAAAGTGTGTAGGTCATTACGATCAAAAGATCATTGTTTCCATTGGTCTTTTGAAAGTTGTAACAATTTTGTTGCATGGCTTTCGGGCAAAACCCACGTGTGGGAGATTCATAATACTACCAGGGGAAGCCACCGTACAAATGTTCATAATGTGAAATATACCACAAAGCATCCGTATCGTATATTAAACCTAACGTTCGTATATTGAACCATGGCATCCCATTAAACCTACCGATCCGTAGAACAAAATAAAAATAAAACCTCAAGATCTCTTTTGTTTTACTACAACGTCAACGGACTCTTGACAACACTATAAGGGAAGACAGTGGCGTAACTAGGAGATGCTTATGGGCGGGGGAGATAAGACTAGCTTAAAGGTTGGATTCCCCCTTTTCCTAGTACAAATGAGAAATTCAGGATTCTTTCCATATAATTTTATAAATACACTATATAATTATTTTGCGGCTCAAAATTATTGAATAAAACAACGTGAAATTGAGGGGCTGAAAAAGTATGGAAAAGCGCTGATTCCAAAATATTGTATCTTGATTAACTGTTATTCAAATTAAAATAATAAGTCAATATTAAAATAAAATAATAAGTCAATATCATTAGGAATTACATTAATTATAAATTTGTATTCTTGTGTAAACGAGCCTTTATGAAGATATTTTGAAAATACCCAATATTATTATCCCTTTTTATTTTAATTTAAAAAATTCCCAAGAATTCTTTAACCAACTTACAGTTCTTGTTAAAGGACGTTACTCTTTATACAAAATACAGTAATAAAGTGTTTTCATTTTTTTCGAATTAAAGACAGTAAGCTGCTAGTTTACCTGTATAAAGACGACGGTTCAAACCATAGAGCTATTAGACTACAGGAATCATGAAATTCCCCTACACTCTGGAAAGGGAAATGTGTCGAGGCGATAAAGATACAGGTAGATTAATAATAGGCTTCGTCTTCGTTTTCTAGCGTCTGCGTAATTATTTTTTTCAATGCTGCAAATACAGCTAAAATAATTAGACATGAAACGGGTACAAGTCTAAAAAGATCTCATTGCGCATGCGTGGCTTTGACGCGTTGTTTTCCAGGTACCCATTTTGTGTTTACAACAGCTGCATGGATGGTGTGTCACATGGTTGGTCACTTCATCCCCCCACTTCCTGCACTGCAAACTCTTCTCCCCACTACAATCTTCGCGAACCATTTCATGTCTTACTATTTCAACTGTACGTATGTTATTTACCATAAAGCGAGTGATTCTCACTAATAAGAAAACTTTATTTAATTAATTTACAAATATCGTAATTCTTTTATTTGTACATTTATTTACAAGCCTTATTTAACACGTGCAACTGGTTTAAAAATAGGTCTACGGTTATATGATTATGGAATTTTACTGAACTTTTTACTAGCCCTCGGGGAATCACCCCTATACAACACTTCACATCCCAAACCCAAAGTAATACAAAGGGTTTTCCCATCTTAAAAAAAAAGGATTCCCCTCCATCTACGCCACTGATTAAAGCAATATTCTGGAGTCCGAGTGTACTAGTGTTCATAGCAGCATTAGTGTAATGGTACACGTGTTCATGGTAGATGTTGGACATACCTGCGTTAATTAATCCCACAGGTATAATCCCTGTGGCGTTAAGAGGCCACAGGTATTAATCAATCAGCTGTTTGTATGACACAATGGTCGCGGTGCTGCGGTCTGCCTACAGCAGCATAAACCGCATTTCTATAAACCTGTGGGCTGGATCAAGTAGGCCTATTGTAACCAATGCCAGCGATGCACAACGTGTTCACTGCCACCAACTCTGACAACATTCTGTTATGCATCGATTAATGCCTAATGTCCGTGAAATACTGTCGAATATACAGTTATTTTGTTCCGGAATAAGACAATTGTTTTAATCTATTTCTATAAACTACTTAATCAATTCTGTATACAGGCCTATAAAGTCGGAGTATACAGGCAATTTTAATCAGTATGCTCCCTGAGTAGCAGCAATTTGGTTCAACACACTGTTTGGAACGGAGTAGGCTACATTTATTATTGGGTAAATTTTAATATTAGACAGTTTTTCAATTGCCAGAAAAAATTACGAAAATTCCTGTTACCCTACTATTTTCTTTTTAGCACAGTAACAATTGTATGGTAATCATGCAATAAACGCTAAAAATTCCATACAACCGAGTTTGTGTTACAATGACCTGTAGTCTGTACCCGGATGGGTTTTTACAATTTAAAAAAAACTGATCCAATTTTGGGGCTCTGGAGTCAAAAAATTTGAAATTTCTGAAACGGAACAATATATTCACATTTTGGTTTAAAGCTCTTTAATTTGATATCCCATTTAGGATTTGCTATTGTATCAAACTTGTACTCCAATTTTAGGCCCTGACGTGCCGAAATTTTGAAATTTCAAAAAATTAACACTTCATTCAAGTTTTAGTTAAAATTTCTGTCAATTTGTTACGCTCCATGAATCTTCACGATTTTATCATGAATTTGTCGCGTTTTTAACGCACTTTTAGGCTCCCAGTGTCCCAAACACTAAATTCATATTTTTGTTAAAATTTCCCTTACAGACGTTGTGAATAAGTTGTATAAGTTCAACCTTATGTGCGGGACCATTAGACGAACCCTTAAATCAGCAAGTAGAGGAACACGCCTAAAATTCTACAAGGTGATGGCTCTTCCCACACTTCTTTATGGGTCTCAGGATTTTACTTTAACGAAAGGCCAGGCCAGTCGCATCCAAGCGGCTGAAATGAGATTTCTCAGGCACGTGGCAGGGTATACTCTCCATGATCATAAAAGAAACACAGATATACGCCAGGAACTGAATATTATGAGTATACTCGACAGGATCGCCTTGTATGGGCTGAATTCGTGGGAAATTTGTTTGCCGAATGAATGATGATGATGATTTCCCTTAATTTGATTCCCTACGTAGAATCAATGATTTTTGTTTTCAAAATTCTGTCCCCTGTAGGAATTCTGACATGATATATCGAAATATACCGTTTCTAGCATGTTCAATTTGGTCAGCGCCTACATAGGGTTGCCTTTTCAGAACATCACTTTTTGTCTGGTTTTGTAATACCATTGATGTTATACCAGGTATAATAATTGATGTTTCAACTAGCGGTGGCATTACTTGCGTAATTTTCGACACGTTATTTACATAGGCCTATAACTCAATTGTTTATTATTTATTAAATACGGTCGTCATTAACTTTAGTTTACATAACTCCCTTATTATTGCACTTTTCGCCATAATTTTTACATCAACGTCCGTCTATGTGTAATTCTTCCGATGGCATTGTCTGAAATGGAAAATTTATTTTGTAAAATACAAATTTCATTAAATAACTATTTTTAATGATTGTCATGAATTCATGTCAGAACCAGAGTTCAAAAGGACAAGTAAAATACATGTGTATACAAGGATCTCCCCACCTATTCGTAGCACAATGCTTGTTTCTACCGGCAACCGCACACACGCACATTCCTTAACATCGACAGGTAATCAGTTTTGGCAGGCTTCAACCGGTAATCTTTGTCTGAACATATACATAGCACTATTTAAAACTATTTTTAACAATGTCTCTATATTAATTGTTTAAAAAAAATACTGCTCTGAGAAAATATGCAAATATAAGCATATATATGGTTGTGTGTGTGTGTGTGTGTGTGTGTGTGTGTGTGTGTGTGTGTGTGTGTGTGTGTGTGTGTGTGTGTGTGTGTGTGTGTGTGTGTGTGTGTGTGTGTGTGTGTGTGTGTGTGTGTGTGTGTGTGTGTGTGTGTGTGTGTGTGTGTGTGTTCAAACCTTTTTTGTTACAGTCTATTGTCTTGATGCATATATAGTTCAAGTATTAGTTTTTTTGTGTTTTCTTGTATATTTGTAAATGTTTCCATATGTTCATTATGGTGCCTTTGTGTGGTATGTGTTTTATTGGCAAAGCACTCAGCTCATAAAGCTAATATATACACCACAGTCACACACAATAA
Source organism: Magicicada septendecula (assembly GCA_034769895.1). Lineage (NCBI taxonomy): Eukaryota > Metazoa > Arthropoda > Insecta > Hemiptera > Cicadidae > Magicicada > Magicicada septendecula. The sequence goes on along the minus strand of CM068367.1, from coordinate 62,102,729 downwards.
TACCAGTTTAAAATACCAAAAACCAACAGGAAACCATAACAAAACCAATCGAAACACAAATACTCAACAAGATACAAAATTAAGAAGGCTGAGGATGGGAACAATAGGAGTCCCGCAAATACAAATCAATACAAAATATGAGACAATTTTCAAAGCACTCAACATCGAAAATACACAAAAAGGTAATATATTCACCACAATTACACATAATAATACCAGTTTAAAATAGCAAAAACCACAGGAAACCATAACAACAACCAACCAAAACACAAGTACTCAACAAGATACAAAATTAAGACGGCTGAGGATGGGAACAATATGTTTCCCGAAAAATATGTTTCCCGAAACATGTACCAAATAAGGGAAAAACCTCTTGAGGTAAATAAATTATAAATATTAAATAAATTGTATATGTATATGCAATAGATTAAAGTAACTATGAGTACCCAAAATAATTAAATATAAATAAATAAAAATATTCCTCTATTAGTTTCGTAATACATAGATAAATTATTATTATTAGTCTAAGACATCTGTACAAAATAATTTAAGAAGCACACTTCAAGTTCATATTAGTCAGGGCTGTTGTCATAATCGCACAAGCGTGGAATAGCCTATTCGTAGTTGATATCAAGATAAAACTAAAAATTTGCTAACAACTAAATTAGAGATGTTTTATGTGTTAAATTATAGTTGTTGCAGAGCTTTGTGGTATATCATAGCATCGCGGTTACGCCTCCCCCCCCCACCGGTACTTGCCGTAAATATTGTTTTAATGAACGCACCGAGATATAATCTAGTTTGCCACGAGTTATGGGTTCGATCGTGATGTTTTACCGCGTGTATAAGTTCTGCCAATTATCAAGTACGCGGCATCGATTCTCTCTTACGACTTTATTACAGACAAAAAAGGACAATAAACTCAGTCTCGTCAAGGCGGCGCTTTCTGTAATCGTTAAAATTTATGAAAGAGGCAATCCACCTTATCTGACGTTTTACAACACACAATCAATAAATTAGACCAAATTAAACGGCTTTCTCTGCAATCTTGATCATGTTTATTCGTCGGCTATCTAACAAGTTGCCGACCAACAATTCAGTAGTATAAATCTCAGAGGTAACACGGTAAGTGAAATATCACCAATTACCTGTATGTAAATTCAAACTTCAATGATCAATAAGGCCGCTCAAAGGAAAGCAGATGATGCATTAATATGGAAAGTATTAGGATTTGAAATATTTTATTAGTCTGCCTCCTGTCTGATGCTAGTTGTATACTTCCGTCTGACAGAACAACGAAATGAAACACTGGTCCACGTGTAAAAATTCAATTCTTCATTCTTATCTTCATCTTTACTTTTACGGTTAGGCTCACAGTAATATTTTCCTTCTTCTTCTATGGCGTCACAGTTCGCAGTCGAACCTTAGCCTCCATAATTATCCGCCTCCATGTTTCCCCGTCCTTGGCGATTGATGTCCACTGTTTCATTTTAAGTAAAGTATCACCATCCCTTGCCACTGCGTCAATCCAGCGATGCTTGGGTCTTCCGACAAGCCTTCTACCCTCAATTTGACTAAATAGTACCTTCCTAGGTATTCGCTTGCCTGAAGTGAGGGAAACTACAGAACTATGAGGAAAATACTACAATCTATGTAAAAGACACAACGGATAAGGCACTGCAGACTTACATTAAAGGATAGGGTTAAAAATAAAAAAAATAGCAGAAAGAATTAATGTATATACCATTACAAATGACACATTGGTGTAACCAGATTAAGATGATACGGATGTGTGCCGTATAGGCATGTAACGCAACTCTGTAGAGGAATTTTTTATTGCGTAGAAGGAACAGTACCAGGTGTCAGCTGTCAGAAATGATATACCTTGGAGTCGACCAGCCGCCGTTCGGACAACGACACGTGCGACACATTAGCGACGAAGTAGGTACAGCTAGAGAAGACAATGCCTCGGTGATAGCAGATGTTCGGAGTAAGAGTATTGCGTGGGAACGAGCTGCAGTAACAGAAAAACAAAGGAATACGTCTTACAGAGCCAATTACCAAGAATACGAATACGATGGCGACGCGAGTATTGTCAAGCCACGTATGGGAACTTAGCGACGACACACAGATGTACAGAGTTCACAATGGCAAAACTCATACGGACGTTACATGAACAAAGGACCATGCATGGTGAAGCAGCGGGGAACTTGTTTACCAGCTAGAGTACGGGCTGAGCAGGAGAGCTGCAGAGCAGATGTGCCTTACCGAGAAAGCGACCTCCGTCAGTGTGTGAACGAAACGAAGGAAGTAAGGGGACAATACTGCAATTGGTCACACCTAAACTAAAGGACACACGGGTAACTGGACAGCAATTAGTAGGAACGAGCTGAATGGAAATACAAGAACAATTGGATGATGGACAAGCGTGAAATTCGGTCTTTCGTCTTACAGCAAGGAAGGAGCGAAGCAGGAAGGTATAAGAGAAGGCATCTAGATGAGCCTACCACGAACTAGAGTTTGGTAAAGGCGGTTCTTTAGAAGACGTTACCAAGGAGACAAGGGTCCAGAGCGAATAAGGACGAAGCCAGGAGTCTAGCTAGAGACTCAGGGAGGAGTTTTCGTGGAAAATGAAGACGAAAACCAATAAGAACGTAGATGGTGGGAAGGAGTGAATTGGATGCAGGAAAGTGGAAGGACTCAAGGTATAAAAATACGTGTTGACGACGAGCAAGGGGGCTTATGTACGTTTTTGTTTTAGTATAACTTTGTCTTATACATTTTGTCTAAGTATTATATTCGTCGGGAGTCTTTATTTCGCCAGTACAAAATCGGAAGTCTTATTCTAAGTCTCAGTAACAATAAGAGTCTTAGTTATGGAGTTTTCTCAATAGTAATTTTGGGTTAATCTTAATCAGACTTTGTATTATCTCAATATATTGACGAGTTGTAAAGTGCGGAGTAAAATGTTGATGGTGAATCGCAAGATCGTATTGTACGTAACGAAGCAGAACTTAAAAAGAGACTTAGTTCAAATTAAAAGTTTGTATAATAACGAGTTGTGTAAAGACGCTCAAAAACTCTGACGGTGTGAATAAAGTAGAGACATTGTGCGTAATCGTGAAAGACTATTCAGAAATATGAACTAAATATCGCGATTGTGTGATGAAGTAATGTACAATTTACATCGGTTAACCATGTCAGATATCATAATGAAAAAGTTCATACGTGGAATAACTGTGTCGACTAAATAAATTACGAACAATCAGTACTTGTTAACAAAATGGTAAAGTTACAATCACACGCGAATAAGTCGTGAAATGGATAATTCAAAGCTAAATGATCGCACTAACTAACTTATGGTACATATACAACTTCTAAACGAGTGCGAACTAAAAGAATGTTGACGCCGGAGTGTAAAATCTCAGCGATAGTGAATAGTGTATCTTTCAGACGACGAAGAGAGTGCCCACCAAGTCATCAGTCATCCAGAGGAGCGAGGGAGAGAGGAAATCATCGTAGACACACGCCGTAGTTTGTGGATACTTACCAAAAGTAAAACATTTATGTATCACTTATGTTTAGTAGCCACTGTCCTGTTCCTCACAAAGAGCACACCTCTGATCTAGTTAGAAATCATATTTAAATTCATTTAGAGTAAAGTTGAATGATATATTGCGAAAGGCAAAAATTGAGATATGAATCCATTAATGAGAGAAATTTTGTAATGTGTAAAGACATGATTTAACTACTTATAATTAAGTTATCATAACGAGATGATCCTCATAGAAGTAATGAACGAATTAATAATGTAATGTATAATATATTATTGCGAAATAATGTTATATTTAATTTCAGAAATTGATGACCACTGCAGAAGGTCTGAATAAATTATTGTTCGTAATGCAGAATTTGGTGTACAAGCCGAATCATTTATAATCACCCTAGTTAATACCAATTATCTTACGTAATTACACGTATATACAAATGACACCCAACGAGTGGAATAAATTAGTGATAACGTAGTAACACTCACTGTAAAGTCAAAGTGATTTGACTGTTAATTAATGGTACTCATCACACTTATTACACTTACACATTTAATTCAATGTGATGTAGGCATTAACAGGCATATCTACATATGACGCCCACAGAGTGGGACTAATTAATCAATCTATTCGCAATAAAACAAATTAAAAACTTATTTGCATGAGATTGCGTCACTATCAAATTTGCATTGATATATATTAAATATCCATAGTTATCTATGGCTTCCCAACGAAGGGCTCGAGCAGCATAAAAGGTAATTACAAGTTATTACTTTTATTACATTTATTATTTATTAACATATGCACATACATAGACATTTGTAGGCAATGGTAGATAGTCAAAGAAATTACTAGAATGGAGCCCTCATGAAAGAAAAAAACAGAGGGAGGGGCCACAGACTTGGAAAGAAAGCACAAGGAATGCAATGACAGAGAAATCTGAAGGAGAGTGATTATAAAGATCGCAAAGTTTTTGAAGCTGAGATGAGAAAAACGGTGACTTTAGGTGTTTTTCGAAAAACCGCATAAATCGGGCCGCTTATCAAACACTGTTTCGTTTTCCATCTACTTTCCCTTGACCGTGTAGGAAATGACGATTTTCCCATTCCAAACCATATCTTGTCCCCCCTCTCACTGCCTCCTTTTTTATTCGTAATCCAGAAAATAAACTAATAAATAATTTATTCTTACTTCAGGATTAGCGCAGTTAAGACCTAGTATAATACGGGTAGTATTATTCAGTTCTAGCACACCGTCTACAATAAATAATGAAAAATACAACAACGGGCTGAGAATACCTCTTGCTACCGCTGCTGGTGTACACAAACCCTACGCAATGTAGGTCACTGCCGAGAGAGGGAGCTGCTGTATTAATCCATCAGAGCTGCCCTCCCCTCTCGTCCTAGCAATCGTTCCAACTAGCGCAACAAAAATATATACCCACCCTTTACTAGTAGCAGTAGTTCCTAAAACTACGGAACAAATTAATTTCAGTTTTTTTTTTGTTTTTTCTTTACAAATGACAATTATTTTTAACGCAAACAACACAAGGGACGTAAATTATTTGAACGCCGCTTGGGCTTCTCTCTTTCAGAGGGTGAAGTACTGTTGTATGCGCTGTGTTGTTGCGTCACAAAACACGCTTGTGTGAAATAATTTATTGTGCTGTCAAAGGAGGCTAAGGTCGAGTCACACTCACTCAGCTCCTGACAAATGGGATATTTTTTCCAGTTTAAAGAGAAAATATATAAAGTCATTCTATGTTATAATTAACACAGAAAGTAAAATTATCATCAAATCTCGTGTGTATGATATAACTCACCTTTGTCAAAATTCCGAGTAACCGAGCCACGAGAAACACACTGAAACATATAAAATTTGTTATTAGAAAATAAAATTATTATAACAGTACGCACGTACACAAATGTTCGACACTATAAAATACATAAGTACACGTTTAACAAATAAAGAGTAATCAGTTATTTCGTGGTTAAAGGGACCAGGTCGTGAAGGCCTGTCCCATGTTAATTAAATGGAAGTGTCGCTTATCAGTTACGTACATAAATTTAAAAAATCATTCAAGATATTTTTATGAAACTTTTTTTCTCCTGAAAGGCAAATACAAAGAGTATACCGTAGACCTAATTAAATACATGAACTGATAAAATAATACTTGGGGTGATTTTCAAATAGATAGTGCTTAAAAAATAAAAAATAACTTTTTACTTCTTTATGAAAACATACTAAATATTTACATAAGGTATCATACAAAATTATTGGTATATTATAATAAGTGTTATGAATCAAACATAACAAAAAAAAAATCAAGTCTAGCACGTCTAGCACTCTAGCACGTTCCAGTACAAAGTTATGTGTACCTAAACATGAAAAATATGGACTTATACGGAAAATCGCGTTTAAAGCTTTTTGAAAGTTTTTTATTCAAATGCACCTGCACTATACACTTCTTCTTCATTACTCTCATCTCTCTTCCTTTTTAGCTGCTTTTCTTTACTCTTTTCTCCTTAGTACTTTCCAGAACACTCTTATTTTCTTCCAGAATCCTCCTTTTGTAGCACATAATATTATTATAAAATATTGAAATGTTTATTTGAAGGAGGTCAATGACATCGTACTGGGTGACATCACAAGAAATAAACAGATAAGATGATATGAAAGTTCGGTATAACAATATACATATCATTTTAAACAGGAAGAAAAGGAGAATTTTGTAATACTAAAAACTAAAAATCGATTTTTTTTTTTTAACTTTTCCACGACCAAGTTAACACACTAAGACTCCTGGTTATGCTACGGTGACCATAATATGTTTTGATATTTGAAAAAACGCGACACTTCCTCCTTTGCTAACCTTCATCATTTTCTCTACCGTACCTTAAAAATGGAAGTCTTTTTTCAGTAAGTTCATCGTGAAAATAAAACACATCCTTTTAGGCCCTGTAACTGTTTAAAAGGACCGCGGTCAGTTGTAACCCAATCGTATAAAACCCCGTTGCTTGCGACCGAGGTGGAAATTTAAACCGGTCAATTGTGACCCGGCCAACTGCGATCCAAAATATCGTCTTATAAGCTACAGACACCGACTGCATCTATCAAAGACGTGCAAGGGGATGGAGACTCACGCCTGGAATGGTAAAGCGCTACAACAGTTTCCAGTGCCTATATACTGTTACGACCAATCAGCGTTCTCTGCTCTATCGTAGAGTGAACTTTACGCTGTCGTAGGGTGGTGTCGAGCGTTACTAACATTTTCGTGTTATTATTTATAATACTACAGAAATTACCATTATAATTCTATGCATTCCTAGCTTAACCTAACCTAACCTAACGTACCAAAAATATTGTAAGAAACTCGCACAAATGAAAAATCTACAGAATTGAAACATCGGGACAGGAACGTTTCTCCTAATTGACGCAGATTCGGTCAGTTGCGACCAAGTGAAAGTACGGCCCGCAATTGACCGAGTAATAACAGGTAAAAACGTCGTTTCGTCTGACCGACCGAAACTGACCGCAACTGATCGAGACCGGTTTAAAAAATGCATCCACAGTTCTCACAGTACCTACTACTCACAAAACACAAGCTATGAAACAACGTTAACAAGCACAAGGTTACAGTGCTCATTAATGTAGTTACAGTGTGAGTATGTAGTCATACGCCTACGACTACAGTGCTCACTGAGGTTACAGCATCCCGCATCGACCGGCTATTGAAATCGACTTTGGAAAGATCGATTCTGCAACAATGCGAGAGTCGATATGACTTGTAACTAGTACCTAAGAGAACATAAAATAGACGTAGGTTGATACAACTGAATGTAAAACATTTTAATTGCTTTTAAATTTTAGTTTCGTGAAGACTTTAAAAATTTTTGAGAGACGTTTAATGTCTATTGAAAAAAAAACGGGTCCCTTTACTTTATTCCCGGGACAACGGAACGAAGAGCAAAAAAAAAAAAGGGAAATCCCGTTAAAAACAAGACGCCCGGTCACCCTACACTAACCTGCTCCGTTCTCGGCGTAACTAATACAAATTTTGATTCTATAAATCGAGTGTACGTATATGACGGTTGATTTGTCGTAATTTTAAATCCTAAGCGCTTTCTGAAATAAGCGGATGTCCTCTTCTTCTTCTCCTCTCAACCCAGAGGTTGGTGGGCATGTTATTTCTTCCCTCCCGATGACACGACAAACTTTCTTCCTTCCTCCGTTCTTCCCCCTTTGTTTCGCCCATATATTCCCCTCCCACTAGGCCCCTCAATCATTCCTCGAACAGGGTGGTGAACTAGTTAGAATGCCGTAGTAGGTGACGAACAACACTGTTTCTCCTTTCGGCTATCGTTTTAATCAAAGAATTATTCTTTCAACCGCTCTCTTCAATACCTCATCATCAGTCACTCTTTCTGTCCACGGAATTCTTAAGGCCCTCCTCCAGCACCACATCTCAAAAGCTTTAAGCTGTTCCTGTCCTTTCCAACTTCCGCGCGGGGTTCACGTTTTTGAGTCATATGTACATATGCTCCAATGGAGCTTTTTATGAATTTCTTCCTTGTTTCCAGGGACACGCTTCTGGACGCCACAACAAATCTTTTCTGCAACACAATACATCTAGTTTGTACAATTCTACTTTGTACATCTCACGTACACCTCCTATCTGCCGTAATGACTGATCTGAACCTAATTTTGGAAAGACTACCGTCCACGAAAAGAATTAAAGAAAGGCTAAAATTATAAAGGAAATATTCGTTATAATTATGTAGATGTTCAGCAACATTAAAAAAATGATGGAGACGTCGAAAAGCCACATCCAATACGTAGGGCCATACTGTAAGGTATAGCAGTAAGAAAGATATAACTTTATATTAATTTAACATACAATGAAAAAATTGAAACAACTTATCACAAAGGCATCCTCTGAGGTTTCAAGGACGAGAAGAAAGTATAAATCAAGGAAGGAACTCCGTACATGGAGTACAGAACTACATCATGAGATTCAACGAAAGGGGATGTATACTTACAACAGTTAACTTATAGAACTCTCAA